>JALXJV020000006.1:26798924-27398924 GCA_024633595.2 Lepomis macrochirus | reverse complement strand
TAAGCTATAAATAAAATAAAGGAAGTGTCTCTCTTGCTATTGTACTTGTGACATTATTTTTGCTTGCTCTGTGTCAACCAACCTAGTCCTTTTATAACCAGTTGAAATATGGTTTATAATAGTTTTGTAGTACCCTTTTGTACTTGCCAAAAAGGCAGATTATATTTCAATTAGTCCTTATTACCAGTTGAAATACATTTAAATAGCCAATACAGCCCATATAGCCTATGCAGTTTTGCACTTGCCAAAAAACTGACTCCACCTCACCACTTGTGGCTGAACATTTCTCAAAATGAACTGATTTTAGTCATGAGTGTTATATGAGTTATGGCTGATTATGTCTCACCCAGTCCTTTCAACCTGTTGAAATACCTTTAAAGGGCTAATACATCCAGTAACAGGTAGTTCCCCTGAGAAGAATTATCCTGCCTGAGAGAAGAGAATGTCATTTCGCCAGTGTGTTCACCCTTGCCCTCGCTTCATCACGGACGGTGATTCACATCAGCTGTGTGTTTCCTGCCTGGGTCTGCCTCACGCTCAAGCAGCTCTCGAGGTGGCTGCTTGTGTCCACTGCGAGGCTATTTCCCTGAGGGTTTTGAGGTCTCGAGTGGCTCTCTTCACCAGCGACGATAGGATGCGCTCCCCCCGTGGCCCCGGTCCCGCGGTCCCTGAGGCGTTGTGCCGGCTGCAGTCACAGGGGTCCCAGTGTGAGCTCAACGTGGATGTCGGGACGCCTGAGGCCCTTTCTCGCTCCTCGTCAGCTGGTCCCGTTCCCTCCCGTCCTGGGAGCCCGCCTGAGGGCGGCTTCTCCTGCCGGGGAATTGAGTCCGAGGGGGACCAGTGCGGTCTGATTCGGAGGAATTAGACGTGCTCAGCTTCGTGGAAGAGGATGATGTCCGGGAGACACCGCATCATCAGACTGTGCCCAGCTACCACGAACTGTTGGAGGTGGTGATGCGGGCCGTGGCCATGCTCCACATCTATTGGAAGCAGGCGGTGCAGGAGCCCTGGGCCGGGAGCCGGCTTGACAAGCGTTTCCTGCCACACCATGTGCCGCTCCAACGCCGCCCCTTGCCGTTCGATTTACATGATGAGTTGTACAAATCCTGGGGCAGGCCCTTCTCGGGTCGTTTGTCTACGTCCCCTCTCCAGGACTATAGTAACGTGGCGGGGACTAAAGACTTTGGCTACAGGTCTATGCCGCGGGTTGAAGAGGCGCTGGCGAGCTACCTCTCACCCGCCCTAGCCTCCTCCCTCAAGAAGCCGGCGCTGCCCTCTAAACCGTGCCGAGTTACCTCCGACCTGGTGGGCAAGGCTTATGTTGCGGCGGGCCAAGCTGGGGCGAGCCTTCATACCATGGAGGTCCTGCAGGCCTACCAGGCGGAGGTCCTCCAAGACTTTGACTTGGGCAGGGGGCCCTCTGAGGAGGGGGTAGTGGAGCTTCGCAGAGCCACTTATCTGGCACTCCGGGTGACAAAGGAGACGGCCCGCTCCGTTGGCCGTTCATGTTGCTCTGGTGGCAACAGAGCGTCATCTCTGGTTGAACCTGTCGGGGATTCAGCAGAAGGAGAAGAATTTCCTGCTGGATGCTGCTCTCTCTACCTCGGGCCTGTTTGGGGATGCTGTGGATATGGTGGTCTCCAGATTTCAATGCGCCAAAAAGCAGGGGGAGGCATTTGAGCGTTACCTTCCCCGCCCGGCCGGGGCCAGGAGGGCGACGGCGCGAGAACGGCGCTCTCAGCCTTCTTTGAGCTCTTACTGCCAGAGCCAGAAGCAGAGCGTTGCCTCTCATGAACCCCCTTAACAAACCCGGGACATGAGGCGCGCCCGTGAAGGCGGATCTGAGGACCGCCAGAGATTGGTTCAATCTCAGGGAAAGAGCTCCTGAGGTCTCATTCAGGGGGGCCCACCATCGAGACCCCCCCTACTGCCCTACCTTCGCGGCCACCACGTCCTTGTCGACAACACGCCGGTGGTGGCCTACTTGAATCATCAGGGGGGTCTGCTTCCGCGCCCACTATACAAACTGGCGCTCCAGACCCTCCTGTTGCATTGTATATCCCTGGGACCCAGAAACAAGTAGCAGACCTACTGTCGAGACAGGGGCTGAGGCCCGGGGAATGGAGACTTCACCCAGAGGTGGTGGAGTAATTACGCGTAGAGTTCGGCCCCATAGACGTGGACTTGTTTGCGTCTCTAGAGACGACGCACTGTCCACTATGGTTCTCTCTCTCACGGGCTGGATGCCATGGTGCAGACGTGACCGAGGCCGCGTCTGTACGCCGTTCCCCCGATCGCTCTGCTCCCGGGGATCCTGGAGAGGGTCCATCGGGACAGTGTCAATTTGCTGTTAGTAGCCCCGTTCTGGCCGGCCTGAGTTTGGCTCTTGGACTTGGTAGCGCTCCTGGACGGCCCGCCATGGCAGGTCCCTCTGAGGAGAGACCTGCTGTCCCATGCGGGGACCTGTCCTTGCCCTGCCCTGTGGCATCTGTGGGTCTGCCCCCTGAGGGGACGCAGTTCCTTGAGGCGGGCCTGACGGCAGGAACTGTCGAGACTTTACTCAGCTCCAGAGCCCTGTCCACGAGACGGATGTACGACCTGAAGTGGAATGTTTTTTTCCACCTGGTGTAGAGAATGTGCTGTGGACCCAGTCAACTGCCCGGTAATTGCGGTGCTGGAGTTCCTCCAGGAATGTTTCTCTACTGGCTTATCCCCACCCACACTCAAGGTGTATGTGGCTGCTATTTCGGCGTTTCACGTCCCTTTTAGCGATGGACTTCTGGGGAAGCTTCCTTTGGTCGTATGGTTCCTCCGTGGAGTCCGGAGGATGAGACCGGCGACTTGGTCCAGGGTTCCCACCTGGGACCTGGCAGTGGTTCTCGAAGCATTGGCTGAGGCCCCCTTCGAGCCCTTAGAGTCAGCTGATTCCAAACACCTGACCCTGAAGATGGCCTTTCTCCTCGCTATCACCTCTCTGAGGAGGGTGGGGGATCTCCATGTGCTTTCAGTGTCTCCTCAAAGCCTGGAGTTTGCCCCGGGGGTCAAGGTCATCCTGCACCCCCGTCCGGGCTATACCCCCAAGGTGCCGTCCAGTATGGTGGGTCCCACGGTGTTACAGGCAATCCATCCTCCACCTCATGCGACGGCGGAGGACAGGAGACTTCACTTGCTCTGCCCCGTCAGAGCACTGAGGATCTATACTCAGAGTTCTTCCCGTTGGAGGAAAGCAGACCACCTACTGGTGTGTTTCGGGTCCCGCAAGGCTGGGCTCCCCGCTTCTAAAAATACCATCAGTAACTGGATTGTTCAGACCATCTCCCTGGCCTATCAGGTGCGCGGGTTGCCTTCACCTATGGCCATCAGGGCGCACTCCACGAGGAGCATGGCGGCTTCTAGGGCCCTCCTCTCTGGGGTTTCGCTCCGGGATGTATGTGAGGCTGCTGGCTGGGCCACTCCTCACACCTTCATCCGGTTTTATAGTCTGGACCTTCCTTCTGCATCAGGTACCAGAGCGCTCTCCTCTTAGTCTTGCCCACGTGTTGCTGCACGCTAGGGGCAAGCGGGGCTTTGGCGCGGCATAGTGGGTATCTCATTCCCATAGTGTCGTCACTATGGGAACGGGGAACAAGGGTTACATACGTAACCCGAGATGTTCCCCTTCGAGGGAACTCGAACTGCGTCGGTTCTCCACACCTCACCCCGCCTGAAGTGCCTGCTTTATAGTTCAAGCTAATAAGCCTGGTGTGCTGGCGTGCTTATATATGCCTCCGGTTACGCCGTCACATGTTATCGGTTTTTAGCAACACCAATAGACTTGGAGTAGTTTCATTCATAGTTCAGCCCTGCCATGCCTTAAGGCGTTCCCATTGTGTCGTCAATGACGCAGTGTCTCGTCCCCCTTTCTCGGGGAACAAGGGTTACATACGTAACCCGAGATGTTTTCCAAAGGTCTGTCTGGTCAGTTCCTGTCTGGTAAGTGTGACCTAACAGTTGGTTTTCTGAACATTCTAAAGACTAAAACCAACTACTGCCAACCTTAGAATGTTGGTGTTAGTTGGGCGCAGTCTGAGCAGTATGCAAGCAGCTTAAAAAGTCTGATCATGTGTTAGAAGTGTGAAATTTGGCTCATTTCTACTTCAGTGCCAGCTATTCATCATTACATTTCCTTCAGTAATACACATAAAAACTGTCAGAAGCAGTGGTCTCTATGAAGAAGGATAAATGATACATTGCATTCATAAGATACAGACAGATAGCTGCTGCAACCGTTTAGGTTTCGTTATACAATAAAACAATGAGCGGATCACACCTTGTTGCTCAGAACATAATCACTCACAATGAAGGGCCTGACAATCCCACCCTCATTTGGAGAGCGATCAAAGACCCTGTCTGAGTGAGCCGGCATATTGGTTCTTCAATGTTGTTTTCAATTTCACCAGTATGCAAATTCTTCCCTACATTTCCTTGGGAAGTAATGAGGAAAATAAGAAAGTGCTAACCTCAGATGAAAAGGAAATGGCTTTTGAAATGACACACGTACTATATTGTGGTAGAGCACCCAAAATCAAACAGAAACAAACAATGTCACAAAATATTGGCTATAAACAAAACAAACTAAATATTGAACATACTTTTAGTAGTCTATTTGTGCCACCATGATAAATTGAATGCTGTATAAAATAAATGAGTATTTCCCAAATGTTTGTCCCTTATCAGTATTTCTTGAGCATCATCGGTATATGATAATTTTAATAAAAATTAAATAGGTTAACCTCAGGAATACGACAAAAAAAAAAAATTAATAAAGTGGTATTTTTATAAAGTGTGAACAAAAGGATTGCAGTTTTTAACAGACTTGGTAATATTTTATAAAATTAATTAAGTTTATATTGGTATAAATGTACATATTAAACTGAAAATATTTAGAAATGCTGATAGACTGGAGGTTATTATGTCAATGTCTCATCTACTGGTTAGAAATAGATCAGCAGACAGTAATTTACTATCTTGGATCAAGCAAGCGGAGTCTAGACTGTGTTCATTTATCACCTCTTAACTGGCAGAGCTGACTACAGTCTCAATGTCACCATTACATTGCATTACTTATGATGTACATCCACAAAATCACAAAAATGTGTCTCAAATTTACTCCAGTGAAAAAAGGACATAAGAATGGAGACAAAAAATTCTGTTGATGGATTATGTTGAAGGATTACAGTTACAATATTCCTTATACATGTCAGCGGGAAATTGAGCGTATTACAGGATATAATAGATGTCAAAAAGACAAATCATTCATTTTTATTTTTAACAATATGCATGTGAATGCACAGTAATGCACATGCCAATTCTAAAGTTTAACTTAATGAGTGAAGCAAGGATTTTATTCTTCTGGTTGGCTAAATGAGTGGATCACATTAATGCATGGAGGCAGATCTTCTATCGCTTCACTTGAGTGTCGAAACATATTGCTTTGTAACATGAAACTGGCAGAGTAAAAAACCACAAGCAATGGTCTCATAGAGGATTTAGTTGTATTCCATAACAATCTCTGAGGACAGACGCCCTTATTAACCTATATTTACACAGAGAAGAGGTTCTCCTGAGCAACCGCTGCTGCTGAATTATACAATCTCCTCTATAACCTTTAGGCTCTCCCATATGATTGTTTCTGTGATTGTGCATACACATACTTTTTTTATTATTATGTGTGTCCGCCCATGCAGTTTTTAAGTTTAAAGATGTGTTGTTCATTGACTAATGTAAGATGAGGTTTATAGGGAGTAAGTAAACCAGTGAGTCATATGGAGCAACGCCAAGCAATGCTTTGTGTCAGAGGGTTGGCATATTTACAGTGAGCCAAACAAGGAGGACTTAACTAAGATAGTGAGAAATGCATTCTCTGTTCACCTCATAGTTTGGCTGCTGAGATTGATGTGTATGGTTATTAGTGAGTGTGCGGACTAGAGCAGTCAAAGGTAGACTGCAGATCTGCCGTAATCAATTATAGAAATACACAGATCTATTTTTTATGGGTTATTGAAAAAGAATACCTTTTTGGAGACTGCTAAGGTGTAAAAATATGATTGTGATTTAATTTGCTTTGATGCAACTGGCAGTAAAAAGCGATGGATCTATAATAATATAGAGAGTACTGGCGTATTTCCATTGATGAAAATGCACAAAGAGTGTAAAGGTAAATAGTCATTTAAATGGAAATAAAGCCGTAATTTCAATTTTTGAAGCAAATTCAATAGAGACATTTATGTGGCTTATTTGCTTTCTCAGTGTCTCTTAAGGCTTCTGTTGAGTGGGAGCTTAGTTTGAAACCATCTAATAAGAATTAATCTCATTCTCTCCTTGGCACACCTGTCTTGCAAAGGCCCATCTGCTGCCTAGAGAGTTGTTTAATTGTTTTGCTGAGCCTCTGTCACATGTGTTTGTGTCCATGCTTACATCCATGTGTGGACCTTGCTGAAGGTTGCCATCTACTCTGGGAAAAGAAATGTATGCTTTAGATTAACTACTTGAGTCCTGCTTGAGAAGGTCAGAAGAGAAGGTCAATAATCAACTTATATCACCATTTAGTAAACCCCTGAAATAAATATTTTATTATATGAATATTATATCATTATATCAATTTTAATAAAAATGCTTTATAAATTCCTCAAATGTGCCTGAATAAAAATATATTTTCTATTATTTTCTACACTTAGTCTGATCATCCAACTCTGTGAAAGCAATAAGTCAGGAATTAGAAACCAACAATTTCTGTTTCTCCCCATTTTTAGACTTTTGCCATCAATCCTGTCCGTTATGATAGCATTTTACTCACCATTTTCATTGTCAAGATAAGGAGACAAGATGATTCTGCTTGACAGAGCTTTATAACACAATCTGTTATACCCTAACATGAATGATCGTGCTCGATTGGGTCTGGCTCATTTACACCCCTGGAGATAGAGAAGCCCTGTTGCTCCTTCTCTTCTTGAATCCATTCAGGGGTGATGCCAGCATAGAGGTGTTAAATGAAGATATGTTGGTGGCTTGAGCATCTTCTAGCCAACTTGGATGTCACTTTGGCTTATCAGAATTTTTAGTAGATTAAGAGTGAATGGATTTAGGGAATTCAACCATTGATAGAATATTATTTAGTTAAAATCAAAATGCTTCTTCTCATCAGGAGAGCACATCTGTCCTAATTTATTGTGAGTTTGCATCTCAGAATTTTATACTGTTTTGTCATTGGTAAATTTTCCTCTGCTGCCTATAAGGACATATTTTCCATACACTTCTTAGTTTAGGCTCTTGTAGGGTCTTTATGGTGTGGTGGTCCGTTTTTGTTCTTTGCTGTATTTACTGCCCATAACAGTGTAGTGGATAAATCAGCATACTGATATATCCCAGAGCAAATTATGTTTCCAGGTTCAGTTATTGCAAGGATATGGATATTTGCATAAACATAACCAACTATGTTTTTTTTTTGTTTATGGCTGCTAAGTGGGACCAAGAAGTCCTCCAGCCTAATTACAATGTAGGTCGTTTTAGCCAACCTCCAAATACGACTCATATGAGCGTATCCTACAACAGGGCAATAGCGCCCCTACCAGTAGCATTTGTGCATGCTTGCCAAAACAGAAATTTCAGACTCTGTTTCCCACAATATTCTTTAATGGCATAGCAAGTGAAGACAATTAACTACAATCCACACATCGAGGACTTTTGACATAGACATTTTGATATAGACCATTTACAAAAGCTACTACACATAATGAATAATGAATAGATAGTTTTCCTGGCTGTCAGGCTGTCATCCATAAAATATTTTACAGTTGTATGCTGTATAAGAATAGTTGGCAAGCAGAAGGTTTAACACTTACCATACCATAATATCACTTTTTTCTTCACATGTTCCTTTCTGGGCAGAAAAAGCCCTCATCCTATGAAATGCTTTTGCAGTCTCACAAGCCACATTTTTATTCCACAACACCTGTTTTAGGGCAGAGTGCACTGCCCAGCACCTCTGGTTACCCTACATCTTACTTCCCCCCTGAAAACAGGAATTATCATCTGGAACTCTGTGAAAACAAGGTCCAGTGCCATGTATGGAGAGAAATTCATGGGCCAAAGGTTTCAGTTTCTGAAAATGTTCCCTGCAGACTCTGTCTGTGGTCTGAGCAAACATGCCTCGCCTGTTCTGAAGAGGGATTGTTATGGAGGACTAAGCAGGTGTTTGTGTTGTTTTCATATCATGTAAATGTACTATTAAAAAAATCCAGATGCCCAATGAGAAAAAAAAATATTGTACTGTTGCCTTTCATGCTAATGCACACAGTACATGTTGTGATGTACGCACACTGTGTTGTAGCTTAGGGTACACTGGTTCAATACAGGATACAGTTAGAGTAATGTACTAACAGTCTATGAATCTTGAATATTCTGACCTCTCTAACACAGTCAGTTTCTCTTTCCCCCCTGGATGAAGGCAGAGTGCTATCAGGATGAGGACCTCTTTCATCACAGCACCTACACACTAAGACAGAATTACTGTTATTTTGACAACTGGCACTTTTTGCACTTCTCTAAGTGCTCCAGTACCAACAGGCTTGGCCTTCCCACAAATGATTTGTGTATTTATTGCTGTACTTAGTAATGTTTGTATGGTAGGTCTTTTTTTTTACAAGCCCCCTGGAAAAATGCATTTTTAGGGCCCGAGCACGAACCGTGCTAGGACCCTATTGAAACTGTTAGGATTATTTTTTAAGGCCCGAGCATGAACCGTGCGAGGACCCTATTGAAACTGTTAGAATTATTTTTAGGGCCCGAGCACGAACCGTGCGAAGACCCTATTGAAACTGTTAGGATTATTAGGGCCCGAGCACGAACCGTGCGAGGACCCTATTGAAACTGTTAGGATTATTTTTTAGGGCCCGAGCACGAACCGTGCGAGGACCCTATTGAAACTGTTAGGATTATTTTTAGGGCCCGAGCACGAACCGCGCGAGGACCCTATTGAAACTGTTAGGATTATTTTTTAGGGCCCG
Source organism: Lepomis macrochirus (assembly GCA_024633595.2). Classification (NCBI taxonomy): domain Eukaryota; kingdom Metazoa; phylum Chordata; class Actinopteri; order Centrarchiformes; family Centrarchidae; genus Lepomis; species Lepomis macrochirus. The sequence goes on along the minus strand of JALXJV020000006.1, from coordinate 27,389,880 downwards.
AGCACGAACCGTGCGAGGACCCTATTGAAACTGTTAGGATTTTTTTTAGGGCCCGAGCACGAACCGTGCGAGGACCCTATTGAAACTATTGAATCACAATGGGCGTGTCCGTGGTGTCGATGATTCGCCATGAAACAGGAAGTTGGAGTAACTTGGCTGTCCATGATCTGATCTGCACGAAATTTTACACGTTTGACAACAGTCCCGCCCTGAACAAATCTACATGCCGACATTCACCCACAGTCATAGCGCCACCTGCTGGCAACAGGAAGTGACCTTTAACGAAGCAGCCCCCGCACCACGTTTGACCTAAATGTACGAAATTTCTGTGGCACATGTATCATGGCCAGACGTACCAAAAAGCCTCTTGGAGCGATGCCCTAAACCGAACAGGAAGTCGGCCTTTTGTAATTTTATGGTAATTTTTTTGTGATTTACACACTCCGTACTTTAACAAACTCCTCCTAGGGATTTAGTCGGATCGACTTCAAATTTCTGCTGTGCCTTCTAAAGGCATTGACGATGAAAAGTTGTGCTATCTGTGAGTTTTCGTCAATCGGCGTGTCCGTGGCGTGGCGTCAAAAATCAACTCACCGCCATGACACAGGAAGTAATTGTAACTTTACTGTACATGCTCAGATCTCTACGAAATTTTAAATGTTTAATAAGAGTCCCACTCTGAACACATGCACATGCCGACATTCACCCACTGTCATAGTGCCACCTGCTGGCAACAGGAAGTGAGGTACAACACCTTCATGCAACATCCGAATCGCATAGCAAATGCACGGCCGCACCAGAATATGCTCCAGAATATGCAACGCGGCCGCATCACACCCTGACCCGCTACAGGTGCGAGGGCCCGCCCAACGCTGCTTGCAGCTTTAATCTATATTATATTTGTTTTAACCTTAAAATTGTATTTATAGCATTTTTTTAGTTTGGCTACGTTATAGCTTTGTATACACTACTACACTAATCGTTACAACTATAGTTTATATTATAATATTGTTGGGTTTTTTTCCACCCTCAGGCATGAGTTTTATGATACACACATTCATCCATCACCCTGGCCATCACAGCATTTAAGTGTCAGACCACTATATGCCTCTCTGTATGTCTACCTCACATAAACCTTCTGGTAAGAAAACATATAATAATTCTGATAATAATCTTTATTTGTAAAGCACTTTTCAAAAACAAGTTACAAAGTGCTTTAACAAGTGTAAAGACAATAAAATACATAAACAAATATATGATAAAAGAAAGAAAACACTTAAGAGACTAAAATACATGATTAAAGTAAATATAAAATATTTATAAAATAGAATAAAATAAAATCGGGAATGGCTCTCCTATAAAAGTATGTTTAGTAAAGTGATCGATACAATTTTAAAGTAAATTGTAAAACATACTGGAAGCCAGTGTAATGAAGCTAAAACAGGGGTTATGTGATCATATTTCTTTGTTCTGGTTAAAAGCCAGCTGAAGCCAGGGTTAAAAGGCAGCTGAATTCTGGAGAGTGAGGAGTCGATCAATAGATCTTTGGGTTAAGCAAGTACAAAGGCTGTTGCAGTAATCCAGGCACGATGAGATGAAGGCGTGTAAAATGGTTTTAGTGTCCATTGATCATATTTTTTAATATATTTCTAAGCTAGTTAAAACATAATTGCGCAAGCTTTGTGATGTGCTGCTCAAAACTTAAACTACTATCGAACCAGGCATCAAGACCGTTTGCCACAGGCTTAATGTCATTCACTAGGGAACTAACAAATGACAGTATTTGCTGTGCCATTTGCTGGGACCCAATGACCAGGATCTCTGTTTTGTCTGAGTTCAGCTGGAGGAAATTATTTGACATCCAATTTTTGACTTCACAGAGGAAGTCGGTAAGTGAACTCAGCATTCCAGGGCCTGTGGGTCTGACGGGCAAGTACATTTGTGTTTCATCACCGTAAATATGTAGAGAGACCATGTTTCTGGATAAAGTGTCCAAGTGGAAGCAAATACCAGGAAAATAAAATGGGTCCTAAGAATGACCCCTGAGGCACACCTTTTTTAACTGGACACAATGAAGAGGCATAGTTGTTCACAGACACACAGAACCTCCTATTTGACAGGTAGGATGAAAACCATTCTAAGGCAGTACCAGAAATCCCCAACCATTGCCTCAGATTGTCTAACATGATGTGATCAATGGTGACAAATGCAGCGCGAAGGTCCAGACATTAAAAGGTCATTGGCATCTTTAAGAAGGGCAGTTTTTTAAAAAGTGGGTTCACACAAGCAGTTTTAAAATAACCAGGGACACAGCCAGTAGATATGGAGCCATTAAAAACAGAAATCAAAAGTTTGTTGGTATTATATCAAGTGGGCTGGAAGACACTGTCATTTGTGATACTGTTTTAAAAGCTCAGACAAGTCAACGGGATAAAACTGGTTAAAACTATCTTGTTGCTGGTGACGGACCTCTGAGTAGGAGGCAGATGGGGTAATAGAGGCTCTGATTGACACCACTTTATCAGTAAAATAAGTTGTCATATAACCTTGTGAGGATGCCGGGCTTACTTTCATATTACACATAGCATATGTATATATTTTTTAAACTACCCTAAAATCATTTTATTGACGTGACATGTCTAAACTTACCAATATATTTGTCAGAGTGAGAAGCTTCAGCAGCAGTTCTGCTTTACCTCCCTTAAGTCAGAGCCTTTCATTATTTGAAACATTCTTTAAAACTGCTTGATACAAATACATATTGCTGCCTTAAATAATGCAATCCATCATTTTTAACAGCACATGCATTACAGTTTTCCTAATATGACTATCATGCAGCTAATTACTGTGTTTAATGGGGATTATAATCACTTTTTCCATTACTGCACACTGTTAGTTCTGTTGGCAGTGAAAAGGTAAATAAAAATTTAAAGCAAAGTGGAGAATCAATACATGCAATGATCTTTTCACATTTAATTTTAACGAAACAGAATTACTTCTGATGTAATGTGATTTTATTTGACATAAATTGAATGAGACATTAATGCAAAAAAGCGTGTAGTTACTATGGCAATTGGTAGGGTTTGTATTATAAAGACAAATGGAATCACATTTGTGCATGGCTACCTTTTAAGATGTCTTCACATGGGGAAAATGCATGTAGCTTCACCTTTGTGACCCTATCCTCCTCCTCCAAACAGCAGCAGGTTTCCTCAGGCACCCAAAGCTGTGGAGCTCTCCATACATGAGGTGATAAGCAGTATCTCTGCTGCAGCCAAACCTGCCTGAGCTGCACTGGAGCTGAAACTAAATGTGAACACCTTACTCTACCCTTCTTTCTATCCCACTGCCCCAGTCCCTTATAACATAATTATGTCTGCTCTTTGTTCCTCTTTGCCCACACCTTTCCGCACATTTGTCTCAGATTAAAACATGGAATTTCTGTCTGCTCTGCCTCAGAGTCTGGCTGGAGATGTGACAATCTGAGGTTTTAAACATCCTTTTTGTCATGTTCATGCTACATAGCTGAAATCAGGCTGGGTATCCATCCAAATTATGTCTTGCTTGTGTTCACAATGCTTCCACTTTATGAACTTAAAGTATTACAGAATCACAAGTATCGTGTTTTTATGTCAACAAAAAAAAATCACTGTTTCTCTGTTGCTCTCTTTCTAACACAATTGACTTCTAAAGACCCACACATGCCTTTCGACAAACCAGTCATCTGCAAGTATAGGGACACTGCTTACGTAGGTGATGACATCAGGATGTAGATGTGTCATATATAGTTCTTTAGTATGCTCACATAATTGCAATATGAAACCAAACCTAACTGGATCAAATGCATACAATGCAACACAAGTCAAACCTTTGTTCAGACTTTCAGGTGTGAAAAGGTCTATAGCTGACATCAGACTGGATTTAGCACTGCATATAAAAACACAGCCTTTTCATTCATTTGTGGTCCACATTCCTGGTACATTACTTTGAAACATGAATGATGTATTTCTACTGTTTTCCTCACGATTGTAGTCAAATGTTTTTAGAGTATTTTCAACTACTGTGCATTATTTTACCAACTTCAAACTACTCATCATGGACCTTCTAAATAATATTTCAAACTTGCCCCCACCAACAGAAATAGTTGAGTTGCTGACGGTCAAATAAGAAACAAACCACTGCAGTCGCACTTGAGAGAAATTCTGACCACATGTTTTCCAGTGTTAATGATTGATAACCACTCCGTCTAGATTTGTTTTAAATATATATAGAGAAAAACCATATACAAGGATGTTAATATGTCCCAATGTACCAGATGCTAGCATTGTATACACCTATTTATTTTTTATTATCAAATGTTTTCTTTCTCAATAAAAGTTATCTTATGATATCAGGCCTCATTTTATTCTGTTTTCATCTTATTTTTTGTGATTTCTTAGCAATAGATTTGATATTATTCTTAGAGTAATGTTAACATACAGAAAATGAATTAACTGAAACAGTAATTGATATAAGTTTTATTAAAAACCATACTAGAAACCCATGCATTATGATACTGTTAGCATTCATTTATTTATTTGCTGTTTTATTTATTTTTATAAGCCCTAATTATCTCTTCAACCTTGCAATACTGATAACTGCCAGTTCATTAACAATAGCATAGATACAAGTAATACGTTATAATGAATAATAATTAATTAAAGAATTATAGCTTAAGAGCATCATAGTAGAACATTTTACAGAGGTCTTCATTAGTTCAATCTTATTATTTTTGAACATTATATTCACTATTCACCAGAGAGTGCATGAAATGTGGCTACTGTCCTCATTTTTTTGATTTATCCACCAGATCTGCCCACAGTGTCATGATGTCAGACTTGCACTCTGATTATAGATTACCCTTTTGTAACATGCTTGAATAAACCTTGTCTTCTTGTCTTCTCTTCATTTTCATGCAGTGGCAATGCCACTTTTTTGTGCTTGTCCATGGACAGCATGGAGGGTGCTGTGAATGAATATGGTGGACCATTAAAAGGTTACAGTCATCAATTATGGTTAAGAGAAGGATGGTACACGGGAGGATGGAGTCTGAAATTCTGTTTTAAAGGGAAAGACTGTACAGCAGATGTCGAGGATTTAGGTCACCCCAGATTAAGATAAATGGTTGCCTCAGAGAGCCGAATCAGTTTCTCAGTCCCAGCCAGAATGCCATTACAACATCTGAAAAGACACACACACACACACACACACACACACAGGGCCTGTAGTCAACAAACATGTTTTGCAGTCATCATGTTCAAATTAATCTATTCATTTTGTCTAGTCGTTGACTAAAAGTTGCGTTTCTTTACATCTCTCTCTGCAAAGGTTACTGAAATGTCTTGGCGGCCTTGTTGCCTCACTTGAAGGAATTAGTTATTTAATGCATGCTCCATTTCCAGCATAATCAGTATTTTACTGTACTGATTAACAAGTAATCACTTAATCATGTATTACTAATAAGCCTCTTAGTTTACTGTCATGTGTATGATGGGGCATGAGTCTTTGGGGAGATGTCAGAGGCAAATTTCCAAAGGGTTTCAAGGCTGTGCTGTACAGTTACAGAACTGACCCTCTGGAAACCAAAGGACTGTCAACAAGGCCCTCCGAGGCCCATTAAAAGCATGCAAACATGGATCACTCTCTATGGTATTTTTGCTGGAGCACAGCGGATGAAGGTCAGCGGATCAAAGGCTTTTGGCTGACATTCCTTGGTGCCTGATGAGCCCTCTTGGGTTTCATTGATTAGCCAATGAGAGGCTGGGGCAACGACATTGAACAGATAAAAACAAAGTGACTTGTCTTGCTTCAGATGTAGAAAACTTATTTTCCCTTCAGCTGTCCCATGAGATGCGAACGATCTTGGATTCTCTTCAGAAACAAGACACTTAATCTGACTTTGAGTACTGTCAGTTACCCTCGCGTTCTTAAATGTGGTGGCAAGTCCTCTGACACACACACACACACACTACACATAAATACCCCACATGTGTGTACCCTCGGCAATTTCTTTTACGTCATCAGCTGCAAAATATTATGAACCAGGTATTAAAAAAAAAAACTAGCAGATGTGATTGCAAAAAAAACGTGTCACATCATGCTATATGGGCTGAATGTGAAACTTTGAAGTATTATACTATATCACTTAGACTGGTCTCTGAGGCACCCAAATAGAATGTGTTTGATTGAATAGGGACAAATATGACCCCTTTCATAATCCCACAAGTGTTTTTAATTAAGTCATTAATTAGGGAAATATCCTCAAGAGGTACAGCTGGCAGTGGATTTCTGATAATTGTGGATGAAATTAGTGAGCTTTTTTGTGTGTGACAAAGGAAGTGAGAACAGTCTAGCTTTGGTGAATTACTGAATGGCAAAATGCATAATTCCCACTTTAGGACAGAGGACACTGGCTACCTCTACTGACACTTTATTTGCAGAGGCTCCAGCTAATTAAGTATTAAAAAGTCCGCTACAGAAAGGCAGACAGTGAATATACAGTTAAACACATTCACCCATATTGGAATAGAACCTATTACTGATATATGGTGACAGAGTGTGTTTTGTGCATGCCTGAGTGTGTTTAGATAAATGGCAATCTGACACAAAGCCCTAGGTAAACACATAGTTTAATGTTGTTGGTGCCTGTAATTCCAGGAAAGTATATCTACCCTAAAATTGGTAAACAAGAAGAAAACAAACCTTGTTAAAACTCTGTATGCCAGCATGGTTTCAAGACTTGCTAAATAGAGATAAAAATTTTTAGATTGTGTTCTCACCACAGGACAGAAAGACACTGTAGATGGTATGAGAGAAATGAGAACGCAGGAAAGACTTGTCAAAGTGGGAAGATAGAGAATGAGTGGAAACATCCCATTGTAACAGAGCGGCATGTTAATGATTATGTGTTCCCATGACTGCTGGCTTCTGCACTGAAACATGAAAATAAGCACTGGCTTTGACTTCTGGGAAACACTGTTCTCAGAATGTATAATCCTCAAGTGAGCTTAGCATCAAGGAATAGATGCAAAACATTTTCATTGTGCGTGTGTGTGCATGTGCTTTTTGGGGCCATGTTCACATCAACATTGGTCAAAATGAGGCCCTTGGGCATTGTTTGAGATACATAATGAGGATGAAGCACCACACATCACTGGAGACTGAAGCCTGTCCTCAAAGTTTCCTGTGCCTTTTAACTGGTTTATGCATATTTTAAGTAGTAAAGATAAAGTCTGGGATGTTCTTAGACATTTTAGTTGCCATAAAGAAGCACTATTAAGTAAGAGACTTACTTAAAATCATGAGTAAACTGAGTTTTAACAAATGACTCAAAATCCATGCCAAGGTGTGTAGGGAAGCTCTTTCATGTATTGGACTATTTCATATTGGACTCAAAACAAGATGGAGGTAGTGTTGGGCAGTAGCGTCGCTACAAGTAGCGCCATTACTAGTTTAACTACATTTCTCAGTAGCTTGGTGGTAGCGTCGCTATTTTCTGAATCAAATAGCTTTTCAGTAACAAGGCTTTTTAATTGACCGAATAGCGCGGTAGCTCCACACACGCTACATTTTCCCAACATTTTCTCGCAACACTGCTGGTCACCTGACAAAAATAAATACAAGATTTATTCTTCTTTCAGCTCTGCTTTGCTCACTGGCAACAAGCAAATCAAAATGTCTTTGCATGTGCCTGCAGTTTGATTGCAGAGGGAGGGAGAAACTTTGTGAAACTTGCAATTAACTACCAAGTACAATGTTTTCCCTGAGTTTTATATAGACACATAAAATATACAGAATACTGTAGTGTATACTATCGTTTTGTGTATGATTATTCAGCTGTCAATGTGCAAGTTTGACTAATGCATTACTGACAGTGGCAGACATATCCACCTTGCCAAGAAATATTTCCGCTTTATTAGGAGAGGTTCTGGATAGGACCCATCGACTGAGATGGCAAAAAAATATTGAATAAAATAACAAGAACACAGGCCAAGTCAGTCTGTCCGTAGTATTATATTCATACCATTTAACAAATAGAAATCAAGTATCTCACCTGGCGTAAGTCATAAAAATACTAGTTTCATACTGCATTATAGGAGTAGAAAAGGTGAAGAAATAATGTCAGATATAGCATATAACCAAATAATTTTAAGTGTTAACAATTGTGGACAAATATCCAGTATAGATTATAATATATATTATTTACAGAAAAGTGTTAAGTTACATATTCTGAAAAAAATGATGAATCTTCACTGTACTGACACACTGGAAATAACTCTCTACACTGTAAAAGCATTGATTTTCAGTCAAGCTGATGGTTGTTGGGAGTTGTGGTTGTTGAAACCTAACAGCTAACTTGTAGTGCAAGTAAAAATAATAATGAAGCGAAGGTGGAAGAAGCTGAAGATAACATAAAGAATAATCAGCCTATCTCACATAATCTCAGTTTGTAGCTGAAACTTCAATATGGCATGAGGGTCATTTTAATGAGCAGAAAGCACTAACTCACAGCTTGCCAGCTGCCTCCTTAAAACTATCATTGCTGTTCCTGCCACATTTGGATGGCAGAGGTGGAAGAAATTGATTTCTCCCTCACTATTACTGTCCATGGAAACGAGGAACTGCCAAGCTGATAATATCTCCTGGTGTGCATTCAAACTTTTGTCACCGGTCAACCTCAGGAGAGACAGAGCTTCCACGCTTCTCCCCAGTGTTTTGTGCCCCTGGCAATCAAGACTGACACTGCTGTGACAAAGGTTAGTTTCTCAAAATAGATGGATCATGATTGGAGGCAAATACACACACTATCATCACATTTTCCTGCAAATGAGCATACTGTATTTATATCACTATATGTAAAAATGTAAGATCCACAAATGTACGCACATCTGGCAAAATAGTGTCATGAATGAGGCTTTTTAAAAAAGGTTCCAAGAAACCTCTCGGACTAAGGGAATAAAAATAAAAGTCATTTTAACACATTCATATATGTTTCCACTGGATGTAAAAACTGTGGAGATTAATCAAATTAAACTGATTATGGATTAAGAGGAGAGTTTGTTCAGATTCAGAGATTTTTTATGGGTATTTTTCAGTTTTCACCATGGACAAACTATTACATTTTTTTGTTTAATTGTGTTTCATTCAATGGCACGATTGTGATTGGTGTCACAATCTTGGAAGGTGTGTTAGGACAGAATCCCAGGTTTTGGATACTTAGCCAGCTACTTCATTCTGGTTTTTCATGTATTGGATCCATTTTCAGATTTCTTTCTGTTGCCTCCCTATCTATTTTCCATATCTTGTTGTTTGCATATCAGTTGTAACAGTCCATGATGAGTTTGCATTCCTTTTTTTCTCTTTTTTACTTGCATTAAAATCATGGCCTTCTTCTCCAATGTATGTTTTATTTCATGGGAGGCTGGGGATCTCATAAATTATGCTGCTTCTTTGCAATGTCAGTTTTGTCCTTGAGGTAAAGTTTCTTTGAGTACACAAAGAGGGTCACAAGAATAATGCCTTGATAATACTGCTCTAGAATGTTCTATTAAATTTCACATTTATAGTAAAAAAAAATAATTCCAGCTGCTACTGAATATTTGTTTTTTTGCGTCATATGTTCACCCTTTTGCCTCATGTACATATATGTTCAGTCTTTTCTTGACATTTTGTTTGTGTTTACCAAAGAAAATTAGGATGCAGTTTTCTTGAGTATGAAGTGTTGCTCTGCTTGTTAAAATTATAAACTGATGTATAATAAAGTGAAGAAAAAGCAGAACAAGTAAGAAGTATTTGTCAAGTTTAAGGTGTGTACCATGTAACAGTTAATGATAACCATTGTCTGTTAACCAACTGAAGTCAATGTAAAATGTGCTTTTTTTTAGAAAGGTTAGTGGTTTAAAATTATTTTATATGGCCTTTTTTGTGTGATTATGGCATAATTTTAACTCAGATATAATATACTTTTGTAGAAAGTGTTATCTCATTTGGTCTGTGTTTCCCAGGTCAATTCGGGGGTATTATAGCAGTTTTAATGAATATTTAAATCAGTTTGATTTTTTTTCAAGGAGAATAGCATTGGATTGCTACATTGTAAAACCATGTAATATCAGTTATGGAGAGAATACCACTTGTCACATTGTGTGGCACACTCGGGCTTAAACTGTGTAATTATTCAAATTATTCTAATTACAGATGCATATGCTTTCAGCTGTTCAAACAAACATGCATCCCCACTGTAAGTGAGTCCAGTCGCCAAAGGATATATGTAGGATCAGTCTAAACTATCAAACAAAAAAGTTCCAGCATCATCACAAAAATTAAGAAGTGTGTGTAAAGACCTCAAGGGACCCATGCTGTGCTCATGTCTCTGCCACTGGTTATCTTACACCAAAGGTTCCTTCATTGACAATTTATTATTGCACTCTCTCTCTCTCTCTCTCTCTCTCTCTCTCTCTCTCTCTCTCTCCTGTCACAGTCTCTATCTTTTGCCCTACAATCTTGTAAAAGTGCCAGTGAACTGTGGCTGCCCGGCCTAAAAATACCCGCCCCTTGACAATGTTCTGTGACGCATCTTTCTGCCAGCTACCTGATCCATTTGAGCCTACTTTTGTGGCTCATCTTTGCCAGTCCCATTTCTTTCTCCTTGAGCTATGTCATACTAACCTGGCTGTGCCAAAACCTAATATGACACTTAGAACCCATGCTTCCCTAAACAAAGTCACCACACAGTCAATATTGCTGTAATCTACAGGCTTTACTGAGGTGGATCTAACTAATCTGTCTTAATTTTGCTCTTTTAATATGTGATAAAGTTGTGCCATTTCTTTCTTTTTTTAAATCTGTGCAGTCAGGATGTTGGTTGGAATTTACAGCAATATTAATACCTTAAAAGTGATCTTGGGCACCCAAACAGTTAGGAGACCAGAAGATGGAGACAATTTCCTCTTAAACAAATGTCATTGGCAGCGTATTTCTGTCTTGTTACGGTCTCATGTTTCACGACACAAGTAATTTCCTGGATCGACAAATAGCATTGATTTGAATTGCATTGAAGTCACCATTCTATTGCATTTCTTACAGAATGCAATCAGGCATCACTGGCACTATTGATTTAAAAGAAGTCCTTTTTCAGATGAAAAAAAATCAGGCCAATGTGTCTAAATCCATTGAGTGCATGTTTTCATCCCTTGCAACAATTTTCCTTGACAGAGGCTTTGGATAAAATGTGTCAAGACCTCATTAGTGAAATATTATACAAAATTGTGCGGTTGAATGTGATCTAAATCCATTGCTATATACCCGCATAGTAAAGTAGTAGAAGTGGTAGGAGTAGTGGTAGGAGTAGAAGTAGTAGTAGTAGTAGTTTTATCTGGCGATACAAGGATTGTTTTTGGTTGGTACATTGGTAGATTTAAGGTAAATTAAATGTCATTCATATTTATTACAGAGATGCCTGTGTACATAAATGTTGAAGTGGTGTGTGTGTGTGTGTGTGTGGTGGTGTTAGAGGTTGGTGTGTGTGTGTGCGTGTGTGTGTGCAGGTGTGTGTGTGTGTGTGTGCATGCATGCGTGCAGGCGTGTGTGTGTGTGTGGTGGTGGTGGTGGAGGCGTGATAGTGGTCTTCTCAGAGGGCTTCTTAATGAGCCAAGGTAATCAATGCCAAAGGAGATGGCTTTGATGGATGCCTTTGAGAAAACAATGTGTCGTGATGACCTCTGTCTGAAGAAACCACAAAGCATAGACTAAGGAATAAAACTGACCTTCAGGGGGTTGCTGTTGGCATGCTGTCAACCCTTTAAATCATTATTTGTGCACACAAGTGTTAATTTAAGCTTACCATGGTGATTAGAAAGGGAGATTGGTGAAGATGTATCCTTTTGACTGAGTTTACTGATAACCCCCTTGTGGTTTAGCCAAACTGATTTTAACAGTAAAACATAAGGTAGGGCAACAAAATGGCAAGAGCAAATACACTCAGATTAATTTCTTTTGTCAATTAATTATTAACATATTAGGTGCCATAGAGTTCTCATTTTCAGGTTTTCATACTTGTATTTAGGGTTTCTACTAGAAAATGTTTATATGCTTTAATATTCAAAAAACACATTTCTCATACTGTCCACTGCTTCAGCACCTCTTTTATTCCAGATGTTACATAACATCTAGTGCTTGATGGCAATCGCCATTTTTCCGTCGTATTTTTGCATATTAAGGAGGAAACAATGGAGTTTGAGGCTCACATTATGTCAATTACATGCACTGAACTCTTCTTATTCAACTATGCCAAGGGATATACAGTTTTAAATTCTACGGCACCTTTAATGAGGTACATGGGTCTGGCTGCACCCATTTTTCCGTCATACTGATCTCTTCTACAAACTGTATGATATGTATAAACTATTTTGATTTAAGTTACAATATGGCTTTTCTCTGGTGCCACCTTTAGCAAAGTGTCCCTCTATTTTTCATCACCCCATCCATTCTGCACACTGTCCTTCCTTCGAATCTCCTAAGGGCAATAATGTGTCCCTTTGTTCCCCCATATTTCTTTCCTCTAGCAAAGGAATACTGTACAGTAAAATGCCTCTAGCACATAACAATGGTTAAGTGTTTGAGTGAATTATATACGATGCATGCATGCAACAGTCAAAAACTGACTTTAGACTGTCTTATTCTCACTCATGCGTGGTGATTTTGCCAGTTGTGAGACCCAACTACCTCAAAGTCTGGCATTTCTGCCTTTATAATCATGTATGACAAAAGTCATTCCATATTTGTCAGTAAGGAGAAGCCATTACATTACAGTGCTTGTCATGCTACCCATCTCGCCATTATGCAAGTTTAATAGGAAGCTCACCGCAAGTTAATGGACTGCATGCTGTGTCTAAGCAATTATTTTACAGTGAACGATATAAGCATAATAGGCAGAATTTGACAAGAAACTGGAAAATGGGAACCACAGGAATATATAAATTAATTTCTTTGAGAGGTTTTACAGTGTAGCAGAGCTGTAAACACTATTTTTAAAAGAACTCTGACAAGATTGGCACTCACAATGTTTTAGATGCTGAGGAAATTAAACCAGCATACAGTATTTACATTTTTAAACTCTTGACATTCCATTGAAGGCAAAGTGATTGAGACTGTGGCTATCTCAACAGATGGCTACCATATATTTAAAGAAAGTGATGGTGATTGTATTACTTAACTCACAATTAAATAACCATTACATAACTATCCAATGTAACAGGTTTAATGTGTCATCAATTGTTGGGGTCAATTACATGTCCTTTCTATACCTTGGTGCACTAGTATCCACAGTACACTTGTAATAGCTTCTTTCTAATAGAAATGACATGGATTATTATGGACATTTTGCTGTGGCTGTACCAATGCAAGTGGAATACTACTATGCAGTCAGCCAGAATAGACAGTGTTACATCCTGAGCAAGGGGATACATTGAAACACAATATGATTCCACTGGTTCTACCACAAACACCATTGAGCCCTTATGCAATTACATTCCAATATTTAGGGAGTTTTGGCGTCAAGGTCAGAACACGGACAAAACTATAAACACAATAGAGAAAAATTATTCAAATGGAATGTCAACCAAAATACTAATAATTTATCCAAAGTCCTAACTGTAAAACAAAAACAAAGTGTCATTTTCATTTCACCTTTGGTGGAGTCGTGTACTGGAAACTTTTCTCAGGTATACAATTTATAATTACTTATATTTATATATATTCTAATATTTTGTTATACTATATAATGTAATGTAAGTATTACATTTGCAAATGTTAACACTTCTGCATCTCCTTCATAGAGCCTTGCACCATGCAGTTCTATTCCAGCCTCCCCACCTCTCTTCAACATCCACATCAGTCTTCCCATGTAGGCACTCTGCGTTGTTAAATAGCACAGATGTCAGACTGACTAAATGGCTAAAGGCCAGGGTTGAGAATGACTGTCAAGAGTTTTTAGCACATAGCCAGTGAAATATCTTGACAATGTCCTTACTTACTGTTGCTCTTCAAGTTAACATTAAAAAGCCCCAGAGAACAGGACAATATGAATAGATTTAAAATCAAATTATCTTACACCACAATTGCAGTGTCCTCATACTCAACAATTATGTAAAATGTTCTGCTTGTAAATGGCTATGTTACTAAAAACCTGAAATAAATTACAAATCGTTATGACATTTTTCTCTACCTCAAATATCCCATTAGTGCCACTGTGATGGGCTACAGGGCATTAGTAGGCTACAAAACGTGAACATCTCTGCCTCCCCTTCTACAGCTAGTACTTAGATGGTGCATTTGTATGCACCCACCAGTATAGGTAATTCACATATTACTCACCTGTCTTCAGAACAATAGCATACTGAGGATAAATAACTTAGATGGAAAAAAGAATGCCTACTGAGTTAAACAGCAGGGATGTGTTTATCTGGCTTTGTGGCTAAAAAACCTTATAGCATGGAAACCATCATTTCCAGCACACATGATAGTTATTGTTGTAATGTCATTTTTAACTTCAGTAACAAGTACAGTATTTTTTTTTCTGGATGCTGTATTTATGCTTTAGCAATCAGTTATGTTTACAACATTCACAGTGACACAGCACATCAAGTAGCCTTCAAATTGGAATCAATAGAGGGGTATCTTAGGAGCATGATTTTGAAATGTGTGCACAGGCAGGTGGCAGAGAACAGACAACAGTACTGCAGAGAGCTAATTGTGAGAAGAATGTAGGGGAGGTTGTGTGCAGTTAACTGTTTGAATCGCAAAACTGATGAGTGAAAACATTCAACATCACAAGAGGGAAATATCTTTTCCAGCACAGATTAAGTAATTACATGCATCTAGTGATTTGTAACCTTTATAACAGTCTATGTTGTATACACATAAAACCTCTCTGTCAGATAGTTCTATGGTATTGGCATGCTTGACCACTGGGACTGTACTTGATCAAAAACGCTTAGCCAAAATGATGAAGGTTGGGGCTCACTAACCTAAGGCTCTATTGTTTTTAAACTAAATCCTACAATTGGGTGTTAGACTCCTTAACACACTAGCTTTTTTTCTCTCGAGTCTAGTACTTTTTAAAGTATACAATTGCCTGTGTGAGAGAGAGCACAAAAAGATAAGAAATATAAATAACAAACCAACAATTGAGATCAGTCAGAGGTCTCAGGCCCTTATCTTGTGGCAATGAAAACAGATCTAGTTAGAGTACTTGGTTTTAATAACTGTAGTATAGTAAGAGATTAGGAAGTTAGAAGTCAGGTGACATGGATAGACATGGGAGATTTAATGGCTTGTTTTTGTGACTGCTTGTAAGAAACCACACTGAACCATTTTCACTGAACCAAGCCTGTGTGGCTCTTAATGCAATCATTTTTATATGGCTCATAATACATGACTTGCTCAGCACAGAATCAATCTAAATAGCTGAGAAAATGAACATAACATGGGCATAGTATGCCAGGCCAATAAAGTCTACATCACACAAAAACTTATTAACAAAGCAAACTACACCTAAGGCAGAACAGGAACAAGAATCAAGGACAAAGGGATATAACAGAAAAAGAGCATTATCTATGGTATCCTTTACTGGATAACATATGTCATGTATCATGTCATGTACCAAGTAGTTTTACTCAGATTATGTAAACAGTATCTCAAATTATACTTGTAAAGACACCACAATGTATCATTGTTGGAGTGGGTGCAGCTCCAAATCATATTATGTTGCCTAGCATAAGGGCCCCAAATTTTCATGTAGAAATCCTGTCTATTAGCTTGTAACATAGCCATTCGTAGGAGGTGCCATTTCGTCCAACCATTCCTTTACTGGAACATTGTGACACTACCCTACATCAAGGGGTAAGTACCAATCTACACCGTGAGATCTGGTAGGCATTTATACCACTTTGGTATTAAGCCCAGTGTTCAAAGTGCGCCCGTACTTACCGGTACGCAGTGCCGGCACTTATATATTTTACTCTTTTGCATACCCTGACTTTTTATGCAATCTGCACTTCTCACAAGCCGCCGGTACACTTTTCTGTTTCTCTATATCAGGTCTCTGGGTGAAACTGCATTACCCAGTGGTAGGGATGGAAGATTCACCGATTCGTATCAATGCACCGGCATAAATGTTCAAGATGCAATTGGTGCTTTTGTGTGTCCTCCTAAAATGTTTCTCTCATCTCATCTCTCAACTGCTGCCAGTGGCCTGTCAGCTACCACGGAGGCCGGGATGTGTCACATTAGATTTACATGAAGGATTTTATACTAGTGGTAAGCTATATAGTATAATATTTGATATTACAATAAATACACTAACATTAGCCCTAATCAAACTTTAAACACAGTGGTGTAGTATCAGAAAACTGTTTTCTTTGTGAAACTGTTCAGTTGTTGAATCTCAACTAATAAGGTGTTGAAATGTTACAAATACTCTATAAACTATCAAGGCAGACTAGGAAAATAAAATGTAACCTTTAAAAAAATAATATTATACTAAAAGTAAACATTTAATTTAATGTTAAAATATTATACTAATACATTCAGTTGTGAACAGTACATCTGCAGCGGACAGATGCAGATTTAACCAGAGCCAGGATGCCAGTGCCAATATGCCTCCTCCTGAGAGCAACATGTCCCCTTGTTGTATTTTACATCTGTTTTAGCCTACTAAAGTTATTGTCATAATATACTTAAAATATTGTGTGAGTGCGTGTGTGTGTGTGTGTGTGTGTGTGTGTGGGTGTGTGTGTGCGGGTGTGTGTCTGGGGGTAGGGGGGTTTACCAGCCGATTGACATGCCAAGATGCAAATGCTGTATTTACTACACCACTGACTATGCCTAATAAACAAAGCATTGTTCTCTGTGCCAGTGCAGAAAATAAACTTTATTAATAAAGGAGATAATCTCACACCATAGAAGATGTACCTAAACTCGACATTTTAGTTGGAGTCCAATAAATTATGTTAATCATTGTAAAATCAATAAAACCTGTCTGTATTTTCTTGATATTTACATTTTAAACCCCCCATATTTAGCCAGAGACTGACATGTTATTCTTGAATTTGTTTTTCATTCCTTGTCTCTGACACCCAAGATATTTAGGAAAAATATCTTGGGTGTCCCTTGGGTGTTTGATTTACTGGGGGTTGCATCAGATAAACTATAAAGGTATACAAATTTATTTGTGTTGTCATTTATGTGCTCTTTATAAGGCATGTTTAAGTGAAATAGTCCTGTGTTGCTGTGCTATTGTGTGTCCTGCCATTTATGTCTTCAGGTTTTAAATGATCATAAAAGCTACACTGTATTATTTTGTACTATATTTTATCTGCTGACTAGTCTTGAATTATTTTTATTCTATTTTATACTTTATTGTTTATGTATTCGCTTTTATTATTTATCTCTGTATGTGTTACATATTTATTATTATGTATTATAACTTCAAGCTATCATACATTGCTGTTTGTAGCTGTTTTGTTTGCAAGTATTGTTTTATATCTTATCTTCTGTTTTATATCATCATTTTAAATGACTATACCTCCTCAATGGCCTTCAGAGGTAAAATTAAGGTTGTATGTAAGTGTGTTACTGTGTGGTAGTAGTTTTAGAGTAGGAAACTTAATTGGTTTTAGCAACAGCAAACAGGTTTTGAAAACTATCCACTATGGTCATCCCTGATTTAATCTATGATTAATGCTCAGCACAGTTGTCTGTAACTGGAAAATTGCAACCAGTATTGATCTGACAAATCCACTCATGTGAATGTCATTTTGAGCAACAATGCAAGTTGGCAAATAAAGTTTGCCAGTAGTGCTGATCAGACTCAAGCGTTAAGCTGATGGACCAAGAGATGGGCTAACCAACAGTAAGCAGAGTCATACTTCAAGTGCCATAAAAAGTGTTAAAACTATTTTGTGTAGCCTTTACAATGGAAAACCCAAATATTTCTTTGGCATACAATTATAACTACTGATAGGTTGCAGGTCGTTCTGCTGATTCACTGATTTGCATCATATGGTAGAGAATGCATTTAACTTGAAATTTTGTACATGTATTTAAAGGACTGTCCAAGTATTTGCTTTGAATATAGCTACATTGTTTTGATCTCTAAATATCTTGAATAATATGGAATATATGAACAAAAACAGTAATGAAGACAATTACAGGAAAACCATCCTGGCCTGAACAAAACAGTAATTCAGGCTGGGTATTTGACTCCATCCCAGACCATCCTGTTCATGCAATTTACAAGACCGCTAATTTTGTAGGCTAACCGTATTTGTTGGTTCAGTGTGTAATATCGTTGAGGATTCATTGACAGAAATGCAATATAATAGCCATAACTATGTTTTCAGTGGTGTGTAAAGACCTTATATAATCAACCATTATGTTTTTATTACCTTAGAATGAGCCATTTTTATTTACATAACCGGACATCGTAGTATTTTGTCATCATGTTTCTACAACAGACAAACCGCTACAGAGCTTTCATCTTCATGACATCTTCTTCTGCTTGTATAATTCCGGCAGTATAGATAGCGGCACTACATTAAATGTGTCCATAGAAGAAGAAGAGGAAATAATAATAATAATAATAATAATAATAATAATAATAATAATAATAAATAACAATAATAATAAAAAATCTCTGAGTAGTCCTTTGGTTTAATAGAAGTAAGAAGAGAAGTGACATTTGGACAAATGAATTAGCACACGTGTTATTTAGCACGGGAGCCAACAGCCTATGGATCTTTATACCATGAAGCCAAATGGAGTCGGACAGATGCAGAAAGCTGACGGCAAAAAATCACAGACATAATCGGTGTGGACTTTCTGAGATGGAAGGCTTTGATGTGGGACAGATGTTTTCAAAGCGGAGCTGAAGTTGTCTGTTTTCTACTGGACAGGTAATGAAGTTAGTCGACTTTAGCAATGCAAATGAAAGTTGTTTGATAGCTTTAGCTCCAAGCTGGCCATAATGACAGAGAACCATGGTGTGTTTCCCATGTCAGTGTCTTATCTTGTTGGATTGATTTCATGTAGCCTTGTTGTTCTCCAGTGCTGTAGTTTGGCTTTTCTGGTTACATTAGCTCTGTTTTAGCTTGGTTAATTTCTTGAGACAATCAGCTGATCACTAATTGGTAGCTTCCAGCATCTAAGCTCAGATCAGCCAGCATAACTTTTACTGCTCTGGTAGAAAAATTATGTTGTTGAATTGTAATTTAATTTAGTTATTCTACAGAGCTGTTATGGCTTTGTTATGTGGACAGAAATGTGCCCTTACCTTCCGGAGACAAACCGCTGATGAATATTATTGCAATAAAATGGTAACAGCAGGAAAGCTCAGATCAGCAGCTTATGTTGAATACTGCCCTGGTGGAAAACACATATTTATTTTACTGCTAATAATGACACATAATATGACCAATAACGAATACTTAAAGAATTTGCATTAAAAAACGTTTTTTTGGATATTGCTTCAACACTGTTCACACAATTGTGTAATTTGTACTTTCACATGCTAAATGCCCATTAAAAATGTTGCACCGTTTTACTACAAGCTGAAATTATGGCTGTCATTTTTACTTTGTGTTTGTTGTATTTAAAAAAAAAACTAATAAAAAACCCATTTTGATAAGATTAGCAGATTGCTTATCTAATTACTTAAACAAAGCAAGAGGAGCCTTGATTCACCTGACAATGCCTTTGTAAACTTCATATATTATGTGGTTTATAATGGACTGTAGTGCAGAAACAGTGAGGTTTACGCATTCCTGTGACCTGTCACTGGCCATACTTCATGCACTAGATGTGACAGTGTTTCTGAGAAGTGACATGTCATTTTATTTTCTTTAGTATGTTAGTCCAGATGATGTAAAATACTGTATGAGACATCATGTAGCACTTCATTTCTTGATGTGGCTGGTGTTTATTAATGAACAAATAACAATAATATTAATAAAAAAATGTTTTTATTGAATAATTAAGTAAATATAATTTCTTAAAATATTTATCTAAACCTCATTTCTTGATTGGCAACTCTCTGTTATCTCACAGAGAACCTCTTGTGTCCTGTCTATAGCTATGCAACTCGCTTGGATGGGGGGTGCAATTTGCAACTCTCACCACTATATGCCACTAAAACTTACACACTGAACCTTTAAATCTTTGTGCTCTTATACCTGAAGGTTCCTGCTCTGAGTCTGAACCAGACTGTATAAAAGAAGAGGGCGTATTCATCGTGACATCACCCATTGTTTTCTGGACTGGCCAATTGAAGGTTCAGTGTATAAGTTTTAGTGACATCTAGTGGTGAGGGTTGCGAATTGCAACAAAGTGCAACAATGTATGTAGATAGAAATGATTCATTCTAAGGTAATAAGAATGGCTAGTAGCATAATGGATCAATATGTAAGGTCTTTATACACAACTGAAAACATAGTTATGGACCTTATATTGCTTTACTGTCAATAAATCCTCAGAAAAATTACACACAGAACCTTTAACTGTGAATTTAACCGGGATGCTAACTTTGGCTAGCTAAAAACAGGCTTAGAACAATGAAAAAGTTACACAGAGTAGAGGATAGAGCCTGATTGACAGGTCGCCATGGTAGCGACTTGTCAATCACAACTTAGTCCTAAGGTATAAGGTGATTTATTGTCTGTTTTTCCCTAAATAGGACCATAATTTACAAAATGAACATAATGCTGTATTGAAAAACACTTAAAACTAATGATTGAGACTATAAACTCTTCCCTCAGGTCGCAGATTTAGACTTCCAATGATTTAAATGTAATAGAAGCAAAAAGTCCCCTGGGCAGTAACCCTGCTAAATCGTCTTAACCTCATATTATAACCTCATACTCATATAACCTCATATTCAGAGATGTTTTATGTTTTTATGGTAGGCTTACTCATAGTGTACTGTATGCACTGGTTACATTTTATTTTAATTTTGTGTGTGTATCTTTTGTGTAAATTGTCTTATTCTGAATCCTGTACGTATGATTTTATCTTGTGCCCTGACTGCAAATTAAGTTTCCCATTTGGGATAATAATAAATTAGCTGTAGCATTAGCTGTAGCAGCTCCGTGTTGCAAGCACCAATCCGGTTCGTTTTTTTTCTATAGACAGTACTCACAAAGGTATAATGATCAAGATTAACTTAAAAATTTTCGGAGTTCTCCTTTAATCAACTGTGTGACCTGGACTGTGTTGACTGTTGATTGTCATGTAATGCTGAGTGAGTTTTTCTTGGCAAGTATGAATCAAAAGTCCAGGGGCTTCATTTATAAATGTTGTGTACGTACAAAACAGGGCTGTAAATGTGCATATGCCACTTCCCAAGAAAATGTTGTGATCTATAAAAAACAAACTTGATGGAAGAATGCACGGTCCTGTAAGAAAACTCTGAATGATGCGTATGCACATAAACTGGAGAAATGAGAAACGGCAACTCATATGGCATAAGGATGAAATGGTTTAAAATGAATAGGCCTACTATTATGAAGTATAAATCAAAATATTACCTCTGAGTATTATAGGCTCAAAGAAAAAAAACGTCATTTAATGATCATTTGCAGCTCATAAAAAGAACCAGATTTAGGATATAATAACACGAACGGAGATATCTGTTTCTGCCAAAGACTGCCTCAAATATGTTGTACAGTTCAATCAGGACGCATACTAATAAGCTACTTGCATATAGTGCAATTTATTTTCATAAATAAGGTGAACAGGAGGACAAATTACATTTAAATTAATGCCATTTTCAATGCGGAAGTCGAGCAAATACGAGTGCATAGTTTCATGTAGCCTATTTTTATCATATGTTAGTTTCCTTATTTAGCCAAACACTGTGCGACTGTGTACTGCTAATGGAGAAAGTGAAGTAGACAGGTGAGTGGGGAGACAGAGAGAGAGAGGCCAAGCCTTTGTTTTTAACTGAGGTTATTTTTGTTTTTTTTGACGCGGGGCAGGGTTTTACAATACAAGGCCTGCTCAACCACTGACCATCTGTCAGCCATCGTCGATGGACAATGGACTCATCTATTGGCCCAACCCTATATGATACCTCACATACCAATGTATAAATGGGGCCGTTAGTGTTTGATTTAGTACATCCAGTACAATCCATGACTCTGCTTTGTTGTATACTACTGACAGCTAATGTCACTGTCACAGTAACATATATGGTATGTTTACAATGTATCCAAATGGTATTCAAAACAAGACTAAAAGTGTGCAGTGATGTAAACAGTTGTGGTTCAAGCTCCACAAGTATGGCTGATAAAATGTGTGATTGAATTGTTTGAATATATCCAGTACAGTACAGTACAGTACAGAATATGTCCTATACAGTGCAGTGAGTACAGTAAATATATCAAATTTGTATTTGTCCATATTGGATGAAAAGGAGGACACAAGGCAATTTCTGAATATACAAAGGAGATGGGAGACATTGCAGCAAAAAAAGCACTTCAATATCTGTTAACCTTAAGCTAAACAAGTTGCATTACTATGCATATTGTAAATAGTAAGGTTGGTCACCCATAGGAATTGTTCATATTGAACTTGTTTTTAAGTGAGTATAAAAAGGATTGCCTTCATTAATGTCTGAGGATTGTTTTAAGATCATTAAATAATGTAGTTTGAATTAACATTGCTCTTGTGTTAATGCTGCATAAATCAAATTTGGCTGACAGCAATCAGGTTGATGCATACTTCACTTTCCCAACTTTTTTTGTCAGAGGACATAAGTTAAACTGCCGACAGAAGCAATGATAAATGTCCCGGTTTAAAATTACCAATCCAAGGTCATAGCAGTGGGACAATTCAATTAGGGTCCTTTCTGAGAGCATTTTTTTTTTTGGAGAAAGGGGTAGAACTACTTAACAGAAAAATGACTGTTTAATGAAACTGTCATTCTTGATTGAAATTTAAAATGGAGGAGGGTAACCTGAAATCTTATTCTAGGAGGTGAATTTAAGCTGAACACATGCCAAGCAAACTGATTGTGAATGAAAATTGTACGTGTTGTGTTCATAATGTTGACATGTTTGACATCATGTGTCTTAAATTGTTTATATTCAGTGATGCACCCTTACCTTTTTGAGTATGTGCAAGCATCAGCCATGGATTCAAAAGTTGTTGTTTTTTATTTTGTTAAAATGGTGCAGTAAGACTTTGAGTGGTCATTTTCTGGCATGAATGGCCAATGGCCTTCTATCTGAACAAAAATACTCTCTGATCCTTTTTGTTAGTTGAATGTACAGTGGCAGTGTAGTTTATTATTCTCCCTTCGTCAAATCTGCCATCAAAACTGAAGTCTTCGATTTATTGACATTATCACAGAATTTTACATCTACAATATTTCTTATTTTGTAGTGTCACAACAGTGATTTGATTTTTCCAAGATGAAACCAATTAGTATCAAAAGGAGAAGACCAATCACAATCACACAGTTACCTTGTTGAATATATTTCAACAAGGTAACTTTGTCAGTGCGGCTGTTTGTCAGTGCGGCTGAATCAGGCACAGAAGTAACAACTCCCCTGGTTTTTCCTGCCCATTAGTCAAACATTCCACAGTTCTGATGGATGGTGTTGAGGCTGTGTGGAGGTGGAATTTCACCAACTGACAGCTTACATTTTCACTGGACACAGTTTTAATGTGAGATACAATAATGTATAAAGATGGATTCAGACTGCAATGTGTCAGTCCACTGTCTAACCACTGTGTAAACTTGCTGTAATAAAAAATAGAGCTGTGATATTTCCAAAAATACCCTGCCACACACTTTCACTGACAGACAAGATTGCAATTTTCCAAGAACATTACCTTGCATTGTTTTGTCATCTAGAGTTTTACAATCAATGCTGTTCAGAGTTCACATCCTAAAAAAAATTTCACTAGAAAAAAAACAAGCATTTAGTGTAATAGCCATTTTTGATTGCAAGCACAAATTCAAGTGAGACGGTCTTATTGAAAATCAACCTTTCCATTTACAGTAGTAGACTAAGAAATTAGACCTGTGGTCATATTCACACCTCACTTGGTACTAATGGAAGACAGAAAGATATCACAGCCAGCCAACTATGTGTGATTTTTAATACAACACATGTTGTGCAAACTTGCCCTTGTGTCTTACTGTAATTTTAATTTTGTAAGAATGCAGTTTTTGTGATCTGATGGTTTTCAATGTTTGTTGCAGACATGCAATGGGAAGAAATGTCTAGACCTGAAGATCAGTTAGCTAAGTAACCATTGTGGTTAGATGAAATACTGTAAATCACACTCAGTACCAAATGTGTCACTTAAAAGGTGGTTTTCATTGGAAATGGTCACGATTGGTACTTAATGCTAATTGTGAATTTCTAATGCAAACAGGCCACTTACACAAGATTCTGTGAATAAATACCAAAGGAAAACCATTTTTTTCATGCCATGTAATATTTTTATCCATATGCTACTAGCAGCCCATGCCACTTATGTAAAGTGTTTGTGCATGCCATGGTTGGTGGGATGCAGTCGATCTGCAGTAGTGTGTAGTGTGCCGTCCAAAGGATGGCTGGTTGCACATTGGCTTACCAGCTGCACAGCCATAAGCAAATGATTTAAAGACAGCATGCTCTGCAGCTGCTACTTGCAGAATTATCTGTAAAAAGGTAGCAAGGACATTAGGGCTGTGATAGTATCTGCGAGTCTGGTATAAGGTTGCTAGATGTAGTTTCCACATGAGGGCACAGAGTCTATGTGGTTATATCTGAAGCTCTGGATCTCAGTATTTTATCTGGCTGAATGCATTGTGTGTGTTATTTAAATAGGATACATCAAACCATCTCCACTATATAAACGTTGAAAAAAATGTCTGTTTTGTACAAATGACATTGCTTTGGATGAAAAGTTTTTGACTGTGAATATAATATATAGGTAAGTAAAATATTTGCAGTAATTCAGCCATTTCAGATATGTCCAGTGGTGTAAATTGAAAGTATCATATCTATAACAATAGCAGGTGGGCTCGAAATTGTGTCCAATATAATATTTGTAAGGAAAAATCATGTGTGCAAATTTCATGCCTTGTCTATGGTGCCATGTAGCATTTAAAAATCAAAATAATGTTTGTTTACTCTTCATATCAACCCTTCAGCTGTCCAGAAAAAACAGTAGGAGTTGCTGCTACAGACACTAGGACATGAACCCTCACTGGCTTCCCACCCACAAACAGACTAATTGTGTTTGTTGGAACACATGACCAAGATGCCAGCCAGGGATTGAACACGATTCTCTGCAATGGTGGGTGAGAACTTTACACCTGTGTCTCTCAAACAGAATTTCAACAGGAGTGTAAACTGTGCACTAACATAAACCTTTCTCATGTTTGTGTTACTTTTAATATACTGAGCCTGGGACAACTATTAGGGCTTGCGTCCATATAGTGGTTTTTTTGTATGTCAGAAAAGCACTGGCAAGTCGGTGGGGAGCACTGGGATGAAGTGCTTGTGCGGTGAGAGAAAGAAATGCTGCTCATGGGTTTACATGCTACGTTAAAAGAGGATTGACGACAAAGATAAAAACAAGTTTACAATGGCTAGGGTGATAAAAGAATAACACTCATCTGCAACATTCAGTCGCATACGCTCTCTTGTCATTGGGAATAACTGAAAAAGAAACATATGGACACAGGCCCTAAATTAAAAAGGTGATATTATGCTTTTTGACTTTTTCCCTCTCCTTTATTGAGTTATATATCTTTTTTGTGCATGTAACAGGTTTGCAAAGTGAAAAAGTCCAGCCCAAAGGGAGTTCCCATCTCCCTCAAAAAGCACTGCTCTGAACTGCTTGAAAACAGCTCGTAGTCCAGCCCTTAATTGTGACATCACAATGAAGATGCGTCATAAAGTTTGCCAAGCAGGGTCCGGCACGCCCTCAAACCAAGCTAGTCTGAGCGGAGGCTTTTTGGCTCGACTCACCTTTATTTGGTTTTCATTGTAGAAATGTTGTACCTGCACCTGCTTCCAGGTACTTTTTTTCGTATTACCTCACCTCTGTTGAGGTTCCAAGTGAGCTGAGGGATACTAAAATGTAACGTGAAAACACGACAGACTGCTGATTGGTCAGAGAGAATATTCACTGCATCATCATTGCATGCACTAGACAGAGGCCTGCAACAGAAAGTTTTATATGTTACAGTTTTTGATTGGAATTTCATCACTAACCTCACTTCTGAGGAGTTTTGAGGTTAAAAATCAGCTGTGTAGATTTGGAATATTGACAGTTTTACGGGAAGTGATGGCGGAACGAAAATGTGCTTGAATATTTTCATAGTTGAGGAGCTCCGCAAGTGGCTGTGGGGGATGCCTGTGCCAACCAGCGGGAGGAGCATGTGAGGCTGGCCAGCTGCCCGCTCACAGAGCCCTCTGCTCGTGCCGTCACGCAGACCGCTGCAGCAACAACGGCAGAGAAAAACACAGCTGGAAGGTTTTCATACTGCTTATCTGTCTTTACTGAGGAATGTTGAAACTTTTTAACTTAAAAAGGGGAAACCTGTGTGGATCGCTGGTGTGTGTGTGTCGCATTGACCATTACGTCGCAGCAGTTGTGTGCAGCGTCGATATGACGACAAGCTACTTACTATCTCTGGGTAATTTCTGCAATGGAAAACGGAGCAAGGCCGAGTAGAGTCAAGTCTATCGATTTGCGCTATGGTAGCATTTTTTGGCAGCATAGATCGTCAGAACACCAGGAACAGTTCAATGTTTAGTCCTAAAAGACGATGCAACTCCAACTCTGTTAAGCCTGCAAATTCACAATCACAACCTGTAAGGATGCTTTATTGGTATATATAATATATATAATGCTATAATGCTAATGTTCCACCACATCTGCTAAGGAGCGGCTTTGATTTGGATCACACTACCTTGTTTCTTATGACCCGCCCTTCTCTGCTTCTGATTGGCTAGCATGTTGAAAAAAGAGGTGGTTGTGATGGTCATTGTGGTGCCGGGGGCATCTCCGATACACTCCGAAACACGTTGATGTTGTTGCTTCGGGTCTAAGCAGGCACCATCTTGATTATTGCACAATAATCTGCCGGCCTGCTGTCGTCTTCTGCAGAGAAGAAACATAACGCTTGAGAACATACGGTGTTTTTTGGCATTTTGTGCCCGATCCGTTGGAGATATATAGACATGCAGGGTATCAAATGAAAGGTCTGCTCAAGCCAGATCGATTGAGCAGACCTCATCACTGTGCGATGTTCCGTTCCCACTCTACAGGCCTGTAAAGCATGGGAGTGCTTTTGGTGACTGGAATGTTGATGAATACTCCTGTTTTTATCAATATTTCAATGTTTTGTCATTTGGAACATGGTTGTATGGACAGAAAAAGTTTTTTAACGATATCTATCAATAAAAGTCAACATTTTAACAATAAATATTGCCAAAATATGGACATTTCCCTGGTATATTTGATAATGTTGTATGATAACAGTTGTATTTTAGTTTATTTTCATCAAATTTACAGTTACAATTGCATTCTATGTGTATTAGAAGATATTCAGTTGCATTAAATATATTTAATGTTGCATTAAATAAATATCAGATTTTTTCTTTATTACATCTCCATGTAGTCTGTAAAAGTAAAATGAATATATTAATGCACAATGGATTTATATTCCTTAGCTTCTGACTTTTCAAAGGAGACCAGAATTATGCAATGAGTTTTCCTGATTCATTTTGGGTATGTAATTTTAGCCGTTTTTTATGGAAAAAGGTGTTGGCATTCAACAAGCTAGAAGTCCTTACCTGGGAAATGCACATGTGCAACTCCCAACAAAGATTATGTACAAGTAAGATGCATCAGTCTGTAGCTCAAGAGCGGAGTGTACAACACATAGGGTGAAAAGAGGAGCTGCAGCAATGTGCAGTAAGAGACAAATATGGTGTTTTTTGAGAATTAAACCATGTAAACCTGTTCTGGAACAAGCCCTAATTTTAGGGCTAAAGATTTTGAACTTGAAAATGAGCATAATGCAACTTCTTTAAGCATATAATAATTTCCCTAACCCTGGCATTTTGTGCAGAAAACCGGACCAACAAACTAATTTTTACACAGTACCCGAATTTTATTAAGCACCCATAAAAATAGCATGCTGTGCAAATGATTGTAAAAGAACACCATTTAATAGTGTCAGTGTCTGAATATGAGGTAAATAGTCTTCACTTCTAGTGAATTTCATTCTATTCTATTCTATTCTATTCAAATTCATTCTGAATTTCACAATGCAGTTATTTGCAGTCCCTTACTGTATAGTGTCTGAAGTTTGCCATAATGGTACATTTTGTGAAAAAAGACAGATTTTTAAAAATGTTTAATCTTTTTGACCTGTGGCATGACAGAGGAGTGAGAATGATCGGAGATCTGTTTACAGAAAATATACTCATGACATTTCAACAGTTGCAGACAAAATTTGGTATCCCTAAAGAACACTTTTTTGGATTTCTCCAAATTCGCCATTTCATTGGTTCTATGAGGTTTTCTCATTCTGGCTTGGTCATACACAATGAGATTGAGAGGTTCCTTGTCGACCGGGATAATCCTAGGCATTTTATCTCCGCTTTCTACACAGTCCTGTACTCTCTTACCCCAGGTGGGGCTGGGGATATTGCTCGGAAATGGGAGGGAGATCTTGGCACAGCGTACATTGAGGATGACTGGCAAGAAGCCATTAATGTGGTCAATTCAACCTTTATATGTAATACGCTCAGAGAGACACAGTATAAAATACTACATCGTCTACATATAACACCTTTTATACTTAATAAGATGGATCGCCAGCTCTCTCCCTTATGCAATAAATGTGGAAGAGAGGTAGGAACATATTACCATTATTTCTGGCAATGCAGACTGATTAAACAATTCTGGGGTGCAATTTCTAAAGAGCTGAGCGATGTATTTCATGTAAGAATCAGATGTGACCCAGGTCTGTTTCTTCTTGGCCTCCCTTCAAAATCAGTCACTCTGACACAATTGCACTTCAAACTCTGTGACAAATTATTACTTTTGGCTAGAAAATGTATTTTAATTAATTGGATTAAGGATAAACCACCAACAATCACACAATGGTATAGAGAAATATTTAGGGTCCTCCCTCATGAAAGGCTTAGTGCAGTTCTTAAAGGTAATGAGAAGCATTTCATTGATATGTGGTCTCCTGTGCTAAGCTATTTGCCTAAAGAGCTGACACAACTTGTGATGAGAGGTCAGACTCCTATAAAGTGGAAGGTTTCATCAGGTCACAACTAATGTACATCCTCCTTTGGTATTACTATGTGTCTTTTTTCTTTTTTTTGATCACCTGGCTAGTTATGATTGTTTTGATATCAGGTTCTTCAATATGTTAATGTTTGACAACCACTGGAGACATGATATAACTGGAATGTGACATTGTATGGCGGTTTTCTTTTTTTTTTTTTTTTTTTTTTTTTTGCCCTTTGTGTTTGTTTGTTTTCTTCTGTTGTTTTTGTTTTGTGTCCCATATTCATGTAAGGTAACTGCTTGCACAATGTACAATTTTTTTTTTTTTTCTGTTTGTGAAAACACAAAACTAATAAAAATGTTTGAGAAAAAAAAAAAGTTTAATCTTTTATAGAAAATAAATAAAACCCTTGTTACACATCCAAATGTATCAACATCTAGATGCACATTATATGGGGAACAGTATATTTTCTCCTTTTTCTATTCTACGTAGTCACAAAAAACAAACCACTTGTACTTATTTACTATCTAAAGCAAGAAGGGCTTTTGTTATTGCATTTACTTTTTCACTACGTTAAAATATTTCTTCAAATCATTATATACTGTGCATGATGAACTCTTGTAGTTATTGAATGACGTCTTCTCAGACAGGCTAGACACTAAAAAGTGCCATGTGTCACTATTGCAAAGGTACACAACACAACAATAGCTGGAACTATATTTAATGGCGAGTGTGCTAAGTTCTCAGGTTTAGTGTGAAATCCTACATTAGAGTTAGTGTGATTAACAATGCAAGAGCTTGTGCCAGAACCAGAGTGAGAAACAGGCTAAGAGCCTGGTCGAGAATCAGTGTGAGAGTCAGAGTGGCTAACCATATTATAGCCAGGTTAAGAGCGTGTTATGGGCCCTATACCTCACACTACTGTGTGGCCCAGAAACATGGCCTGACAGGTTCAAAGAATCATCAATCAACAGTTCTCACTGAGACTGCATCCACATTGGTTGGAATACCAACAACATTTACAACTTTTTTTAGGAAACAAAATAATACTATGATTCAACATTGCTCCTTAATCAAAGATTTACAGACTGTTCTGGAGGACATAAGTGTTCTAAATACTTGCAACAAAGCCTTACCCATTCTTGCATTTGTCAATAGGGGTTAGGCTGCAAGGGCAAGCAGAGCAGTAGAGAAAACTTGGGCTGAGTTGTGTGTGAAGTCTGTTCACTGTAACCCTATGTTAATTAAAGATCAGTTTTGAAAAAATGTGGAGAAATGGCAGAAAATGCAATAGCTACCAAAAAGCCTCAGTTGACAGGTACTTACTTCATTTGAGGCTTACTCAAACCTCCAACATGTGATCAAGGTAGGCAACACATTTCAAAATTCCTTATGTTTAATATGGAAAACACTCTAGCTGTCCTCGTCACAGGTTGTGATTAAAGTTGCTAACCTTACTTGCAGCACCAGCACAAGCTATTGGACAGTGAAGGGGTGAATCTGAGCAATGACCATCACAACCAGCTGTTGCTACAATACAAACAAATATTCAAAGACAACTTCTCTTTAAAGTATAATATGATTTATTTAACTTTAGCACAGATCTACTATACTATATATGATCACCTATAAGCAACAAAACATACATCAATCAGCAGGCATGTGTGTAGATGTATGCTGGTTGGTGTTTGTGTGTATATAGGACAAAAGAGGGGAACAAGTGAGGAAAATGCTGAATGTGACCACATTGGTGGCTTATTGGACTTTCATTGGACACACATTCAATGTTAGAAATACCCTGCAGGCCAAATCCGATTTTTTTTGTTCATATGTGACTCAGACCTGATTTTTTTGACATTGTGAACAGCCCACGTCACATGGAATCTGATCTTTTCCAGTTCAGATTTGGGTCACTTTCATATGTTGTCCAAATCCAAGACAGATTGGAATTTTTGGAATGCGACCTCAGTCTGGACAGTCAGATCGGAATTAATGTGACTTTACATTTACATTTACTCATTTGGCAGATGCTTTTATCAAATGCCACTTACAGGAACAACTTACAAGTATCAACAGAGCATCAAATATAGATCTACAAATGACAATACATACTAGTAAGAGCGACAATAAATACTAGTAAGAGTTCATAGTACATATCACATCATGGGCGCCTCTGCTCTGATGGCGTGTGGTAGCTCGTTCCACCATCGTGGTGTCACAGATGAGAACAGCTGGGACTGGGATCGCTTTGTGTGAAGGGCTGGCAGAGCCAGGCGGCGTTCGTTGGAGGAGCGTAGTGGCCGAGAAGGAACGTAGGTTTGTATTATGGAGTTTAGGTAGATGGGTGCAGACCCGGTGGTCACTCTGTACTTTAACATCACTCTAGAGCTGCTGTTCGCCTGCAAGACGGCGCCGTGATTAACAAAAAGCTCCACAAAAGCCATTATTAAACATGTGGCTGTCTTCCTCCTCTACCTTGCCATCATCTGCCCACAAATTTCCTTTCTTACACCTGCAATTCACTAAAATCTTCTGAGTTACGTGCATGCTATGTATCCGAGCGAATGCAATTCAATTCAATTTTATTTATATAGCGCCAAATCACAACAACAGTTATCTCACAACACTTTTCATAAAGAGCAGGTCTAGACCATACTCTGAAGTTATTTATAGAAGGCCAACAATTCCCACCAAGAGCAAGCACTGGGCGACACAGGCAAGAACAAACTTCCTTTTAAGAGGCAGAAACCTCGAGCAGAACCATGGCTCAAGGTGGGCGGCCACCTGCCTCGACTGGTTGGGGGTGAGGGAGAGAGAGAGAGAGAGAGAGAGAGAGAGAGGCAGCAAACACACTATACACATATAGGTACAGACAGGAAAGGTAATGTTGCTATAGACTGAATGAAAATGGTACAGATATTTATAATTGTGTTAATGATAATAATTGTAATGTTAATGATACAGTTAGTTACTGATGCAGTTAGGAGGTCATTAGTAATTTTCACCAGTGCTGTCTCTGTGCTATGATGAGCTCTAAATCCTGACTGAAAATCCTTAAATAAACTATTGCTATGTAGAAAGGCACACAGCTGTTTGGCGACTGCTTTCTCCAGCACCTTAGAGAGAAATGGAAGGTTAGATATAGGTCTATAGTTGGCTAAAACATCTGGATCCAGGTTGGGCTTTTTCAGAAGAGGTTTAATTACAGTTACTTTAAAGTAGTGCGGTACATAGCATGTTGATAAAGACAGATTGATCATATCTAGTAGAGAAGTGCTGACTAAGGGTAAAACTTCTTTAAGCAGCCTAGTCGGGATAGGGTGTAAGAGGCAGGTTGATGGTTTAGATGAAGAAATTATTGAAGTTAGTTGGTAAAGATTGAGGGAAGCAAAGCAGTCTAAACATATAACTGGTTTTACAGCTGTTTCTAAGGTTCCTGAGTTTAGAGATAAGTCGGTGCCAGTTGAGGGCAGGTCTTGGTGGATTTTGTTTCTAATAGCTAGAATTTTATCATTAAAGAAGCTCATGAAGTCGTAACAACTGAGAGCTATGGGAATACTTGGCTCAATAGAGCTGCGACTCTCTGTCAGTCTGGCTACAGTGCTGAAAAGAAACCTGGGGTAGTTCCTATTTTCCTCTATTAATGATGAGTAGAACGCTGCTTTGGCATTACGGAGGGCCTTCCTATAAGTTTTAAGACTATCTTGGCAAATTAAACGATAATTTTCCAGTTTGGTGGAACGCCAATTCCTCTCAAGTTTTAATTTGTGAGTTTCAGTATTATACCATGGAGCTAACCGTCTTTGTTTTAGTATTTTCTTTTTTAGAGGGGCTACAGAGTCGAGTGTTGTTCGCAGTGAGCCTGCAGCACTATCAACAAGATGATCGACTTGGGAGGGACTGAAATTAGCATAAGAGTCCTCTGTTACTTTGTGACCTGATAGTGAATTTAGAGCTGATGGAATCGCATCCTTAAATTTAGCTATAGCACTATCAGACAGACATCTTGTATAGAAATTTTTGCCCAATGGAGGGTAGTTCAGTAATACAAGCTCAAAAAATATCAAACAGTGGTCAGATGCAGAGGGATTCTGTGGGAACACTATTAAATGTTCAATTTCAATACCATATACCAGAACAAGGTCAAGGGTGTGGTTAAAACAGTGAGTCGGTTCATGAACATTCTGAGAAAAGACAATTGAATCTAATAGAGAGATAAACGCAGTACTAAAGCTGTCATTCTCAACATCCACATGAATATTAAAGTCCCCTACGATAATAACTTTGTCCGTTTTAAGGACTAAAGTAGACAAAAACTCTGCAAATTCAGATAAGAATTCAGAGTACGGACCAGGTGCTCAGTACACTATAATAAATAGAATTAGAATTGGTTCCAGTGATTTCCAACTTGGAGACTCAGAACAAGGCTTTCAAATGAGTTATAATTTAGTTTAAGTTTAGAGCTGATTACTAGGCTAGAATCAAAGATAGCTGCAACTCCACCTCCTCGGCCTGTGCTTCAAGGAATGTGAGTATTCATATGTGAGTATTCATATGACTAGGAGAGGTGGATTTATTTAGGCTCACATATTCTCCATAGCCCAGCCAGGTTTCAGTAAGACAAAATAAATCATTATCATAATCTGATATTCATTTACTAGTACACCTTTAGAAGAGAGAGATCTGATGAGTCCACATTTTACTCTCCTATTCGTTTGCACTATTGCTCTTGTGGTTTTAATTTTTATGAGGTTTTTATGTCCTCTTCTGTTTACCTTTGTTTTAAATAATTTCTATGGTCGAGGGACAGACACCGTCACTATAGGGTTTTCACTAAGTAACTCCTGGAACGGAGGAGCAGAGAAGTGTGTTAGACTGCAACTCTGCGTAGGGATTTGGGTGGGTAACTCCTGAATTAGAAGGGCAGAGAAGTATTTTAGACTGCGACTCTGCCTCCTGGTCTCAACTCTGGATTGTCATGGTTTTGGTCCGCTAATAAAGTTGGCCAGATTTCTAGAAATGAGAGCTGCTCCTTCCCAAGTGGGATGGATGCCATCTCTCCGAATCAGACCAGGTCTTCCCCAGAAAGTCTGCCAATGATCTACAAAGCCCACATCGTTGGCTGGACACCACCTCGATAACCAGCAGCGGAATGACGACATGCGGCTATACATGTCATCACTGGTCAGATTTGGCAGGGGTTCAGAGAAAACTATGGTGTCCGACATTGTTTTTGCATATGTACACACCGACTCAACATTAATCTTAGTGACCTCCGATTGGCGTAACCGGGAGTCATTACCGCCGACATGAATAACAATGCTGTAATACTAACACTAATACTATAATACTGTATTTACATTTATCCTTAGCCAGCAGTTTCAAATAAGACTTGATGTCGCCCGCTCTAACCCTAAAGGAGGCAGAGGAGTAACTGAACATCTGACACACCGAGCAGGAGAAAGTAGGAGAGCGAGAGGGAGAAGGAGAAGCCATCGCTAGCTGCTAAGCTAAAGTCGCTAACGGCTAAGCTAAAGTGCGGTAGCGTTGGCGTTTTTACATTTGTACATTTATTCATTTAGCTGACGCTTTTATCCAAAGCGACTTACAATTGCTATATATGTCAGAGGTCGCACGCCTCTGGAGCAAGTAGGGGTTAAGTGTCTTGCTCAGGGACACAGTGGGGATTGAACCCGGGTCTCGCACACCAAAGGCGGGCATTTTAACCATTGCGCCATCCCACCCCACTTTTTGAAAACAACTATGAGATTGAACAGCAGTCACTAAAAGGTGGAAAGAACTGTGAATGGTTAGGCAAAATTACTGTAAGAATAAGTGTTTAGCGGACAGTTGGCCGCTGTAATGACAAATTTAACAATTTTATCTGGTATTTAGCAAGAGCAGCAAACACGCTACCAACACACAAGCACCGGAAATGGAAATGAGTCAACACGCTTACCGCAGTACGTCAGCGAGTCACCACCACCAGCCAGTGTATAATGTCGTAGTAAGAGTTGGTTGCCATGGTAAAGTGTATGCAGTAGAGTGAGAGAGAATTGTGGGGCATATGCATTGTACACTTTGTAAATACTTTCTATGGTTATACAGAGGCAGAAATACGAATGAATGTCATGGAAAGGACAGAAAATTATGAACATTTGTCATAATTCAGTAGAGATGTGACTCCCGGGAGTAAACCAGGAGACGGCAATGAAATTCAGGAGTCTCCTGTGAAAATCGGGGGGTTAAGAGCAAACCGGAGCTAACCAGTGGTAACCTCTGCGGCTCTTTGTTTGCTTCTGTACGAGAGTGTGTTGTGTGTGACATCATTTAATTTTTCTGGGCATGCAGGTCACTTTTAGGATGTGGACAGTAGACACTGGAATCTGATATGGGCCACATTTAAACAATAATGTGAACTGTTAAACAAAAAAAACGGATCTGAGGAAAAAATCGTGACGAAGCATTAAGGCCCGCAGTGTGAATGTAGCCTTACGTGGAATCGCTTCTTGATAGCAATTTGTTGTGTTACAAAAGTGAGTTCCTAGTATCGTTGCTTGATCGACCGGATCATAATTACGTTGTGTTTTTTCTGTGTTAATTCAGGATCCTCACATCAAGCTGGGCTTTTTTCCCCTGGGAATCGGCACCTTTTTGGAAACCAGACTTTTCCAACTTCCTGCCTGCCTGCCCCCTAGCTCAAAGCCAAGCCACACCAGCCACCTTCACCATGGCACCTTTTTTGTTGTAATAAAACTGTGAACAGTAACCTGCCTCCTTTACGCTGTGTCCACACGTGGGTCACCTGCACAAGCCATAACACTGTGTGTACTATGTACCTCTTCTTTATTAACATACCGTGAAGTTCAAACAACAGTGAATAATTGATCATTAATTAATCACCATGATCATTATTTTAAGGTCAGACAAAGTGTTAAAAAATGATAAACACTTTTTATTAAAAAGGTTTTAATTTTTATTAAAAAGATAATCAGCCTTAATACTGGCTCATAATAGGTCCTTTGTACATATTCTCCTCTTTAGATTCTTCATGGTAAGCCGAAGGGCTATTCCATTTGCTCCTGACATCTTTTAAAGATTAGATGTATTTTTTGTCCCCAAGACAATGGTAATTGCAAAAAATTCCATTTGTATACCCAGGGCTTGCTCCAAAGCTGTCACACTAGCGCTCCAGGAAACAAATATCCACTAGAGTCACGCTAACCAGCCACCTCTGATGAGAGGTGGATAGGTCTCTTTCATCTGTGCCACAGTGTAAAAATTAGTCCATGGAGTGGTTATTAATTTCTATTCTACACTGAGTGTCCTTGTTTGAGAAAGACAAAGACTGCCTGCGTACATGGTGTCACCAGCTTCCCTCATCCTTCTGTTGTGCTCCCCCTATTTCATTCTGCCCTCTTCAATATCACCCACCCTTCACTCTCCAGGCCCCCATCCAATCCTTATTCCTGAGATGTTGTGGTGTCTGTGACACCATCAGCCATGTGCGAAGGGTCATTAGCACAGCCATCATTAAATAAATGAAATCAATCCCAAAAACAGCTGGCTCCTGGGGAAGGAGGGGGATTTGGGAATATACCGGGAGGTTCAAGCAGAAAATATTGATGGGGATGCTGTGATGTCAGTGTGTGTGTGTCTTTTATCACGTATGTATGTGTGTGTATGTGGATGCATGTGCGGCTGGTTGATGGTGGAAGGCCTCATATCATGAGCTTTAGATTGTTCTCGATCTGCGCCACAGTAATTATGATGTAAGTGGAACAACAGCGTGAGGTGTGTGTGTGGTAATTAACCCCAGGCAGCTGAGAAATGAGTCTAATGAGGAGAGTGGGATGTTGAATCTGTTCAATCAATCCTTTCTCTCTTTCTCTCTCCTCTGGAGCATATAAACATATCAGTGACCTTGTAATGGTTAACTGCGACACACATTTGAACCCATTTAGCACATCACCTTCTCTTCATTTATTTTTTTTCCCAGTTTTTGTCATATTGAAGGCGACTCAAGGAGCCTGCTTTGACTTTGTGTTGTAAGAGTTTATCTCTTGTTTAATCCTACAGTGTATGAAAAATTCATCAGTGTGGTCAATCACTGGAGCTTGTCTCTGTGTCAAATTAGTACAACAAACTAATGAAGCCTTGAAAATGTTGTTGTATGATTAACATGAAAATGGAATATTAATTTTAAGAACTAAATTTCAAAAAGACGAGGGTAATAGAGTGAATCGTACATTAGGTGCCATTGAATGAATGTCATTACACCAATAATATTACCATCTCAACTAAACAATAAAAATGTGGTCAGTTTTATTGCCCTGAATCAATGACAATCTTCAATATAATTAACAAAACTTGTATTAATTAAACATCCATTTTATGCAATTAAAATGTCCTGTGGAGTAATTGCAAATTACAGTACATGAGTGGCAATGTATTGTAAGTTTGCTGACTGAATGCAATTTCATTGTTTGTGCAGAAAATGTCCTTTAAGGGTGGAGTTAAGTGCATGATTTTATGTATCCTAAACAGTGTAGGGCAGTAACGCGTTACCCAACTAATGGGTTACTGTAATAATATTCCTTTACCAGTAACAAGTAGTGTAATGGATTACTTTTCCAAAACAGTAATATTATTACCATTATTAATCACAGTAGCACAGTGTTCTGTCTCACACAGGCTCTGCCCTCTATTGGACTCTATGGATACTACCTCCTCCAATCACACGCACGCACTTGCCCATTGAAATTTTATCGTGCACGTAGCCGACCAATAGGACGTTGCTACCGATACGTGCGTGACGTATAAATAGCAGTGTCCCTATTGCCTCAGCATCCTTTTTTCTCAAACTGCGAACTGCTCACTGAATTCACCACCTCCACGGATGGAGTCGCCACTATTAGAAAATTATCTTTGCACCCAGGTGAGGTGACCGATGTCCTGCCCGGACGAGTACAGGCCCCCGCCCCCTGCCAGCCGACCTGCGGCTGGGGAAGGGAGTAACTGGCCAAGTGACCGTTATGGAGGGAGAGAGGCCTGCTGACTCTGCCACAATCCCCTGTCTGGTGTTCAAGACGCCATTGTTTTACCTGTGCTGCTTGTGTACATTTTAAGTAAAACATGTTCATTACATTCCTCAAAGTTAACTGCTCTCATCAAAGAGCTAACATTAACTCCTAGGGTGAGGCTAAGGGTTCGCCCTGCGGCCTTATGTTCACAAAGCCACTGTTGTAACGTGCTGCTTGTGTGTACACTGTAGTGATGCTTGTCAATGTTAAATCGTTCATTAGATTTTCATGCAGAATGGCGACACCGCTGCATGCTGACAAGCTGGGTGGACAGCATTCTTAGACGAGGCTACTCTCTTCAGTTCTGCTGGATACCACCAGTTTTCATGGACATAATGGAAGCCAGTCTATCCTCTCAATAGGAAGTGGACTTCCTGGCCGCCGAGATCCAGCAACTTCTGCTGAAGCAGGCCATCTTAGGGCATCTCTGCGCATAACATGCACAGAGGTCTTGCACCATGTACTTTTGGTCCCCAAAGAGATGGTCTGGGGGGCTCTGTCATAAGGGTGAGGCTTCATATGCACAATGCTGGTGTTGGTACAGCCTCTCCAGGTTTTTCCTCCTAAAATTGTGAAGTGGTAGACTCAAGGCTGGTCTATCAGCTGAGGTTGCACAGACCATCCAAGTGGCGGGCAGCCTCCACAACGTCCAGCTGTAAACCTAAGTGGTTGGGCTTTTAGCGTTGATGCATTGAGAGGGAGACGGATCTGCCTACCTGTTCGATGGGATCAGTTTTCTCTTTCCTGCAAGATCTGATGGAGAAGGGGCTGTCGCAGTGCAGCTATCTCTCCTGTCAAAGGGGCTTTGGTGACAAAACAGTCTAAACCCACTCCCTTGTGATACGCTTTCTGCAGGGTGTGAGAAGAGAGCGACCGGTGTCGTGTCTCTCTGCGCCTCAGTAGGACTTGCTGCTTGTGTTGGTGGCTCTAATATCTGCACCTTATGAGCCCCTAAGAAGGTGAGTAAGCTGTGTGCCTGTTGGTTCACCCCAGCTGCATGCTGGTTCTTGGTGTCCACAGTGCAACCAGATTGAGACAACACACCTCTTTGTTCTTAAGAATATAAGGACAGGACAATAAACCTGGATGCTTTCTACCCCCCTACCCCACTTAGGGTGCAGGGAGGTGAGAGTGCATCTGTTGTGTCCATGTGTGCTAGGCTAACTTCCTATGTAGAGCACACAGCCCCCATTCGATGCACTGGTCAGCTGTCCGTCTGTTTCAGTGATACTGCAGTCAGTAAAACCCTGTCCAAGAAGAGCCTGGTCAGCTGGCTTTGTGAGTGAATCTCCCAAGCCTGTAAACGGGCAGGAACAGACCCACCCTTAGCTGTGCGTGCACATTCCACTTGGAAGTGTCTACGATACAGCAGGGTGTGTGTCGAAGAGATCTGCACAGTGGTATCTTGTCCCTTACTGTGCCAGTTGTACGTTTCTGTCTCTTTGATATGTCGGGCTCCTCAGGATCCAGCTCACAAATGCGACATAGGATCTGAAAAGTGAGGATCTGGTGACTACTGGGATCTGGTGACTACTGGGTGTAGAGTAACATACACTGGCAGTGCCTGATGTTTCAGTGAGAAGTTAGGGCAGTGCAGGTGTTAATGGTCAGGCCAAGCCCCTATCGGTCCAGTGGCCTTCTCAGGGGTGTCCCACCATTCTGTCACTAGGTGATGTGGTGGCCTGTGGCCGACCGGGTTGGTGTGGTGGACTTGGGCTTATTGCGGCTAAGGCAGACAGTCAACGGGCTCCACCCACTGTACCCACAGAGTCCAGTAGAGGGCAGATCCTGTGTGAGATAGAATGAAGGTTACGATATGGTAACCCTAGATCTATAAGCACAGGCAGAGCCCCTCTACCGATGAGCCCTACAATTTCTGAGTAACAACACTGATCCTACATATATTGATAAATGCTGTTTAATAACAACAAATCAGAAGTGGGAAAAATGTTGCTGTGTATGCAGTTTGTCCATAGCTGCCTATTTTTACATCAGATAACTAAAGTATCATTCCTACACCAAAAACAGCATTAAACATGGCTCTGCTGGTTAGCTGTTACATAAGGGGTATAGTTTGTGTAATCAGACAAGATTGTATTTATGGGTAATACTGTTCTGGTACTGCATAATAGGGATGAGCGAGTACAGCATTATCTGTATCTGTGTCTGTATCTGTCAACCATATGAATTATCTGTATCCTACTCGGACTGGGCGGGGCCTAGCCCGGGAGTGGGCGGGATTGCTTTGATATGGGCGGGACTTTAACTGGTGTGTTATTTTAAGCATGCAGTTGATATGGGTTGATCAGAAATTGTTACATTTATTGCTGATTAGAACTATTTACATGACAGCATCAGCATTGAGCTTCAGATCAATGGTTTTGATCACGATAACAAACAAACTATATACAGAACAAGTTTTGCAACAATGAATACAACACATGCGGTTGCAATTATGAAGTAAAATGTAATGAACAACAGTTTTCATACTCAACATAACTTTCTTTTATTAACTTTTAATTTTTTTTATGAATGGCTAACCTGCAGGTTATGTTCCAGAAAAGAGATTAACTCTGTGAAAACGCTGCCTACTGACCAATCAGCTCTCTGACATCACCATCTGTAGGAAATCCCACAGACTGTTTTAGCCAATAGGCTGCTTTATGTTTGCAGCGGTGATGTTGAGAAACTCTTGACTATGGCAATCCTACAGAGACTGATTAAAAACCTTAGGCTAATGTTGCCTACAGGGTTTTACAGTACAGCACGATCAGCCTACTTGCTGCCTTTAAAAGTGTTTAATATTTTTTATTTGCTCCCAGTCCGTTTCACACACCCTGATGCAGCCGTTAAATAAATGGATTTTATTTTTCTTATGTGAGGCTGAATATGATGAGTAGTTTGGTAGGGATACTGAAATACTACATTTTAATATGAACGTAGGCTATCTATTTAGGTTAGTATAGCTTTCTAAGGCCGATTACAGAGACTGTAGACATATTCCGTCCCACATTTTGCGATGTGGGCGCAAAAGGTGGGACGGTGAGTTTTCAGCAGCCTAAATGTTCAGATTCTTTCAAACATTATTTGAGCACATTTTATAGCATGAAGGGGTTTTTCCATTTCACCGCTTTATGAAGTTAATTTAGAACAATGTTTGGAACACTTTTGAGTGTGTAAAATAAATTAATCTCATTTTTGAAGTGGTGAAAAGTTTTTTTAAGTGAGGGAGAACGGCCTAGTCTTTTAATGTGGAAACGCCGACACAGAGCAAAGCTGAAAGAATAAGGCTGATATTTTCTGCAGCTCATAAGAACACTTTGTATCAACGCATTATTATAGACTACGCCTGTTCATTTAGGCATTCACACTGTCTGCGATTTTCTGTCTCCCTGCATGTGTCAGATGCAGCCGTGCTACTGTTGTATTTCTGAAGTGTTACAGTTT
Organism: Lepomis macrochirus; assembly: GCA_024633595.2. Lineage (NCBI taxonomy): Eukaryota > Metazoa > Chordata > Actinopteri > Centrarchiformes > Centrarchidae > Lepomis > Lepomis macrochirus. Next base: position 27,348,003 of record JALXJV020000006.1, on the reverse strand, counting down.
AATCCTCGATTGTGAAATATGATGCTATGCTGACAGTGGACTTGTTCATGTCTGTTTGGTCATCTGCTGCTAACACCGCCTCTTTTATGTGAACTCGCTTCGTGGTGCAGGCCCCTGGTGTGTGTGTGAGTGTGAGTAAGAGGGAGACGGGGGGGGGGTGTTTGTGTAGCTTAATTTGTAATATTATTTTAAATAATATATTTACACCACAACTACCTTTATTTTTTTAAATACAGCAAGAAAATGTCAGACACTCAGTGCTGAATTAAAAATGACTAGTTAGAGCACACAATCACCTACCCAATGGAGGATTTTTATTCAATCCGAGCACAGATTGGACTCGTATTACTCATATAATACTCGTACTCGGCAAATATGCTTTATCCGTACAACTCTACTGCATAATACCCATATATGAGTGATTTTGTTAATCTTTTCTTCACCTTTTTTGGACAATATCTCAGATTATGATTAAGTGTTGAAAATATTGTTTATACTCTCTTTCAGGAGAAGAGCAGGTAGTGGGGTTTTATTTATCAAGTCCAGCGGATGTAGTGTGAGGGTTGTAGATGTATCGCCTATGATGCATGCCAGAAAAAAAGAGATTCAGGGTCAGATCCGGGGTCTGGCTCTATCTCATATGGAGCAGAGGTCATGGGGGTGAGCCACATGATTCAACACCCTGTGGAGGGGATGGCACATTAATCAGTTTAGTAACATAATCTGTCACAAATAGGGGTGTATACTGCAGCCAAACTCGTGACTAAAGGCGCTATTAGCATTGCCAATCAGAGCAGTGTTCACTCATATAACCAGGCCAACCTGCCAAATTGCAAGTCTCCATCACGCAGAGAGACTGCATCAAAATAATTGGAAATTCTGACAGGAAACCTCTTATTTTCAGACGTAGTAATGCTGTGATGCATACTGTGACTGAATAAATTGAGTTGTAGAACATCAGAAAGCAGAACTATAGAGCTCTTCATAAGTATTAGGACCACTTTGTTTTGGCTTTGTAAAAGAGAGAATGAACAACTTTCAGCTTTAATTTGAGGTTGTTTCCATCCACATCTGATTACTAATTTAAATGCAGCACTTTGTATAGATTCCCAAAAATAAAAGGGGCTACAAGTCACACACTTTTTTCACACAATATGCATGCAAACAGACTCTTCAGCCTTTCAGCTAAAAGTCAGCACCCCCACCTCAAAGTTATTGTTTATTTTGAAATCCAGTTTACCTGAGTACAAACTCGACACACTGAAAAGTATGTCAGTGTCCAAACACTTACAAAACTGAAGTATATGCCATGTAGCTCCTTTTAATCATCACAGCAACTGCAACATTTCTACTCTACACATCAGTCAGGGTAAATTGATAGTTAGATATGCCTTTATGAGGTTTCTGAGGTATGGATAATTTTGTTAAGAGGTTACTGTCTGATTTGTTTGTGTGGCAGCACCATCTGCACTGTCAGTCTTTACAGATGACAGACTCCAGCTAGCACCTTGATCCTGAAAGTGTTTGATTTCATTCAGTTGTGTTTGATGCTGTCAGCCGCACTATTTTTAAATGACTGGTTTTACAAGTTGGCATATTTTGCAGTCCTACTGAAATTAAGTTGTGTTAATTTGTGTTTAGGGGTTGTACCAAAATCGGTTTACATGATTTCATTTTCAAAAAAACACCATATTTTTGTCATACTGCACCTTGCTACATCATCTCTTTTTACTTTGTGTGTTGAACGCTCCATAGCATATCCCTTCTCTATAAGATCTCTGTTGCACATGCACAGTACCTCCTTTGCTCTGTGTCCGCAGTAAAGACTACTAGCCAATCAGAAGCAGAGTAGGGCAGGTCCTGACAAGTAAGGTAGTATGATCCAAAAAAAAGCCACCATAGACAATCCCGAAACACAGTCCGAACACAGCTTCGCCACCTAGACTGGTGCAAGATGTTTGACAATGGTAAGATATTAATTTGAATATGTAACGTTTTAACTGTGCACTGTTCGGTAGGGAGTGGGCAGGCTTGATGTCTTGTCACTGTGTGCACTGCAGTTCAGTGTGTTTCTCACCAGTATTTTTGAGGGCAAGGACACACTAGCCGCTAGCCGAACATTATGTCGCATTTTACATGGTCAGAAATGTTACAGAAGTAAAAGCTGGACTACAATTGAGCTGTTTTCATACAGTTCATGAGTGGTGATTTAAGTGGGAGATGGTAAACTCCTTTTTCACTTTGCAGACCTATTACATGCACAAAAAAAGATATACAACACAAAGAAAAGGGAAAAGGCCAAAAAGCATAGTATAGCAGACCGTTCTTATCTCAGGGAAATACCAATACTTTCAGAAAAAGGTACCCTTCAGCATCTGTGTGAGACGCTCTAGGGCGTCTTGTACAGCCTGGAAGTGCTAGCTAGCGCTAGCTACGTTCGTGTTAAAGGTGTTGACAGCCCCCCGAAGCCCCCTACCCTTACCATAACCATCAGAAGGGTACCTAAACCTAAGACACTGACTTTATGGATGTCTATCTCCCAACCCTACCTGCTATCACATCCTCTGAGTATGACCTATTTAATTATTTATTTCCTGAGAAACATTGATGTTTACATCTTCCAATCTTGCTCCCAACAGGCATAAAAAGACAAGCAAAATGTATTTTCAGTGTGCTAAAGGGTGTCAGTCACCTCTGGCCTGCTGAAATATAGTACCAACTTCTCAGCCATGCCAGGATTGATCTGAGAGGTTTACGGTTCATTCTTGAGGGGGTGATACATGCCTTGTGTAGAATTTCCAACTGTGTGACTTAGAATCAAGCAGAGGTAGATGTTATTGATATCCCTTTCTACGAATGTTAGTGACACACTGTTCCTCTTCATCCCACTGGAGCTGAGTTTGTACATTGCAATTATTGGGGGTGTGGATCAGCAGCGTGTATAGGCCAGGGAGTGTTTCTCAGCAAGAAAGGATGCTTACTCTTAACTGAATTACTGCCACAGCATTATATTTGGTATTTGAGAAAAATGTTTTAGTGTATAGATGGCCATAAAGCATTATTGTGTAAGTGCAGTTTCTTTTTTATTTCTACCCAAACATACCATGATTCATAATTTGTGATAATTTTGGGATGTGAAACCAAACTAAATCAGTCACAGGGTTTCTGTTGGGTATTATGCCAATGCCAGTAACATTAAACCCCTTGTAAGTGTATGCGTTTATTTTTTATAAATTATTGTATAATTTTATTGTTTTTTATATCACATTTTTCTTGTCTAAATACTCAGACAGTCCCTGCTTTTGTGTCCTGCTGTCTGCCTGCCCGATTTGTCTTGGCTGGGAGCTCATTTCTTATGAATGATCCTAGGATCCTTTTCCTCCCACAAAAATTAAAACAACATTTTGCATGTCATCATACCAAGATTTGGGGATGAGCAAAGAAGAAATAAAGACTTATTTTTACAGGCTGATCCTTTTCCCGTCCGTCTAAGTCATTCCTTTTCTTTCTCTCATTCATAGTCTCTTAACTGTTTCAGCTTCAGCCAAAGCATGTTCCTTTCTCACTGTCTGAGCCAATTCCATTTCACTTCTTGACATGGACCTATAGCTTGGTCTGAGCCTGTCTTGTCTGTGCAGTCCCTCAGTCAATGTATATTCCTGAACTTTCATCTGTCTCACTGTCAAAGCAAGCTTATGTCTGTTCCCTAGCTTGACTTTTGTAAGCCTCTGATCAAGTCTGCTCTCCCCAGGCCCATGTCAATTTATCTTCATTCTTAGCCTGAGACCGAAATGGTCCTTCTCCCTTCACGCCTAGTCTTCCAGAATCCAGCTCCTCAGAGTCTAATGATCCTGTTCTCATCATGCCACTTAATTGTGGGTAGGCTTTGTGGTTGGATTCATTGACTTTTGTGGTCCTGTCTGTGTTCCCCAAGCCATCATCCTAAGTGTTTCCGCCAGTGGCTCTCCAGCATCTGGGCCACACTCAGGAGAGACTGTCCCCTGGCTGCCTTCCCAAGCTGTCCCACCACTGTTCCCACTGCCTGTGTAGTTCTGCCCTGCCAGTTACCAGTTTCCAGGCAGATCCCTTGAGCAGTTCAGCCTGTTTCTCCAGTCGAGTGATCATCCTCCTGGCAAATGTCATTGCATACCTGCTCCCAATAACCACAACTGGCAATGGTTTTGGTTGTCCACCTGTGTTCCACCTCTCTCCAAACTTAACGACTACTCCACAGGGCACAGAGAGCTGTCTTATGATCAAACAGCTAGGATTTCTATATAGGACCACTCATCTGGCTACTGGCAAAAATCCCAGTTCCAAATTATGACTGAAATGTATAAACCTAAAAGCAAAATTATTATGTTACATCATTTTTTTCATCAACAATCATTTTTAAACCTGCAATATATATATTTTTCTTATTCTTTCTATTTTTGGTTCTTAGCAAACAGCATTGCGTATTAACAGATCAAGCAGACATGGGGCATTTGGAGTTGTATTTCTGGTCAACCGATTGATGTAAATCCAATATTCTCATGATGCTCAGCGTCACTTCAATCAGGAAGACAATCCTTATGCGTCACTCATTCACAGCTCTCTCTCTCTCTCTCATACACTCTCTTGCTCCCTGCCCCTAACAGCTGAATACGGCATTAGTTTTCTAATGAGGTTTCACCATAATGAGCTCTGCCAATTGCGGCTGATTTCCCTTTTCTCATCCGAATCCCCAGCATCTTCTTCATTGTTTCATCTCACCCCCTTATCTTACCTCCACCAGTGTCTACACTCCATCGGGGGGATTCCCCGGCAGCTTCACCCCTTTAAAATACCTTGTTATCACCCTAATCACCAAATGACTTTTCCCATTCTCATTCAGTGTATCATGTGTCCATAAATGATTGTCTTTCTCAGTCAAGTCTCTCCTGATCGAAATTTTAGTTCTGCCTTTGGTCTCCAACAACTCTTAAGGGAAAGCCTCTTTTGTTGGTAAATGCTACATTATGTTCAACAGCTAGTCACCTACATTGTCTTGCTGCTGTTTGGTGATGAGCAGGTACCATATAATAGGTTTTTAGAGCATTTTTAGCAAAAATCGCTGCCTGCTGCAGCCAAAGATTATGCTATTAGAGCTGTGAGAGTAAACCAAAACAGTAAAGTTGTGCTGTGCACTGAGCTGAAAGATGCCATAAAGCTCCATAGTTCTGTGATGAAAAATAGGATGAATATAGCTTTAAAATGATGTTTTGTGAATTGTTGAGCATACCCTTTTTATAAAGGCACAGAGAGCAGAGAAAGTAGAGCAGAGAATGTATGAATGCAAATGGGTTTTTCCCCAAATGAAAACAGGATAAACAAACATCTTAATATTACAAACATTTACAACAGGTCTATATATATTAATTACGTAAGGAGGTGGGCTTTGCAATGGTAAATGACAACACGGTTCCCCCCTAAGGGTGGAGCTGACAGACGAAGACGTTTAAGATGGAAAAATCTTGATGTCGCCATTCTCTGTTGCTGAGGATCATTGCTGGTGACAGACAGGGTTGTTCCACACTCACACAACTTGAAACAGTTGCCACAGGCTATATACACCTCATCAGTCTTCACCTGTCCAAATCAGTTTGAGCGCCAAACTAGTTAAGATCAGGCATCTTGCCAAATGCTCCACTGCAAAGAAGGAAAATATGTCTTAGTATTGGAACTGTTTAGAATAATGTGAGAATCTCAGACATTGTACATTTTAGCTTGGGTAAAAAGATGTTAATGATTTGGTGTGTTTTTTCCTATAAGCCTGATTATCTGCACTAATACTCTGACAAACCAGCCAGATATTTTAAAAGGATGAAGTCTGAAAGCAATCTTTGCTATTTTGGAAACTCATTTTGAATTATATTAATTAAAAAGGCACTTATAAACCTATTTAATGCCACAATATTTGTTTTGCAACAAAACTACTTGTAAGAAAACAGCAGGGTCCTGTTTGAGACATATTAGTCATTCCATTCCCAAGAGTCACTCACTATAAAAACACTCTCTTCTACATGCTACTCTGATTTTGTTTGAGTGTTTGTATAAAGAGTTGTTTGAAGTTAACCAATCAGCTCTAATGTAACCCTCCTTGAGCATATCTAACAAGTGGAAGAGTGTAGCTCATTAGCAGAGAAGCGGCTGATCTGACCTGACATCCAAAATGCCTCATCTATAATAGGTGACAATAACAACACTTGTAAGTCAACAACTTAACTATCTAGAAATAGTTTTACTAATCAAGTAAATAAGTTAGACAAAAAGGTCTTTTGTTCTAAATAGTAGGGTACATTATACATTAACTGTGATTCTTTTTCACCACCACCCAAGAAGTATGTCTGCATACTAGATGCATCCTTTAATTCAAGTGAAAGTGTATGCTGTTTTTAATGTTGACAATTTTTGTCTTTTATATGATAAGGTAAGGAAAAAACCTTTGGAGTTCAGAAGGAATCAAATAACTTGCTTAGGGGGATTAACTTTAAAACATGCCATGCCAGGGCTGTGCAAAATAGCATTGTTAATTTGTTCCACTTTGTGTGTTGAAAGAGTGGCCTTTTGGCAAGACTGATCCATGTAAACAAAAATGAGTTAATGAATATGAATGAATGAACAAATTAATAAATAAATAAATAATTACATGACATTACCTCTCTTTGTAGACCCTAGGCCTCATTGGATATTTGAAGTTGAAGTCCTGTGGAATTTTCTTTCAAACAAACACAATCATGTTTACATTCAGTGTTTCTCACCAAAACACAATGTGCATTTAGGCCAAACAAATGCAAATGTGCAGTTCCTTTCTCATGAAACATCAGCAAAGCTGATCTTGTGAATATTTTTAAACCTGTAATGTTACATCCATGTTTATATGAGCTAGAACTCTCCTTCTTCCCCATCTTTTTGTGCACTGCATGGAGGGACCACCACAAGCTGTCACTCAGTAGAATATCGTCACACTGAGGGTCAAAGCCCCCTTTTCACTCATCTGCATATTTTTTCTCCTTTTTGTCTTTTTCCTCCTTGTGTGTATTACCACTTTCTGTAGTAAGCAGAAATATGTATCAGAATATTGACATGCTGTGGATGTCCCTGTGCAAGTTGTAGTAGAACACAAGACAAAACGGGGACCCATTCATCAAATCATTGCTAAAAAGTGCCTAGTGGTAACAAACTCAAGAAAAGAAAAAGAAAATATAAAATTTATATTATAACTACAAGCAGCGTTTCTAAGAGTCTAATACATCAATATGACAAAATTTAAATTTATAAGAAGAAGTAGAAATTGTACTCACAAAAGTAGTATATTTATTTACAGTCAAGCAATGGTGCCTGGAAATGTTAATGTGCCTAGATACTTCCAGCAATAAAATTAAAAAATGTGTCCTTAGTCAGTGTAAGCCAAGGCTTAGCTTCCTGTTCTTCATGGCTATTTTACTGGAATGGGTCTGATGATATTTTTTCTCACTTTCTGTGGATTGTGTGTGGAGTAAGTGTTATTTGGACCAAACAGGCACGGTACAAAAATGTATTGCCTCAACACTTTAAGATAATTAAGAGACATTGACATTTTTTTTTGGACAGTGGCCTAACCTCTAGTATCCGATTTGCAGCACAACTTGCTCATCCAATCAACAGAGAGAAAAAAGGAAGTCAATTTATGATCTTGCATTTCAGTCAGTCTTAAGTCTCTTACTGTATGCGCATGTGCAGGAAGCATCTGAACAAAAAATAACCTTAACCTGAAAAACTTTGATTAGATCACACCACCACCACTGTTCCCTCTAAGATGAGGATTTATTAGACAGACTGAGTATCAGGTGCCCCTTCAATGCCTCAGCCAACACACACAAACACATTTCCTTCAGAACATCCTGAACTCTTTGAGGAATGATTTCAACAAAGTGCTGGAAACCTTTCAAGGGATCTGAGTCCATGATGACTTCATAGCTTTTTGGCGGCACCTTCACAGGCAGATATAGATGCTACGAGAGATTTACAGGATGATTCAACAATTGTTGAAAAGCCAGACGGAGGAAGAGGGGGCACTGTTCTATTAATGAAAGTGGATGAGAGAAAGTGAGCAAGGATATTAGACTACCTATGAACAATACATCTTTATGAGAGGGTTGTTAGAGATGCCACAAATAAAATCACATTTTTATCATGAGTATTTGCTACACATGAGAAAACTCATATCAAGTCAGCTTTGGTTTCTTTTAACCATGGCGGCAATGTTTTCCATAGTAATGACCATAGAACATCATGCTTGGTGCCACCTCTAAAGAATAAAACGGAGGAAGAAAGTTTGAAACTTTCTATAGCTCATTCAAGCCCGCAGGTGTGGCCCACAACACTAGTGATTCATACCATCAGCAGCACAGAAAAGCACGTCTCCACACGTCAAAAGACTTCAGGGGTGCACACATCTTTTCATTGTTTATGTTCTGTCATGTTTGTGATATTTAGTCATCAGGAGTAATGTACGAGTCATTCTCTTTGAACATGATCTTCATGGCCCACTTTAAGAGCCAAAATTAGCCTATGTTAATATCCCATAAGGCTTATGTTACAGCTGTTAATGCAACAGGATAATTCATAAAGAAGGTTGTAATTATAAGGACAAAATTATGTTTTTTTACATATAATTATGTGCACTTTTTGATTGTAGAAAGAGACATTCACAGTCATCTAAATACATGAATATTTATACACACTGCATGAAGAGCTTCCATCAAGAGTACTACTACAGTTAGTACTATCAAAATAAATGCAAGAAAGTTTCCTCAAAGCCAAAAGATTCATGTTTAAGACATACTGATACCTGTTTGTTAGTTGCTTGATTCTTTCTACCTGTCAAGTGGAATAAAGTCTGACACACAGACAGGCACACACAGAGTTTGAGAATCTCGCATCAACTTAGAGACAATAAGGCAACATTTGTAAATGCAATTGAATGCAATAGACATGCAATAAGTAGTTATTCTGTGGTTTATAAAATTATTTTTTGTTGCGAATGTGTCAGTGAGATGTCGAATCAACTGTGTGTTAAATTCCTAGTACACAGAGGTGGTGCTGTATTGCAAAACAATTCAGTCATAATTAAATCAAAAAACAAAAACACACAAGCTGATCAAAAGTGCAGGAGTGCAATGGCAAAAGGCACTGACAGATTCACAAAATTGTATCAAGTTAACAATTTGTCAGGTTTTCTTCTGCATAAAACATAAAAAATAGACTCCAAGGGATACCTTAAAACTTCAATTAATAGCCATGAGTCAAATAGCCGCCAACCCCGTTTACTGGTCTAGTGTAAGAATACATTTTGACAAAAAAACGCAGGTCTCCATTAAACGCCTGGTCTGGTTTTCATAGAAGTTCTATGGATGTATATAGGTGAAACTCGAAAAATTAGCATATTGTGCAAAAGTTCATTTATTTCAGTAATTCAACTTAAAATGTGAAACTAATATATTATATAGACTCATTACATGCAAAGTGAGATATTTTAAGCCTTTATTTGATATAATTTCGATGATTTTGGCTTACAGCTTATGAAAACCCCAAATTCAACATCTCAGAAAATTAGAATATTGTGAAAAGTTTCAGTATTGTAGGCTCAAAGTGTCACACTCTAATCAGCTAAATAATCCAAAACACCTGCAAAGGGTTCCTGAGCCTATAATTTGTCTCTCAGTCTGGTTCAGTGGAATTCACAATCATGGGGAAGACTGCTGACCTGACAGTTGTGCAGAAAACCACCATTGACACCCTCCACAAGGAGGGAAAGCCTCAGAAGGTAATTGCAAAATTAGTTGGATGTTCTCAAAGTGCTGTATCAAGGCACATTAATAGAAAGTTACGTGGAAGGGAAAAGTGTGGAAGAAAAAGGTGAATAAGCAGGAAAAGGCCATTCAAATGTGTGGGGGAGCTTCACAAGGAGTGGACTGAGGCTGGAGTTACTGCATCAAGAGCCACCACACACAGACGGGTCCTGGACATGGGCTTCAAATCTCGTATTCCTCTTATCAAGCCGCTCCTGAACAACAAACAATGTCAGAAACGTCTTACCTGGGCTAAAAAAGAACTGGTCTGTTTCTCGGTGGTCCAAAGTCCTCTTTTCTGATGAGGGCAAATTTTGCATCTCATTTGGAAACCAAGGTCCCAGAGTCTGGAGGAAGAATGGAGAGGCACACAATCCAAGACCATCGTGGGGATACTTACAAGTCCCCGGTTGAGCGCCACTACATTGGAGTTTACTCCAGTGAACGAGAGGGTCGCCTCCCAATGCCTTCGGGTAGTGGGGGGGGGACTCTAACTGTTGTTTGTGCATATGCATCAAACAGTAGTTTAGTGTATTCGGCCTTCTTGGAGACCCTGAATGGAGTTCTGTATGAAGCTCCAGTAGGGGACTCCATAGTTCTGCAGGGAGGCTTCAACACGCATGTGGGCAATGATGGAGGTACCTGGAAAGGCGTGATCGGGAGGAACGGCCCCCCTGATCTGGGCCCGAGTTGGTGTTTGTTGTTAGACTTCTGTGCTAGTCATGGATTGTCTATAATGAACACCATATTCGAGCATTAGGATGCTCATAAGTGTACATGGTCCCAGAGCACCCAAGGCCGAAGATTGATGATCGATTTTGTAATCGTTTCATCTGATTTGAGGCCGCATGTTTCGGACACTCGGGTGAAGAGAGGGGCGGAGCTGTCAACTGATCACCATCTGGTGATGAGTTGGGTCAGGGGGTTGGGGAAGACTCAGGACAGACCTGGTAAGCACAAACGGGTGGTGCGGGTGAACTGGGAACGTCTGGAGGAGGCCCCTGTCCGTGAGATCTTCAACTCAAACCTCCGGCGGAGCTTTTCTGGCATCCCTGTGGAGGTTGGGGACATTGAACATGGGTGGGCAATGTTCAAAGCCTCTATTGCTGAAGCTGCAGGTGGTCTGCAGGTGTGGTCTCAAGGTCTTAGGTGCCTCAAGGGGCGGTAACCCTCGAACACTGTGGTGGACACCGGTGGTCAGGGAAGCCGTCCGACTGAAGAAGGAGGCCTTCCGGGATTTGTTGTCTCGTAGGACTCCGGAGGCGGTTGCAAGGTACCGACGGGCCCGAAGGGCTGCGGCCTCTGCTGTGCAGGATGCAAAGCAGCGGGTATGGGAGAAGTTCGGAGAAGACATGGAGAAGGACTTTCGGTCGGCACCAAAGTGCTTCTGGAGAACTGTCCACCATCTCAGGAGGGGGAAGCGGGGGGAAGAGGAACAATGCGGTTTTCGTCCCGGTCATGGAACAACTGACCAGCTCTTTACTCTCACAAGGACCCTGGAGTGGGCTTGGGAGTATGCCCATCCAGTCTACATGTGTTTTGTAGATCTGGACAAGGCGTACAACTGGGTCCCTCGGAAGATACTGTGGCAGGTGCTGCGGGAGTATGGGGTGAGGGGGGCCCTTCTCAGGGTTATCCAATCCCTGTACATCCAAAGCAAGAACTGTGTCCGAGTTCTCGGCAGTAAGTCAGACTGCCTCTATCTACCAGTCGATTTTCGTTCCTAACCTCACCTATGGTCATGAAGGCTGGGTCATGACCGGAAGAATGAGATCGCGGGTACAAGCGGCCGAAATGGGTTCCCTCAGGCGGGTGGCTGGTGTCTCACTTAGAGATAGGGTGAGACACTCTGCCATCTGCGAGGAGTTCAGGACGCTGCTCCTTTGCGTTGAAAGGAGCCAGTTGAGGTTGTTTGGACATCTGGTAAGGGTGCCTCCTGGGCGCCTCCCTAGGGAGGTGTTCCAGGCCAGTCCAGGTGGGAGGAGGCCTCGGGAAGATCCAGGACTAGGTGGAGAGATTATATCTCCACACTGGCCTGGGAATGTCTTGGGATCCCCCAGTCAGAGCTGGTTAATGTGGCTCGGGAAAGACAAGTTTGGGGTTCCCTGCTGGAGCTCCTCCCCCCGCGACCCGATCTCGTATAACCAGATGAAGATGGATGAATGGATGGACAATCCAAGATGCTTAAAGTCCAGTGTGAAGTTTCCACAGTCTGTATTGGTTTGGGGAGCAATGTCATCTGCCGGTGTTGGTCCACTGTGCTTTATTAAGTCCAGAGTCAGAGCTGTCTACCAGGACATTTTAGAGCACTTTATGCTTCCTTCAGCAGATGAGCTTTATGGAGCTCCTGACTTCATTTTCCAGCAGGACTTGGCACCTGCCCACATTGCCAAAAGTACCAGCACCTGGTTCAATGACCATGGGAAGAGCTGAAGGCCGCTATTGAAGCATTCTGGTCTTCCATAACACCTTAGCAGTGCCACAGGCTGATAGCATCCATGCCACGCCACATTGAGGCAGTAATTTATGCAAAAGGGGCCCAAACCAAGTACTGAGTACATATGCATGATTATACTTTTCAGAGGGCTGACATTTCTGTATTTTAAATCCTTTTTTTATTGGTTTCATGTAATATTCTAATTTTCTGAGATTTTCATAAGCTGTATGCAATAATCATCAAAATTATATCAAATAAAGGCTTGAAATATCTCACTTTGCAAGTAATGAGCCTATATAATATATTGGTTTCACCTTTTAAGTTAAATTACTGAAATAAATCAACTTTTGCACGATATGCTAATTTTTCAAGTTTCACCTGTAAAACCTCTTAAACCTGGGTCGCCTATTTTAGTTGCTTCTAAGCTGCTTAGATCGTGCATACAAATATTAATGTTTACACTTATGATCAATATGTCAACATGAACATGCTACTCATCGTTAAATCGATTAAATTCAATCATTCAGTTCATTTAACACAAACAATATACCAAATTCTGATTCATATAGATTTACCAGTGTAACCGGCATGGTACACGAGAAAAAGTCCCAACTCCTGTTACCTTTGAAGTGCTCCTTAAGTCCGCTCATTAAGTCTGAATGTGTCCGTTCCTTGATTATTAATATTACTTTAGTCTGTAAGGCTCCACCGCTCAAAATAATCAAAACAGCTTTTCATAAAAATTATTCCAAGTTGTGAATCCTGTGTGAAGTCTATTGCTCTCTGTCTGCTAACTTCTGCCAGACTTCTCTCATCCTGCACCATGTTGTTGGGTATGTTTGTTTTCGTTACATGCCTACAAAATAAAAGTGCATAAGTTGTCTGTTGGAGCTAGATAAAATTAATTACTCTATTTGATATTATTTGATATAATATTTTTACAAGTAATATATATATACTGTTAGGAATAAATAAAGTGTCTTCATAGTAGTTTCAGTTTTGTGCAAAAAGAATTAAAGGCCTGTCCCATATGGACAAACATAGGCAGGACCAATTCAGTGATTTTACACTTTGCCATTTACATTTATTCATTTAGCTGACTTTTATCCAAAGTGACTTACAGCTGCTATACATGTCAGAGGTTGCACGCCTCAGGAGCAAGTAGGGGTTAAGTGTCTTGCTCATGGACACAACAGTGGTTGGGTCACAAAGGGGAATGAACCCGAGTCTCTCACACCAAAGTCAGCCATCTTATCCATTGCACCATCTCCACCCCATTTTAGCAAACAAAAGGGTTTTACGGTATGGTAGTAAACTGAGAAATGGGAAAACATTGTATGTGAGACTTAAAGATCTAAAACAACTCAATTGACTAAATGGGAACTTGGTTATTATACTAACACCAATAGGTTATTTATTGTTGATTTAAACATGTTTTCAAAATTTGTAGGATTCAGTGGCTTGTCATGGCCTTGACCTGCCAATCAGAACCTTGAACTAATACTTTGCTACTAGAGCACAAAGCTAAGGCAACAGCCAGGTAGGCAGGGTCTATTCAATGGCCCAAGACTCAGGTAATTAGATTCTGGTGGTGATCCAGATCTTGTATTTACACTATTAAACAATGAATGTTTCTAAGACACTTTCATGTGCGTTCACGTACTAGGTTAAATACTAGGGTTGAGCTGGATACTCAGCTGAAACGAGTATCTGGTACGGATAAAGCATTTTTGCAGAGTACGAGAATTATACGAGTAATACGAGTCAATATCTGTGCTCAGATAAAAATCCTCATTGGGTAGCTGACTGTGTCTGCACACACACACTCTCTCTCCCTCTCTCTGCCGGTCATTGAAGATTTTTTTTTTAAACTGTCAGCTGGCTCTAACCAGTTTTTTGACTTCACGCACTGAGTGTCTGATACTTTCTTGCTGTATTTAAAAAAGATAAAAGGTAGTTGTATAAATAAATTATTTAAAATATTACAAATTAAGCTACGCACACACAAACACTCCCCCCCTCTCTGTCTCCCTCTTACTCTCTCTCTCACACACACACACACACACACACACACACACACACACACACACCTGGCCTGCACCACGAAGCGAGTTCAACAAACCCAGGATATGTTTTCGTTATCTGGCTTCACTAACCCTAACAATCGCGATCGGGATAAGCGGCACCACAAAGTAGGTTATCAACTCGGTAAATCAACCCAGGGTTTCCCGATCCAGCCGGGAGCACGTTCACATAAAAGAGGCAGTGTTAGCAGCAGATGACCAAACAGACATGAACAAGTCCACTGTCAGCATAGCGTCATATTTTACAATCAAGGATTAAACTGTAACACTATAGAAATACGACAGTAGCACGGATGCATCTGACACATGTCACAGCCCCGGCTCTTAGGCTGCGACAAAGATGGGAGACAAGATGAGCTTGCATGCAAAAAGTAACAGTTTATTTTACAAAATAAGATTTAACAAAGATAATAACGTGTGAATCAGTATCAGTCATGTCAGTGTGTGGGTGTGTGAAACATCAGTAAGAACACAAAAAGCAAACAACAGCTGCTCCCGCGATGAGAGAGACAAAAGACAAAAACGTGGTGAGCTTTATAGCTCCCAACAACTCAGGCCCAGGTGTAACACATGCTGCTGATGACGACCTCCCAGAACCACATCCTGTAAGACAAACACAAAGAGACAGGACACAGACACAAGACACCTAGAGGCTGGGAGGGGTCGTCACACACATGCAGGGAGACAGAAAATTGCAGTGTGAATGCCTAAATGAACAGGCGTAGTCTATAATAATGCGTTGATAAAAAATGTTCTTATGAGCTGCAGAAAATATCAGCCTTATTCTTTCAGCTTGGCTGTGTATTGGCGTTTCCACAGTAAAAGACTCAGGCCACTTCAAAAATGAGATTAATTTAACACACTCAAAAGTGTTAAAAACATTGTTCTAAATTAACTTCATAAAGCAATGAAACGAAAAAATCCCTTCATGTCATAAAAGTAAAGCCCCGCCCATTTCAAGATAACCCAACCCACTTCTGGGTTAAATCCCGCCCACTTCCGGACTAGGCCCCGCACAGTCCGAGTACGGATACAGATACAGATAATTCATATGGTTAACAGATACAGATACAGATAATGCTGTACTCGCTCATCCCTACTATTTAAGATAATTGTGCCATTTGCCAAACAAAATTCACAAGTAATTTGGATCTGTCATACAAGTCACATACAGACAGTCTGCCATTATCCGGAGAGTAAT
Organism: Lepomis macrochirus; assembly: GCA_024633595.2. Classification (NCBI taxonomy): domain Eukaryota; kingdom Metazoa; phylum Chordata; class Actinopteri; order Centrarchiformes; family Centrarchidae; genus Lepomis; species Lepomis macrochirus. Next base: position 27,332,427 of record JALXJV020000006.1, on the reverse strand, counting down.
AAACACTAATTTGACCTTACATCATAATGCAGCAATCTGAATGGCTTTAGAGTTTAAATACCATACTGAAAAATTCTAATTCTGTTCATTAACACATGGCCATTCCAATTTACTGAGAGGTTATTAAGACTTACTGTTCAACTATAACAATACAATTCAGTAGTAAAAAATCTCACTCTGACACCTGCCTCAGGGCCTTTATTCAGACCTCCGTCCGAGATCATCCTCTGTTGCACCTGATATGTCATGATCTCATGACCGCCTCTCATATTAGTATTGTACTGCTTTGCGTTAGCATATTTCTATCTGCTACAGTATAGCGATGATTTGATTTGATTTGATATCTTTATTTTGAACATGTAAATAAAAAATTAAAAAATCAATGATACAAAGAACAATGGTAAAGACAAATGAACAACAAAACAAAATCCATACTTCCCTCTATTTACATGTACAAAAAGGAGTAGGAAGAAGTAAAACTTATGTACTCCTACCCCTTTATACCCTTACTACCATATTTATGCAAATCACACTAAATAATAAGGTTAAATAAATAATAAATCTATAATCAATAAGAATATATATTCAAAAGTTCTATACACATAAGGATATTACCCATACATGACAATATTTATACATACTACAGATTTATTAAATATAAGCTCAGGTTAGCACAGTGTTTCTCTGTACCTCTGGAATATCATTTCTTTGAATATCTTTTTAAAATGGATTATGTTTGGACATTGCTTTAATTCATCATTTAGTTTATTCCACAACTTAACACCACAGACAGACAAACAGAAACTTTTCCGAGTAGTTCGATAGCTGGGAATCTTAAAATTTGACTTTCCCCTTAAATCGTAACCCCCCTCTCTTTCCAAGAGCCTTTTCTGTATACTACCAGGCAATACATATTTCCTAGCCTTGAACATAATTATAGCTGTTTGAAATTCAACTAGATCAAATAGTTTTATTGTTTTAGACTGTAAAAATAATGTGTTGGTGTGTTCCAAATATCCTGTGTTATGAATTATTCTAATTGCTCTTTTTTGAAGTATAAATAAGGATTGCAATGAATTTTGATATGTGTTTCCCCAAACCTCTACACAGTAATTTAAATATGGTAACACCAGTGAACAGTACAAAATGTGAAGTGATTTGTAATCTAGAATGTGTTTAGCTTTAGCCAGTACTGAAATACTTCTAGACAGTTTTGTTTGGATATGTTTAATGTGAGATTTCCAGCAAATCTTGTCGTCTATAATCACTCCAAGGAATTTTATTTCATGTACTCGTTCTATATTAACACCCTCGATCTGTAACTGAACTTGATTGTTTGATTTACAATTGCCAAATATCATGAATTTAGTTTTGCTCAGATTTAATGATAACTTATTAGTGTCAAACCACTGTTTTATTTTTCTGAATTCTGAAGTGATTAAGTCCAGGAGTTGCTGTAAATTCTGACCAGAAATAATGATAAAATGACACATTGCTGTGTATAATAATAATAATAATAATAATAATAATAATATTATTATTATTGATATTTTCTAGTCATTTCATGTCTCCTAATATGACTATTGACACTGCTAAACCAGTTATTTTTTTGTCAGTATCTTTCAGGACAGCAGTGTGATATACTTTAACTCTTATATGACATTTTAGTGAATGAAACTTGCCCAAAACAGAGCAGAACAGGCAGCTTTCAGGGGCGCTGATTATTATTATTATTATGATGATGATCAAATCTCACAAATTTGCAGATCCACACGAACAGGTGACATTCCTCAGGCAGAAATTAGCTATTTCTGCCAAGTTTGAGCATTTTAGAGAGCATGTTGAATCTGACTTGGAACACTTGTATGAACAAGCCTCACAGAAAAAAGTAAGAGTTTTAAGATAAGAACGCATGAGGACTATTGTCTCCATCTGTGTTGGTCCCTTAAACTCTCTTAACACCTGTTCGATTGGGAAGAGTGGGAAGGCAAAGAGAAAGAAAGATTGTACCCAATTATCACCATACTACCTTCTAACTGAGAGTTTACATTTTGTTGAGCCCCATACACCATGAAATGGAATTTTAGCTTTTCCTTTCCTAGAACATAGATTTTATTGTTCTCCGTGCCAGGATTCTTTAGAGAACATAGTTGGACAATTGCCACTGCATCTCTCTGAACAAAATTTAATTACAGTGTTTTACATGCACAAAGACCTATTGTTCGCCCAGGTTTCATGGAATACTTCCTAAGATTTTGTGTGTAATGAATGCAATGACCATCCTGCAAGTAAGAATCAAGCATAGACTAAGAGGCAGAGCACGAGAATCTCAAACATATGCTCTTCCAAACTGGCTTAGTTAAACTCCTTGAATTGACCAAAGATTTTAGTAGAATAAATGTTATATTACAATCTCTGAAGTGGACCAAGAAACACAAGTAAAGACCCATCCTTTGCAGGCTTTGCTTTTTACACTGAACAAAACTATTAAATGTAACTTTTTAAATGTAATCATACAATGTGAGCTAAGCTATGATGGTAAAGTCTTTTTCAGAACATTGTGGTAGACCAAACATTGTCAGTTTTTTAACATTTTTATTTAGATAATTGCTTTGCTAACCACTGTTCCACCCAGTTACTGCTTTGTTCTGCTTTACAATCTAGCATGTATGCAGTTTACAATAAGATCAAACTGGCAAATTTACCGCCTGAAATTCTTAGTGATTTCCATATCTTTCCATAACTGTTCCACAACTCCCGATTTACATCCATTGCCAACATTCAGTGCCAAGGGAGAAACTACTCTGTCCTTTATGTAGCAAAGCACAAAGTGACAATGTTATGTTTGAGATGGTGGATGAGGTGCATCAATATTGTTGTCCCTGAACATTTTCTGTGGTTTTAAAATCATCAAATATAGACTTTTTTGTCTGATGATGGGGTTGGGTAATTTCTGAAATAGCGGATCTTTAATTTCAGGCAAAACAGGCTACCTGTCTTTATTCAGTAACTGTTTTTTCTTCTGGTTGAAATTACCACTGATGCTGGAAGATTTTATCAGGTTGAACTCCCTAGCTGTCTCTTCAAACTGGTATTAAAACCAGAATCCAGTAAGGTACTTTAATGTTTACTTGATGGCCACATAGTGTATGATAAAATGCTAACTCACTGCACTGTGTAAAACAGCCCGAAGACTAAGCTATGATTTAACAATTGGTGTTTGAGGAAGAGATTTAGGTCAATTAAGCATACATTAAGACGAGTAATTCAGAAACTTAAGTGGATAAAGACAAGAATCAAAAGATAGTTGATCAGACCGCCGTCCACTTGTGTCTGTATCAATAAGACATGCAGTCTGAAAGTTCTTTAGGATTCCATTAAGAGAAAGGGATGCTTGTGATTAGAGACTGAAACACACCACAAAACTCACCACGTTGAAGCACAGCTAAAATTCAATCAGACTAACTCAGAACAGTCTGGATTTTGAGGACTGTTCCAGTCCTTTCAAGATAAGCTGGCAACTCATAAAAACCACACTTTGAAGCAGTTTGGCCCCCAGGCTTTCATCTTCACCTGACTAGTGATTTATCATTGCCTCACAGACCAGAAAGCAGTACCCTCCCTCAAGGTAACAAAGAAAAACACACACACACACACACACACACACACACACACACACACACACAAACACATATATATTGTTTGCATCTGCCACCAAAACTACAATGGACAGTCAGGACTGCGGAAAAAATTATAGGTACCAACCTGCCCTCCATTCAGGACTTAATTTCCAGAGTCAGGACACATCACTGCAGATTCATCTCACTTCGGACATAACCTGTTCCAACTGCTCCCCTCTGGCAGGTGCTACAGAGCTCTATATGCCAAAACCAACAGACTCAGGAACAGTTTCTTCCCACAAGCCATCGCTCTGATGAACAGCTGACTTCTGACTGACTTTAAACAAATAAGGTTCTTTTGTACCAGTAGTATTCCCTTTACACAGTAGCAATAAAATATTTCTTTTAAATTTCAACTTAAATCAAACATAAATAAAGGTATGTTTAAATAAAGGTATTTGTCACTGCAAGGGCATTTCCTTTTATCTAGCATGTTAAAACAAGTTACTATCAGAGTCCAGAGCCACGATCATAACATCATAACAGGCACCTTTTGAGCAACAGGTTAACATATATAAATCTGTTTACTTGGTTTTTTTGTCAGCAGAAACATTTTTTTTCATCTGGGCAGCATAAATAGTCTATGTTCAGTAGCAATTGTCCCTGTTAGAGTGAGATGAAGTGGTCGAGCACAAGGCGTAGCGACAAGCGGGCGCATTCCTCTTGAAACTGTCACAATTGTGCTTGCCTCATGCACATGCCCGCTGCCGAAGTGGAATTGTCTTGAACTTTTTGTACACAACGAGCAGCACGTATCATTGGAAGAGAGACTGATCCTCGCTGTTTGGGAGTTTTACTAATCAGCATGCAGTGTGTAGCTATCCACTTTGCTATGACATTTGATCGCTCTTCTTGCTTCTACTTCTCCCACATGCTGCATCCAATATAGTCTGCCAAAGACTCTCTCCACTGCTTGTTTGGGTGGGTGATTTGCAGGCTGATCAACATCCCACCCCTGCTGTGACCCATGGTTTGACTGTATGTGTATTCAGAGCCAGTGAGCAATGGACTTGGAAATGGAAAATAATAATAATAGGCTAATAATAAAAACTGTGTTAACTTGCCCAGCCTTAATTAGTTTATGTCTTTTATTACAGTTTTTCTCAGTCGCTTTGGTGCATTTCTCACATCAGTATTAACATTTGCACAACCGTTAGTTCAACCTCCACAACATTTAGTCATTTGTGCACATCATAGAAGCAGTTTCGCATTGTTTCCAACAAATTTCAAATGCATTTGGACATGCATCAATTGCTTTCTTACAACTCTCTGCTGTTTTATAACATTATCATTTGCTAATGTCATGTCAGTCAAAATTAATTATACTTGTGAATGCTGAATAGTCATTCCATATAAAACTAATAGTCCTCATTTCATTGCTTGAGTCATTACATACAAAAATGTTGAACTAGTTGTCAAAATCTGTCAAGCAAATTCCACACGTATCTTTTTTCCCCTGAAAATGTCTCCTAAATTGAACAATGATGTGTTATCAAAACAGGGCAAGAGGAAGAAGAGGCTAAGTGTAGAGGTGGATTCTGATAGGATGCTGGTGGAATATCTCCTTCCATATTCACCATTCCTAAATCTAATAGAGGAGTTTTTCTCTTCCTGGAGGTGACAGGTAGCGGAGAGCGGGGTAAGTTGTCTCGTGTGTAAGTTGTCACACTGCTCATAACTCCAACACTAGAGGCTCTATGACAAAAATCCAATAGCCATTTTGTGTGACTTCTTTTTCTATGTTCAATTTCCTGTTCACATGTGGTCATGGTCACTCTAATCAGAGTTGAGCACAATTTTATTATTTTTTTACTTCAAAAGTAAAACCTTTGCACTTTACATTTTATGTATTCCAGCCCTATTACGTATGAATGTTCAAAATGATAACTTTGCACAACGTAGAGGAGACAGTAAGGTGTCTTTTGATACTTCAGCTGAAGAGCTATGTTAAGCTCACCTTGAGATTTAGCCAACATTAGCACACATGTCAGTTTGGGGCAAGTTGTCTCATTGACTTTAGGGCAAGTCGTCACATATGATTAGTTGCCCCAGTACAAATAAACACCTATAACATGCTCAAACTATGTGAAATGGTGTAATTACCTCTGACACTAGTATTAAATTATTCTGTAATAGAATATTATGCACTGTAGTTTACAGCAGCAGCCATGTGCCTGGACAAGACTGAATTCATGACAGAGTATAAATGGTCTTATGCTGTAGGAATGTAGTGTGTTAATATATTCAAACACACACACACACACACACACACACACACACTACATCATACAGTTATTAATTTAGTTAGGCAACAAGAGTAGTAGACAAATAAGCTTGTAATTAATTTGTAATTGCAAGAAGGAATGTGTTTTTGAAGATAGGAATATAGAAATTATCAACAGAAGACAGACAATGGCAGAACACCACCTGACATAATGTTAAAGGCAATCAGGCAGGTGAAGTTGAAGAACAAATCAATCAGAAGTACAGCTAAGGATTTCGATGTAAGCCGCTGACATCTCTTTTGGCCTCATCTATGTGGAACACTTTTCATACAGTTTTCCAAAGAGGACGTGGTTTAAGTGTGTGAAATGCAACAAATGGGTGTGTTTTCACCTCAGGCAAAGACAATTTATGTGAAACAGTATTGTGACTCTAAACACATGTCTGATTAGTCACATACATATCATACAAAACGCACATTGTTGCATTAGTGTCTTTAAACACCACATCTGTTTAGTTAGAAGTTACATTTAAGCAACTTATCTGCAGCATTACATTCAGTTACCATAGATCTATTTGCACTCCAGAGACCGTCTGATTTTAAAGTTCAAAGTAAAGAGTTTAATGTGTGCTCTGCCACCAGTTTTGTTTTTAATGAAATTATTTATTTTCCAAATTCTCTAGGCTTGATTGTTGATTGATTTTATTTTTAGTTCTGGTAACAATTTGAAATTGAAATCAATATTCACAATTAATTGTTCTAACTGTTTGATAAACCAGTGTGACAACTTACCTGCCGATGGGGCAAATTGTCACAAGTGCACACTCTCTATTCAACAGTCTAAAGCTCCATAATGAGATAAGATAGGAAGACATAATGAATACAAAACTTCTGCCCAAGACTTCATTCTTTCATTTGGTAGGACATTTGTACCTTTGTGATGTACGGTACTCAGTAAATATGAGACAGTGTGAAAAGTGTGACAACATGCCCCGCTCTCCCCTATATGACCGGCATCCACATAGCCAAATGGCCCTGCTAGCCGCCATGTATGCAGCATGTGATGACATCACAGCAGAGTTCTGCAGAGGGTGGATTCTAGGGGTGTACCGATCAGGTTTTTTTGCCCTCGAGTCCGAGTCATTTGATTTTGAGTATCTACCGATACCGAGTCCCGATCCAATACTTCTATAATACATAAAAAACAGATCCAGGATGTTCCTTATTTTTTATTTAATTCACCATATTTTAACATTCAACAACTCTGTTAACAAACAGAGCACTTCTGTGAGGTAGTTTGAACAATCAAGTAATAAATAACATAAATTCTTCATTTCGGACTTTAGTTCAACAGTAAATAAAAATATGAGAATATATATACACAGGTATGCGAGTCCTGATCGGGAGGTAATGTCCGATTCCGATTGAGTCTGGAACAACGTGATCGGGCCCGATTTCCGATCTTGTGATCGGATCTGGACATCCCTAGTGGATTCGCCACTCGAGGAGATAATTTCCTCGCTGCATTGTAAGAGATGATATTTACTATGATGTAGATGAAACTATGTGACCAGACAGAGAGGAATGTCTGGATGTGCATGAATGATTTACAGTACTATGTATGTTGTATGTTCACTTCCAATATGTACTGCACTATTGTTTACAGTTTCAACAGCAGTTTCATTGACATTTTCATTGACATGAATACTTGCTTTTGAGGAATGAGCTATCCATTTTGAGCAAGTGACACACTTTTGCAGTTTATCAACCAGGTCTTGCAGTTTGTACTAATTGTTTTGAGAACTGCATTAACTGTTGTGCAAATGTAAATAGTGATGTGACAAATACACCAAAGCGACTGAGAAAAATTGTAACAACCACTCCCCTATAGAGATTTAAACCAAATACAATTCCATCCTACTTCTAAATATTGCCTGTGTAGCCCCAGCTCCACAGATATACTGCAGCTTATGTTTCTCTGCCACAGGACTTCCTCCAATAACTACAGTAGAACGTGTGAAAAAAGCCACATGGGTGACATATTGTGATCAATATGGCAGGTGTAGTATATACCTCTCACCTCAAGAAACTAGAACAATGTAAACATGGAGTGACATCTGCTCAGTGCTACGCTGCTCTCAGAGATTTAAAAAATGCAGTAAGGTAGTCTGACACATGGCACATCTAAAACCTGACCCTAAAAAATGACTTAAGGCAAAGATAAAAGTGAGGTGGAAGAGGTCAAGTCAAAAGTTATAATCTATCCATAAAGCAATGCTATGTGTATGTAACAGGCTATTTTCCCTGAATCACTTCACACATTTTCTGTGAATCACTTCACAGAGACAAAGAGATCATAGTGAACAACAGCTACAAAAAATGTATATTAAAAACTTGATATAGGGGATCCTCAGAAAACAATATGTACCTCCAAGAGCTGTAGTGAATTTTTTCTGTCACTTTCTAAAGTAAAATAGAGGAAATATTCCACAAATGTGAAAATACTGTAAAAAAAAAGTATACGTACATGATACCAATAAATGAGATTATGTTTATTATATAATAAGATTTGATTTATTTTGTGGATTTGATTTAGTTATGGCTCTATCACTGGTAGTAATGGTTTATTATTATTTATTATTATTTGTATTGTTTTTATAGTTTTACTCATTTACAAATATCTATTACTGCATTTTTTTAACACATAATGCAATATTTCAGAGGCAAAGAGTGTTTTTACTTTTTTAGGATCTAACCGTGTGGAGTGTGGAGAAAATGCACAACATAATTCAGGCATTACAAATATTAAAAATATGTATTTCATAGTTTGTCGCAAACCTGTAACTATTGGACGACAAGCTCGGTCCAAAATAGGCCACTTGGGGATTTACTTGTATGCTCTCCCTTTGTATCTTTTTTCCAGTTTACTGACTTTTTGCTCTCTCTTTTTTGGAATGACAGATGCCAGATGTGCTGTTTGCTTTAAACTCCCCACTAAAAATTTCCAAAAAACATGCACTTACATTTTGCAATCTGTTGGCATAGTTTATTATTGGATGGATTGTTAAATTGAGTGCATGGTCCAATGAATCTGTCTGCTTGGTTTAGCAACCCATGTACAGATATCCACACCAGTATTATTTCATTCTACCATGGGGCTCTATAGTAGCAGTACTCTATGATCAAATGTTAAATTTCAAATGGCAGTATTGATTGCAGGGACCTGCTATGAATTGCAACTCAAACATAAAAAAACATGCTAAATGTCTTGTGACACACACACACATACACACACACACACACACACACACACACAACACACACACTACATAAATTTCAAATTACATTTGCCTCTCTATAATCCTTGCTCTTGTGTTTCCTCTCTCTCCTCTCTCACATTTGGGCAAGGCCTTTTTATGCACCCCCAACCCCACCTTTTTTTTCCTCCTAATTAATATCCAATAAACTCCATGATGACTTTGAGTGGTCATTCAGTGGTTGTAACCCCCTCATTTAAATGCAACTCAGCTCAATCATTTTTCTCAAGAGTGATATACTACCCAAAATCAAAACATTAATTAAAAAGCCATTTTCTCAGTCCTCACCAGGATGACATTTTCCCTCACCAGTTTGTTGATTGCTCTGCTTGGCAGAGCAGTGGCTGCAGCTGTTCTGTACTGCACAGCTCAACTGAATCGGTGAAGAGCTGAGGGAAAGACACAAAAGAGACAGTGGGAGGAAGACAAAAAAGGAAGAAGAGGGCTTCGAGCTACATGTGCATGGGAGTGTGTGCAACACGCTGGTATCCAGGTATAATAACACAATAAGCCTGTGTGGAATGTGACTGCCCACTAGTGTTGGAGATAGAGATGAGACAGGAGGATACAGAGCCCTGCAGCATCAGATATTGATAGTCTGCATAATAAATATATCACAAACATTCCTTGAAATATATACTGTACAAAGAAAAATATTAACTATGTGCGCTTACTTATGTACTTTAAGTAGGTAAACATATGTGGACACAGAGGAAAACGGGATGAGGTTAATGAAGTGTATTCATAAAATGAATGAAGTACGTGTTTGTGGTTAGTTGATAGTAAATACAAATTTCACCTTCTTGCTTCCTGTTCTCACACACACATACACACACACATTTTTTGTGTGATTTATTTCCAAAAGAAATTTCTCCCACCTGGACACAGATAGAAAGCAGCTGTGCACATACATCTCAATCCAAAAAAAACATCCATGCAGACCACTGAGGATGTTAATTAAACCCATGGTTATTTTGGTTTTTAAATTTTGTAGGGGAGGCATGGAAAACAGGCTAAATTTGGCCTTCCACTCTGCTATGTTGTCAGCACTTCCTCTGCCTATCCTCAACACCCCCCCACCACCACAAAAAAAACAAAAAACAAATGTGTATATCTGGGTTTTCATGGGATCCATGATTATTTCCATTCCACTATGGAAGTGCATTCACTCACCATTATAAGGAGAAAATGGCAACGTAAGCCGCCAAGTTCTGATAAACACATGAATACATGAATATATGAGTGGGAGCCGTAGCAAGCAAATGTGTTGTTGAGTGGAGAGGTTTGGGCCTGAGCTGTTTACATTGTAGAGAGTAGTAGTGGAGAGCGGCTCTTTTATGGTGTCTGTTGAAAACTGTGTGTCAAGACGAAGAGTCTCTTTCTGTGGATGCCATTAAACCCCTCTTCTTCACAACCTTTGTTTGTATGTATACATTGTACACATTTTATAAAAATAAAGACAGAAATCTCCTCATTGAGGAAAAAAGCAATCAATATGATAATTTCTGTATTTCATCAATTCACCTGCAAGTGCAGCAGTGCACTGTGTTTATGTTCCCCACAGGAGTAATTCATTTTAATCTGTCCACTGAAAATATTTCTCATTGTTTCTCCCTTCTGACTGACATAGGACAACACACACAGCTGTATTGAATTTCATTGCCCAGTGTATTCCAGACAGTACTTGTAATAGGCATTGTTATAGGGGTGCACATTTGCCTTGTCAATCTGGCTGCACATTGTAAAACAGCAGCATTTTTTTTAAACATCATGATGATTTATACCCTCTCATAAAAGCACACTAAAACCTACAAGGTTAGTCAAGGGCATTCAGCCTTCCTGCCTGGCTCACTGTTCGAGGTGAGAACACTCCTGTCCCTAAACACACATCCACTCTCCCCAACCCCCTTCATATCACATTTTACAAATATCCCATGATGTGAAGACTCTATGACCCTGATGTGCAATGTGTTGGTGTGTGTGAAAGTGTTGGTAGGTGGGGGTTGGTAGTGTGTGGAATGCTCTTACTGTACCACCATGTAGGTGTGTTTTAATGCAGTATGTCATTGCACATATATACAAGAATGTATACATGTGTCTATCCTGTAACTTCAGAGGACATTTTTAGGATAAAGAGTACAGAGTAAAACATGCTCTGCCCATTTTTGCCTGTCAACTCTGCAGTGGAAGTGCCTCCTGGTGACTATGATGCATTACATGTCACTGGGATACATCCCCGCAGAATACTAATGCAAGCATCTGTGAAAACTGTAGCAGTATTTGTGTGCTGGTGAATTTCTTTCAACTTTTGAAAAAAAGGAGAGGTTTCCTTATGTATTTTACTTGAGCGATTTAGGTTTCATACCATGTGAGAAGTTAGATTGGTTGGGTCACATTCATTTCACCTTGCTTTGGAGTAAGTAAAGTGATTGTGAGAGTAAAGGTGGGTGTTAGGGTTTTGTGGATGTGAAAGACTGGAGAAGGCCACAAAATAATAGTGATACAAAGACTGGAATTTGATGTTAAACAGCAGCCTATGGTTCTGTTCAGCCTGTAATTTATTCCTTCTCTGCTGTGAGCAGCCTCAGAAGGACACTGAGAGGATTTGTGGTGATGGGAGGTCTTAAACTCCGTCTGACCCGCAAACCCACCTGAGAAGGCTCATTGAGTGTTTTTACATTAGACATGCAACTTGTGTTGTATGTTGTTGATGGAGGTGGGGCATTAATCATGGTGGAGTAATATAAAAGAGGTGGGAGTGCAGTGGAGAATAAGGGAGGACTAACATCTGCCAGTCTAGTGATTTGCTGTGTGTGTTAGTTGTTGTCAGAACAAGGCAGAATTTACTGGCATCATGAGTATACCTTATTGTCTGCTGCCATCAGCTGAGTGGCCATTAGAGGACTTACAGCGGCCATTCACATTGTAATGATAAACAACGGAAGCTATTCATCATTCACAAAAGGCAGAGAAAATCAATAGGAAATCAAAAATTTTTGTTTTGATAAAAATCTACTATTATTTACATACTGTACATTTAAGACAAACATGCTAATATTAAACATGCAAAGTGGAAAAACACAAGAAAAGGAATGAAAAATCTTCCAACTAAACAAAAATTGCGGTAGACACTAAAAAACAATGAATGGGTGAACAACTTGTCAATGACCTAACAATGTTTATTTTAGTTTTAAGATTCTGATTGCATGATTCCAATATTTTTGGAGGTATTGGTGTCCACCAGAAAGTTATGTTATAACCTAGTTCAGTTTAATGCAATTAGTGGAACAGGGTGAAACTGTCTCAAGTCTATTTGTAGCATATATAATGTTGTGCATATGCATGTAATACAAACAAAATGAAGACCTGCTCATCAAAACAATTAATCTATAGTACGTAAAAATCTCCACAAGGAACCTATTAATGAATAGGTTGGTTCATTCCCACAGAAGAAATAAAACAAAAAATTGGTTCTGAACAATTTTGAATTCTTTTCTCAAAGAGGAGGAACACAAATATGAACTACATTCTCCTCTGAGCACCTTTGATGTGTTATTAATTAATTAATTAATCCATATGAGGAGGTAAATGGATGTTTGTATTCAGTGGGCATTTTGTCAGGACTCAATATTAAACAAATTGGGCTAGGTAAACAAGATTTGGTGTAGGGCGAAAAGGCTCTCTTCTTTCTCCCCCTCTAACACTATACCATATATACCATACTGGCATTTGGGCTTCTGTGAGAAATATCAGAGTACACAGTATGGTATGTTAATGATTATTCGATGTTTTGTGTAGCTTCAGATGTTTTGCAGTACACCACACAGATACTGTACCTACTATCTACTGTTTATATAATTAGAAAGAGGCTTAAGGTTAGGGGTTAAGGTTCCCTGCAGCTTTAACCCATCAAAAGGATCATTTCAAAGAGCACTATGGGAGTCAGACTGTCACTCAAGAGGAGAGTTAGTCCTCACTAGTGATGTGGCTTTAGAGTAATCAGTGTGGATTAGAATTGAACTGGCTCAGATGTCGTCTTTACAGTCTAATTCAGGTCAGATTGCAACCTGCCTCGCTTCTGGGCTCCAGGGCATCTGTGGCTAATCAATGCCATGACCTCTGAGAAATGAGCCTGTCTTTGTAGCAGTTGGCATACACCAAACTGTGGCTTGTATTTTCCTCTTTGTCACTGATGGAGCATTGGGTAAATTCACTGGGAATAGTTTGACTTTAGAAATGTCTGTTTTTTAAATATAGAAATACACATTTGACAGCTAATATCAATAAATAAAAGTAATATAGAGTATAAAAAACTGTGTTGTAGAAATGAGTGCAATACTGCAAAAGTGTGGCATTTGAAACATTTTATTCTATATGGAGTACAAAAAAAACTAGATTTGATTAAATGGTTATAATAAAAATCACAGCTGCCAACCATGATATGCTACAAGTTCCATAGAAAGGAATAGTAAATCAGTAGAGCCAGCAAGAACTGTGGAGGAGTGATGAGTGTATGGGCTGTTTGGATGCTTCACAAGCTAACAGTCTTATAACTGACCAACTTCTGAATTGACTGTGACTGCGAGGTTAGACTGACCTAATTTCACATTTTCTGTGTTAGACTAGTAGTAGTGTATACTAATATAAATATACACACCCCATCATGTACACCACAGATATTTCTGAAGACAAATACAATTTGGGGCAAAGGTGTGTCTCTAAGACCAGATTTTCTTTTATGTGATTAAAGGCCTGAAAAGAAAAGTGATATTAACGTAATTAATGCAAATACAATTTTCGCAAGTCTGCAGCCAAGGCAGAAAATGATGAGCCTAAATAAGAGCCTAAGTTACATACTTATTTGTTGCAAGAAATAAATATGAAAGGTTCTTCATCAGAAATAAATTGAAATATTATGTCATATTAATGGTTAAAAAGTTGAATATGTCAAGAATACCACTGACCAGTCTGCTTTTCTTTGAGCCTTCCTTGACTGGGGCTAAAAACATAAAATTTGTCCTGAGGGTTGCACTTGATTAATGGCCGTGACGCCATTAAAATTTGAAGGGCTCCCCTTCTCCCCATTGGAGCATTAATGTGCTCAGAACTGTCATGCCATATACCTACAGTATATAATCTTGTTGGATTATAACATCATGTGTGCAAAGCCTGCGTATGACACAGGGAAAAGCTCATTGAGGTTCCAAAATGAAAAGGGTTCATTCTCGGGGGAGCATGAGTGTGCTCAGTACATTTCATGGAACCTTCCCAATTGATTTATATATTTCTTGCGAACAAGCCACAATACTGACCTGATGGGAGCCCCACAGGAAAAGATGCCAACAGCATATAAACATTAAATTGATACTGGATGAAAAAACTAATTAAAAAACTGCCAAAGCATGCATAGTGTAAAAATGCAAATTCTGTGATTGCAGTGTTTTTGGTTTTATAGGAGACAAATCAATGAACCCTTTATGTAATTTAGTAGAGAATTCCATTGAGTTATACCATCTGTCTATTTTGTTGCCTTTCAGTTGAGTCTGCAACACATCACACTGACAGAGTACAGTCAGCTGGTATGAGCGTGTGGGCACATGGTTTTATATGAACTAGAATTTTGGCTTGCTGGACCATTGGACCAAAACTCCGACGTGCTTCTTATCCCACTGGGATGTCATGTTGATGCTTTCTGTGTATTTGTATTTTTTTCACCAATAGTGTCCTTTAGATTTTCATCTGAACTGTTATACAAAAATTAAATATGTGCTCTGAAAAATGTTGCTGTTGAAAGCACTTAGTGCACTTAGTGAGTGAAGTGTATTGCTGCCATGTAAGAAAAAGAAAAAGAAATCATTAAGGTAATAAGATATTTTCACATTATTACAACATATAAATGTATCACATGATATTGTTTTTGTAAGGTGATACTGCTTTGTTTTTATTTTCCTGACAGCAATACCCTCCCATACTTAGTCAACAGCACTCATCCTCATTAGGTTTCATCTTAGGATGATGCAGCCCTTCCTAATCATCCAATGGAACCATAATTATCTTGCAATTATAAAGTTGCACAATGTCAGGATTTTTTCCTGTTTTCTTTGCTATTAAATCATACAAAAAGCAGGCTCAAGAAGACACTGTTACCAGGTGCTATAATCCATTTATATCAAGGAAATAACACAAAGTAGTAGAAGGCTCAAATTCACATTAGTGAAAACACCTCCAAGTGACCCCCTGGCAAGGTGACATCCTGACTTTTACCCTCCCTCGATAGCCCGGGATGAGAAGGGAGTGGGACACAACAAGCCTTTCAGCCACAGCCAAGGTTTTGATGTCCTGAGCCAAACACTGCTGCTTACTAAAGATAGAAGGCTCTTATCAATTAGTGGCTGAAGACACCCCACTCCCAGCACCTTGGTCAGATAATTTGCCCTTGTGCTGGGCGATTGGATTCCCACCTCCCTATTTGTCTGCCCCTCCTACTGTCCTTCACAGTTTGGCATAAACACTGTGCTTTCTCTCTCCCAGCCCCTCTTGGATACAAACGGTAACCTTAAAAGTACAGTTCATGGACATAATAGAGAAATAGCAGAAATTCTGTATTCAGCAATTTATGATTCTACTCTCTTGTCTTTTATTTGTTTCTAACATAAGAAATGTAAAACAAAATCCTGTCCTCACTTCATGCAAATAAAAATGTGACATCTAAATATTTTAAAAGATACAATGGATAGATTCCTTCCTCTGCTAAAGATCCATCCATTGAAGAGCCTTTTACAGTGTTTGAATAACAAATCCTTAGAGAATGAAGTTTTCATGTTCTCTTACTGCTTTAATAAACATCAGAGCATGTACTGTTGGCAACTTGACTCAGCTGCAGCACTGTTCATCCAAAAGCTATCTTTTATTAGGAGTACAAATTCAATCCACTGCCTTGAAAGATTTATAGATTCATGCAAGTTTTACGCCACTGGGAGCGTTAATGGCTTTTAGTGCTGGGGCCCCAAGGAGTCATTGTGCATGAAAACCAGAAAATGCAGAGCAGCACTTAAGCCTACCTCAATGTCAGGTTTCTGTCGAAAAAGATGCAGTTGACTTGGGCTACTGGTTCCAAATAGTGGGTTTTTGAATGTGAAAAGACAAGGTCTTCAGCCGTCAGCACATACTTAGGCTTGAGTTGCTTGCTATCTCTTTCTTTGTATGACAGGGTTCTGTAACAGTGCGTTTTTGTAAAAAAAAAATGTTCACATTCCTGAAATATTTATGTATGTAAAAATATACTATTCAGTTTTAATAATGAATGTTTAATATGATTTCAGGGCTTGTAAGATTCCATCCCTGACTTTTATGGTATTTTATATAGTGTTGTGTTCCATTTTCTTGCTTGCTAATACACAAATTCATAATATTCACAATAAAATATGTCATTCGTTACTTGATTAGCACTTGTTGTGTGCTACATAGGACATGTGAGAGAGATGAGAAGGAGTTAAATATCTTTCTAAGAAGATGCAAGTCAGACATGCACCGCTAGAACCTGGAGCACCCAATAAATCAACCCGCATCTTCTGCCACAAACCTGTCAACCTATTAGGGATAGACAACTGTGAAGACAGAAGGTGTATATGGTTGAGAAGTTGCTGGGGAGTTTGAGAGAAAATATCAGATATCATGTGTATGCTCAAAGGACTGGACACACAGGACAAGAAAATGAAAAAAAATCCAAGATTCTCTTTTAGTCAGTTACTACCTGAGTGCTGAGTGAAGTTGCATACAAGTCTAAAGAAGCATGGACATGGGATAAAAAAATGCCACCGCTTACTATCAATAATTCAAAAGATAGCAATGGCACAAAAATAACAACTGGAAAAAAGCAGTGGCATTGGACATGACATCAGAATAGTTGTGTGTTATCATGTTTGTATGTTGTTGACTTGTAGTATGTTGGTCAGTGTGGCTCCACCAAGACAGTTTTTTAAAAGCACGTTTTCCCTCTCCTAACCACTTCACACTGCCACACACGGTGCATATTCTGGAAGGATATGTCTGCCCATTGCTTGTTACTGTATAAAGTCCCTTTCAGACACACAACACAATTTGAGCTGCGGTCACCACAGTTGAACATTGGGCGTAAGCTAGCCAGTGGCACACCGTGCAGCACTAAGCATTTTGCTGCATCAAGCAAAATTGGCAGCCATTGGAAATAATGGATTTCAGAGCGGTGCCGTTGTCACGTTGTGACTGAAATACTCTTTACAGATACAATATATTTCTGTCCTGTGATTCGAAGGTTCTCTGAATCATGATGCAATTAAACAATGGATTCAATAAATGTAATAAAACACTGTGCCAATGTCATATTAAGAGAAAAAAAAATCCATATGAATAAATAGAAAGTTATGACCTTGTCTTCCTACAGCCTAATAAAATATTTTAATTCAAGTAAGTTAAGTTATGAAAGTTCTTAGGAAAGTAGTATGTTCATAAATAGCTTATAACATCTTTTGATTACACTTTAATCAAATCTCTGTTTTGACTCTTCAATAATGATGACAATCAATAGGTACTTGCATCCTTAAAAGCCTGAAGCCTCATATTTCTTGCTTGTGTGCAGGGAAAAAGCAACAGTTCCATCAGTGTTCACAAATATTTTTCAATTCCTAAATGTACTGTATGTTGCTGCAATTACGGTGTTCTCACATACACATACTGAATAAAGATACATCCACAAACAAACATCGCAAACCAGTAGATTTACTCCCTCATTTCTCATACTGGGGCTAGAATTTCTTGATATAAACAATTAGCATTTACTTTCTATTTCAGTTCTTCATTAGTTTTTCATCCAAACATGATCTTGAACATGACTGCTTTTATGATCAATCTGCCATGTACTACTACTCTTGGTTTATATATATGTTTGCTACTGCAATCATGAATGAACAGTTCATTTTAAGTACTTGGATCTAATTCTGTTGATATTTATTAATTACTTGTTACAAACTCGACCTCCCAAGGACACTCATGGCTGGATCTGAGATCTCTTGTGTTATTACTAAAAACGGTGAAACGTAAAAGACTTTATAAGACTGCTTTGTTTGGCAGGCCAGTAATATTAACCAATATTTGTATAATTGCTGCATGTTTCTTGGTTCAGCATGAAACTGATGTTGTCAGAATGATTTTGAAAAAAAATCTAATTGTGATAATATTACAATTAGAATCATGCAATTCCTACATGATTTGCGTAATTAGAAGGTATGATCATTTCTAGTGTATACTAGAATCAGTTACTATTAGAAGCAATAATAATTTCTACACTGTTATGCCAATTTTCATAGAAAAACATATACAAATAATTATGGTATGATTTTTGAGGGGACTGGTACCAAACAAACTGTTTTCGTAAGTTTGTAGAATATGATGTGTAGACACACTTCCCACCTTTAACAAATAATGCACCTAATGCAATTTGAAAATTGCAGTATTATATAGCAATTTGGGTAAAATTCTAAATAATTGTTCAGTCAGAAATGGGGTTGAATTAGGGTGAATGATGGCATACTTATGTATGTATGTATGTATGTATGTATGTATGTATGTATGTATGTCTGTGCTTTAATGCTGATTTAATTTTGGTCTCGATCGACATCCTCTTGTCCTGCTTTATAGCAAAGTCTACAACTGAACCATTCCCTAAATAGAGTGAGCAGATACATAATTGCCTGCTTATGCTAAGTAATGACTATTTGACTTGATTCCAGAACTGCAAACTGCTCAATACACTGTGCTGCTTAACTATACTAACATCATATAACTGTTCACTTTGTGTGAATAACTGTGAGGTCCCATGTGATGTTCATGGGATTGGGAAAGCAGATGGTGTTCAGTAAAGTTTTACCCAGAACAAGAGTAGCTTAATTATAAGAAACACTTACAGCAATATCATTATGGCTGATACTTACAGCAACAACCAAGACAAGATAGGTACTCTTGGAAATCTATATGCACTTTTGAAACATTTGTCTTTGTTTTTTCTTCAAACTGTTGCCACACTCACTATGCTGTATCAGCAGAGGAAACTGCTGCCATATCATGGAAAACTGAGCTGAACGCACTACTGTTAGAGCTTAACCTCACACTCACTTTCACAGCAGGATGGGGAGAAAACAGAAGCAAGAAAAATCCATAGTAAATTAAAAGTTGTGTTTTTTGTTTAGTTGACAGGTGAGAAGCACCTATCAAAGCACCTGCGTTTGAAAAGTGTGGTGTTCATATAACAGTTAAGAAAAAGAACTGACATTCCAAAATGGCTTGTAGAACTGAACATTAATGGTATAACAGAATGTTATATTGTTATATACTGTAATAGAATGTTCAGTATGCTCCAAATAAACACTGAGAAAATAGATTTTTTCTTAAAGCTCTGATCGGAAAAACAAAGATGTCATCATAAATCTAAAGATACACTAAACTAGGAACTATAAAGTCTACAGATTACTTTCATTGTGTTAAAGGTTCAGTGTGTAAGTTTTAGTGGCATCTCGTTGTGAGTGTTGCGAATTGCAACCAACTGCTCAGTCACCGCTCAACCCTCCCTTTACAAGCAGAAGAAGCTATGGTGTCCGACATATTCCTTTGGGGCAATTACATCCTCCAAAGGTGCTTCTTTTTTGCCACTGACAGGCTCAGACTGTTATATGAAGTGTCTATTACTCATGAACTACTCAACAGAATTGAGTAGTTCATGATTCTCAACTGTGGGTCTCTAGGTCTGAGTCGTTCATTTGTCACGTGACAGCTTCTGTGGAGCAGGAATGAACTACTTGTTTACTGCTCACATGGGTCCTCCTCAGTCTTTCGTTCATTCTGCAGGGTGAGAAAGTAACTGCTGGCGCCGGAGAATGAGAGGCAGGTTGGCTGTCAGGTAACAGTTACTGGACTGACATATAGCTATTTTGTTAATGACGTGAAATTTTATAAAGCATAACGTTATTAAAGCGCAGTGATGTTCTGCTAAGTTATAGTTTTAACACAGCCGTACGGTAACTTTAGTCCTGCTAGTGTTTAACATTACAGCTAACAGCTGATGAGTTGTTCTGGGTCCGCTCCACTTCAGTGCCCTGGCAGGGTTCTACCGGGAGCCGAATTACCTCAGAGGTAGTCTCCTCTTCAAAACAAAAAGACCGGGTCATTAAAGCCCCCCTCCAGCCAGTTTTAACTGCCGTTTTTGGCGAACGTTCTTTCTCAAACAGAGAATGGGGGTGTGGTTAATAGTCGGACGTAACATTACCATGACAACCAAAAACTGACCGGCTGGAGTGTCCACTAATGATATGCTGGTTAACATGACTACACTGTAAAGTTTAGTACACTTTACTGTCCGGCAGGAGTAGCTATTACTTACCCATGATAGGAACTAATGTGCGTGTATCAGCTGTTATCAATTACACAGTCGATGGTCCTGTCACGCACTGCATACGATAACTCCCACAACTTTTTACAGTGTGCTTTACCGCGGAGGTGGGGGGTGCCTCCGCCGATGCATTGGTAAAATGGCTGTCAGTAAAATGCATGTTGCAGACTGTATATAAGACGGTGGCAGGTGAAAGTGTGACGCGTTTTTGTAAATGACATGATAAATTGGTTAGCTAGCTCACAATGTTTATCGGTTTGATGCTCTGACTTCGGGAGGCGTGACGGTTTTTTAACGAGGCATGACAGTGCGCCTGCGCAAGCTCGGAGAATGACGTATGACTTATGGAATTTACTATAGTCATACGTCACCACCCTGTTTTAACAACTAAGCAAGTTTTGCAACTTTGAGCACAAAATTAAGCTATTTGTCAAAAAATATTTGGCGAACTATGTGGGTAATCAACATTGTAAGGAAATGACTCAGAAAAATATGAAATATCATAGAAATGTCAAAATACACTGGAGGGGGGCTTTAAAACCTTACAACACAGCCATGTAGCAACATTAGTGTTAGGCCTGTAAACAGCTAACAGCTGATCCAGGTCCGCCAGAGAAAGCAACGTAACTTTTCCTTTTTATTTACCAACAGAGCCGTACTGTTTCACAGCTCGTGACTGGTGAACAACCTGGCAGTGTTTCAGAGCGATGTGCTCATGTTTGTTTCTCTCTGTCAGCAGAATCCGGACCTGATGTGGTCTATTCTGCGTCCAGAACTGCCAAACTGCAGCGTTTATATGTGTTTATTTCTTTGTTCCTCTCTCTATGCTGGAGTTCTTAAGAACTTGGTGGCTTGGTCCAGATTATTATTAAATTGGTTGTGTGTGTTTATTCATATAGTGTATCAAGCTTATTACTTCAATATATTTACTACAAATCTGATATTAATATTTTACTCATGGATAGGGACGTTAGGCTACTGTATGAATGAGCACATTAGAGATAACGATAGTAATTATATACATAAGCCTTTATATGGCTGGTCAGGTTGTATAGCCAGAGGGCTGTATAAAACTAGAGGGCTGCAGCGCCGTAATAACCAGCCTATTTCAAATGAACGAAATGAACAAAATGACTCAAAAAAAGATTAGTTCATTTTAATGAACGAGATTGGAATGAACAAGTCTGTCAAAAGATTCGAACTAATGCCATTACTAATGTAGATGTATTGGTGACCAAAATAAACATGTTTTGAGTTTTTGGAAAGCATTTTCTTCAAATTTTGGTTGAGCTTGCCTAACACTAGCACTCTCCTTGCTTCCACTTCAAATTGAGCTAAGCTAAGCACATATGCTTATCTCTGTTCTGGACCAGCATAGATGAAATGTACATAGATCTGCTCATCAAAAGTTTGGGTCAATCAACAAAAAGAGTTTCCTAAATTACTGGTCTGTTCCCTTAAGAGGTTGGAATGATTTTAAAGCCATTTTAAAAAGATAGGCAGAACATTTCAATCATATTTTCTATTATGCTATATGCAAGTCCACACCCCCTCTGCTAAACTCCATTTTCTGCTTACCTTTATTTTCTTCATTTATATCCTGTCTCAGACAGATACAAACTCACCTGGGAGTCTGTGAGTGAGGAACTTCAGATCCGTTCCACATTGCTGCCTCCCTGATTGCACTGTTTACAGCCAAAGACAACTGTTGCTTGTTGCAGTAGAGGATAATTAGGCCTATACTTTCTGTGCTTGTGCTATGAGTAATCTGTTCATCAGAAAAGGCTACTGGCTGACAGTAGCATACATAGAGGAACTGGATATGTGTCAACTCAGAGAGAGGTAAAGAATCCTCACCAAAGCCTAGTAAATTCTGGGTTCTTTCTGGGCTAGAGTTTATGTTTAGCATTCAGGTTATGATTGAGATTGTGTTCTAACCTAACAAACTGCATGTGTTATGCCACCTGTGTAGATGTGGGTAAGGGTTATACTATTGGTTAGGGTTGAAAATTTGTATCAGTATTGGGGATTATAAATTTAGGGTTGCTTTAGGGTTATGGAATGCGGTATACTTTAAAATCATTTCAGTGAGTTTTATTGACATCCCAACAAAAAGGTGCTGCATTTCAATGCAAATCACATGCTCTGTACACCTGAGCTGTACAGGACCGTCACATTTACTACAGTTTTATTATTTTTTAAACAATCAAATCCAATCAATCAAATTTGCCATTTATCATTTCACAGTACCAGCACTGCCACCCTATTCCTCCTTTTCCAAAATAAATGGACCATCTGTGTAAATACTCACTTAACTGCTAAAAACTCACCTGCATGGACATCAGCTAACAAACCAACAAAAAAGAAGCCGACATGATAGCTTCACATCCAACTGCATCCCCCACCTCCCTCACTCACACCCTAAAACTACACTATTGCTTTAAAAAAATGTTTCTCCTCCTTTTAAAACCAATTTCTCAGACTGCTAGAAGTAATGGCATTCAGTTAATGAGTTAATGGTTTTATAATATTTGATTAGCATTTTAGGCGTGTGTGTGTTTTTTTCACATGGGAAGAGAAAAACTTCACCACATGCAGGTGGCAGATCCCACTTTTAATTTATTTTCATAATTATCATCGAGGTGATTTTTATTGTGTTCATGTGAAAGTTTAATAAATTGTTTTCACACTTTTTTTAGTAGCCAAGTTTTTATTAGTTTCTTCATAGCCAAGTTTTAACTAAAGTCAGTTCAATTTTATTTATATAACACCAATTCATACCAAAAGTTATCTCATTGCACTTTTCATATGGCGCAGGCTTAGATCATAGTCTTTATTAAAAGAGACCCAACGATTCCCACCATGACCAAGCACTTGCCGATGCTTTCTACTTCAGTTTTTCAGAGTTTTTCAGAGTTTAACATCAGAAAATTACAGGTCATACAGATTTTTACATCCTTAAGGAATGCTTGAAGTTTAGCTAATTGATTTACAGAGTGTTTCCTGATAATTTTGCCTAATGGAAGCATATAAAGTGAATAGAATTGGTCCAAGCACAGAACTGTGGCACGCAAAGAAGATTCATTGTTAACATGTAAAAATTGAGTTTAATAACAAACAGGACATAAACCAGCTTAGAGCAGTTCCTTTTATGCTGATTAAATGTTCAGGTCTCTGTAATAGGATGTGATGGTCAGTGGTGCCAAATGCAGCACTAAGATCTAACAAAATATAAACAGAGACAAGTCCTATGTCTGATACCTTTGTTATCTAAACTTATATTAAGGAGTTAATTAGATCCATGGTTTCCCATTCTGTATCATGTAAGATCCACCGTAACTACATCTTGAAATTTGGCCCTTTAGAGGTGTCATACCTGCATAATCAAGCAACAGAGCCCAACACTCTTAAACATCCGAGGCATAGAATTGCACATTCTGAAAAAGTCAGCACTGAATGGAAGTGCATGTTGTCTTAAATGCAGTTTAAATCTGTTCATTCTCTTCAAGCCCATCTGTATTAAGTTTCCAGTGTTTAGGAGAACGGTAGCAAAAGTTTAATACTGACTGGACCGAACTAAAGTAGTTATTTGCCTCGGTGCAGTAATCACTGCTACGCACTTGACAAGATTTAGTGAGTGAGCAGCACATGGAATGCACTCAGCAAGAAGGTCTACTTGAATGCAAGTCCTTAGTCTTTTATAGACTCCACTCATGTTGCTGGAATTATTGTAACACTGTCCCCTACAATTATAATCCCCACATTCAAATCATTAAGGACATCTGTGACAGATTAAATGAGGAACTCTGCCGGCAAAACAATCACGTGATACATAACAAATAGCAAAAGTAGGCTGACCAATGAGCTAAATGAGGGGTATAATCAACCACTATGGAATGGACTTTGCCATTTTTCATCTGCATTATGATCTCTGCTTGAATACTCGACACACACGCAGAGCAACACAGCAGACAGGATGAAGTGTGTGAAAGGAGAAAGAAAGGAATATGCTTCATTTTTCCCCTTGAAATTAGTTGTAAATTTGACCATCTCCTTAAATATTTGCATCAGTTTCAACAACCAGTGGTTATGTTTGGCTTGATGGCATCAAATGCGAGACCAACAGACAAAATTAATAAATATAAATTCTGTAAGAAATAACATATTACAGGATATTTGATAGATATTGATGCCTGTTAAAATCTATAATTTTATTTGTTTTATGACAATTACACTAATACAGACATATCACATAATTAAAATACTATAGTATTAATTATTTTAAACTAAAACAAAATCAATATAACTTCATGGGGCTCGGTGAGACCCCCTGCTTGTGAGTCCTTATGCTGCAGCCTTTGTAGCTTATACATCTTAGACAGTCCATTGACTTTCACAATTGATTCCAGTGAAAACTTCAAAGGAAATATGTTGTCTTTAACGGTTACTGGAAGTGTGTTTAGCTTGCAGTCTAGCAATATGGCTTTATGTTTAAAGATATATATGTCAGCGTCATATTTTAATTATTTCTTAAAATGTACTTTAAACAAGTTTTTTTTTTCTTTGAACATTGTTTGATATCAGTGTACTTTAACTGAGAAATTAAATGTCCTGGCTGAAAAGTAGATAATGGTACTGTCATCAGGATATAAAAATGTTTTGTATGAACAAAGATCAGGATGGGAAACTAAAGTTAAACTTTAATAAACAGTATACAGAAACAATGTATAAACTGTATTCCTGTGACTATTTTAATTTGTGAATGACCAAACATAAATCAAATGCCATACCACACTTAAATAGAATTTAAACTGCTGGAATGTAATCAGTGGTGTCAAACAAGGTCAGTTGTTTTCACAGTGGAACGTGTACAGTATAGAAACTCCCTATTAGCAGAAAGCAGCCTTCACTAGTAGCATCTCTGAATACTGATGTAATGTATTCCAAACCTTCCCCTTGAGTTCTGCCACATCAGCTCCTGAGCAGTTCTTTGATGTTTCTGTTGTAAAAGCAGCACAGTCTCAAGACCCCTTTGATTGCATGAAATGTGCTGTGTGTTCGCTATTAAACATCTGTTAGCAATTTTAGTCTTTTAGATGAAGGTTGGGGTACCATGACCTGATAAGAAAAAGTCTGGATTTTTCCTGATATATTTCTCGAAAGAGAAAGTCACTGCGCCACATTTGTAGCCCAAGTTGAATCCTGTGTCACTGATAAAATAAAGGTGATGATGCAGGTTGTCAAGACATTGCACAGTCAGTCCACCTTTCTATAAATATAAGTTTCTATAAAAGATATAACTGGATTCAATCCAATCAGGGTGGTTGTGTTATGTGATATTATGTGTTCACTGCAGGTTAAAGTAGCAGTACAAGTACATTGTCACTGGGTTCCGTGGAAGCCAAAAGTGGTGATGTGGTTGTCATGGCTCCTGACACCACTGGCAATCTCAACCTCTCTTCACCACAGAGCCTATCCTGTCTAGCTCTTGGTCCTCATCGCTGTCCAGCTCCTCATCTTTAATGCTGTCCAGTGCTGCTGATGTCTTGCTGACTGCCGTCCAAGAGACAGAGCTGCCTGCCCTTTTGACTCCTGCTGCACCCTCCTGTTCCTTCCTGTCCCTGCTGAGCTGCAGAGAACCATGACCCTGCTGAGTTACAAGACGAGTACCCTGCTGAGTTACTGAGATGCAGTTGACTATGGCTTGGCTGCAGCAGTTCTCTGTGCTGGAACTGCTGTTCCCTCTGGTTTCCCCTGAACTGCAGCAACAATCTCCAGACTCTGCTCAGTCACAGGAACCCTTTAACTTTGTTGAGCAGCGTCCATGTCCTGTCTCTGCTGAAATGCAGCAGTTCTCAGTCACAGAACTGCAGCAGCTTCCTGTCCCTTGGCAGCTACCTTTGGTTCCACTGGTTCTCCCGTTTGGCTCCCAGTTTCACCAGACTCCAATCCTACTGTCCTTTTGCCTGTCAGCTATGAGACTCTGGTGTGACTCTCTTTCAGTGATTTTTTAATCCTCTATTATAAGGTTGGACACAGTTATGGTTGGTGATTTTATTTTTAAAATTGATTTTGCTGCTAATTTAGTATAACTGAGTCCTTTAATCGTATCCAATACGTGTCTGGTGCCACACACATTGAGGCCCTGGGGCCGTCACAGTCATACCTTGGACCTTGTTTTTATGCTTGCTTGAAATATTGATTCTATTTGCTTGACACCATGTAAGTTCTGGTCATGTCACTGACCATAATTGTGTTTTGTTCAACCTGTCTTTTAGGGGAGTTTCACACCTAGTAGTTCGCACCAAGGTCGCGCGAATTCTTCGCTCGAGTTGAAAATATTCATCTCGCGAATTCCTTCGCGTTGCCGGCCCTGCCCCCTTCACGTCGCTTCGCGCCGCCCGACAGGAAATTAAGGCTACGCATCTTTGCATTGACTTTGTATATAAACTCACCGCCCCGAACACTCGCTTCGCTTTTGGTCTGAAAGCACCGTAACACAGGGATCATAACAGACAAAACCTAAATGAGAACACAGAACTAGAACACAGTGTACTGAGCAGACTAAACCCAAAAGATGCAGAGAAAGAACTAGAATCAAATACTACAACAAGAACTAAAACACAGGACTAGGAACACAGACATGGAACAAAAACCCAGACTCCCCAACAAGACACACAGACAAGACTGAAACCCAGATATAGAACCCAGATACCAAAATCAAAATACAGAAGGCATGGCCAAAATAATCTAATTCTCTCCGGGTGCTCTGGCTTCCTCCCACCATCCAAAGACATGGAGGCTAGGTTAATTAGTGACTCTAAATTCCTAAGTCCTTCTAGTCCTTAGGTGTGAGTGTGACTGGTTGTTTGTCTGTATGTGGCCCTGCGATGGACTGGCGACCTGTCCTGGGTGTACCCTGCCTTTCTGCCAATTTCAGCTGGGATTGGCTCCAGCACCCCCGCGACCCTGTACACAGGATAAGCGGTTGATGATGGATGGACACTGCTAATTAAGGGAACACTTAATCATCACAGTATAACATCAAGTCATTCAAATAGTGATATCAGTCTGTCCAGTTAGGAAATGATTATGAATCAGTGTTACTTGTTTTGTCGCAAACAAAGTGACAATGGTTGCATGACTGTTCTCTAGTTATGTGTTTTGCTTGTGTCACGGGTAGCATGAGGTGGTACCTGCAGCCAATTCAGGTTGCACAGGTAGTCCAGCTCCTCCAGGATGGCACATCCATATGTGCTGTCGGAAAAAAGGTTTTGTGTGTCTCGCAGCACAGTCTCAAGAGCATGGAGGAGATACCAGGAGATGGACAGTTACACAACGAGAGCTGGACAGGGCCGTAGAAGGGTATTTATTCACCATCAGGACCGGTATCTGCTGAATTGTTTGAGGAGGAACAGGAGGAGTACTGCCAGAGCCCTACAAAATGATCTTCAGTGGGTTGCTGTTGTGCATGCTTCTGAGCAAACTGTCAGAAACAGACTCCATGAGGGTGGCAGAAGTGTTTGAGATTCTCTAGTGGGATCTGTGCTCACAGCAACGGACAGCTCAACTGGCATCAGCCAAAGAACACCAGAATTGGCAGATCCACCATTGGTGCCTTGTTTTCTTCACAGATGAGAGCAGGTTCCAGGGTACCCCCAGGATTCTCAAAGTTAAATTTAAGACCACCTAGGATGAAATTTAATGCCAACTTCACTGCCACGTAATGAAAAATCTGTATGAATGTTAAGCCCGAGAAAATTATTTACAAAGTTACATGAATTTAATAAAACAGTTTATTATAATCCCTTAATATTTAACACACTATAGCTTTTTGGGATGTGTTTGTACTTTGATATGAATGAAGGACGTCACTTTATGTTGAAAAGTGGTGGGAACATACGTGTTCAAATTAGGGGTACGACGATACACTTGCTCACATGCACGATTTACAATATTGGGTTATCTAGAACAAGACAAGCAGATATTTTAATACTATTTTTATTAAACATTAAATGCTGAAATATAAAATTGGATGGTCTGGGGATCCTCCCCTAGAAAATTATGTTTTTTAGCTTACAAAACTTTTTTTTGGACAATGCACATTTGTTTCTTCTATATTTAAATGGAATTGCATGTTTTTGTGTGCAAATAAACCTTTCTCAAAGTATTTTCATTTGTTTTGTTTAACATATCTTGTTTCAAGACATTTTTCCGAATATATTTAACAAATGCTTCAAAAAAAGTGATGGAAACATCTGGGGACAATAAGGTAAATTACACCTATGAAATATAGGTGTAATTTATGCACTAAAAACTCTTAAGGGGTGAAATCAAAAATACAAAGAAATTGTGCAGTACGAGTTGTTACAGTTACTTACACCTTGGCTAGATGATATGTAATGTAATATAATATGCCAATTGCTTCAGTGATCATTCATCCTGTTTGGTTTTTGCATCTTAAAGCTGTTTGAAATATAGTGTTATGTAGTATTGGCTTGAAAGCAGCAGGGATAAAGAGTTGGGCTCCAATTTGTTTTTTCTCGTCCTGGTGATCAGCGCATCTGGGTGATGTAAGTTTAATGTGCATTAGCATGTCCAATGTTTCCATTCACATAATGTTACAATACAACAGCGGCGCAACCCGGACACACAGACACAATCCTCATACACAACTGACTCCGTTGCTGTTGTAACATTCACTGACCAGGAACCTGCAGGCGGGTCTTCCCGCTCCACTGTTCCATTAGCGCTCTCCATAGTGTAAGCACCACTGTCTTCAGCCTCAACC
Organism: Lepomis macrochirus; assembly: GCA_024633595.2. Classification (NCBI taxonomy): domain Eukaryota; kingdom Metazoa; phylum Chordata; class Actinopteri; order Centrarchiformes; family Centrarchidae; genus Lepomis; species Lepomis macrochirus. The sequence goes on along the minus strand of JALXJV020000006.1, from coordinate 27,302,996 downwards.
GCCACTTGTCTGCGTCTCTGGCTTTCTGAATTTCAGACACTTTCCCATTCTCAGGCGACAAGCTAGCTTTAGCTTCTTAGTAGCAAATCAGAGAAGTTTTGTTTTCTTTCCTACCAGACTGATTCGCGCAATGCTTGCTTGTGCACCGTGAACACTACACAGTCCAGAGCGTAAAGCTAAACACTGATGTAAACAGTAATGTTATCTGTACTGCCGTATGACATCAGAGTCACACCAAACGGAGTAAATTATAAAGTAGCACACATTAAAAAAGTGTTGACGTTACGCCATTTATTTAATCCTACAAAAGGACAACAACAAATTTAAGACCTTGGTAAACAAAATTTAATACTTTGTAAAGTAAATTTAATAATTTTAAGGCCTTATTTTTGGAATATGAAATTTAAGACTTTTTTAATACTTGACCCCACGGGTACCCTTGGGTTCACACTGAGCACATGTTACACACATAAAATATTCTGGAGACGAATCGTACCCTGACTGGTATTAGGTACGGCCATGAAATCCTCAGAGCCATTGTCAGACCTTACGTTGTTGCATTGGGCCTGGGTCAATGCAAAGGCATTGATGCCAATGACTGACCCTCATATTCCCCAGACCTAAATCCAATTAAGAACCTCTGGGACATTACGTATGGTGCATCCAACACCCCCAAGTAGCATCACAGACGGTCTAGGAGCTCACTGATGCCCTGATCCAGGTCTGGGAGGACATTCTCCAGGACACCAACTGCCGTCTCTTCAGAGAATGCCCAGAAGGTATCAGGATTATATACAGGCAAGTGCGGGCCATACACACTACTGAAACTTTACTACTAAACTTTAACTTCTTACTGTTCAGCCTTCTGATCCCCTCTAGCTGGTTTGATTTGGATTATTTTTTTATCCTTGAATTTTAGGTTATAATGACTAGATTTTCCAGTTTCATTTAGTCAAATATTTCAGGAAAAAATTGTTGTTGTGTGCCTTGTTCACTAATAAACACAGAATGCAGTATATTTATTTAAATTGAAACAACAGGAATGCACATTGCTGTTGACATACACATTTCCAACAAATATATTTGTATAGCCCAACACTTGAAAGTTTGCTTTTAGATTTAGAATTTTGGGTGCCAGCTCACCTCTTCATGGGTCCACCATCACCTGTTGATTAAACTTAAAATGTTTTTGATACACTTTGGGTGCTCCAGGTGCCATTCATACATTGGACCTGACATGTGGTACATTGCCTGAGGTGGGTTCTTCATGTTCAGGTGGGGAGAAGCCAGGTTCTGGGCTACATCTTCCTGAAGTCAGAGGAATTCTACAAAAATGTCTTAGATGTGATCAGGATTCTCACAGATTTTGAGAGATTAGAAAGACATTGCGTAAGTATGAGTGGCAATAACTTAAAATATAAAGTCTTGTTAAGCCAGATCTTCAACTGAATTTCACAATTTGAAAAGATTATTATAAAAATAAAAGTTATTTTTTTCTAATAATGTTATTATATTTAAAATTGTTAAGTAATATTTTTTCCTAAATTGTTTTAATTAACTAATTTATTTTTGTCATAACAAACTCAGTAGTACTCTAGGTTATGGCTCACATTATCAGTGTTTCTGAAATGCTGATGTAGTGTTTTGGTTTTAAAAGAAATTAAGTGTTAAAGACACTCACTGGAGCAGGCAGCTGTGGAAGCATCATATGGTTCTACATGAATCATAATGATGAAGATAGATTCATACTAATGCATGCCTCAATACTATATCACCAAATAAAGAGTCATTTTGCTCACAGTGTTCCAGGTCTTTTTGAAAAATGCTCAGAGGAAAGCAAGGGGATTCATTAAAGCCTTTGTTGCCTGAATTTGTTAAAACTTGCTGAAATGTCAAAGTAACAAATTGTGAATCAGACATAAACATGTTGTATTGTTAATCTGCCACAAATATACCCCAAGGGATATTTATAAAACATAGAGAATGAAGCACAAATTAATCAAATATTGTTCCACAAACACCTTCTGTGTGAAAAAATGATGTCAACACTGGTTAGCCACTTTTTTATTTTTTATTTTTTAGTGTTCCTTTGTTGCGATTTACACAGCTTTGTTAAGTGCGTGTATTATTTTTCTAGTCAAGTTTAGGCTGAGAACTTTTGTGGGTCGCTCTAATTAGTTGCTTGTCCCACAAGCTATCTCTCTGATGTGGTAATGTGTGTAATGGATCGTGAGAGTGCAAACAGAAAACAAGTTCATTGTGCTCAGTTTGTGTTAAGATGGAAAGTAAAAATACAATTTTCTAGATTTGTTTGATGTTGTTAGTTTAGTTTTTTTTGTAAAGATAGTATAGCCTTACTAAAGTGGATAAAAAGCAGCAAGCACAGTGTAAGTCAATGCAGTTGGTACTGTAGGACAAGTACTGTAGAATGCAGTGTCAGATGTCTCTGTATATTTATTTTTTTCTGCCTAATAAATGTATAAATAATAACAGTAATCCTATGCTAAAAGGTGTGTATCTCTGATTTTCAGCTCTGTATACATGGGTCAAAGCTGCATACATAGGATTTAAATCCCTATTAACTTCACAACACTGTAAAATTATTTATTAATTTGTTTTTTTTAGTTTGGGTTATTAGCTATTTATCTGGTCAAAAGACTAAAAAAGCTATTGTTAAATGCCGTTACATAAGCATTTATTAAAGATGGTTATTTTAAAGCATGTTTGCAGGTAGCCGGCTTTTTTAAATAGTAAGAGGCTGCAGCACCTTGAAGAAACCATTTTAAATACACATTTTTACTGATGTCAGAGCAAAGTGCTTCAAAAAGTTTAAATATCATTAATGTTACACTGAATTTTCCAAAACAGCAAACAGTAGAGAAACTAGTAATTTTAGGTATTTGGACTGTGTGTGAACACAGAGTTGAACACTAAATGTAGTTCCAGAACGCAACCAACATCTGTCGATCAATGCCAACATCGATATATATGTGGGCCAGTATGGACATAAAAGCAAAATATTTATATACCAAACTTTCCTCGCCTTTATGCCTTTATATGCTAAAATGAAAATAATCAAAGTCTTCAATATTATGGATATTTGTTTAAATAACATTATTCATAATGCTTTTCTGATCGGTACATTTGCAGTAACAATCTGGTTTCAAATGACCTCTGTAGATAGACAGACTGATAGACAGATAGACAGATAGATTATTTGCTCTTTTAAAATATTTGCTCTTTTAAAATATTTTTCTCCAAAAAACATATATCATACAAGGTGTTTTGTGTACATCAATGTACATTTTCTGATATTTAAATGAAATTGGGGGCAAGTTTCGAATAAGTGATCAGAAAACATCAGCTCCTCCAGCCTTCTGACTAAGGAGAAGACAACTACTGAAGGAGAACATCCTCAGCTGTGTAAGCAGCACATTACTGAAACTTTTAACAGACTCTGCCTGCAGCCAAAGAGATGACCTCCCCTGCTGTGCGTGTATTACCAGCACATCTGCCACCTTTGTAAATGACGACAAAAGTCTGTTTGATCAGCAATGGCGGTCTGAAAGAGCAGACAAATTCAGGAAAAATACACCACTAACACATTGGGATCAGCTTCAGCGCTGAGCGAAATCCGCTCTTTCCCAATTATAATCAATGACCCGATTCGTCCAACTTGAGCCATGACCTGTTGCATCTATTGCCAAGATTCTTTAACCCAGAACAAGAGTGACAAGTAACAAATGTCCCCATTTCTGCAGAATGTTTGAAGCCATATATTATTTTAGCAGATAGATTTCTTTCTTTTTGTTAGTGTAGTTCTTCCACAATTCCAATTCATCTTTCTCCAATCCATTGATCTGAATAAATCTGAATAAAGATTTTAACAGTTTGTTCTACTTTCTTACTTTGAACTGCTAGCAATGTTAGCATTATTAAACGAACAAAGGCATGTGCACTGTACTGTTCAAAGGAAGCACAGTGATTGGAAAGGCGAAGTAGCAAAGATCCTATAGATCAGGGAGTGCCAGGATGATAAAAATAAATAAGTACGGAAATCAATAAAAACGCTCTTTGGCCTGACAGTTTTCAATGATGATAACTAGGACGTACCAGACAGCATTTTGTTTTCGCCCTGGGTTTGATTGACAAATAATGGCCCCACAGTTGTTGTTTTTCTTAGCTCGGCACACAGTGTGTAACAGACACCCATCTCACCAGTTTGTGGCATTGGGGAATAATTACAGGGGGGCGCCTGAGGTAAGGCCTGGCAGAGAGAGTTCGTTAGTGATGAGGGAGAAGGGTGGAGGAGAGAGGCCTGGGTGGGTAGATAGCCTCACACTGCACAACAGAAAAAAGTGAGTTCTTGCTATAGCTGAGCTCAGTGCAGACTAAACACTTTCCTTCAGCAGAACCTGTCTTCCCAGCTCCCTGTACAGCTGCCTGTAGAAATCTCGCTATTACAAAGCAGGAAAAGAAAGGAGAATTGTGATACTCATGGGCCACCTGTATCTGTTTGGTATTTAGCTCATTTGTATGGAGGTTTATGTAAAAAGTGCCACAAGGGACTACGTTTGTGCCTGCATGCGTGCACACATGCCTCTTGCTGTTATTTAAATCAACCAAACCATCAGGGACAGGTGCAGATGCAGATTGGTTTGAAAAAATAAATGCAATTGAATTAATCATGTAAATAAAGTAGGGAAGATGAATGATGAGGGAAAATCAAATTTGTTTAAGGCAAGTGATTTTGCAAACAATGGAGATAAAAACACACCATATAATAGTCATTAACAATAACCAAACTAGCCTTGCAGCTTTTAAACTGATTTTTAAAACAACACATGTATATTACTAATAGTGTAACGTGATCGTGCTACCCACCAAATTTACTATGTGATGATTTAATATCAAATCGTAAAAAGAGAAAAAAGACAAAGAAATCTGCTACAAGGTGAATTGAAGTGGAAAAATTGTATTCATTGTTGCCAATAGTCCATTTTTCACCCCATCTTTCCCTGTTGTAGGCCGATTTGATACTGCATCTCCAGTGGCATACTATATTGAAGTAAAAATAATTTGTGTGTTACTATATTGTCACTAGTCATTGATTCATTCAAGAAGTTTAAGTTAAGAAATCCATAAGTGCAGGATCAGACGATTCTGGGAAAGGACTTTAGAGAAAAAAACAAACTAGAAAACAAAACTTGTTACTCCCACAAGACACAGGCCACTATCCAAGCAGTGCCCCAACACAGCTCCCAAACTATCATCCAACACTCAAGAGACAAATAATAAGCTTGCTTCACTGTACACCAAATATGATTTAGTATATCACCAGCAGCACTGTAGAGATAGTGTTTGTGCCATATGCACATCTCTAAGTATGTACTCTAGATGAGAACTACAGGGACTAAATTCAGATATGGATATGATGTGAATATGGATATGGCAATATGCATTACACCACTGGGAAAAACTTTGAATTCCCATGATTCTTTGATGATCAGTTGTGGATGACAAATGTGATGTACTGTAATTTCTCCCAATTGTGTTATGTCTATAATTGCCTTTTGTCTCTCAATGCCCTTAATTATTAGATGCCACTCTGAACAACAGTGTGAGGGAGCATTTGAAAGAAGGGGCAACATGCTCAGCAGTAGAGCTAAATGAAAATCTCTGCCTCCTGCAGTACAAGGTTAGCTGCAGTGCCTGAGGTTGAGTATTAGCACTGCAATCATGGATAGGCATTGGACCCAAAAGTCGCAGGTTGGACAGCTGAGGTTAAAAGCCTTTTTCTCTTGTTTGTTGTTCAGGCATAGAGTTGGCAACAGTAAAGCAGGCAGGTAACTAAGAACAGGCAAGGCAACCTAAAAGGTGAGAGCACTAAGAGCAAGAAAGCAACCTAGACAATCTAACAAATGCTATATTTACTCTAACACTAATGAGCTGATTTAAGACAGGAAGCTCACTAAGGATGTCTAGAGGGCAGGTGTGGGAGCACAGGGTCTAAAAGATGAATACACAATGCACAACAAAAACACACAGACTGGAAGACTACTGATACAATTGTGTAGGACAACTCAAAATGTGAAACTCAAACCATGTGTGCCCTATTGCTCATGCAGTATGAGTGGTAGCAGGGCAACACAGAGTACAACAATCAAACCTTGCACAAAAGGTCTTACAGTATATTTCTAATACATTTTCACCACCACGAAGCCCCAGTATTTGTCTTCTATGAGCATAAGCCCAAGAGGCATTAGTCATTGACCAAGGTTGACCGTTTTGTAGCTACTGAAGACTGCTTTTATAAATAGGCTATATGTGCAGAAAAACAGCTGTTTAAAAGATTTACTTGATTTGTTTTTAATTTCAGCCGGTGGCGTTAAGAAATGTTAGGCCTAGGCTATATGCTTTGTAAAAACCATACTCCCTGCTGCTGTTATGAATATGTTATAAGTTAAAAAGTTAGGAGAGACTAGTTTGTTTGGGGGTGAAGGGGGTTGGTAGTGAAAGTGGTGTTTCCTATAATTTGGATAATTATCAACGCTGACTGCCACATATTGATTTTCTAATTTTTTTTACTAGGCGTAGCTTATTTAAAATATTTGATTGAGGAGCATAGCCTATACTCAACCTCGCTCGCTCCCTCTTTCTCTCTCTCTCTCTCGTGAACATGGGAGCATAAACCTGTCTACCCCCCTCCTGCTATCATTCTGTGGGAAACATTGGAAAGTAATATAGTAACGTAACAAGTAACGTAATTAGTTATTTTTATTACCCAATAAAGTAATAAGGAGAAATAAGTAACCAGTAATATATTACAATTTCTGAGCCCAATACTGCTACTTGTACATTCAGTGTCAATGAACATTAACACACATGAAAATCAAAACACAATGCTAAAATTTATTATTTTTGTTCATGAAGTCACCTGTCATCAGGAAAACACAAGAACTGTGGATATGTAACAGTGGGTAAATCATGTTCTTTTAGCTAATTTTTATTTTTATTTCATTCATTTTATCAGTGCAGTGTCTGTCAGTGTTTGTGCAACATGCGTGTCAGATCTCTCCACCGCAGCTGCTACATTTTTCCTGTCCTCGCAATTATAACTTCAACTAAACACAAGAAAACAAAGTGTTACTTTGTAGCTTTAACAACGCTGTTGACACAATGTAGACTTTAACCTGCAACCCCTGCTGGAGCCTGAGAACAACACAACTAGCAGTATTTAATGATTAATTAGGCTATAATTGTTAAATTATGTTAAAACTCATGTTAAGTCTAAATTTGGGACAAACCAGGCAGGAGTTGGGACAACTGCTGGTAATTCGGGACTGTCCCAATTTTTCAGGACGTGTGGTCTCCCTATTTAGAGCTTAAATGAACCAAGACAGGCTGCACAACATTTCTGACAGTGTGAGGAATTTATTATCAAATCCTACAATTTAGCTGTAGTTGGGCTTGTTATTTTCTCTAACTGGCAAAACCCAAACACAGGACTCAGAAGGAAGTTGTAGCTGAATAAAAAAGCATTTTATTGCAAATTAGAGAGGTAATGAATGAATGAATCGCGGTCCAAGGGAATCCAGGGAAGGCAAATAGAGTGAAGGTGATGGTGGTGAAGGAGGCATGGCTGAAGGCAATAGAGGCATGTGGAGACCGGCTAGGAGCAAACAGGCAAGTGGTGATCCTGGAGCGCAGGAGACACGGAGGCAACCAATTTGAGCAAAGAAAGGCAACAAACAAGCAAAACTTACAAGATAGCAATAAACTTCACTGAGAATAACTACGGCTAGGGGTGAACAGATTCAAGATGCGAGTTGATGACTTGTCTCTGCCGGCTTCTGTATTTTTCTATTTATATTGTAGCACTTGTAAAATTGTTGTAAAAGCGTGCAGTCAAATAAAAGCTGAGGGCATGGTCGCAACAAACAAATACCGGCCCACCCCAATTACAGACCATGGGAAAAAACAATGGTTGATTAACTCCAGGTACATTTCATCATTTAATGCATGCCAACTAAGCATAATGTATGTTTCCACTGCTTTCATTTAATACATTCAACAAAGTAAAAGTGCTGTTTGAACACTTCTTGTTCTGTATTACTCATGCAAAGTGTTGGGAGTGTCTGACGGTAACATTTAACGTTACACACATGCTGCGACGCACTGTGTTTCACATGATGTGCACAGCGGCACAGACTACTGTCTTGGTTTGTGTCCATCCACATAGGTGTGGAAGTTCTTCACAGTGAATGAAGACAATGCTCACAATTTTTGTAATTTTGTATTAGGTTAGATGACGGTGGATATTTTAAAGTGCAACATTGTCAAATACGTAATATTATAATTACACAATTCTATGTAAATAGTTGTCATCTGATCACTTAGACCTCCAGAGTCAACATATGAGGAATATTTGTGATTTATATTCTGTACCCCTAAGTTCACTTTCAGGGGACTTCCCTCCCTATAAACGGGATCTCCCACACTTGCCTCTTCCCTTTTATTGTACTTTATGGAAGAGGTAAGCTGCATCATGGCCTCAAAAATTAGCTTGAACTAGCTTGAACTGTGCAGTAGCTTTAACTTGTGTTGTATGCTAATATACTCCTGTGTCATTTGACTTGTTTTTTGGGGCTGAAGTTGGAACGTAACAATTTACCAGAAGATTGTGTATTTTTGTGTATTTACATCTGTTGTCAGAAAGAGAGAGAATGAACTGAGATCACCTCCAAAGATATCCTGGCAGCTTGCAATGCTAGAAATCACTGGTTACAAAAGCACAGACCAGGTGCTTGTACCACAAAGCAGGATTTGAGCTTATCAATCCAGTATCAGTATTGCAGTATCGACGATCCTGGCAAACGACCCCACTGAGGTTAAATAGCTGAGTTTCCCTTCCAGTCAGTCAGAACTGAAGAAGTTCCTTGGATGAGGGACGAAACATCTTCCAGTATCTTTCAACCAAGTCCAGTTGCCCTGGACTTTAACCTTCGTTGGATAACTATGACCTGGATGACTGAGAATCTTCATAGACATCGAGCTTATCAAGGTAACTTTGGGGTTAACCCTGGGTTTTCAGTACCACTACGGTGGTTTTCTTCTTACTGGGGTAGATTTCTATGGTAACTTATGCTGAATGGCTAACCTGCTCTGGAGCAGGTTATGTTCCAAGAGAACAGAGACTATGAAAATACTCTCTCTTGAAAAATGACATCACCATCACACAGACTGTTTTATAGGCTGCTTTTATGTTTGCTGCGGTGATGTGGAAAAACGCTTGTCCATAGCGATATCATCCGACAGAGACTGAATAAAAACCTTAGGTTACAGGTTTTTATAGTAAGCCTACTAACTGCTTTGAAATGTGTTCAATATTTTTATATTTGCTCCCCAGTCTGTTTCACAGCCTGTCATAGAATATTTTGAACAGTTTGGTAGGGATATTGATATATATTTTAATATGAATGCAGGCTGTTTATTTTAGGCTAGTAGCTATCTTATAGGCTATCACAGAGATGGTTATTTTTCGCCCCAGCTTTTGCGATGTGGGCGCAGGTAATGAGGTGAGTTTTTAGTAGCCTAAATGTTGAGATTCAGTCTTTCAGCCACTATTTGAGCACATTTTATGACATGAATGGATTTTTCGCTTCCTTGCTTTATGAAGTTAAGTACTTTTGAGTGTCTTAAAGAAATGAATCTCATTTGTGAAGGATGAGAAGTTTTTTTAAAGTGAGGTGGAACGACCACCCCGAGCCAAATCACTAAAACTAATTCCAGGCGACTTGCGTCGTGTTGGCAAATAAAGACTTGAAACTTGAAACACTTCTTCAGTGCCTGAGTCTTTTAATGTGGAAACGCGGACAGACAACTGAGCTGAAAGAATAAGGCTGATATTTTCATTTAGCCAAGGCATTCACACGGTTGGTGATTTTCTGTCTTTCTCCATGTGTCAGCTGCAGCCATGCTACTTAGATCATGTCATATTTCTGTAGTGCAGTTTTCTCTTTGTTTGTAAAATTTGACGTTCTGACAGTGGACTTGTTCATTTGTCTGCGAATGGACTGCTGCTAACTCTGCCTCTTTTATGTTACAGTTTTTCCTCAGTCACTTTGGTGCATTTCTCAAATCATCCTTAACATTTGCAAAACAGTAAGTGCATTTCTCGAAACAGGTAGTACAAACAGCACAACACAGTGTTTTACCTGCAAAAGCCCGTAATTTGCTCAAAATCCTTAGTCTATCCCTCAAAAGCAAATCCTTGTCAGTGAACATGTCAGTACCATCAGAATGACAAGTCCTTGTGTCTTGTTTATGAACAAGATACTCAAAATGTTTAGTCATGTTGTCAATGTTGTCTGATTTAACTACAGCTAAGGTGTTGTTTACTATGTTACTTTGGTGGCAACATGGGGCGAACAACACCCCACAACTGACCCAAACTCAACACAAATAAACATCTTTAAAACAACAAAATCAAGGTAATTTATTAACATAACTAGACAATAAATTAAGAACACCAAAACACAACAACATAACACAGAAATGCCCCAGCTTAGAGGCAGCAAGAACAGCAGTCCCAAATCAAGAAGCCTCCTCTCTAACACTTGCACAGCAGCTTTTAAGGACCACCTTCGAAGGCCAGGTGGACCTCGTATGGCAATTAGCTGGAGAATTCCTGCAGAAAAACTAGAAGACAGACAAGAATATTGACACAGCACAGAGGAAAAACATACAGCCGTAACACCCCCACCCTTAAAACAAAGAATACTTTCTTTGTCACAATCACATGTACAAAAACATAAATTCAACATGGACCAAATAGAGCTCACAAGTATTCACTTTGACAAGTTACAAACATTTATTCTTAGGAATGCACTGGACTTAACTGAAGTAATGATTTACCAAGGCTGTATGTTTAAGTACACTGAAATTAAAATTAAATTACAAAATAAATCCACAAGACAGAACATCTCACAGGTGCATTACTCCAGGTTTGCACTCAAATAGGCACATGTTGCTCAGAGCACCCACATAGCAACTCTTCAAGCCTTAATATTAAGCAAATCCTGGACAATTTTGTCAACCAAATTGGGATTACTACTGCTTACTAAAGAAAAAATGTTAACATGGGTCAAATATGGAACATAACTAAATCACACATGCTAGGGATAACTAAGTTGGCACTGGGTTTAAGAAAAGCAACCACACTAGGAGCCAAATCAGTGGGTGCAACCCCCCACAAAATGGCTGCCATCATGAGGTGAAAAGACCACAAAAACCAAACACAAGCTACCGCAATTACCTACACCCCTGTAACAATGGTGACCCATTCAAGTGCAGCGCAACAGCCACATACCAAAAGGGTCACCACAAATAGACCAACTACAAGGTGGCTGCCTTACACTAACAGCAACACACCACGACCCAACAAAAGTGAACTGGCGCAACACAAGATGGGCACCATGTGGTCATCAACCACATACACAAATTACCGTGAGGCTGTAGGAAATCGTCAACACGATCGAACTGGGAGGATACCCCACCCCCACGTTAAAGCCAAAGATCTGTGGTGTTAGCACATCCCAAACACACAAAACTAAAATATATGTTTTGTAATTAAATACACAACCTCAATAACACACGTGACCACACCAGAAGGTGGACTGCAACAACCACAACACAAAATGGTCACATTGTAGTAAACTACACACAAATGTTGCCAACTTACACCTAAGAAGCAACCGACGAGTGACCTAACAAATGTGAAGCACAGTTACAGTTTTTCTCAGTCGCTTTGGTGCATTTCTTAGATCAAAAGTGCAATTCTTGATACTACTTTTACAAATTCCAAATCATCTAGTCACTTGTGCACAACATTAAAGCAATTTCTTATTCCTTTGAACAATTTGCAATTGCTTTTGTACACATTGCAATTGATAATGTGCAAGTGTCAGCTTTTTGCCACATTTTCAATTGCTCATGTCATGTTGAGCAAAATATAGTAGATGGTTCTCTGTTGAATAGTCTCACCCCTCAAAACATCTAGGCATTAGTTCCTTGCATAAGCCATTACATGCAAAATTGTTGAAATATTTGTCATAAACGGTCAAGCATAGTTTTACACAATTCTATTAGACCTTTTGTATAAAAACGTGAATTGATGAATCGTGCAGGTGAAATTGACCCTCACTCATGAAGGAATGTTAGTTCAACCAACAATCAACCAGTTGTCTAAATTGCTCAGAGGTGCATCTCACGAATAATCAATTGGCAAGCATATATAGACAGACCACAACACATAGTTGCAATTTTCCAATAATGGATGGACCAGGAAACGAAAAGGGTCAACAGCCAAGAGGAGGAAGAAGAGGAGCAAGGATGCGTGGTGGAAGGCAAAAGAAGTTTGTTTTTTTCTTTCATAAAGTAGCACTAGTAAAAGCTGTGAAAACCAAAATCCTGTCCAGTCTCTTTCAATCAATAACCCATATACAGTAATATGTAAGTAGTTACTGTTGAAATTGATATATGCCATAGAAGTGCAGCCATGTGCATTTTCAATACAGTAACTGTCATCCAAACTGTAGCCTAAGTTTACACCAGGTAATACTGTCAAAGTACACAGTTACATTGACAATATGCCTAAACATTTTGATGACCTTGTTCGTGAACAATGACTCAATGACTTATCATTCTGATGACACTGACATGATCATTGGCATGAATATTTATTTTTGAGAGATGTACGAAGGATTTTTAGTGACTGACTAGCTTTAGAAACATATCTATTGTATATTGCAGTTTGTACAAATTGTTCTGAGAAATGCACTTATTATTTTGCACATGTTAGGGATGATGTGAAAAATGCACTAAAGCGACTGAGAAAAACTGTATCACTAAACAAAGGTCACAATCCAAAAGTTATTGCTAACAAAGTATTCATCACAGCTAAAAGAAAAGTAACCAAACAAAGCAGTCATCTCACACAAATAGCTAAAGCTGTTGTGCATAGTGCTAGGGAAAAAACGAGCTGCAGAGAGACACCCCAACCTGCCTACTAAGATGGCTAAACTAACCTAGCTAGTCTTCAGTGGCTTGCCGAGCTCGAGGCAACTTTAAACTCTGAACTCAGTGCATCACCGAAGGCCACAAATGTAGCCATCTGCGATAACTGAAGCGTGCCCCCACTCAGGATTACCACCAAAAATAAGAAAGGCAAAACAACAAAGTGGCAAGCTCTTTAAACCTGCCCGGTGGCTAACTAGTCAGGGTGCTTAACAGTAAAATTCCCAAGCTACTGAGTTACCTCAGTCAAAAGCACAACATGTAGCAACAACTTACAGATGAACAAAAGAGACAACCACTACACTGAAGGCCATCAGATGCACATCTTTATCTCACCTCATGGTTGTTCTATCCCGGACGAGCCCCCATTTATGTTACGTCCCAGCTCACTAGGGGAAAGGGGACGTACGCATAAACCAGATGTGCTTGGGGGCTCTTCCGGGATAAGGTCATTAATTGAACTGTGTGGAAAAGCTCTCTGTCATTACCTGTTTTGTTTCTGTGCCGACCGCTGTTTTGTATTGAGCCTGAACGTATGTATATTGTTTGCTGGTTGCTGCAGCCTCAATTTTGTGCCTGTTTGTGACTGCTACTACTGAGAGTCAGTAGTTATAGTAGTGTTAGCTAAGATACTGTCATAGCCATTTAGTTCATCACTCAGATAGTTATTTTTGTTAAAGGACACCTGACTGAGTTTGTGTTTAACTGTGTGTCTATAGAGTTGGGCTAGGTTCCACTCCACATGTAGGATTTTTTTCCTTTTGTATATACAGTAGGTTTAGGGGTGCTGCGCTACCTGTGTTTTGTTTTTTGGAGACATCCTAAATAGAGAGGTTTTGTTTTCATTTTGGTTTTTGAGTTTGCAATCCCTGTTTTTGAAGGGATCTCTTTTTGTTATCTTAAGTTTATGTTTTCGCAGCACGTAACAACTATAATGTCAACAGTACAAAGTACGACATTGTAAGAGACTGGACAGGAGACTGGATAGTCTAATGACTATTTTCTAAGACCATGGTGCATATAGCCTCCTCCTGTTGAGGTGTGAAAAGGGGCCGTCTGCCACCCCTGTGAGGTAGTCTTGCAGTCCTATGTGGGGAAAGAACAGTATGCAAACTACAAGATTGAGTAAGATATTCAAAAATATGTTAATGTATATACACTGTATATACTGCATGTGTGTGTGTGCTACAATATACTGTACACTATGTATCTGTATGAAGTAGTATTTGCTTTATACTATGAAACGCAAGTGGAATACTGTCAAATGAAGGATTTTACAGAATCTCTCTTTGGGGATCAATAAAGTATTACCGATTCTAATTCTGATACAGTAAGTATGCAATACTGCAGTACAGTGCACATTGTTATATTACATACCTGTTCTGTCTACGAAATGTTTGAACGATGGAAGACACGGTTCTTCTTCCAACATTTGGCTGCACCCTTCGACCAGCCTCAGCCATTGTAAGGCCATAATTGAGAACATGGTCCACAATTGTGGCCCTTATTTCATCAGGAACTTGCCTGTCGTTGGCATCTTCTACCTCATCATCTGTTTTGCCTTCCTACCCTTCCACCATGTAGCCTAACTGCTCCTCTTCTTCTTCCCATCTGTTGACCCTGTTCATTTCCTTGTTGTTCTAGATATTATAATACCCATTGTCAGATATTCTAACACTGTGTTGTGTTCTGTCTATGTATACTCGCAAATTGAGGGTTCATGAGATGCACCTTTGAGATATTTTAGAGAACTGGTTGATCATTGGTTGATCTAACATTTAACCCACTCCCCTTCATTGGTGAAAGTCAAGATCCACCTGAGAGCAATTTAGAAAATATTTACAAAAAAAAGTCTAATAGACTGTATAGAAAATATGCTTGACAGATTTTGACAACATGTTCAACCATTTTGCATGTAGTGACTTATGCGATGAAGTTGTGCTAAGATGTTTTGGGGAGTAAGACTATTCAGCAGAGACTGGTATAATTCATTGTGATCAGCATGACATAAGCAATTGATAATGTAGGAAACAGCAGACAATTGTACAAAATCATTTGCTTCAATGTGTCAAAACATTTGCAAAATGTTCAAAGCAATGAGAAATTGCTTTAATGATGTGCACAAGTGACAAGATGATGTGGAGGTTGAACAAGTAGTTTTGAGAATTTCAATTCTGATCTGAGAAATGTACTAAAGCGAGTGAGAAAAACTGTAACACGCTCACGGCTGGATTGGGAAACCATGGGTTGGCTTACAGAGTTGATTACCAGCTTCTTGGTACCACTTATCCCGATCGCGATTGTTAGGGTTAGTTAAGCCAGATAATAAAAACATCTTCTGGGAATGCTGAACTCGCTTCGTAGCCCCAGGTGAAGCAACAGTGAACACAGTTGTTGGTCCCGATGTCATTCAGTACCCTATTGCGGCGGATGTCTTGATTTATAATTAACAACAACCCTCCTCCACACGTGGCTCACCTCCTGCTGTGAAAATGTAATCTAGGGTGAAAATATTCAAAATGCAAGTTGTCTTAATAAAAGATATTCTTGTAGTTTGTGAGTAAGCTCAGAAAATAAGATGTAGCATTAAGTATTATTAAAATTTAAGTTAAGAAATAATATAGGCTACTAGAAATAGGGTAATGTCCATCCATTCATCCATACAAAATTGCAATCTGTGCATATCTAAATTAAACTATATTTTATGATAACATACAAGTGCCACGCATGTTAAGTAAGGTATGGGAACCATGCAATTCCGTAAATTTTCCACAACACGGCAAATGATTCACAACAAAAATTGTGGCTCCTTAGGTTTTTTGAGTTACCAATGGCTGTTTACACCTTAGTAGCATAACAAACTAATTGTGATCTCAGTCTCTGGGAAATAATTGGTCATTCAGGTACACATTGATCTCAAAAAGATATATGCATGTAGCAATGATGTAACTACGCAAATCATTTTATGAATCATGACAGTGTATTTATGTACAGTAGTACAGATATATATTTATAATAACATAGGATACTGCCATAGCCATGGGCATCACTGCCCTTGTCTTATTTTTGTAATTGCTTCCTTAGACTCAGCAGAGCAGTGCTTGTGCTCAGGGGTCTCAGTGCTTTGCCAGTCTGGCAATGTCAAACCACTGGTAACACTGTTAAAAGTAATCACAGGCAATTGCAGCATATAACCAGACAGCACTGACCACTCATGGCCACACCTGTCACCAAAGCCAAGAAAAACAAGAATCTCATAAAATGTCACATTGCAATCATTGCTCTTTATCATATACAGTATATCAAGATACACCACTGCCTGTAAATGGAGTTTTATCCTTGAAATATTCTACAGCTGTGTTTGACTTTTGCTTGTTGTGTCAGATAATGTAGACAGACGGGTGTGGATGAATATTCGATGTATTAGCACCACGCAGTCAGGTAACACGATGTGCGGACCCCCGAGGATGCTGGGAAAGGGATAGTCAGGATCAAAGGGAACGTGGAACACAGCAGAACGAGGGATCTCAGGGCTTAGGGGCTCATTAGGAATATTACAAAGGTAAGACTGGGAATTAGTGCTGAGACAGTCTTAATACAAAACCCTGGAAAGGATGGCTTATACATGTTTTACTGGCATAGGTAGGGGATTTGGCAGTAGTTAAAACGTACTGATCTTGTGTCATTATGCTCATAATGATCAGTCTCACAGAGAGATGTTTTCTGACCTTGAATTTTAAAATGGCGTACTGTGCATGGATGAAACAATGAATTATTGTAAAGAAGGAAGATATTAACAGTATAAATGTTAGCTAGTGTCTTGCTATTTAGCATAGCCTTTAACACATCTGGGGGCCCTATTTTAGACCATGCATGCTAGTTTAAATTGCCCACATAGAAAATTTACTACCTGTGCACCCCTGGGCATGTTGGTCCTAAAATAACGTGTGGTCAGGTACTTGTTGGCACAATCCTATCTTGAAGCAGCATAAAGTTATTGTGTCATTGAACAACATAAACATGGTCTAAAGTCAATGGTGTCTACTGAAAGGGTGCATTATTCAGATAGTGAGATACATCTGCATAGGTGGGTTCTAGCACACAGTGAATTTATTTGTAAAGCAGCCATCCTCCTGATAAATCCAGAGCTCTATCAGAGCTGTCTTAAGTGTATTTCAGAAACTAAAAGTTTAATTCTATTTCCTCTGTAGGAAATAGAATTAAACTTTAAAACTGTAGTTTCCTCACCTTGTCAAGTTTATAGCTACAGTTTTGCTGCTTAAATGTCCCATGGTATGCTGTGACATTACTGCGTTCATGGGAACTGTTAAAGAAAACATTCATATATTGATACAACACACAATAAAGAAATTTCCTGGAAAATAGAGATGGACCCACGACCAGTTCATCATAGTTTATAATAATGATCTGTCACTGTTAACTGAGACTCCAGTCTACAGTGTAGCTCACAAACTTCACTGACAAAACACAGAACTGTAGAGTAACATTGGGCTTCAAATAGTGTTTTTATATTGTTGACACTTCTGTCCATTTTCATGCTCCCTCTCTCTCGCACATCAGCACAAGCTTTCTATCTCTCTCTCTCTTGCACATCAACACAAGCTCTCCAAAACACACCTATGATTAATTATGAGACTTAATACAATCATCGCGTCTTGCACCTTACTTTGTGCACTTGCTCCATGCACTTTACACCATGCACTATAGGTCATTTAAAGTGGGCCCTGGGTGGTTTGTTATACAGTTTTGCACTAACTGTGGATGTTTGAAATATCCTTTCACAACATGAACAACCTGCCTGCCAGTATTATTTCTGCTGAATAAATGATGAATTGAAAATAATTATCTGGTTTGTATAGATAAGCATTTTATTTACTCCTATGTGAATTTCATCATTTTCTTACTCCCTTTATTTCTTATTTTTTGTTGTAATGCATTCTTTGTATTTGTAAAGCCTTTTGTAAGTTCAGTTTTAGAAAGTGTTATATAATAAAGATAACTTATGAATCCACTGTGTTGCCCAAAATTTTTAATAATTTGTTATAGTCTTTTAACTTTTGGACACATAAATTGTGACAGAAAGAGAGGGAACAAGCTTGCAGCCCAACAAAGTGATGGGCAAAAGCCTATGGGGAGTTGTCCATTCACCTGCTGTTATCCGTATACCATATGTTTTATGTGGTTTGGACTCCTGCAAAAAGTAACACCAACCTACTCTACCGTCAGCCTTCTTAGATAAAAGAATCCACCAAGTGGAATAATGTTTTAACTTATTATATGAAAGGCACAATGGCAGCAGACATTATGGAGGGCACGTTTGAAAGGGTGTGCCAATCTGCCATTCATTCAGGACTTTTTCATTCAGCTTCTTCCCTCTGGTAGGCACTACAGAGCACTGCACACAAAAAACAACCAGACACAACAACAGTTTCTTTCCACAGGCTATCACTATGACAGTCATATAGGTAACACTGTAACACTGTAATACTAAAATATGCACTTACCTACTAATGGTAAATTACATATTTACAGTTTAAAATGAACACTGTGCTTTAAAATGTACATATCGTTATTATCATTGTTAAATATATATCTAAGTACACCGTATATACTGTAAGCAGACATGTACAAATACTGTACATAATCACCTATTTCAAGTATATAAGGTTATCTGTTCTTCCATTTAATTTTTATTTTATTATTACTTTATTCAGTTTTTATTATATTGTGTTTGTTTACAATTTACATAAACACCTGACTTGAAGTTTTCCCCACCTACTTGTATGTACAGTTAAATGTTTTTATTTTTGTTCAGCTGATGTATGCCAACTTCTGTCTTCCTTTAAATTGCTTTCGAGTTACTCTATGTAAGTACGCTGAGAGCATCTTAAAACCAGGGTAGAATTGTGACTCTGAATCCACATACATCTGCACACTCTTTTCAACTTTTGGTCAATGGCAAAAACAGATCTACAGGTCAATCTATCAAGTAAACCACCAATTAAATGAGTTTTAGATGAAGTAGGGAAGGCAAGCCAGCTGTTCACATACCATGTTTCCTCTCCTTTGTTAGGAAGCTGTGTGTGTCTGTTATAATGAGATCAGGCAGGTATTCATGGTGTCCATATGCACTGTCAATGCCCAGGAGCAACACTCCATCAGTGTATTTAGCATGTGAAAAAAGGAAAGATGGAGAGGGGTGAGCCTAAACCACCATCTGGGCTGCGGTGTCAGAATGCAGCAGAGGATGATGAAGAGCTTCATCCAGATACCTTGGGGGTTAGCAATAGAGGCAAAGCTCTCATTAACATCAAAGCTAATCAGATCCTGAAACATGAGTCTTTGGGACCCATGGCTGTGTATAAATGTTGTGTTCATTTGTAATCAGGCGATGATGATTGAGTACATCAAGGAGGCCAGGGGCGACACTTTGTTAAGCCATTCCAAAGAATGTTTCCAAGACACCATACTGCATCACCTTGGTAACTTGTACTGGGGAAAAGGGATTTAACCAAAATGTATCCAGTCATCCTTACTGCAGACTATACAGTTTCATTTTAGACTATCTCCCAAAAGAAAGACTGAACATCGGCTGTAAAATGCTGCCAATATACAGGTGCTGGTCATATAATTAGAATATCTTCAAACAGTTGATTTATTTCAGTACTTCCATTCAAAAAGTGAAACTTAGATATTATATTCATTAGTTGGGGCGTCTTTTGCCTATGACCCTTTTGCAGTCTATGGCACTGCTCAGGTGTTATGAGACCCCACGTTGCTCTGATAGTGGCCTTCAGCTCTTCTGCATTGTTGGGTCTGGCGTATCGCATCTTCTTCTTCACAATACCCCATAGATTTTCTATAGGGTTAAGGTCAGGCGAGTTTGCTGGCCAATTAAGAACAGGGATACCATGGTCCTTAAACCAGGTACAGGTAGCTTTGGCACTGTGTGCAGGTGCCAAGTCCTATTGGAAAATGAAATCTGCATTTCCATAAAGTAGGTCAGCAGCAGGAAGCATGAAGTGCTCTAAAACTTCCTCGTAGACGGGTAGTTGACCTTGGACCTCAGAAAACACAGTGGACCAACACCAGCAGATGACATGGCATCCCAAACCATCACTGACTGTGGAAACTTTACACTGGAATTCAAGCAACGTGGATTCTGTGCCTCTCCTCTCTTCCTCCAGACTCTGGGACCTTGATTTCCAAAGGAAATGCAAAATTTACTTTCATCAGAGGACATAACTTTGGACCATTCATCAGCAGTCCAGTCCTTTTTGTCTTTAGCCCAGGCGAGACGCTTCTGACGCTGTGTCTTGTTCAAGAGTGGCTTGACACAAAGAATGCAACAGCTGAAACCCAGGTCTTGCATACGCCTGTACGTGGTGGTTCTTGAAGCACTGACTCCAGCTGCAGTCCACTCTTTGTGAATCTCCCCCACATTTTTGAATGGGTTTTGTTTCACAATCCTCTCCAGGGTGCGGTTATCCCTATTGCTTGTACACTTTTTTTCTACCACATATTTTCCTTCCCTTCATCGCTCTATTAATGTGCTTGGACACAGAGCTCTGTGAACAGCCATCCTCTTTAGCAATGACCTTTTGTGTCCTGCCCTACTTGTGCAAGGTGACAATGGTCGTCTTTTGGACAGCTGTCAAGTCAGCAGTCTTCCCCATGATTGTGTAGTCTAAAGAACTAGACTGAGAGATCATTTAAAGGCCTTTGCAGTTGTTGTGAGTTAATTAGCTGATTAGAGTGTGGCACCAGGTGTCTTCAATGTTGAATCTTTTCACAACATTCTAATTTTCAGAGATACTGATTTTGGGGTTTTCATTAGTTGTCAGTTATAATCATCAAAATTAAAAGGAATGAACACTTGAAATATATCAGTCTGCGTGGGATGAATGTATACTTGTATACATTATACAAGTTTCACTTTTTGAATGGAATTACTGAAATAAATCAACTTTTTGATTTTTTTTGATTTTTTACTTGAACGCCTTCACTTGGGGCAAGGGCTCATTCCCCACCTGGAGTTGGCACTCCATCGGTTTCCTGCTGAGAACCATGGCCACAGATTTAGAGGTGCTAATCCTCATCCCAGCCGCTTCGCACTCTGCTGCGAACCGATCCAGTGAGAGCTGAAGGCTACGGACCGATGATGCCATCAGGACCACATCATCCGCAAAGAGCAGTGACGAGATCCCAAGCTCACCGAACCGCAGCCCCTCCTCGCCACGGCTACGCCTCGATATCCTGTCCATGAATATCACAAACAGGATTGGTAACAAAGCGCAGCCCTGACGAAGGCCAACCCCCATCTGGAAAGAGTCCGACTTACTACTGAGTACTCGGACACAGCTCTCGCTTTGGATGTACAAGGATTGGATAGCCCTAAGAAGGGCCCCCCTCACCCCATACTCCCGCAGCACCTCCCACAGTATCTCCCGGGGGACCCAGTCATATGCCTTCTCCAGATCTACAAAGCACATGTAGACCGGATGGGCATACTCACAAGCCCACTCCAGGATCCTTGCGAGAGTAAAGAGCTGGTCAGTTGTTCCACGACCGGGACGAAAACCGCATTGTTCCTCTTCGATCTGAGGTTCGACAATCGGCCGAACCCTCCGTTCCAGCACCCTGGAGTAGACTTTACCAGGGAGGCTGAGAAGTGTGATACCCCTGTAATTGGCACACACTCTCTGGTCCCCCTTTTTGAACAGGGGAACCACCACCCCAGTCCGCCACTCCTTGGGCACTGTACCCGACTTCCACGCAATGTTGAAGAGACGTGTCATCCAAGACAGCCCCTCCACACCCAAAGCTTTTAGCATCTCTGGGCGGATCTCATCAATCCCTGGGGCTTTGCCACTGTGGAGTTGTTTGACTACCTCAGTGACTTCCTCCAGGGAAATTGACGAGAAGCCCCCATCAGCCTCCAGCTCTGCCTCTACTAGAGAGGGCGTGTCAGTCGGATTTAGGAGTTCCTCAAAGTGTTCCTTCCACCGCCCAATTACCTCCCCAGTTGAGGTCAACAAGGTCCCATCCTTACTGTACACAGCTTGGACGGTTCCCGCTTCCCCTCCTGAGATGGCGGACAGTTCTCCAGAAACACTTTGGTGCCGACCGAAAGTCCTTCTCCATGTCTTCTCCGAACTTCTCCCACACCCGCTGCTTTGCTTCTGCCACAGCAGAGGCTGCAGTCCTTCGGGCCTGTCGGTACCTTGCAACCGCCTCCGGAGTCCTCCGAGACAACAAATCCCGGAAGGCCTCCTTCTTCAGTCGGACGGCTTCCCTGACCACCGGTGTCCACCACGGTGTTCGAGGGTTACTGCCGCTTGAGGCACCTAAGACCTTGAGACCACAGCTTTCCGCTACAGCTTCAGCAATAGAGGCTTTGAACATTGCCCACTCATGTTCAATGTCCCCAACCTCCACAGGGATGCCAGAAAAGCTCCGCCGGAGGTTTGAGTTGAAGATCTCACGGACAGGGGCTTCCACCAGACGTTCCCAGTTCACCCGCACTACCCGTTTGGGCTTACCAGGTCTGTCTAGAGTCTTCCCCTGACCCAACTCACAACCAGATGGTGATCAGTTGACAGCTCCGCCCCTCTCTTCACCCGAGTGTCCGAAACATGCGGCCTCAAATCAGATGAAACGATTACAAAATCGATCATCGATCTTCGGCCTAGGGTGCTCTGGTACCATGTACACTTATGAGCATCCTTATCCTCGAACATGGTGTTTGTTATAGACAATCCATGGCTAGCACAGAAGTCCAACAACAAACACCCACTCAGGTTCAGATCAGGGGGGCCGTTCCTCCCAATCACGCCTTTCCAGGTAACTCCGTCATTGCCCACATGTGCGTTGAAGTCACCCAGCAGAACTATGGAGTCCCCTACTGGAGCCCCATACAGGACTCCATTCAGGGTCTCCAAGAAGGCCGAATACTCCGAACTGCTGTTTGGTGCATACGCACAAACAACAGTAAGAGTTTTCCCCCCCCGCTACCCGAAGGCGTAGGGAGGCAACCCTCTCGATCACCAGAGTAGCGGCGCTCAGCCGGGAACTTGTGAGTATCCCCACACCCGCCTGGCGCCTCACACCTTGAGCAACTCCAGAGAAGAACAATGTCCATCCCCTATCGAGGAGCACGGTTCCAGAGCCAAGACTGTGCGTGGAGGTCAGCCCCACCAGATCTAGTTGGTAGCGCTCCATCTCCCGCACAAGTTCCAGCTCCTTCCCCCACAGAGAGGTGACGTTCCACGTCCCCAGAGCCAGCCTCTGCCGCCTGGGTCTGGTCCGTCGAGGCCCCTGGCCTTCACCGCCACCCGTGTGGCAGCGCACCCGACCCCTGCGGATCTTCCGATGGATGGTGGGTCCAAGGGATATAAAGGGGGGTGCCACGTTGCTTTTTCGGGCTGTGCCCGGCCGGGCTCCGTGGCAAACCCGGCCACCAGGCGCTCGCCGACGAGCCCTCCCTCTGGGCCTGGCTCCAGACGGGGGCCCCGGGCTTCCTCCGGGCAGGGTTTGTCCTCCTCTTCTATGATCTTCCATCAAGGGTTTTTGTGAACCATTCTTTGTCTGGCCCCTCACCTAAATTGAAAATCTATTAAATCTATTTCAGCAAGGTAAATGCTGAAAATAAAGTTTAATTATGTTTGCACTGTCCAGTCAAGTGTATAAATACCGTTTTTAGTTTTGCCGCTTAAATGTCCCATGATATTTCCTGTGACATTACTGTGCGACATCTCAGGGTCACACTGAATATACACAAAAATACACACATATTCACTCATACTTTTGTGAGGCATTTTTAATAGTTCACCATAACAGCTGGAGGCTCCAGCAACGTTATACAGTGAGCAGCCAATTTACGCTTATGCATAGGAATCAGGGTTGAGCCAGATACTCGGCTGAAACGAGTATCCGGTACGGATAAAGCATTTTTGCCGAGTACGAGTATTATACGAGTAATACGAGTCAATATCTGTGCTCGGATTGAAAAAAAATCCTCATTGCGTAGCTGACTGTGCACACAAGCTCTCTCTCTCTCTCTCTCTCTCTCTCTCTCTCTCTCTCTCTCCCTCTGCCGGTCATCTGAGATTTTTTTAAACTGTCAGCTGCTCTAACCAGTTTTATTTTACTTCACACACTGAGTGTCTGACACTTTCTTGCTGTATTTAAAAAATAAAGGTAGTTGTGGTATAAATAAATTTAAAATAATATTACAAATTAAGCTACACACACAACCCCCCCCTCTGTCTCTCTCTTACTCACTCACACACACACACACACACACACACACACACACACACACACACACACACACACACACACCTGGGTCCTGCACCACGAAGCGAGTTCAACAAACCCAGGATATGTTTCCGTTATCTGGCTTCACTAACCCTAAGAACCGCGATCGGGATAAGTGGCACCACGAAGCTGGTTATCAACTCGGTAAATTAACCCAGGGTTTCCCGATCCAGCCGGGAGCACGTTCACATAGAAGAGGCGGTGTTAGCAGCAGATGACCAAACAGACATGAACAGGTCCACTGTATGCAGAGCGTCATATTTTACGATCGAGGATTAAACTGTAACACTACAGAAATACGACAGTAGCAGGGCTGAAACTGACACATGCAGGGAGACAGAAAATCACAGACACTGTGAATGTCTAAATGAACAGGCCTCGTCTATAATAATGCGTTGATAAAAAGTGTTCTTATGAGCTGCAGAAAATATCAGCCTTATTCTTTCAGCTCGGCTGTGTTGGCGTTTCACATTAAAAGACTCGGGCCGTTCTCCCTCACTTAAAAAAAACAAAACTTGTCGCCACTTCAAAAATGAGATTAATTTATTTAACACACTCAAAAGTGTTCCAAACATTTTTCTAAATTAACTTCATAAAGCAATGAAACGGAAAAATCCCTCCATGCCATAAAATGAGCTCAAATAATGTTTTAAAGACTGAATCTCAACATTTAGGCTGCTGAAAACTCACCGTCCCACCTTTTGCGCCAAAATTGCATCGGAACATGACTTGAGTCTCTGTAGTCGGCCTTAGAAAGCTTTACTAACCTAAATAGACAGACTACATTCATATTAAAATTTAGTAGGTATTTCAATACCAAACTGTTCATCATATTCAGCCTCTCATAAGAAAAATAAAATCAATTTATTTTAACGGCTGCGTCAGGCTGTGTGAAACGGACTGGGAGCAAATAAAAAATATTAAAGACATTTAAAGTAGCCTAGGCTGATCCTGCTGTCCTGTAAAAACCTGTAGGCAACATTAGCCTAAGGCCTTTAATCAGTCTCTGTAGGATCGCCATAGTCAAGAGTTTCTCCACATCACCGCTGCAAACATAAAACAGCCTATTGGCTAAAACAGTCTGTGGGATTTCCTACAGATGGTGATGTCAGAGAGCTGATTGGTCAGTAGGCAGCGTTTTCACAGAGTTAATCTCTTTTCTGGAACATAACCTGCTGGGAGCAGGTTAGCCATTCATAAAAAAATTTAAAGTTAAAAAAGAAAGTTATGTTGAGTATGAAAACTCTTCAATACATTTTACTTCATAATTGCAACCGCATGTGTTGTATTCATTGTTGCAAAACTTGTTCTGTGTAGCTATACAGTTTGTTTGTTATTGTGATCAAAACCATTGATCTGAAGCTCAATGCTGATGCTGTCATGTAAATAGTTTTCTAATCAGCAATAAATTTAACAATTTCTGATCAACCCATGTAAATTGCATGCTTAAAATAACATACGTTAAAGCCCCGCCCATTTTGAGACAACCCACTTCCGGGTTAAATCCCACCCACTTCCGGGCTAGGCCCCGCCCAATCCGAGTACGGATACGGATACAGATAATTCATATGGTTAACAGATACAGATACAGATAATGCTGTACTCGCTCATCCCTAATAGGAATACAAAAGTTCTACGGTTGAGAAAATGTAGTTCCAAAAGGGCTAGTTGTCTGACAGCAAGGTAAATGCTTAAGATATTCTTAATATAGCGTATACTTTAACTGATATTGTTTCCCCTGTGGGCTTCTTTAAGGGGACTAAAATAAGTTTTGCATTTGATCCTGTCCATAGCAATACATTGCTTTGGTTCAGGGCCAGTACAGCTTATCTGTTCTCCAAACAGGGAATGTGGAAACCAACATCTACTGAAGGTAATACATTATCTATGGACTATGGTGCAAGTTCCTCATACAGCCCCACTTCAAAAATCTTGAACTATTCCTTTAATAGTTTATGAAACAGTGACAAAATCTCTTGTAAATTTCCTGATTCTGCATGAAAGACTGGGGGCATAGTTTTATTCTTTCATAATACTATGAATTTTTATCTTGTGCTCACTGTTGTGTGGGAAGTAGAGGAGCAAGTCCCATTGGCATCTGTTATTTAATTGTTAATGCTAAGCATAAGGTTATGTTACTTGTGTTCCATGTTGGTCTCACTCTCCTTGTTAACATGGGTCCCAGGGCACTTTTTGTTACAGTGCTGCATGATTCATCAGTACAGTCAGGGTCAGGTGATATATGCACTGTACTTCTCAGGCGTGAAACCTAACACTCAAGACCCCTATTGGGAGAACTGGAGCAGTTGACACTGTTCCTGGCCTGCCTAATGATATCTGGATTACAATGCTACAGCTCCTTATATTCATAAATTACTTTCTCCAATTAACATTACTGGAGACTAAAGAGATCAGCATTATTGTAACTTTATTATACAAAAAGTTGACAATTTGGGTTCAGGCCCATGTTGGTTCAATAGTGAAATCAAACTCCCAAGTACATCTCAAAACATATACATTGTGTGAAATAAAAATGACTTTGAAAGTTAACTGTGTACCGTGAATTTATTGAATACACGTAAAGCAAAATCCCTAAGTTTGCTTTTTTATTTTAACAGAGACACACCAGTAAAATAATTAATATGGTTGTCAAAGCTCAAATGTCTACTTTCTAGCAGCAAATAGTCTGCTATTAACTACATAGGAAGAACATATTCCTCAAGTTACACACTGATTCCTGCATGTTTCTAGTCTGTTCCAATTACTTCAACACCTATAATTCAACTAAATGACTTGAAAGGAAAGTGTTTTCAAAGTTGTGAACCTTTAGTTTAACACCTTCTCACAAGAAGCCTGGTCTTGACCCACTAATTTTAGGCAAATTACTTACTTTCTTTTTTTATCTAAGACTTTGGAAAAGGGTTTTTAATCAGATTCTGACCTCATCAAACCAAAATGATATTTTTGAGAATTCTAGGGTTCCATGAACACCACAGCACAGAGACAGATCACCTAAGAGTGACAAATGACTTTGTACTGTGGATGCCAACAAAGGCTCTTAATCCTTAAAGATCTCACCACAGCTTTTAAGACTGTCAACAACACAATTTTCCTTGTTCGCTTGACACTCTGGGCTGGTATTTCTTTTATTATTACAATTAAAACAGACTTTGGCAGCTCCTCCTATACACATGCAAATATTAATTGGGGTTCAGCAAGGTTGAGTTTTAGGTCCACTTCTTTTCTGTCTTTACATGCTCCTTGTGCTCCCATGGACTTGAGTTAGAGACTCAGACTCGAGTTCTACTTGAGTCGCATACACAGTGACTTCAGACTCGACTTGAGACTCGTCCTAAAAAGACTTCAGATTCGACTCGGAGTGCAGGACTCGTGAACAATGTTTATTTTTAGGAAACGTGTGATGAGCTTGGCATTATTCCCTCCCTGCATTACCTACTAACCCTAACCTGCCTACGTAACATGTAGCATCTGCTGCATGTGGCAGCACGGGAGAGAGGACAACAAACACCATCAGCTGCTGAGCCATTCATCATAAACTTTGGCTTTAAAACTTCATAAAACAAGACCCAAATAAAGAAGAGCTGAAAGTAAATGTGTGTTGAGTAAAGATGTTTAGCTCAGCATTGGCCATCTAACGTTAGCTTGCTTCTTGCTTCAGCTACGACCTACGAGAGGTCGTATAGCCTGTATAGCCTACGTTCATATTAAAATTTAGTATTTCAATATCCCTACCAACCTGCTAATAATATTCAGCCTCACATAAAAAAATAAAATCCATTTATTTAACAGCTGCGGCAGGGTGTGTGAAACGGACTGGGAGCAAATAAAAAATATTAAACACTTTTAAAGGCAGTAAGTAGGCTGATCCTGCTGTACTGTAAAAACCTGTAGGTAACATTAGCCTAAGGCTTTTAATCAGTCTCTGTAGGATCGCCATAGTCAAGAGTTTCTCCACATCACCGCTGCAAACATAAAGCAGCCTATTGGATAAAGCAGTCTGTGGGATTTCCTACAGATGGTGATGTCATTTTCCAGAGAGCTGATTGGTCAGTAGGCAGCGTTTTCACAGAGTTAATCTCTTTTCTGGAACATAACCTGCTCCGGAGCAGGTTAGCTGTTCATAAAAAAAAATTAAAAATTAATAAAAGAAAGTTATGTTGAGTATGAAAACTCTTGTTCATTACATTTTACTTCATAATTGCAACCGCATGTGTTGTATTCATTGTTGCAAAACTTGTTCTGTATATAGTTCGTTTGTTATTGTGATCAAAACCATTGATCTGAAGCTCAATGCTGATGCTGTCATGTTTTCTAATCAATCAGCAAAGTCCCGCCCATTTCAAGACAACCGACCCACTTCCGGGTTAAATCCTGCCCACTTCCGGGCTATGCCCCACCCAGTCCGAGTACGGATACAGATAATTCACATGGTTAACAGACACAGATACAGATAATGCTGTACTCGCTCATCCCTAGTTTCCAGTCAGGATGCTTTCTATTGCTGCTCTGTAAAAGCTGACAAGAACTCGGTGTGGGAATTTGGCCTTCTTAAGCTTCCTCAAGAAATACAGTTGTTTCTGAGCTTTCTTCACCAGCATGGAGATGTAAGATTACCATGTCAGGTTCTCTGTGGTGCTGATTCCCATGAACTTGAAACTGTTCACCAGTTCCACCTCAGCACCATTGATGTAGACATTTGATAACAATCTAATTTTAAACACACAGGTACATTCCTTTTTCAGATCCAGCTTCTTCCAACTCAGAACCATCTCCAAAAGAAGGCATTTCCCATCACTTTCTGACCTCAGAAAAGGTCATTCAGGCACTAATATTGTCCAGGCTGGGTTATAACTCCTACCTAACCATATCTCAAGGCTCCCAGTTTACAATCAATTCAAAATGCTGCAGCCTGGTTATTGACGAGGTCCAAGAAACAAGACATTCTTACTCTGTTCACTGTACACTGCTCACTGTTCATTTCAGGAAATCCTTCTAATTGTTAAAAACTCGCCATGATGCCAACCCAACATATATAAAAGAATTTCTCATCCCTTACAGAACGGCCAGATCCCCCACCATGGCATGTTGGCTGTGCCAACACCCACTTTTATTCTGTGGCTTTTTTTTGTTTAGTGTTTTATTTTTATTTGATTCCTTGGGTTTTACCATGTATGTGTTCTGATACCAATTTGTCCCAAATTATAATGAAAATAATATAAAGAAAATAAATGTTGGGGTGGTGATTGCACAGTGTATAAGAAACTTGCCATTTACATTTCAGCTGTAACTTTGCAATGATGCCAAGAATACGTTGATATAATACATTGATATCCTGTGTCAAGTTTGACATTGCATGTGTAACCGGCCCCAACTTGTACTGCATGGACCTGATTCTAACGAGCAACCTTCGATTTGGGAGGCCGACATGCTGACGAGGAAACTAAAACCCATGGGCACTAGCGTCGATCGCCAGTGCTTTTCTTAAGGTGTTGGGGAGTGACGTTTACTCACTGCACAGACTCGCTGGCTTCCGTCACACTTACCCCCCTCACAGCACCAATGCAACAGTCCCAAGTTAGTACTACACGGTCCTGACACAAACCAGCAACCTCAGGCATGGGAGGCCAACATGCTGACAAATAGGCTAAAAACCATGGGCTCTAGCATCAACCACCAGTGCGTCTCTTAAGGTGTCGAAGAGCGAGGTTAACTTGCTGTACAACCTCCCTGGCTTCCGTGAGACATGTCACACGATTTTCTTCAGCTAAATTTATGCTTTACATACTGTACTGAGACCTCAACAAACACTGGCTCTTCTTCTTTTTGTGTAGTGTGTGTGTTTTATTAAATGATAATATCAATTGTTATTCAAGTCTGTATCACTGCAATTCATTATACACTTGTCTGGGAAAACATAACCTGATCAGATATAAAATACTACCAAACACTGCAGCCAGAATCCCTACTACTACGAAGAGAGAACATATCACATATTTTAGCTGCCCTGTGCTGGCTGCAGCTACAGTTCAGTTGATTTTTAGATTCTACTATTCATGTTTAACACTGTTGCTGGTCTGGCTCTAGCTATATTACTGAGCTTTTAAGTTCCCACGAGCCTGTAGTTGCTTGCCTGAGATCATCAGGAAGGTCACTCTTAGCTGTACCCAAATCTAATTTGAAAACTCAGGGTGACTTTTCTCCATTAAGGCTGCAAAGCTTTTGAATGACCTCCATGAGGAGAACAGGTTTCATTAACAAGTTTTACATCTCTACTTCAAAGTTTAGATTTGCTGATTCTTAACCTACTTATATTTACAATACTGCTACATTAATGGTCATATAGTGGTTATTATCAAGTGTCACACAGGTCGAAGACATGTACTATGTAGCTGTGATGTATCCAGTTTCCACACTCACTCTTTACATTCAATTGTCAAATGAAGGCAATGTCTTAAAAATGTTGTTACGAAAAAATGTAGGCAAGTCATTCAATGCAAGAAATCTAAATCTGTGCACAAAAAACAGGCACCAAGAACAGTTTTGACACCCTTCAATGACTGAAAATAAATCTGTAATACATTTTGGCAAGGCAATTAATATTTCAACAGGAGAAGCAGTTTCAGAGGTCCATCAAAAAATACACTGAATAATTAATCCTGAAAGCTAAGTTCAAAACCAATCCATGCCTGTAGTTGCTGCTTAGTGAGCGAGCAGCCAGATTTTGACCATAAGAAATATGCACTGTAAGTATGCCTGGTTTAACGGATAACATGTAAAATCACATGCACAGCCAACAATAAACATTTTTATTACTAAAAATTAAATTACTTTACAGACAGACTAAGTGAATGGATAATGTATTGTGGAAATACATGGTTTAAGTGTTACAAAAATTCAAGTGAATGTTTTATCTTAATATATTCTTTATAAGTATGATAAGTATGTTTTATGCATTAAAAAGTAATTGTTTACACTTTCACCCAGTTGTAACTCAAAAAAAATATACCCAGTTTTCAGAGAGCTTCTTCATCATCATCATCATCATCATCATCATCATCATCATCATCATCATCATCCCAAAAGAACAGTTTGGAGTTTGAGTTTCATGGTGTAATGAACTCAGTGTTTTGTGTTTGCCAAATGACAACTGTAGTTTATTTCTACTACTACTTTCACACAGAGCATTATCGTTGTTCAGGCAGGAAAGAGACATCATGTGTTGCTAATTTACTAGCTGATCACTATGTACACAAACCACAATCCATTCTAAAAAACATTCTTGGTACACTCACTGCTGCACACTCTGTTGCTTGTTAAAGCTCTGTCTCCACCTACCTAGCCTCCACCTGTGCCTGCATATCTCCTTGAGCCTACTGCTCTTAAAGTGATAACACAGCACAGTGTTGCTACCCTGCGGTTGTTCATTATACCCTGGCTATACCAACAGGATGGTTGCTGCATATGCAGGTAGCAGCTTAATGCAGAGCAATAAATGCATAACTGCATCGTCCTTTGTTGTTATAAATGGTTTATCTTGTGATTAGAGTGTTCATGACTGAATAATGTTTGGTCACACATTTCTTGGGGGATTTTGCCATGCAACATTATGACTAAATTTCCACAGCATTTTTTCACTAGCACTGCTAGCAACAAGCTAAAATGGAATCAATTTTAAGCCAATCAGGAGCTGTACTATAAGGTTTATGCGGTATACTTGTGTGAGGCCTTATTTAAATTCAGATATGTGAAAAGAAGACTGCAGTAATTCCCAAGCCACAGCTGGAATCAAAGTTACTAGATCTGTTTTAAGGCCCACTGACTTCCACTAGCTTTGCTAAGAAATGACTGTTAAATGAGGACAAGACTGGCAGTGGCTCGTTTTACCACATAAACATGCTGCTTTGCAAATCTCGAGTACACATTTCTGTTGTCTGCTACTGTGGATGTACAGTATATTTAGCTAAATGCACTCTGTCCTAACATCTGTGTCTGTATGCTTCATCAAGCCTCTCACTCCTAGAGCACTGAACAGACGACAGCTATTTGCTCCTTCTCGCCTCTGTGAACACATACATAACTTTCATGCAGGAAAATCGCCTGGTAATGTTGAAACAACATGCAAGAGCTGTATGTGTGGTCATTTATGAGGCCGTGACCATGGGCTTTCACTAATGGTGTACACAGTAAGTATGCATTTTTTGTTTTACATTTCAACTGTTAACTTACATAAAATATAGAACCAAAAAATTTAATTGCACAGTAAAGTGGGTGTTTGCCATTTTAAGACTCTATGTTGCTAGCTACGCATTTGTAGTTGACTTTTTATTTACTGTTACTGTAACTTAAAACAATTTTTTTTTAATTTGTGCAACATACCATTCAACTTTTGTCATACAAATTTTCAAACACTTATAACTTATCACATTCCAATTTGGTCAATGTTTAAGTAAAAATTACCACCATAATCAGTATAAATGTTTGCTTTTGGTATATACAATTTTATTTCTATAGATTCAAAACTATTATGAAGAATATAAAAATACATAACTGCAATAGAATAGAATAGAATAGAATACAACTTTATTGTCCAGCCAAGGCTGGAAAATTGTCTTTGGTGTCACCGGACCTATAAAAACATCACTATACAAACATGGACATGTATAAACATACCAACATCAAATCACATGGGTGCCATACATCTCTCCGCCCATCTCATCACATCATTGCAGTTTATTCCATACACATCGTATACAATAAAACTTCTGTACTGAAAAGTACCAATTAGTGCAATTTATTCATTAAATTTATTACACTAGGTATAAAAGACCGCCTATAGATATTCCTGTTTGCCAAAGGCACTCTGTATTGTCGACCTGAAGGGAGCAGCTCAAACTCAATATGGAGGGGGTGCTTATTGTCACCAATGATGCTCAGGGCCTTTCTGTGTAGAGCTGTACTATAAAGGTCATCCAGTGACTTTTGTTGCCGGCCTATTACCTTTCCTATCCTGGCCAACTTGTTTTTGTTTTTAAGTGTTGGTTTATGAGTCGGTTTATGTGCTAGTGTACAGCCTTTGCAGGCTACACTGGTGCAATTCATACAGGAATCTTTATTGCCTCTGAAGCAGAACACCAAGGCCCAATTAAGGTCCTTTTCTTAGGAATTCAATCCTTACCTGCTGTCTGTACATATGTACAGACACAAACCCCTTTATTCAGGTTGTACAAATATGCTGCTTAGTTATGCAGTCCTGCGAAGAAGTCCCTGCAAATGTGAAATGACAGACTTAGCCAAAAGGATGACCCACTGGCAGTTCACTGTCATTGGCATTCCCCCTGTGGATTAATTTGTCATGAACATTAGGGATATCATCCTTCAAGTCAGCCAATGAAAGTCATGGGATTGGCAGATAAAGGGCATGGGGGATTTCAAGAGGGTAGATTCACAGGGCTTTGTATATATTAGAGTGTAACATAAAGCCTGGAGCTTGTGTGTACTGCTCTACTTCAAGGTAATGGATACCTGTCTTTTTAATCGTGTCCCCACAGATCCGGAAAAATTGAAGTGGGTGCAAGATACAATGTTAAAGGGTAATGGGTATCCCTGCGAGAACATCAGAGGTTTAGACAACATCTAACAAAACGTTAAAAATAAATAAAAAGGCTAGATAATATCAACCATTATACATCAGTTTAAAAAAATCTGTTAAATTTCAAATTTTCAAAAAAAGTTTTTAGTATGTTTTGGACAATGTTTTGGTTTTTCCATTTGTCCACTGGAGCAGGGCAGCAACTTACCAGCTTAAGAGATAAACATTTCTGAGAACCTAGGTGAGATCAAAAAACAGAGCTTAAAGAAGAGTAAATATTGAATTTCCATCAAGTGGGCAGAAACACTCTTTAAATGTATGATGCTGTTGCTCAGTGTCTGCTGGATTTTTAAATACGCAATTGTATGCTAATACGTTTGCTGTAACAACCGTCTACAGTTTCGCTGCACCAAGTGGTCAAAAAATCAATTGTCTTTGTACATGGATGCCTGCACAATGGCACACTTCGAAGCCAGATTTATCACACATGTCAAAGCTCTTACTCACTTTTGCTCTCTGTATGATCGGTTTGGATGGTCTGCCTCCTTGTGCACCTGTAGACTTGGGCATATCATTGGCATATTCTTATTTATAAAGCTGGAATCTTGGATAGCTGCCTTCTTACCTACATCCTACAAAAAAGTACAGGAAGTTTTTATTGCTTCCAGGACTCATTCCTACTAACTCTTCCCAAAGTCCATACTGAACTGGGAAAAGTAGCCTGGCCAGTTGTCACAGAGCTCCTCTCTCCTCTTCTTTCTATACCTCTGTATGCAACCTCATCCCATTAATGCATGTTACTAACTCGACTTCTTCCCATTGCCTTGTGCTTTCTCGTCTCTCTCCTCTCTCCTCCTATCACTTCCTGCAGGTGTTTCTGGCTCTGGAGCTGTGGAGTCTGGATCTGTGGTTGTGAGTTGCCTGCTGCCCCCGTGTTCCTGCTCATCACCCTCTGCTGCAATTGTTGTTACTAGTCCAATTGCTATTATTACTGTTATTAATATCATTAATATTACAATTATTATCATTAACACTAATATAAATATCTGTATCATTTTTCATTCTGTCTATAACAACATTACCTTTACTGTCTGTACCTCTGTGTTTATACTGTGTAGGCTGCCTCCCTCCCCTCTCTCTTTCTCTCCCCTTCACCCCAGGTGGTCGAGGAAGATGGCCGCCCACCCTAAGGCATGGTTCTGCTCGAGGTTTCTGCCTCTTGAAAGGATATTTTTCCTTGCCTGTGTCACCTAGTGCTTGCTCTTGGTGGGAATTGTTGGGCTTCTGTAACAACACAGAGTACGGTCGAGACCTGCTCTTGTTTGAAAAGCGC
The DNA here is from genome assembly GCA_024633595.2 of Lepomis macrochirus. NCBI lineage: Eukaryota > Metazoa > Chordata > Actinopteri > Centrarchiformes > Centrarchidae > Lepomis > Lepomis macrochirus. The sequence goes on along the minus strand of JALXJV020000006.1, from coordinate 27,267,636 downwards.
TGTGAGATAACTGTTGTTGTGATTTGGCATTAAATAAATAAAATTGAATTGATTTGAACTGGAAAATCAGCGGTATCGAAGCAATTCCAAATTACTTGGAAACAGGTATATATCTGGCTGTAAATGCACTGAATGATTCAAAAGGTTTTGATAATCTTACAATTATGTAATTTGTTGGTATAGTTAGTATATTTTTTGTGCTTGAACGCACCACATATCCAGCTACTGCCCATACAGACAATGGGAAGGCGTGACATTGCAGGGTACCTGGAACTAGTCCCTAAATGAGTGTTTCTGTGTAAACCTTGCAATAGAAGCTTCAAGAGTAAAAAGCCAATTCTAACCTGTTCAACAAGCATAAAATAATATAAATTATTATTATTATTATTATTATTATTATTATAATCATGTTAATTTATTCTAGTTACTCTAACATTATTATTTGATTGTTTGACGATTTGTGTGTTAGTAAGTAAAATTACGTAAATCTTACCAGTAAATCTTGTAATTTTTAGTAACTTTAGTAAGGGATGTTTTAGGTAGCTCTCATAAGTAAAATCAATAAGAATGTGTTTATAAACCCCCATGGCTGTGTATTTTGCAGCAGCTTCATATCTCCATCATCCTTGTAAACTGATGTGATTTGTGCTTGACATGACATGGGTCTGTATTTTAATCACAAATGCAGATATCTTGGTATATTGACTTCAATCAAGCTTGAATTAGCAAAATGTTCCTCTTATTCATTATTATTGAGAGTGATGCAGGAGAAATAAGCTCTTTAAGGGATAGCTGCTCTTTACTGATACTATGTAGCCATCCTTGCTCTTGGAAAAGACTTGCCTCGTCAATGTATTTATCTTATTGTTTCATGTTTTTGTTTTTTTTTCCCTCTGAAAGGTGATGGGACAAAGAGTTACTTACACAAACCTGGGACTGCTGAGTGGGAGCCACACTGTTACATTAGCCCTTTCCAAGAGGAGTAAGTCTGATCTGGTCTACTGTCACTGACCACAGACCTCCCTGAGGAGAGGCCCAAGTGGGAAAAGGAATATTACTATAAAAATCAATAAAGTAGCAAAATGCAGTTATGTAATTCTTTGCATGTCAATTTATGTGTCATTGGGTTTGGCATTTCTCTCTGCTAACACGCACACACATATATGTATGTAGATATATATATATAATAGGTATATATATATATATTAGTGGTGGGCTGTTATCGGCGTTAACGTGCTGCGTTAACGTGAGACTCTTATCGGGCGACACAAAAAATATCGCCGTTAATCTATTCTCAAAGTTGGGTTGGGAGCTGTGTCTATACTATGCAAGCTATGATGACTTTCACCTTGATATTTTAGCGCAGATGTATACCTAGCCGAATTGCACTGTAGGGGGCAAGAACGAGTCTTCGAACCTGTGTGTTTGCCTACTGTGAAATTACCACATCAAACGTGACGTGCTAACATGGATGCAGCTGTTGCTGCGTAATTGTAACAATGACTTCCTAGTCTGTTCACACACAGAAATGACTTTTTAAACTTACAACTAAGAGAAAAGGAATCACCAGACAAATTCTGTTGAAGAGGTACTCTTAGCAGGTCAGAAATGTGTTACTATGTCGATACCGTTAACTTGAGATGCATGCAATGAAAGTACCTAGTTTTTTTTTATGCTACCTTCATTACCACCAATCCTCCCCCCTTCCCCAAGAGGCCTCATGCTGCTGCTCCAACTCCAGAAGGAGTTGCTCCCTTTTCTCCCGGGCTTGACCAGTGGTTGTAATCTCGTTTTACTGAACCCTAAGGACCCCACCGTCTTGTTAGCTCCAGTGCAAAGAACAAGTCCATTCATTATATGGAGCCTGATGAATGACTTGGTCAGACAGTAAGGGAAAGCCGAGGTGTAAATGTTCAACCTCTCATAAATCACATAGACGGGCAAGTCTAGACCTTAACCTACATGTACTCAGGAGTGATGATACCTTTGTATATTCCTACCCAGTTATATAGAAAAATAGTTTGAGAATTTTCCTTGTAATATGGTGTCATGAAATAAGATGCAGTAGATTGATGTCAGACGTAAATACTTACTCTTTCTGGTTCTTTGCAGTTTGCAAAAACCATGTACTTTCTTACATTATGACGGCCGCACACTAAGGATAATTTGGTTGAATTTGGGTCCGATTTGCCCCTCCCAACAATTGTGGGGGTGTTCCCAATCTGAGGCTGGTTGGAACAGATTATTGGCCCAAATTATCCTGTAGTGTGAGAGGTTTACAGACATAATGTTAAGGTCGCCAATTGGATCGCTTCAAATCACAAACCCGCAACAGCTAATGAGAGCGAGCTGACTGGGAAGCATACTTGTTGTGTATTTGCTTGCACTATAAAATGCGTAAACTCTGCTGATTGTCTCTTCTCAGCCAAGAGTTCATCGGCTCATCCACAGTTTTATTTAATTTTTCATGAGTAAATGTTTTAACTCTGCACTGTCTCTAGATCAGAGTAACAACTTTATGTCCATTGACCATTTAACATTTGGTAGGGAGAGTGGGGATAAGGGGAGGCAGCAGGTGGACATCTTGTGACTGTGTGTGCACTGCAGCTCAGTGTGTTTTTCCACAGTGTGTTTTTGAGGGCGTGCCTGACTAGCCACTAAGTTTATGACGTGTGTTACCATGTGACGTAACATGGTAACGGAAAAAAAGACATGAGCTGTTTTCATGCAGTTCAGAGCAGTGTTTTTTTTTTTTTTTTAGGAGATGGTAACCCCTTTGAGCGTTGACTTTGGGCTTTTTCACTTTGCATACCTATTAAATGCACAACAAAGATATATAACTAAAGGAAAGGAGAAATGCTAGTGTGCACTAATCATTAGTCACATAGAAGTGTCTTTCAAGTCACACTTATCCAGAGTTCCTACTTTCATCACTTGGATAAGAACTGAAAATCTTCTTGCGGTTGTGTTTGAAGCAGTATTATGCTTTTTTTGTCCTGAATATAATTTCAGTGAGAGCTATGGTCTCTAGGTACTTCTTACGTCCTGATTAAAGAAACAATGTTTTCATGAGTTTTCAGCCTATATGATGAATAATAATATGCAACCAGAGAATATACAGGAATATTCTTGGGCAAACTTTTTTTTGCCAAGATTGTAGACTATTTTAACTGAAACTGCTCTATGCTTTGTTCTTGGTTTTGAGTCGTACATTGTGAAATTCTGCTCAGAATCTACAACACACTTGTCTTCAATGTCCCACAATCACATTTATTCTAAAAAGTTACTCAGGCTTTATTTTTTAATGCTAAATGGCACTTACTTTCTTTTGTAAAAATATTGATTAATCTTTTAGGTTTCTGGTTTAAATTATTTAGTGGCACATCAGATGTATGAAGACGACTGCGCCTCAATGTTATAACAGTTCTCAATATTAATAATCTCAATAATTATCATTTTCTCACATTTGGTTTTTGGATCTCTATCATACATACAGCATAGCCTTTCTCTTTGTTTGCTGCCCCATTTCCTAGTCTATTTTTACTTAAGTTATGGCAAAGGAACATAGATCTTCATTTGGCTTTTCTAAAAGAAAGAAGTAAAAAAAACTATATATGTTTTTTATTTTAAAAACAATAAATTAAATTAAATTGTTTAAGTAGACAACTTTTAAATTGAAGACTACAAGTAGACTTAGGTTGTGTGAACTTAGGGTGTGAACTTTCTCAATTCTTCCATCTCAGAGAAAAGAAAGGTCAGGTCAAAACAGTGTAGAAAGGCAGCCATTGTGTGAAGTGTAATTGTAGAAAATAGGCAAAGACGCGGTGAAGAAGAAGAAGAAGAAGACGAAGAAGACGAAGAAGAAGAGGAAGTAGTCACGGGGTGCGTTCCGATTGCCCAGTAGTTCCGTGCCAAGTGAACTGCACAGGGTATTCGACCATTTTAGTGAGACTCCAAACTGCAGGGAGCACAACATGTCCACTTCAAAGGGCACTGTGAACTGTGTAGGGAAGAAGAGAACAATGGTTTGCAGGAAGTTGACAAGAAAGATTACCCATTAGCCTTGGCGCCTCATAGGAGCGGCAAAAACAAAAGAGTAGGCACAGAGTTTGTATATCTGTATTTATTGTCATTGTAACTAATGTTACCATTATTTATATTATTTTAGAGGTTATCTTGCCTAAAAACAACAATGCTCATATGAATCTGTTAATGATGCTGCATATCTTGTAAATTAATCCAATCACATTCATTCACAAGTTACATACATTTTATTAGAATATAAATAGAATAAGTTATGGAAATATAAGTTTTGTAATTGTATCAGTCTGCTTTAATATACAGTATATTCAATATTTAATTTCAGTAGATGTCTACTGTAGCAGCGGATATCCGAGGTGTTTACGTTACTAGGATAACACATGGCAGGACTAAGTGTGCTTTCATGATGTTGTAAGGCATTGGGAATGTAAGAATTTTGTTGAGGGAAGTTCCCTTAACCGACATTCCCTGTGCAGGGAGCAGGGAGTGCTGTTTATCTTTACTGTGGATCGGAACGCAGCCACAGTCAGTTCTTTCTTTGAGGCAGGCGTAACAGAAAAAAAGATTGAGCTCTCCCAAAAGCTATGGGATAGATCACACACTGCTTTAAACACAATTTTAATCTAAGCTGAAAGACATGGACATGTTTGGGCTCATATACAACATAAATCTCTATTTTATGTAGCTGTTGGAATTAGTACCTTTAGTTTAACAGTGAGGGTGGCTATAAGGAGACCAGAGGGTGTGTTCCAACCAGGGTCTGAAATTAGCACCCACCAAATGCAGCTAAACTGTTAGCAGTAGCGGGTAAAACCATCTGGCCTTCCACCACTTAGAAGTATAGCCTTTATGGTTGTGCTGCGGCTGCAAGCTGGACCCTTCTTACTTGGACAGGAAAAATGAACAGAATGACACATACAGTAAGGTTAGCATGTTGTGGTGATCCCCTGCATCACACACACGACATGACCACCCTTAAGTCAGATCCGGGAAGATTTCAAACCAAACTCACCAGTGGAATAGTGGAGTGTCGTTCAAAGAACGTTTCGTTCATTTGACCTAATCTTGTATGTGACTCAAGAGGAACGGGTTGTTTCAGTGAGTAATTCGTTCATTTTCACGCATGCGTGAATAGTGGACTCTTACATTCACTCGTTACACAGCAGCTGCATGGTCTCCATCAGCACAGGAAACAGAATTGATTAGTTCACGACTCTCAACTGTGGGTCTCTAGGTCTGAGTCGTTCATTTGTCACGTGACAGCTACTGTGGAGCAGGAATGAACTACTCGTCTTTCGTTCATTCTGCAGACTGAGTGACTGCCAGCACCGGACAATGACAGGCAGGTCGGTTGTCAGGTAACAGTCACTGGACTGACATATAGCTATTTCGTTAATTATGTGACATTTTATAAAGCATAACGTTATTACAGCGAAGTGATGTTGTGCTAAGTTATAGTTGTAACACAGCCGTACGGTAACTTTAGTCCTGCTAGTGTTTAACATTACAGCTAACAGCTGATGAGTTGTTCTGGGTCTGCTCCACTTCAGTGCCCTGGCAGGGTTCTACCGGGAGCCGAATTACCTCAGAGGTAGTCTCCTCTTCAAAACAAAAAGACCCGGTCATTAAAACATTAAAACACAGCCACATAGTAACGTTAGAGTTAGGCCTGTAAACAGCTAACAGCTGATCCAGGTCCGCCAGAGAACGCAACGTAACTTTTCCTTTTTATTTACCAACAGAGCCGTGCTGTTTCACAGCTCGTGACTGGTGAACAACCTGGCAGTGTTTCAGAGCGATGTGCTCATGTTTGTTTCTTTCTGTCTGCAGAATCCGGACCTGATGTGGTCCATTCTATGTCCAGAACTGCCAAACTGCTGCGTTTATGTGTTTATTTCTTTGTTCCTCTCTCTGTGCTGGAGTTCTTTAAGAACTTGGTGGCTTGATACAGATTATTATTAAATTGGTTGAATTTTAATAAGAGTGTGTTTATTCATATAGTGTATCAAGCTTATTACTTCAATACATTTACTGCAAATTTGATATTAATATTTTACTCATGGATCGTGACGTAAGGCTACTCTATCAATGAGCACTTTAGAGATAATGATAGTAATTATATACATAAGCCTTTATATGGCTGGTCTGGTTGTATACTCAGGAAAGATTATGAAAATGGAAGGATTTAGGCAGAGTAGTGAATTGCATATAGACAACATATTTCTGTGGTTTTTACATGGTTTGAATTTGGTTGTGGACCCAGGGGGGCTTTATATAATGATGATATACAGTAATCAAGAGGTGAATTTGTACATTATACTTTGTCAAATAAAGCAAGTTAGGCAGCCTTCCATGTTTGAGAATGGCTCTGTTTTTTTAATTGCCACTAGAGGGCTGCAGCGCCGCAATAACCAGCCTAGTTTAAATGAACGAAATGACTCAAAAAAAGATTAGTTAATTTTAATGAACGAGATTTGAATGAACGAGTCTGACAAAAGATTCAAACTTGCCATCACGACAGTGGAAAAGGCCCAGTCCATCCTGACTGACATCTGATTAGCTTGCCAGCAGCATTATGGGAAGTAACTACTGTGTTGTTGGAGATTCACTAAGCTTGTCCATTAAACGCAGGAGTCTCACTTATTATTATTTTTGTTGGCCAATTTTTCTATTGAAACTTAAAATTAGTATTTTTTTTCAGCTTGCTGGAATCCAGGAGAGGAGGTTTTTGTTGAGATATGGATATTTTAAATAAATAATAGTGATTGTTAAGTAAGGTGGAGTGATTATCATATACTGAAAGACATTTTAGCATACTGGGGAATATTTGTGTGGGAGGAGATTACATTCACATATCTTTTTCTTAACAAATTCTTATTAATTTTACTAATTATAATGAGAGCCATTGTGTTCGCAAAACTTCTGTATAGTGATGGGGCACTCGCTCTACCACCTGAGCTAACCGTGCAGCTAGATTAGCTTTACTAGCTTTTTTAATTTATCTGCATTCAAATTGCTGTCAGATAGCGGATGGATTCCAAGATTGCTAATCAGGCTTTAAACAATGACTGGTGCACATAAGGGGAAGTCCAAAACTTAATTCATTGTATTAGCTTTATATTTGCCACAGTGAGTATTTTAAAATTCCTTCCTACTTTGTTTAATTTTTTGTGAACTTCTATGATTTCCCCAGTACAGGCAATAGAACTTACTATATACTTTGTGCAACCTTTCCACAGTATCTATTTCAAAATGCCATCAACATAACGTCACAGAAAGGTCAGCACTCCAATCTGTCCTCCTCCTGAGGCCACCTGATATAGTGGTAACTAGGTGCAAATTGGAAAGTGCTACTCAATGGACATCCACACAGCTTAACTTAGAAAGAGGGACTACAAAGACACAGTAGGGGGGAGCCGGGACGAATGAAACACTTTTCAGATACAACTCATTTTAAAATGTAATGTTACAGACAGAAATCATTTGTTGTTGTCGTCATCAACAACTCACATGTGTGTTCTATCAATACAAGGTGTTATATTGTTAAAATGTGGAATGACCTCAGTATAATTTCACTTTGAAGGAAAGGTTCATCCGTCCCTACTGTGCGGGACGGATGAAACACAACAATATACATTTAAATAGTTTAAGTTATTCTTGTCTTTATTTAGAAAGCTTGACACTGCCCTTCTTAATACGTAATTGCAAACTCATTATGTCCTTTTTCTTAATAAAAAAATACTATAAATATAACTTCGCTAGCTAACTTATAAAATCTTAAAGCTAATGCACTTGGAACAGATATCTGCATCCTTTTTTCCTGCTCTACTGTGAAGAAGACCCTGTTATTTGGCTGTGATAATCCTGGTGGTCCAGCCTGCAGCCTGGTGGACTCTGCCCCCCTTCCCACCGTGTTTAAATAAGGTAGAATGGCTAGCTTACTAAACTGTAAAACTTTGACATTTAAAATTTCAGGATGTGTTAAAATACTAACTAATCTTTTATGTGATCATCACCACGGCACATGGAACAATAAACACAACTCGTCATCCAAAAAAAAAAAGATTGCTTGAGTGAATTTACTTTCCGTGATTGAAAACAGCTTCTTTCATATACCTCCGTGAAAGTGTAACGGATCCATAATAAATAAGTCAGCAAATTCACATTTAACTAATTTTCGAAAAGATGTCATCAGAACAAGACTAGGTTGAAACCAACTATATGACTGGAATGTGAATGGTCATTGTGCTCCTGAGGATGTTATTGTGGACTGCCCATGGCTCGCTGTAAAGCTTTGTTTATGCTCGATGCAGTCTGCCAGGACCGAGGGTGTCTGCGCCACAAGGGACATCATCAAGCCTCTTACGTCGAGCATATTGGCTTGGTGAGCCCCCGAGATCCGTTGTCTGACACCTCCATGCACAGGGCTTTTTGTGTCAAGATAGACAAGTTCAAAGCTTTTATTTGTTTTTTCACTTCACTTTTGTTAATTATGAAAGTATAAACAGGCATCTGCAGAACATGTTAACATGACTGCTATGAATACTGTTAAAAGCAAATAAGGATTTGCACGGGCGCATTGCTAGCTCACCAGCAGTGCAACCGTGCTACATGAACAGACGTGCCACGTTGCCAACATCTCTTCCACCGCGCGGTCACAGCGCAGCTAGGCTGCTATAGCTGGAGAGAGATGGCCGAGACCACCTCTCTTCTAGCACAGTAGGACGCAAGAAGTCTCTCGCTGCTTTGGTTGGTTTCATTTCCTCCATGTGTGGCTTGCGGTGCCGGTTTGCAGCAGACGAGGGTGTCCCGCCATGTCACTGCTTCACATGGCAGCTGTGTTGAGGCTGATGCCGAAAATATACCTCCGACAACGCCGTCACAGCGGCTGTGGTTCATTAGGACACCACAGCCTGCTCTGCATTTAGGAATGTGGCCCCCTTGAAGTTTATTTTTTAAAAAGTCTCAACCTAAGAAAAAGAAAAAGTGAATGGTGGCAGAGGGAAAGAGGCTGGTGCACACTGCCAGACCCCCTCTCTCCTTTATGTGTCCAGCATGCCATTGCTCTGATCATGTTTCATGTGCCGCTTGTGTACACACTGAAAATGCTGTGAATGTTCGTACTGTTTTGACTAAAACACAAAACCTTTCTAAAGAGCATCCTCCCCACTGAAACCTTTCCCTCTTAGGCTCTGAGTGTAACATGCTCCAGTCTCCACAAAATCACATGTTCACTGATGCTAGGCTGATGGCTCCATCCACGGCCCACATTGCTGTCCCGGCTAAGTTCGAGTGAGACTGTAGGGCATGGGCTTACTCCTCAGTAGCCAGGCTGCCCGTCCTATGCCAGGAGAGTTTTGTGGCAAAGAGTGCTGCCGTTTTGCTAAACCGTAGACATTTCCATGGATGCTGACAAACTGGGTGGACGTCATTCTGAGACAAAGTTACTCTCTTCAGTTTTGCCGCATACCACCAGTTTTCCAGAGCATCAAGGAAGCCAGACTGTCCTCTCAGAAGGAAGTGCCACTTGAACCAGAATATCGGACAAAAAGCATTCTGGATGCTGAAATCAAGAAACTGACACTTTAACAAGAAGTTTGTACGCTTTGCCTTTCAGGCAGTAGCCTGGAAATACAACTGGCTGCCCTTCAGCTATTTGGTAGCCCCTCACTTGTTCAACAGATGCATGGACACTGCACTGCAGTGCAACCAAGTTGCAAGCAGGGCCTTTTTGGAACTCAGACAGACAATGCTTCTCTAGGCGGTCCACAGGCAGCAATGGGGGACAATGGTGAAACTGCTGTGATTCAGCTGTTGCGACAGCTACAATGTTGGTTCGCCAGTCTGCATCTGGACCTCAAGAGGCAGACCTCAAAGGTGGTTCTGGCGGTCTCCTCGCCATCTGGCAGCGGTGGTGTCAGTCTTCATGGTTGTGTCTCTGAGCGGATAGGGAGGTACCTGCCAGGGGAGAGCAGTGGGTGGTGTATGGACCCCCGGGGAGAGCCGACACACAATCCAACCAGGCTGTTTCTGGTCCTCCAGCATGTACATCAACCGACAGGGCAAAGCTGGAGATGAACCTATGGTTATTGGCATCAGAACATCTGGTGTCTCTGAAAGCCCTACACGTCCCAGGCTTGGGGCTGCGCTCGGTTTGGGTTGACCCCAAACCAAGCGCATGGAGACTGGACCCCAATGTGGTTCAGCAGATCTGGGTTTGCTTTGGGAGAGCAGAGGTGGATATGTTTGCCAACAGCCACAAAACCCACTGCCTGCTTTTTCAGCCACAGGACAGCTCACCCCTGGAGATGGATGCGCTTGCATCATAGGCGCCATGCTGGTGTAGGACAAACCCCTCCAGGTTTGTCTCCTTCAAGGGAGAGGCAGAGACAGGCTTGTCTATCCGCTGATGTCATACAGACCATCCAAGTGGGGAGGGCAGGCACCACCATGTCTTGTTACAAAGCGAAGTGGTTGGGCTTTCAAGGCTGATCCAGATCCATCAACCTGTTTAGTGGGATCCATTGTCTCCTTCCTACAAGGTCTGATGGAGAAGAGCCTGTTGCACTCAACCATCAAGGTGTATATGGTAGCCATCACGTGCTGTCGAGGGATTTGGAGACAGAACAGTCTTTGCCCACTCCGTCGAGAAGTGTTTTCTGCAGGACATGAGAAGACAGAGACTGGTGTCACGTGTCATGGCTCAGTGGGACTTGCAACGTCTTCTGGAGGCTCTAACGTCTGGACCTTATAAGCCTCTAAGCTCATTGGCAATGCTATTTCTCAAGACAGCCTTGCTGCTAGCTCTCACCTCTGCTAAGAGGGTGAGTGGATCTTCCAAGCCCAGGCATGGGCTGGAACTACGTTTTCGCAACCATAGAAATTCCGTACTTCTACGCATAAGCGCACTGTATTGTGGCATCAGAGAATTTGACACTGCTGTTTCATAAAACAGAGACCAATCTTATATAGGTTTTTATGAAACCTAAAACATAATAAAAATATGCGATATTTGACACCTTTAGGATTCACTTAAAATAGTAAGCTGGAGCATGTCACAATCACTGTACATCTGACTCTAACGTTACAGACAGTGAAACTCTGGGGTGTCATGAGGTTATAAGGAGAGAAAGACAAAGAGGGGAATTGAAAGAGACAGAAAGAACAAGAGAGTCAGTTGTCAAGATACATTTTCATTGTGGAATAGATTTATTTTTGTTGCCTGAGTTACCACATTTTGAGAACATCTGATCATTCACGGAGTTGAAGGAGTGGGAGAGCCTCTGATGTGCAAAGTGCATTGGATAAAGAGTCAATTATACAGCTGTCCAAATATCATTCCTCTGTCTCCATTCACATGCTGCCTTGCACGCTCTGTCTCTCTCTTTCTCTCTCTCTCTCATCTGTAATGGCTCTCCTCTGGCTGAACATACTGTAGCCTCTCCAATTTGCTGGTCTTTGAACTAAAACCAAAAGAAGTGCTAGTGGGAGAATGACAAGTTGACAGACAGAAAGACAGTGAGATGTAATAGAATTTTGAAAGTGCTGACAAGTTCCCATACACGTATCACTGATGATAAAAAAATATTTTTTATTGTCTAGACTTGATAATGTGAGTTGTCCTTTGCCATTTGCATCAGACAATGCTAAATATACATTTTGATCTGATTATGGCACTAGACGATTAATAAAGGTATCCCTAAACCTTTCACAGTTCATTCTGAGGGGAACATGAATGTCAGATTTCTCGATAACATGGCAATCGATCCAATAGTTGTCGAGACATTTCACTCAAAACCAACCTCATGGGGCTGCTAAAGGAAAATTAAAGGATTGCCAAAGTCAAAAGGATTTGTTGTTGTTGTTGCTCTTCAGAAATTGGTGGTGGTGCTAAATGCTCTCTAAATTTTATTTAATTCTTCATTGATATTATTTTTGTAACAAATGTAGTGGGCCTTCCTGTATAGTTTGGTGGTACATTTACTATTTGTCTGTGCTATGTACTATGTACTTCTCTTATGTAAAGGCATAAACGAGAACACTTCAGATGATAGGCAAACTGCTGCTAGAGGTCCTGTTTCGTAAATTGGACAGAAATTCATTCACTGTCATGATTTTGTTTTAGTTTCATGTCTTTACTCTTAGTTCTTGTGTACATTATTTTGGTGTAGTCTCCTGTACTCCGTGTTCTAGTTCTGTGTTCTGGTATTTTGTTACATGTGTGCGTTTCTGTCTTGTTGCTCTGCTTGTCACGTCAGTCTCTCTGTTACGCTCTGCTCTCTCTCTCTCTCTCTCTATCTCTCCCAGCCTGTGTCTCGTTAACCCTGATCCCTGTCACCTGCTTGTTAGTTCCTGTATGTATATATACCTGGTGTTTCTGTCTTGTCTTTGTCGGGTCATTGTGCTCTGTGCCTTCTGTTACCCTCTGAACCCTCAGTGGGTGGATTACCTGTTGTTAATGTGTCCCTTGTGTATCCTGTAGTTTTGCCTTCACTGTCTCGTTGTGTCTGGATTTTGGATTTTTGTATTTTGGAGTTCTGTTGGATTACTTTCTTTTGGACTTTGTTTATCAGCCACTTGGACTGTAAGTGTGCTCGCCTTCTGTTGACATTAAACCTTTGAACTTTATCTGCCTGCCTACATGTCCTGCATTTGGGTCCTACTACCTGCCTCCACACCATTCTGGAAATGTTTGATAACATTGTCTTCTATCTCTAACAATATCCTTTCCCAGATGCAACAGCTCTGTTCTGTGTTGACATAATGATTATATTTTAACCATCAACAGGTCTGCCACATCCACATTTAATGTCTTTCATTCCACATGGAAATGTATGGTACATCTGTATGAGATCACAGGCTAGGCAGGTGCTTTGTTTTCTTTATGTATATTAGTGAAAGCTCAATGGATATTATATTTAAATGCTGGGAACATACACATACAGCTGGAGATTTAATTAAAAGTAGGCAGCAAAAGTTTCACAGATAATTAGTATATATGCAACCTTGCTCCTGGACTCTGGGCTCTCAGTGTCATTTCAGATGGTGGCGTGCTTGTGCCTTGGGTGCATATCCACCTTACCAATTTAATTGAACAGCTGCTCAGCATCAAGATTCATACACACGTACCTACTTCCTTGAGTCTGATGGCTCCTTTATTGTGACAAATATGGGGGCAATTTATTGGTCTCCCTGGACAGTAAATAGAAGGTTACATGCAGCACCAGAGCTTTAATTGCATTGTCAGGAGAAGGTAATGTCTAGCCATGGCAGCTCTGATGTGTGCACATAAACTCACATAGATGTATACATTCATTCACCACCTACAGTTTGTATGCACACACTGTGTCTTATTACATGTAAACAGTGCACATGAACGCAGCACCCCGTATGCACACACATTGTGCTTTCAAGAAAATAAGATATTTTGTCAAGGTCCTCTTTCTTTTCCTTTTGGTTACACTTCATTGCAGCCAACGTGGGTCAGATATAGATAACAGCTGTTTGCAGGGCTTGTATTAACACTATCACAGCATCACTTGTATACCTCCGTTATCTTCTTGTCAACATATACTTTTGACATATAACTACTTTTATCCACTGATCTTTTGTTCAGGAAATATAAGACTACCATGTGTAATCAATGTAAAATGTTTGGTGATTGGTGGGAGTTAAATCAACAAATCTGTCTCAATAGTAATTTTTTAAAAAGAAAATTACATACAATACATTAGGCTACAGTAATTACATGTACTGTTGATCCATATACTCATATCATCATCCATCTTAGTTTTTTGATAAAATAGAGTTGGTAATTCTAAGTTGAGACTTTAAATATTAATGCAAACAATACAATATTCGAGCTTGTGCTTTTATCTAAAGGCTAATATCAGCATGACAATGCTAACATGTTGATGATTTGCAGGTATTTTTATGAGTGTCAGTCAGCGTTTGGGTGCTGAGAGAAAGTCAGTCTATAAAAAGATGCCGTACTAAACGCTGCACAACATTCATGTTTTTTGTATTAATTTAAATGCTGTCAATAACTATTATATATAAATTACTGTGGCGTCAATTTATATATAGTAGTTATTAACAGCATTTTCTACCAATTTTAGACTGTTTTAGACAACACATGCTGTATGTCAAAGCAGCCACAGCAATTACACAGGCAAGATCACTGAAGTCAAGCATGAAAACTGCAAAGAGATGATGAAGGAGTGAGACAGAACCACAAAAGATGTGGCCCCTGACTAGTTCATAGTTTATAATAACCCAATGTGGTGCAAGGAGGATACAAGAGGCTAATGTTCACACAGGAGACAAGCGTGAAGCACATTCAACCTGCGTTTGTCCCACAGCTGTCACTGTGTTTGTCACTATTGGTCACTTTTGTTTTGATACAATCCTTATGCTTAATAAATTAATACAAAAAATATTACAAAGACAAAAGTGATACATATTGTGATAGTAGTGATTTTTTTCATTATATAATGAATGACAAAGTGTTACTGTTGGCAGATTAATGTTGTCACTGTTTGGGTACAGGAGTTGATTCTGACATGTGTATGAAGTGTGTTGGTTGCATTAGTGCATTTCAGATGGACATTAAACAGCTGTGAAAAGGAAACCTAACCAAATCTGTTATATTGTGAGGGGAGCCAGTACTGATCCATTAGCCAATTGCACTCTAATGTTCTATTTCACAGAGTCTTTGACGTATAATTGTTTATTTAAACAAATCTATCTGAAGGTCATTCCAAATCCATGAGTACAGGAGATTGTTATTTAAGAGGCGAGGACTGCTATCTTAAAAGAAAACGTATCAAAATATTGCTATTTCCTTTGGAACTGTAGCATTAGAGAAGGTATGTATCCAGCAGAGACTCCACGATCTAGATAATTACAATGTATCCCTGTCACAAGAAATGTCAGACACAATAAACACTTTAAAATATGGTTTGTTGCTTACTTTACCTAGCTCCATTTTGCTGGAATTTGTAGGTGCTTGGAAATCTTTGAAGTGCTCAGAGGAGTGTAAGATAGTAAAGCAAACTCTAACTGAATATGACATAATGAGTGCCAGAAAGAAGTGAAAAGTCTAATGCATAACTCTCTAATTGGTGTCTGCTTTGGCATGGGGGTGGAAGACCACCAGAAGGATAGAGCACAACTGGGGATAGAAGCAATAAATAGGAAAGAGCAGATGGTCTACTCCAGAGGACAGACACCCAAACGCATGCAACATACTGGACAGCAAAAAAGTTGGTGTGTAACTGAGTGTGTATGTTTGTGTGTGATAGAGAAAGGGAGATAGTGTGTGTGTGTGTGTGTGTGTGTGTGTGTGTGTGTGTGTGTGTGTTGTGTGTGATACTGTACATGTATTTATGCCAGCTAGAATTTTTGAGAATTATGAGCTTTTATGGATGAGTCTTATATAGATTATGTAAGACGCATGTCTGTATAGGTGTTTAAACTGTCAATCCAACAAAGTACAGTGGCTGTGGTGCTGAACAGACGGAGAATATCAGCCTCATCTATGAGTCATTATTTTTACACAGGTGAAGCTCGAAAAATTAGCATATCATGTAAAAGTTAATTTTCAGTAATTCAACTTAAAAGGTTAAACTAATATATTATATAGAGAATCATTACATGCAAAGTGAGATATTTCAAGCCTTTATTTGATATAATTTTGATGATTATTGTGTACAGCTTATGAAAACCCCAAATTCAAAGTCTCAGAAAATTAGAATATTACATGCAATCAATAAAAAAAAGGATTTTAAATACAGAAATGTCAGCCCTCTGAAAAGTATAATCATGCATGTACTCAGTACTTGGTTTGGGCCCCTTTTGCATGAATTATTGCCTCAATGCGGCATGGCATGGATGCTATCAGCCTGTGGCACTGCTGAGGTGTTATAGGAGACCAGGATGCTTCAATAGCAGCCTTCAGCTCTTCTGCATTGTTTGGTCTCATGTCTTTCATCTTTCTCTTGGCAATGCCCTATAGATTCTCTATGGGGTTCAGATCAGGCCAGTTTGCTGGCCAATCAAGCACCGTAATCCCATGGTCATTGAACGAGGTTTTGGTACTTTTGGCAGTGTGGGCAGGTGCCAAGTCCTGCTGGAAAATGAAGTCAGCATCTCCATAAAGCTTGTCTGCTGAAGGAAGCATAAAGTGCTCTAAAATGTCCTGGTAGACGGCTGCGCTGACTCTGGACTTAATAAAGGACGGTGGACCAACACCAGCAGATGACATGGCTCCCCAAACCAACACAGACTGTGGAAACTTCACACTGGACTTTAAGCATCTTGGACTGAGTGCCTCTCCATTCTTCCTCCAGACTCTGGGACCTTGGTTTCCAAATGAGATGCAAAATTTGCTCCCAACAGAAAAGAGGACTATGGACCACTGAGAAACAGACCAGTTATTTTTTTCTTTAGCCCAGGTAAGCCGCTTCTGACGTTGTTTGTTGTTCAGGAGCGGCTTGACAAGAGTAATACGACATTTGAAGCCCGTCTGTGTGTGGTGGCTCTTGATGCAGCAACTCCAGCCTCAGTCCACTCCTTGTGAAGCTCCCCCACTCATTTTAATGGCCTCTTCCTGACAATCCTCTCCAGGTTACGGTCATCCCTGCTGCTTGTGCACATTTTTCTTCCACACTTTTCCCTTCCAATTAACTTTCTATTAATGTGCCTTGATACATCACCTGAGAACATCCAACTTCTTTTGCAATTACCTTTTGAGGCTTTCCCTCCTTGTGGAGGGTGTCAATGATAGTTTTCTGCAGAACTGTCAGGTCAGCAGTCTTCCCCATGATTGTGAATTCTACTGAACCAGACTGAGAGACCAATTAAAGGCTCAGGAACCCTTTGCAGGTGTTTTGGATTCATTAGCTGATTAGAGTGTGACACTTTGAGCCTACAATACCAATACTGAACCTTTTCACAATATTCTAATTTTCTGAGATTGTGAATTTGGGGTTTTCATAAGCTGTAAGCCATAATCATCGAAATTATATCAAATAAAGGCTTGAAATAATCTCACTTTGCATGTAAAGATTCTCTATAATATATTAGTTTCACATTTTAAGTTCAATTACTGAAATAAATTAACTTTTGAACTATTTTTTTCGAGTTTCACCTTTATCTATCTATCTATCTATATATATCATAATATTTGAAATCTTAAAAATGTGACAACATGACAACATTATGCACCATTTACTGTATTTTTTATTTACTTTGACTTAATTAAGGGAAGTACAGCATCATCAGCAGCTCTTTCAGATTTTCTCTTCATTTTCTAAATTCAGGGCATCCTCTCCAAGAGGACTCCATTTACTATAAAATGCTGTGAATAGTTTCCCCTTGCAGGTGCAATCAGAGCAACTTTTTGATGGGTTCTAATGACGATGATTTTACTGTTTGAGGAACATTGGGATTACACATACTACTCTTAACAACCACCCACCTGTATCATTTGTTTCTGTTTGACATTACCTTAGGCAGACTGAATTGTGGATTTTGCCATTAAGCTAGTAATGACTCATTGAGCATTACACATAGCCCGGATGTTAATGGAGTAGGTGTGCAGTCTCTTTCAGTAAATAAAGTGATCTTCAGAAATTGGTATTATGGATTAAGCTAATGCCTTCCAACTCAACTCCAATGACATTTAAGAATCATGTGGTTTAAAAGAAATCTACTTTGCCTGTGTTGATTTGTCTGCTGCATGTGGGGAATGGGTATGGTTTCCCTGTTGCTTTAGTATTGTATTTAGTTCAAAAACAGCAGTGATTGACCATAATTAGCTGTTATGCAAATTAAAAAGGTGCAAATTGCAAGTAGTTTCTGAGCTTTTTTAATATTTCAAATAGAGATGAAGAGACACTAATGTTGATGAGAGTAAGAGCTACAGTTCTGCGGTTAAACAGACTGCCAAACCTATAATAGGGCATGTGTGAGAAATAAGGTGAAGGACAAGCACCAGTGAAATCACATTGACCTCATGCAACATTTATTGTTAGTGGAGGCTTTAAAAAAGCTACACAACCTGTTTTATATGCCATTAAACCTCATGGAATGACAGGGTAACTGAATAAAAAGTACCGAAGGGCAGGGGTACAGAGGTACAAATGAAGCTAATTTTCAGAATACTTACTAACTAGGTAGGGATTCTAAATGACTTTTAGTGTTACAGAGTAGTTGGAGAGCTGGGCAGAAGGTGTCAACATCTGATGGGATAGTGGTGTCTGTCCTGTTGAAGGAGACCAGACGGATTAGGGTGGGAGCACATGTTCATCTCCATTTGGGACCAAGGCTGGCAGACGTCAACATTGATTCCCCAGGTAATCCAGCTGTTAATAATGTTTTTGGTTTCCCAGTTTGGCAATATGCATCTTTCTGAGCTTGCAATCCAAATTCAATCCAGGTGTGCTATCTAGACTGATGAGTGTTTTGGAGTGTAAAAAACACACACACTTATGAGTACACATGGCACACACATGCACACATAAAAAGTTTCTCATTGATTCAGTCCCACCCTGTGCACAAAAATACTCTTATATCTTCATAACGTTAACTGTTATCTCATCAACATTATATTTAACAAGTAGCCTTAGAGCTGAGTAGAAGAGAAGGACTATACTGTTCAACCACATCCCTACTCCGAATGTTTGTATTAAATCAGATATCAAAAGTATAAAATATGGTCATCTCTTACAAGCAAAAACAAGTTCAGAGGGTCCACATACTTTAATCTCATTCATTATCAAAGAGCATTAAAGCAAAGCAAAAAACCAAAAGTAAGAAATCTTCTTTAGTGATCTAATCTGTCAGTTCTTGCATTCTGTATATATGTGTGTGAAATACCCTCCATTTCACAGCAGCAGACACTTAATAATTCAAGAATCCAGTAGAAGTGATACAAGGCATAAACTAAAATGAAATTAGTGTGAGTCTGGGACACATTAGACAAGGTCATCATAAGTGCAAAACTGAAAACATTGTAAGCAAAAGAGCTCCCACTAGAAGTAAGGTGTAACCTTCCAAATCAACATATAAAAAAATGAATGAACAGCACTAAACAACTTGATTGCAAAGAAACATCAGAACATAGACTATTAAGGTATTGTAAAAACCAACATAATGGCAGGCATAAATGCTACACATTTATTTACATGTCATGCTATGTAACACATTTGAAATATTATGTTTAGACATTGCAACCCTAGATCCCTTGAGCACAGATCTCAACTGTCAGGGGATCAAGAGAAAATTGCAATGCAGGTAATGAGAATCCATCACTAATGAGACCAAGGCAGGAGGAGCTTTGTTGAATCTACAGAAAACATGAAGAAACCATCCTTGTCCACATTTTATCATTTTAATTGTCAGAATACTCTGGTATTGTGCAGAATGAAACATAACTTTCTTTAATAAAAGTTCACTTTTGTTACTGAGCAGCCACCAGTTCTCACCAACTCTGTGTCTGTATCTTCATCCAAAAACACTGTTGCTCAGCACAAGCTGTAATCAAATATATGGTGATTAGACTACCTTTATATTTCACACTTACACCATCCCTTTTTCAACTACTTAGTGTAAAGATAAATTATGTAAATTAAAATGCAACCCAATGAAATAGCCACATATTGATAGTTTGTCCTTAAATGGAAAAGAAAAACTCAACACAACTTTAACCAAAACTCATTAAGCTAAATTAAAAATGTACCTTTTTTATTTACATTGTGATTTTGTTGTTTTTAATTATTTGACAGAGTTTTCCTTATTAATTCGCTATAGCTGGTCGTAAGCACATGATTTTTATGATATACCATAAAGAGTGTAACTGATCACATATTTGGAAGAACCAGGCCTTGGTCATGTTGCTTGTAAGAAAGAACTGTGGAAAGGAAGGAATTTGCATTCTGTTTTTTTTAACTTATCCTAGAGGGACTATACTGTATAATCCCTAGAAACTGTTTTATGTCAAGTCATATTTAAGAACATCCAAACATCCAATGCTATGTTGCATTCTTGATTGATTTTCTTGGGGTCTGCATGCTATTGTCTTCTTATCCCTGTCTTTTTACAATGTATGTTAAACTATTGACACATGAGATTAAAATATATCCGCCATAATCCAATTTCCCTTGCACAGCTTGTCTAATTCTGTATGAAACAGCTAAAATATGTTTTGTATCAGTGGTGTGTAAAATTACCTTCAGGCAGTTTCATGCAACCCATTGACATTCAAAAGAAACGAAAAAGATGTGTTTCTCCAGTTGTGACAAAAGGCTGTTATCTGGTCGAAGGCAGTGACATGCCTCTTGCCATGCTTAGCATGTTTGTAGCTCACATTTGCACAGCAGAAGAGTAGGCTGTTTAAAAATTCTTAATGAACAATCATTTGGTCAGACATGATTGTGTGACCAATGAATGTAAATGTTTAGAGACATTTAGAGAAACTGATTTTCTTAATCATGTTTCAGAAAAACTAGGTAGATTACATTTTTCGAGAGGGTAATGATAACTCACATAGCCAGCAATATTTTGTGCATTTTGCTGATCCTACAGGGCAAAGTATCAACACCACCATATGGTACAATTATACCCATGTTTAGGCCGTTGACCACCACCGCAGCCAAATTAATTCAATTTCGACATACATAATCAGTTACATAAACGGTTGTTCCAATATTTTGTTGACTATATTTATGTGTGTAGCAGGGTCTTCGAGATCCTAGATATATTGATCGAGAAAAGTTGTACAGAGGTTAGGCTTAAAAATGAAATTAATATTTAATAATTTCAGACATTACAGCAATTTTGAGGTGCAATGGTAATAATGACTCTCATTTACTTCTTCCTATTTTCCCCAGAATAGTAAACTGGTAAAGGTACAGGCTACTTTGCCAAAAACTTGTGAAGCCAATTCTCATGCTACATGGTACTCCAGACCCTTGCTCTCTACTAGTGCAGTTGCACTGCTGAGTTAATTACAACATATAATATTTTAATGACTAATGTTTCAGGATAATATAGTTTTGGGATCTCTGTGTCTGTCTGTATCTGTTAATAAGCACAACCCTGCAAGTGGTGTGGTGATAAAAGAGATACTCCTCTGAAGGGCAGTCATCTCTAATAATGATATCACCACTTATCAAGAGAGAAAGCAACTAATCAGTGAATACACCTGATGACAATGTTTGGCTGGAATCATAACCTGGGCTGTGTCCAAAAGCACTTCTTTGTTAATTAATTCACTATTTCCCTTTGATAAACACTGAATAACTGACTCTGCAATGAGTTGTAAATTAAGATTTCATACACGTTATTGACAAAACATTTTTGTGTTACACTGTGTGGATTTTTGAGAGAATTAAAAGGAATACTTTTCACAAAATTAAACGATAAAATGGTAGCCATTTTGGATATAAGGCTGCTTTTGACCCTCAATGGCACATGATTAAACACTATTGATCTAATGTTAAAGAACAATGTAAATATTTAGGCAACAATTTCATTTTGTCTTTCTTTTTACTTTAATTTATGTACTTTTTTTTCAAAGGTTAATTGCCTCTGATCTCTACTTGGTTCCTTTACACAATGCAATATCTGTGCATAGCATCCACGGTTTAGGAAATTATGTGGTTGTTGAAAACCGCTATTGTTAAGGTATGGTCAAGGTCTGGGAACTGAATTAATTGGTTAAACTTGAGGAAACATGCACACTATCAACTTTTTTCCCTGGTAATGACTGCAGAACAAAACTTAGAAGATCAACGAAGTCATAAGGACACATCATCTGGAATAATAGTTGTTGACATAGTTCAATCTGGGCCAAAGACGCTTTTTCAATTGCTGTAGGTAAAGAGAAGTCATGGTTAGGTTGAGCTCACCTAACACAAATGTCCTTGCCACTACAGAGAACCATAGAAAAACAGTAATTCATAGGAATAATACTGTGGAACTAAGACATGTTTTAACTTTCAAAGGCTCTGCTTCCTGTTTTTTTCTGTTGTCACCTACTTAAGCATGCATGGTCAAGCAGCAGCAGAGTCTGCCCATTTGTCTCATTAGTGGAGAAGACAGAAAGAAGTATGACTCTCCTGAAATACCTGCCCTTGCCCACAACTCGGGGCAGGCTGAATGAAAGACGACCATATCGAATAATACTGCTTCTGATTCATTTTCTATATTAAACATCAATGGAAGCGGTAGGGGAAGATCTCTGACAAGTTATTGTGTTTGTGTATATTATTGTCATTGAAAATAACATAACTGCAAGAAGTTAAGTGGTCTTTATGAGATGGCTTTCCACATTTCTTCTTCATTATTTTCTATTCTGGCTGAAGAAGGGATGTTTATTTCTACAACATATTTAAAAGTATTGCCTTTTTAACAGTTGTGAAAAGAGTGACAGATGAGCTGACTGTGAAGGTGCGCACAAGACTGATCGAAAAAACAGCAAAGGTAGTGAAAAACAGTAGCAAAGTAATATTTCTAAGTGGTACCAGATTAAGATCATAATCATAAACCTCCTATGTGAAAATCAGATTCAGAACATAATAACTCATATTTCACCCTCTGTCTAACTAACAATGCCAAAGTGGTGTGTGTTCTACCTTTTGCACTGTCCCGCACCAAGGGATCACCTGAAATCATGTGCTCAATATTCCGTGCTTAAGTTACATGGTGACATGAATATGAGGAGAGGTGGCTGGTAGCTCTGGAAAAAATACATTAGACCTTGTGCTAAGAATTGGTTCTACAGATGGCAATGTCGTCCGTCGAAACTAGAGGCCATAAAGTCATGTAATAATGTTTATGTATGTGCTGCATATATCTCAACTTCATAATTGCCGATCTGTGACATTGTAAAAGCAGAAACCTACAGATAAAGCTTCAGAACACGCTCTTTGACAATTAGTCCTTGATGTGTGAATTTTCAGTCCTAAAACACCATCAGTAAACTGGCAGACAAACAATCAAGAGAATGATATAATTTACTTGACAAAAATAGCAAATGGCCTTTTGAGCTTCAGATTCTGACCATACATTCTAATCATGTTTTTATTATGATTGTAAATAACGTTACAAATGCATAACAATTCAGAAGAACAAGGTTTAACCAACCAGGTGCCCTCAAATGTTAATCTGTGAACTTTGAAGCCAAGGTAAATCTGTGTGCACAGATGTAATAAATAAGATGCAGGGTTTTCTTTGAAGGCACTCCAGATGTCTTTTTATATCAATCTTACATTGGTTTAGAGGTAGCCTTCTTTCATGTCAAAAGCTCATAGCAAAAAGGCCATGGCTTCAGCATTCATTATAGATAGCTCTTGAGAACATTCTCATGAATAAAATAGTGACTTACTTGAGAAAAAACTTTTTAACTTGTGGTTGACTTGCAGTGTTATGCTGCACCTGTCGCTCAGTTCCCCAATTAAGAAGCAAAGAAAGACACACGCACGCACACACACACACACACACATATATATATGAATTAAAGAATAATTTGCTTTAGTTATTTATTGTTGGTCACAACATTGCATCCTACAACTATATTTGGACAGCAGTTTGTGTGTTTGTGTCCCACCTTTCCTCTCATCCACGTTCCTCCTTCTTATCCAAAGTTGCCCCAAACAAAGGATTAGGGAGTCTTTGCATATGGTGTTTCTTATTTGTGTTTTTTTAACATGCACAGCTCAAAGCACAGGTAAACTGTATGCTTTGTTAGGTGGGTGGACACTGTAAATATTTCGCACTGGAATTGATAATATTACTTTTCCCAATAAATAGTAGTGTAACAGATTATTATTTCCAAAACACTAATATTCTTACAGTAACTAATCCAAGTAATGCTACGTTACTGCGTTACTGGACGCACAATGCTTGACGTGAATGTGTGACTGCGCTGTTAGCCAAGAAGTTAAAGTTGTAGAATGAGGGAGACAGATGTTCTTTCAACAGCTGTAAGTATCACCAATATTGTGTGTTAGTCTACAGATGCAAAGAACACTGTCGACTGTTGTAAACTTTGTGCAACCAGCAAAAAACTTCAGAACAGTTCTAACGTTACATCTAATTTATTGAAGCAGCTTCTAAAGCAGCACAACAATGCACTGGGCACTTCTGATCCATATAACATTTCAGCATCCACTGCCGCATTTCTACTTAAAAGCATTCAGGTCCCTGTTAACAATGTTAACATTTACCTTCTGGGGATTCCCTCACATAACATAGCCCAGGCTTGTGTCCTCCTCGGTTAGTGGATCCAAAAACACAACAACCAGCATCTTGGAAATGCAAAAGTAACAAACTCAAAGTAACAGTGTAGCCTATCACTTGCTTCCTGGTTGGCGGGCAGCGGAAAATAACGTCATTTTTGCCCTGCAATGGAGCATTTTCTTTGGAATGTGACATCACATGAAAACCACATGAATACTGCCCTTTTAAAGGCTCAAGGAGCATCACAGGAGGCTGAGGCTGAAAGCAATGGACAGGGCTGGGGTACAGGGGCAAGTCTCAGGGTTCAGGAGAGAACTTCAGAAATGAATGCATTTTGTGGGGAAAAAATACCAACACAATACAGTTTTTGAATGTCTTATATAATGTCTCAATAGTGTTGAAGGTATAGTAATGTGTAACTTTTTGCTGTAATGCAGTAATATAACACATTACTAAAAAACATCCCAGTAATGTGCGTTACAATGCATTTTAACCCAAAATTTATTGGTGTTTTTTGTTTAAATTCACCAACACTGCACCAGAGAAAGACAATCTGTGAGTGTTGCTAGTTAAGGTGACTGCAGAGACTAATTCTACATTTACGAGATGGACATACTCCAATTATTTTCAGTTTGTTAGAGACAAGGACAAGAATGTTTTAGTCAAGTGCAATCTATGTAGCACACCGAGGGAACTGTCTACATCGAGAAAAGAGGTTTCTGTCCTGAAAAATGTTGATTTCATTAATGAAAGTAATATTTGACAGATAATAACACCTAGTACTCACCTAGTACTTTTTAAATGTTGAAATACATTAAATTGGCCAATACAACCCATATAATTCAGTGTTACATTTGTCAAAAAGTGATTACAGCCTCTACTTATTGACTGAATGGTTATTTACGGCTGCGTGAGTTATAATCTGTCAAATATAAATCTCGTTAATGAAAACAACACTTTTCAGGGCAGAAATAACCTTTTAGTCCATATGTAGATGCTTCAGTTACTTTATGGCAAGTGGAATACTACATTTAATGTGTTGTATGGCAGCTAAAAGGTATTTTAAGAGGTAAAAAGTACTAGGTGAGTTATAATCTGTCAAATATAACTCTCCTGAATAAAATGAAGTAATTTCAGAGCAGAAATAACCTTTCATTGAATAAGTAGATGCTTCAATCACTTTCTGGCAAGTGAAATACTGTATATAATGGGTTGTGTTGGCCATTAAATGGTATTTTAAGAGGCAAAAATTACAAGGTGAGTTATAATCTGTCAAACATAACTCTCCTGAAGGAAATCAAGTAATTTTGAGGAAGAAATAACCTTTTAGTCAATATGTAGATGCTTCAATCACTTTATGGCAAGTGGAATACTACATTTAATGTGTTGTATTGCAGCTAAAAGGTATTTTAAGAGGTAAAAAGTACTAGGTGAATTATAATCGGTCAAAAATAACTCTCCTGAATAAAATGAAGTCATTTCAGGGCAGAAATAACCTTTCATTGATAAGTAGTGCTTCAATCACTTTCTGGCAAGTGAAATACTGTATATAATGGGTTGTGTTGGCCATTAAATGGTATTTTAAGAGACAAAAATTATAAAGTGAGTTATAATCTGTCAAACATAACTCTAAATGAAATCAAGTAATTTCACAGGCCAGCAAGCTGCCCGCTCACAGAGCCTTCTGGTCCCACAGTCACACAGACCACTGCAGCAACAAGAGCAGAGGAAAACACAGCTGCAAGGTTTTCATACCGCTTATCTGTCTTTACATTCTGAGTAATGTTGAAACGTTTTAACTTAAATCAAGAGACAGCTGTTTGTGGGTTGGTGGTGTGTGTGGGTTGCTGGTGTATGTGTGTCGCATTGAACATTATGTCGCTGCAGTTTTGTGTGGCGTTGCTATGACAACCAGCTACATTGACAGGCAGTATCTCTGGGTACTATCTACATTGGAAAACGGAGGACAGCGGGCCAAAACAGAGTCGAGTGGAGTCAAGGCTAGGCGAGTTGAGCTGGTACTGGTAATGAAAAAACGGCATATGTGTACTGCCTCGCACCACAGATGCACAGCACTTAATCTAATTGCAAACAATGAGCTTGATAAATGGCTTACCTCTAATCCAGAATCGAGCACTGTGTATCGTAGTGCCACAGCCAAATGTTCTGCGCTATGGACAAAGGCCAGCCGCTCCACAGTTGCATCAGAGTGCCTAGAAGAGGTCAGTGATAGAAAGTTTATTGTCCCCACGGTAACACAGTGGAACTCATTCTATAACGCCTATGCTTGGTTCACAGAAGTGCCCCTCACTGACATCAATAACTTATACACACAGCTTAAATGTATGAGTGTATGAACGACAGGACTGAAATGAGTAATATTGTTGGAGGCCTAATTCTCCAAGAGCACTTTTTGATTGATAAAGCATAAGCTATGTACATCCAATGAATGCCAGCTTTGTGTTGTGAACATGAATTAAAAGAGAATAAAATAATTGAAACGGAAAAAAATATTGTGCATCTTGTCCTGTCATTAGGCTTTAGGTTGCATAATGGTGGGCTTCACACTAGTGTGTTTCATATAAATAGGAATAGAATAGAAATAAAATTTCCTATTTATTTTTAGAATTGTAATATTTACCATATTTTTATCAGTCTTAGGAAAGCCAGACCTTGATCCTTTGCCTGCCTTTGTAATTGAGTGTGTTAAGCTCAAGGATGTTCAGACCGCACTAGAGACCAGCTCAACCAGCTCATCAACCTGCCATTTGTAGGCCAACTCATCACCGTCCCGGATAAGGCTGATGACTGTTGTGTCGTCAGCGAACTTCAGGAATTTGACAGATGGGTCTCCTGAGGTGCAGTCGTTGGTGTGGAGGGAGAAGAGCAGTGCGTAGCGCACACACCCCTGGGTGGTGCCATTGCTAATAGTCCGGATCCTGGATGTGATGTTCCCCAGCCTCCTGTCAGTCAGGAAATTTGTGATCCACTCACAGGTTAAGGCTGGCAAGTTAGCTGGGTAAGTTTGGTGCTGAGGATATCCGGGATGATGGTATTGAATCCTTGCATATGTCGCTGGATTGTAGAGGTGTTGCGGGATGCAATGCAGTCCCAAGTTGACTGCATCATCCACTGACCTGTTAGCCCTGTAGGCAAACTGCAGGGGATCCAGGAAGGGGCCTGTAATGTCCTTCAGGTGGGAAACACCTGTCTGTCAAAAGGACTTCATGACTACAAATGTCAGGTGACAGGCTTGCAGTCATTTAATCCAGAGATGGAGGGCTTTTTGGGGATCAGGATGATTGTGGAGTGTTTGAAGCAGGAGGGAACTTCATACTCAGCTCCACTGATCTGTTGAAGATCCTTGTAAATGTGGCATTATGCCAGCATGCCCACTGGTATGTATACGTTATGCACCGGAGCCTTTAAAAGGAAGTCTCCTCACCTGTGCTGACCCTTTTTGCCCGCCTCTGACGTCACCCGCGTGTGGAAGCATTGCTGGGAGCGGTGCATGTGTCCGCCCGGCCTGAGCTGATCCAACACCTAACAGATCACGGTGTAGGCCTTAAGCCCGGTGATCTGCAGCCATCTTGTGTGTTCCATCGGTGAGTACAGAGAAAATAAACTGCATTTTCATTCATCATCTTGTGCGTAATCGTTGCGTCTTGGTTTGTAGACACCTGGCACATTGATGCATACACGAGTCAACAGGGGTATCTCGCAGGGTACCTCACATTGCAAGGCATTCAGACGGTGAGTAGCCTAACTGCCTGTCATTGCGCGGTATTTCATTCATAAAGTTGTTCCAAACTAATTTATTGCTTCTTTTGGACCTCTAGTGCGCAGCGTGCATGCACGCCGCGGGTGTACGGGGTTCGGCATTGTACTCTCCAACCTGGTTTACTGTCCATTCTAAGGTTGGTAAGCGTTCTTGTTTTCCTTTAATGTGCATTATTGGTTTTTGCGGTACATACAGTGTTTTTATTACTTGTAGCATCTGGCGGCCAGGCTGAGGCCTTAGTGGGTGCGTGCTTGTCTCCAGCACGGGGGTGCGCGCTCGTCTCCAGCGCATGTGCGCGCAAACATTTTCATCTGCAGTGTGTATTTCTCTCCTTTCTCTTTCCTGCTGTAAGTGTATTTTGGACAACTGAACACTATAAATAAAGCTTTATATCTGTGGATTCATGTCTCTGTTCACTCAGTTTTAGGATCTTTTACACTGTCCTGTAGGAGAGTGTTGGCGTAGTTGTTTTTGCTCATTTGGTTGCCTAATAAAGGTATGTTTAGTTTTTTAGTTGTAGGGATCTAATTTTAGTTTTGTTTATATATAACCCCACCCTCGAGTCGCTACATAAAGATGGAGGCCAGCTGGTCTGCACAGATTTTCAGGCAGGATGGAGACACACCGTCTGGGCCAGGAGCCTTCCTGATCTATTGCCTCTGGAAGAGCTGGCTCACTTCCTCTTCACAGATCATGAGCAGGTGAGGGGTTAAGGGGGGTTAAAAACCATTCAGCTCGTCAGCCAGTCGTTGAGTACTCGCAGTGTTGGGGGATGATCTCCTGTAGTTTGTGAGTGTCTGCATCATATCTCTCTGGCTGCACTCAGTTCATCCAACTCAGACATTTCAAATCAGAGCTATCCGCTGTCACTACAGGTGTTCCCAAGGGCTCTGCCTCTATCCACCAAACCTATGTCATCTCTCCCACCAACCTCCCTCTCTAAACCGAGGTTCTCCTCATTGGCACCAAATCCATTTTGACTAAATCTCCACATCTCTAACAACTCCCCAATTCCCCCTTCCCCTCAGGTCAAGAGTCTGGGTGTGATCCTCGACAGAACACTTTCATTTCAAGCTAACATTAATAATGTCACTCAGTCTATTCCCATTTACGTAACTCACTCTAACTGAGGTCCGACACTTTCATGGATCTGCTCCATTGACACTAATGCAAAAGGAGTCGTTTTCTAGCTTTTTTTGGCTGTATTTTTCTAAGATATGGTCGAAAGCTGTTCCTGGGACATTTTTAATAGTTAATAGTTACAGTTGCTACCCAGAGAGGTTGATAGGAGAAGTACGATTTATTCTCTTTCCAAAACCTAAAATAAATCCAGAAAAATGTAGGCTGTGGATTGTTACTAATGTAATGTTAGTTAGCCAGCACTAGCTAAATTCCTACTGAATGTAATGTAATACTACTGTTCTGCTTTTTAATGATTGTAGTAATGAATAGAGGCCTACGCAGCTTTACAGGAAGAGTTTTGATCCTTAATATTGTTGTTTTTTTGTCTCAATCGTCAGGGATGCGGTGGTTCACTTGTAATACATGATTGGTGGGCTTTAGCTTCTATCATTCTTTTTTTTCGTGTCAGTTTGAGTCAATTTGACAGCCTGAATACAACCTTAAAATGTATAATGCAACTGTAAAACTGTCTGCTTCTTTCTGAGATCACTTTTTTCAACAAATTTGACAATATTTCTCCAGGGAGTGCAGTTCAATAGACAGTGGTTTGTCGGATTTAGCAATGGTAACTACGTAGATACACACAGGCAAGTCTAAGACTAAGGCTAAAATTGTTATACCTGCCATAAGAACACATCAAATCAACACACGCATATTATAAGCTAACTATGGCATTCATTCATCCTACTATCGTCTATGACTATTTTTCTTGTTCTTTGTTTGTAAATTGTGCCGCTCTGCTGCCACTAGACTTATCCATGATTGCGACTGGTCTGCTGCTAACACCGCCTCTTTTATGTGAACGCACTCATGGCTGGATTGGGAAACCCTGTGTTGACTTACTGAGTGGATAACCAGCTATCTGTGACTGCTTATCCTGATCGTGACTCTTAGGGTTAGTGAAGCCAGATAACAAAAAGATATCCTGGGTATGTTGAACTTACTTCCTGATACAAGGCCCAGAAGTCAGTGTGGACTAAAGTGTGGATCTCATTGCTTTGACATAAAAAGTATTCAATGATCTTTCAAATGTTTTCTTAGTCAAACTCAACCACCATCAAAAGTCTGTATTTACAGTCCATTTTGCATGTTTACATACATACATGAAATTTAGACTCAAACCTAATACAAAATGACTATATATATATATATATATATATATATATATATATATATATATATATATATATATATATATATATATATATATATATATATATATATATATATAACTACAATTTGATACATTCTACTGTCACAATCCTGTCCTGAGCTTGTCTGGGTTAGATTATTTTGGCCATGCCTTCTCTGTATTTTGATTTTGCTTTCTCTGTGTCTGGGTTTTAGGTTTCAGTCCTGTCTATCTGTGGTCTTGTATCAGTCTCCTGTTTGCTCGGTGTGGTGGTCCTGATCTGTCCTGTTATCTCGGTGTCTGCCTTAGTACTTGTTTAGCTCTGTCTTGTCCCTCATGTCCGGTTCTCTACCATCATGCTTGGTTCTGTTTGTCTGGTTGCCAGTTTCATTTATTAATCTGATTTTGTTCATTCTGCTTTAAGTCTCTGTGAAGCCTTTATTATTGCATTCATCCGCATCTGTAAGTTACTTCATATCTGCCTTGTTCCTAGGTTGTGTCTTTAGTTCTTAGTCCTGTTCCTTAGTTCATGTTTTAAGTGTTTACTCCTGGTCTGTGTACTTCTGTGTTTTGCCCGTGTCTGCCCTGAGTTCTGTTCAAGTCTTAGCTACAGTCTATGTTCCTTATTGTTAGTTTAGTTGTGATCTGGATTAGTTTATTTTCATTATTCTGATCTGTTACTACTTACTTTGACATGTTTGGTGTTCAGCATTTGTGTTATGTCTGTTCACCTCCAGTGATCTGACAGGCAGATCACTGGAGTCTCTGGCTACATTCAGACTGCAGGCCTTAATGCTCAATTCCGATTTTTTCCCCAGATCCAATTTTTTTTGTTTGACAGTTCACATTATAGTTTAAATGTGGTCCAAATCAGAATCCAGTGTGAACTGTCTGCGGCCTGAAAGTGACCCGCATGCGCAGAAGAATAACACAATGTCACACGCAGCACACTGTTGCAGGCTACAGAAGTAAACGACGAGCAACATAGCTCATGGGATGGGTCACATTTCTCCCGAATGATGACAAGTATTCACAACTTTCTGTTCTTTTCATTACGGTTTCTGGCGCTTTACAACGCGTCTGCCCCACACCTCACTCTCTCCCTCTCTTTCTCCCCACTTTGTCCGCTCGGACAAGTAGCATACACGTAACTCAGAAGAGAGCTCCGGTCTGGTGGATTTCAGGTATAAGAAAGGGAATTTGTGAGAATTTATGATAGTGAGGTAGAGAAGGAATAGAGCCACGTTTAATAATGGCTTTTTGTGGAGCTTTTTTGTTCACGGCAGCTCTGTCTACAGCAGAACTGCTGCTCTACAGTGACGTCAAGTCGCGTCAAATGACCTGAGTGTCCAGACAGAGGTCACATTTAAAAAGATCCAATCTGTATCGGATTTGGACCACATATGGAAGTGGCCCCATTCCGAACTGGAAAAGATCAGATTCCATGTGACTTGGCCTGTTCACACTGCCATAAAAAGATCAGATCTGAGTCACATATAGGCAAAAAAAAAAAAAAAATCGGATTTGGGTCACATTGGCATGCAGTCTGAACGTAGCCTTCGTTTTCCCCTTCTGTCTCTCTGCCTCGTTAATCCTGATCCCATTCACCTGTGTTGCTCCCACCCTGCTCGTTAGTCCCTGTGTATAAATGTTTAGTCCTCGTCCAGTCATTGTCGCATGTCTGTCCTGTCGGATGTTGTGTTACTACCTGTTACCTGCTTTTTGGATGTTACCAGTTCCTGTTCCCCTGTGTTTTGTTCTTGCCTGTTTTGCCCGTTGGATTAATAAAACCTGAACTCCATCTCAGCTCACAAGTGTCTCGCATTTGGGTTTACTCCTGCTGCACTCACTCAGCAATCGTGACATCTACTACATCTAAAAACAAACCAAAAAAATGCACAAACTCCTTATTAGGAAATATAACACTGATCGCCTATTTTCATTTCTTGATGAGCTTTAAAAAGAAGAACTTTGTGATTCTGTGGGACAATGGGGTTTCAGCTTCAAGAGTGGTTTACTGCCCATTACAGGATGGTGTCACTTTTCCCTTCCTCCACTTTACTCCTAAATCCATTCCTCTACCCCATAAAGGATTTATTTTCTTCATGTAGGTGGAAGGTTTATGACCATCATCCACATGATCAGATGTGGAATGAATCTGAATCTGGATGTGTGGACCTATCTGCAGAAGACTGGCAGGGATGGCTCAACCATGCAAAAATATTTCCCAGGTGAATTGCAAGAGAACATGTCACATCCCGGCGCATTGAATGTGACAATAAGGGGGAGACCAAGCAGGTTAAAGTGCCAAAAAAGAATGTTTTATTAAATAAACTATAAACACCATAACTATTTACAACAGAGAAAATGTGAATATCAGTGGCATCAGTGGTGAATGGAATGCATGGGCGAGTGACAATGTATGAACAAAGGTTGACGGCAACTGGTGGTTAATGCTAAGTACTAAAAGCCACTGTGTAGAGTTAATGTTCTCATGTGCATTTTGTATGTGAGATTAACTGTTATACTGAGCTTCATGTTGGTAAAGATGACTATGTGAACATTAAAAAAAAAGTACCCAGGATAGAAAAATGCATGTAGCCAATTGTAAAAAACAAAATACAACAGCAATCCCAAAAAACTCCATGAGCTATGTGGAAAAGAAATTGATGGTAATATTCTGCATGTGTGCTCACAAATTTAAAAAGTGTCCATTTATAGCTCAACAGATGGCTGATGTAAACACAGGCTACTACTGTGCTACATCCCTAGAGCTACGTCTAGGTGATGAATAGCCACAGCAGTCACTGTCTGCTCGACCTATTTTGTCCTCAATTGACATAATTCGAGTTTAGATTATAAACAACATCTATCATTGACAGCAAACTACAGTGCAGTACTTTATCCTTCGGTGCTACTGTGGCTGAATTAGATTCTTTATTGATTCATTCTTCATTTAGTTTGTGAATGCAGGGAGGTACTGTACATGAGAGAGACTCAAATATATGCTGGATGTCACCACTACTAGCTAGTGGTACACACCCTCAGATGTTGCTTCAGCAATAAACTGAAGTCTGACAGCCAAGTGGACTGGCTGTGAACATTACTTAACACCATGAATATTTCCATTGCCAACAGATATATACACCATATTACCAAAAGTTTTGAGACGCCTGCCTTTAGCTGCACATGAAGGTTAATGACATCCCATTCTTAATCTGTAGGGTTTAATATGGAGTTGGCAGCTTCAACTCTTCTGGGAATCCTTTCCACAAGGTTTAGGAGTGTGTTCATGGGTTTTGACCATTCTTCTATAAGCACATTTGTGTGGTCAGGCACAGATGTTGGACAAGAAGGCCTGGCTCCCAGTCGCGGCTCTAATTCATATCAGAGGTGTTTAATCAGGTTGAGGTCAGGACTCTGTGGAGCCCAGTCAACTTCCTCCACACAAAACTCCCTCGTCCACGTCTTTATGGTCCTATGGTCCTGTTTCCACAAAGTTTGTCCAAAATGTCTATGGTATGCTGAAGCATTAAGACCATAATCCCCCCTCCACCAAACTTTACACTTGGCACAATGCAGTCAGACAAGTACTGTTTTCCTTGCAATCGCCAAACCCAGACTCGTTCATCGGATTTCCAGATAGAGAAGCATAGTGTTTCCCATACAGTCATTTATTTGTGGCGCCCCGCCACAATATCAACGATGACCGCCACAGATTGATTTTCGATTTGTCTTTACTAGGCCTATTTAAAATCATATTTGATTGCAGACCGCTGTAACGTGTTCACGCAGCACATCCTCTCACCTGTCCCGCTCTCTCTCTCTCTAAGGTGCACAAATCTGTGCAACACCAAGCTGTCAATGTTGGAGACCCTGCTTAAAGAAGTTATTAGCAAGCATGTACGGAGTCAAGCTAATAAGGAGAGCTAAGTTAATGTTAGAAAACACCTGGGTTTTTGATGCTAGCACGCTATATATAGCTGGTAGTCAATAAGGATTGAGCCCCCCCCAAAGGTTGCTGTCACAGTTATACTATCATTCTGTGGGAAACACCGGAAGTGTGATTCGTCACTCCAGAGAACACGTCTCCGCTGGATCTTTACACCACTGCATCCAAAGCTTTGCATTGCACTTGGTGATGTGACGGCTAAAAATCCACTGGCTACAGTGCATTATGGCAGCACTGCGGCTGCCAGAGCTAATTGCAGCCATTATAGTCAATGCTTTTGAGTCCACCAGACGTGGCTGCAGCACATCCCAGAAGTGTCTTAGAAGCGTCTCTCTGCTGCACAGAGAATAGATAGCAGGTCTATTTTTGACACAAGCCACGTCAAGCAGAACAGAGCAGAAAGAAATAATTTAAATAAATAGCCTACTTAATCATAGCAGAATCACAAAATGCTAATACTGATTACCATTCAACAAAATCTAAACATGTCAGCAAAATCAGTCAGGCAAAAAGCTCTGATTCTGAAGTGGTCCTTGTGGGAAATGCAGCCTTAAGCTGACGGAATGAAACAGGGTCACAGAGCTGTGAAGAAGGTAGGAGAAGCACAAAAAAGACAAATTAATAATAAGTAAATAATGTGGGACAGGGTGCACGCTCCGCTGCTGAAATGCTTCTGAGAGGCTTCTGAGATGCTTCTAGCTGGACTTTGATGCTGGGCGATGGACGCATGAAAACTGTGGCACAGTCGTGACATGCTGTAGCCAGAGTCACGACTGGATTCCTGGTGTAAGGCTTGGATGCAGCTGCTTAGCCATGAAAGCACATTCTATGAAGCTCTCTATGCACTGTTCTCAAGCTAATCCAAAGGCCACATGTTGTTTAAAGATCTGTACCTTTTGACTATGCAGAAAGTTAGCGACTTCTGCTCACTATGCACCTCAGCATGTACTGACCCCACTTTGTGGTTTTATGTGGCCTACCACTTTGTGGCTCAGTTTCTGTTGTTCCCAATCACTTCAACTTTGTTTTAATACCAATAATAGTTGATGAATATTTTATAGTGAGGAAATTTCACAAATTGACTTATTGCACAGGTGGCAACCTATCACAGAACCACACTTAAATTCAATGACCTCCTGAGACCCATTCTTTCACAAATGTTTGTTGAAGCAGTCTGCATGTCTAGTGCTTGATTTTGTACACCTTTGGCCATGGAAGTGATTGGAACACCTGAATTCAATGATTCGTTGGGGTGTCCCAATCCCAATACAAACACAATATAGTGTATACACAGCTAAACATGCATATATGAAAGTGAATCACGACACATCTTGGGAAGATCTCTGTTACGGCTG
The DNA here is from genome assembly GCA_024633595.2 of Lepomis macrochirus. Taxonomy (NCBI): domain Eukaryota; kingdom Metazoa; phylum Chordata; class Actinopteri; order Centrarchiformes; family Centrarchidae; genus Lepomis; species Lepomis macrochirus. The sequence goes on along the minus strand of JALXJV020000006.1, from coordinate 27,231,949 downwards.
GAGTTACATGGGTCAGGTTCAGTAGAAGCAGTAGGTAGACATTTTTAACGAAGGTGCCATGAGCTATGTCATATGGGGGGTCTTACAAACTGCACACAACCTATACAACACACACTATATGTATGATGGTCACCACAAACCTATTCACTTTCTATTCTCCTGGTAAGAGCTGAGGTAATCCTACAGCAGAGGCTGCCTTTATGTTTAGAAGGTCAGGCTGTGCACAGTCTATCCACCAGTGGGACAGTTGAGGCCTTTGGTTGGGGTCCCTCTAGAGAGGCATGGAAGTTTCCAGAAGCCTTGTTTAACAGAGCAGAGCTCCTCCCAGAGTTCTAGGAATTTGAGGCAGGGGTTTCCCCGTACAAGCTTTTTCCTTTATCCGCCTCAGTGCTTGATGTCAGTGCACCTCTTTTCCATGGGTTGGTACTCTAGAGTTTGGGTACCGTCTGCAATTCAAGGTCCGCCCCCTCACTTTCAAGTGGTTTTATAGACAAAGGTAAGGGACAAATCCAACAGGGGTTTTATTTCAGCTACTTCCTCATCCCAAAACCAACTGGAGGGTTCTACCCAATGCTGAGGTGGCTGAACAGGTAACTCAATGTGTTTCCTTTTAGGATACTCAGGTTGGGGGCTTTGTTTCAAGCCATAAGGGCAGGCGATTGGTTCACTTCGGTGGACCTTCGTGTTGCTTATTTTCCAACAGTCAGTTGCGTATGTTTGCCTTTCATGCACCTTCAAGTAAAACGTCCTCCATTTTGGTCTGTCCCTGTCACCAAAAAATGCATGGATCCTGCACCTATTTCATTACTTTACATAACTATCTGGATGACTTATTGGTGTGTGCTCCATCAAAGAGCCTGGCAGGGAGCACATCTGGCTGCCCTTGAGTCTGAATGGCACAAAAAAGTCAGTCAAGTATTTAGGACTATTTCTGGATTCAGTCACCAAGAAGGCTTGCTTGACCCAGAAGAGAAGGATGGCAATCATGGAGTGCATCAGGAGTTACAGTTCATGCAGGACAATGTTGGTGGCACAGGGCCAAAGGATGTTGGGCCTTCGCAGCAGCTTTCCAGTTTGTGCCACTGAGCCTTTTGGGGCTTGTGGGACAGGGAGTGGGACAGATATCCTTTGGTCGGGCAGAGTTAGACCTTATAGCCACAGTAGAGAACAGACACTGTCCTTTGTGGTCATCTTTAGTGTTCATGGAAAAAATGATGGTGTGTCTTCAGGAGTGCATCCTCTGGCTGCACAATTTTTAGAGGTGTGACGCTGAGTCGTCCATCCTGGAGGCTTCTGTTGACTGCCACCTTTTGAGCCATTGCCTAGTCATGACTTTTCTCTTTGCTGCCACTCAGCCAACCTGGTGAGCAAGTTGTATGGATACATAATGTATCAGGTTTGGGGATGAGGACAGGATGGTCTGCCTTCTACCAAACTTGGCTTTTGAGCCTATGGTCCTGGCTAGGATTTTTATCTCTTGGTCTCTGGTACCTGAGGCTTTCTATCCTCTGCCACACCTTTCTGCAACGGCTTAGAGGCTTCACAACTTGTGCCCTGTGAGCATCCTCAGGTCCTATGTGAACCACACTAGCTAATCTACTTGGAAATCAAAGCTACATTACAGATTTGGAAAAATGTACAAATTGTTCGAAACTGTCTATTGAATAAAGACAAACAAAGTCATTGGTGGCTATTTGCAACATATTTTTTTTAATTGTGGCATACACCTCACAGTCAGTCCAGTACCCCTACAACAACATATAGCAATGTTTCTCAACAAGGGCAGTACCCAGCGGGTGTTCAGAGGATGCCGGGGGGCGCTGGAAGCAATATTTTGGAAAGGAGTGAGCTGAGGTATGTTTGGGGGGGCGTTTGTTGAGGTGAAAGTTTTAAGGCCATTTTACACCAAAGCAATAAGAGATTAATCTTTCAACTACTTGCAAAAAACTGTGTTTTGCAACATTACATTAATTCATTTAGCTGACGCTTTTATCCAGAACGACTTACAATTGCCATATGTCAGAGGTCGCACGCCTCAGGGACACAATAGTGGATGGGTCACAGTGGGGGATTGAACCCAGGTCTCTCACACCAAAGGCAGGTATCTTATCCATTGCGACATCACCACCCACATTAAAACCTTCATGGCACTGTGACTGGATGAGACAGTGTGTATCATACCTCTTCTTAGCTTCAGTGTTTCTGTCAGCTGCAGGTGGCACAGCTGGGACGGATGGGTCTGCAGTGATGTTAGCTGCCCATGTCCTGGCTCTGGAAAGTCCTCAGTGGAGGTCAGGTTGTCACCCATGATTTTTTATGCAGTCCTGACTGTTCCTTGTAGCCTGTCCGTTTTGGTGGCAGATCCGAACCAGACAGTGATGGACATGCAGAGGACAGACTGAATGATGGCTGTGTAAAATTGGATCAGCAGCTCCATAGGCACTGTTAGACCCTATTTACTGGAGCATGTGCCTCTGTATCCATGTGCTTTGCCCTGTTGTTTTTGTAGGGCTCCACAATCAAGTTAGCAACAATTGACTGCATCTGCAATGTCCGGTCAAGTAAGCAATACTATATATCAGAGGTCACTAATAGGCGGACCGCGGTCCGGATCTGGACCCAGCCGCTGTCCTCTCCGGACCGCCGACCTACAGCCAATTTATTATTGAGCCTTACTATGTAGTGACGGAGCGTTTCTATTTTAACCCGCACAGCTTTTCTAGCATTTACTGTACTGGTTTAGCGGCCCAGGAAACTTACAGATCAATCCCATCGTCTCATGTGATACTACTCAGCCAATCAAATCTGTGCATCCATGAGTGAGATACACCAGAAATGCACACCAGTGTTTCCCACAGAATGACAATGTAAGGGGGGGGTGTATTGACTACCAACTATATACAGTGTGGTAGCGTCCAAAATCCAGCTGGATTCCAACATTAACTTAGCTCTGCTTATTAGTTAGGCTACTTTCATGCTGGCTAACAACTTTTTTAAGCTGGGTCTCCAACATTGACAGCGTTGTGATGGACAGATTTGTGAAGAGGTAAGAGAGAGGTACGGGTGAGTGAGAGAGAGAGTGGGACGAGCCTGAGGACGTGCTGCGCGAATGCCCTACGGCGCTCTACAATCAAATATGATTTTAAAGTGGCTTATTTAAAAAAAAATTGAAAATCAATCTTTGGCGGTCAGCATTGATATTGTGGTGGGCTGCCACAAATAAATGAACGTATGGGAAACACTGCACACGGAGAGAGGAAGTGAAAGAGAAGACATTTCACTAGAATGTAGAGATTTTTACATGTACATTCCTCCTACAGGCAATTCAAAACCAGAATATTTCATAGATCTCCTATGCTAGCTGGCATGACAAGTTACAGCTCACGTTTCTCACTGGACAAGAGAAAGTAGGAAAGAGGTGTTGAAGAGGGAATGAAAGAAGGAGTCATTACAGCTGTTCATTTGATGTGTTGAGTGTTTATTATAAAATTGGTTAAGACTACACTTTATCACTTCAAGCTACCCTTTTTCATTTTTTCTAAAAAAAAAGGGCAATTTATTTATTTATTTATTTATTTTAGTTTATTTAAATTTAGAATTTATTAAGCTGACGTATTTATTATTTATTATCCCTCCAGTTTGATGTGAAAACTGAATATTGTTGAAATATTGTCAGTTGTTGACTAAAAACATATATGTTGATACAACTATACGCAGTGGTGTAGTCTACGTGATACGCAGGTATACGCTGTATAGCCACTAGGAACGGTCAAAGCTTTCCGTATACCCACTTAAAATAGCGAGATGATACGTAACAACATCATTTTGTGACAGAACTTTCACACGTTATTTACCCCGTCTCTGTTGCGAAGCTCTGAACTGACGTTTGCGGCTTCCGTGGCCTTTGACCGGGATCTGACGTCACCTACCAAACAACAGCACAGCTGCGTGGCTGTCACTTGGCGCACGTTTGAAATGAACTAATGTGAATCACTGAAGGAGATGTGAAACGCGAGCAAACCCAAACTACACTCTTTCAGTGTTTTTGTAAGCCTGCAACTGAAGCTGCTGCCACTCCGGGTGACACTGCAGCTGCAGCAGATGACACGAACGGTAAAGTTACTGAAATGCAGAAAACGAGTCAGATGAGGCTGATGTTATCGTAACGTTACCTGGTGAGTGAAAATAGCATATAGGCCTATGTTATCATCAATGCTATCACTATATTCTGTAATGAATGAGCTTTGGTGATAGAACTGCACATAGGCCTATGTTCATTGTTATTACTGCTACCGAAAAGCCTCAGTGTTCCATTATTGTTAATAATAGTTGCAGCTTGCACTGTGAAATGTGCACTGAAAATTGCCAGTTGATAAAACCAGATTCATGTGACATCTAAGGCTAAATGTAGCTGAGTTAGATGGTGATTAACACTAAACATGAGACATTTACACCATAAATTTGGTGCAGAAAATGTCTCCAGAATGCAGGAAATTAAATGTTTAATGCTCAATCTTCTGGGGGAGGACCCCCAGACCCCCATTCGTTTACTCATCAATGAATATTTTTTTAAATACTCTATAATATAATAATCTAGTCTTGATCTCCTGACCCCAATATTCTGGATTGTCACATCTCATATACTAATCTGAGCCCTATAATGTCCCCGCCATGTTTGAACAAAAAATAACGTCCTTTCCCACCTGTAACGGTCATTGGTTATTAAGGTCTTTGTGTTGTTGATAACACATAGCCTAAGCAGTCCTTCAGAATGCTCTCTATTACATGTACATGCATACTGTTAGTGAGGGTAGTGGCGCTTATGGGATGTCACGCCAGAATGGGGGAGTAGGAGGCTGGGAGGGAAAAATCACAGTATACTCACTAGAGAAAACTAGACTACACCACTGACTATACCTTATGGCACTGAATGATAACGCAAGTTAATCGTTATGATGTTCTGGACCTTTGCTTCGGGAAATTTTCTCTAACTGGACCTCATTGAATCCCTGCTATATATGCAACGTCTGGTCATACTTTCAAAATAAAACTACTGTTTAATGTGAAGCGGTACATAAGTTAGATAACACTATGAAACGTCGCAAAAAACAAGTCAATGTTGAAAGCGGGTGTTTATAACGATGATGAGAGGACAAACAGGCACTATCCTTCTGTGCACAAGAAGAGCATATACCACAATGACAGTGACTTTGGGGAACAGCAGTCAGATAAACTTGTGTCCGCTCTTCTGGAACTGATGTGAGCAGGTTCATGTGCAGCTGCAGTGAATCTCTGTCTGTCTGTCTTGCTACCCCAGCGCTGCAGCGCAACTGGGTCTGTTTGTGTCTTAGTAGCCTGCCAGACTGACTCAAAAATATTAGAGTGAAATACAACTAATTTTTAAGCTTCATAAATGCAGACGGGCAATGTTTATAACCTGCAGCACGGAAAAGTTAACCACATGTGTTCGTATGCATGTGCACGAAATGAAACTCGCAGATTCCAGGAGAAGGGTCCAGTGGTGCTACAGTCCACGGGTGGATTGTATAGTATAAGTATAATAACAATCCTCTAACAATCTAACAAATGTTCAATAAATAGTCAATAAATGTTTGATCGTATTAATTTGACTCATGAACGAATTAGCACTTACTTTTTCTATTAAGATATTTATTTTGTTGAGGAAAAAGGGACTCAATCATTTAGTTATTTCTTCATTTGTAAACCATTGTTCTTACGTTAATATACATTAGTAAGTCATTTATAAACAGTCATACAAGTTGTCATGTTGTATTCTTTAATATTAAGCTGATCTATAATGTGCTTAATTGTATTTTCATACTTTACATGATCAGAGGTCACTATTTATAAATTAATTTAATGACAAACCATATATCTAAATGAGTTGTTAATGGTTCATAAGATAATTTTGGAAGAAAATAATTATATAACTTTTTGATACTTTTTTGATACTTTTCTTAAGAAATAATATAAACAATCTCACCACAGCAAAATGCTTTTCAGGCATTTGTTCATAAAAAAACACATCAACGACAACAGAGACCATTGCTGCATACACTGTACAACTGTTGACACAAATCCAATCCAATCCAATCTCACTCCCAAGTCATCACATATGGACGACTTGGGAGTGGGAGTGAGTCACAAATGGTCAAGACCCCTTGATGTCACTTTATAACGCTCTTGGGAGCCCCTTAGCCGTCTTAGTTCAACATACTGGGGGAAGCCCTGTAGCATAGTTTTTGAATGCTAAAGGCTGGTGCAGAATATTTAACACTAGTACAGCACTTCTGCTAACCTAGGTGTTGAGGTGTAGTATAGGGGTAAGAAATAATAAGGGTAAGAAATAAATAACATCGTTTTTGATGAGGGCCTATGACCTGGATAACGGATAAAGTGGGCGCAGTATGTGAACTCACCCTCCAGTCCATTGGGAAAAAATATAGAAATGTGTGGCAATCTATGCCTTAAAGGCCCCCATCCCCTCATTCACACTAACCTACCTTGACAGATGAATGGCTGTGTTTTAAAAAACAATATGGCGTGTACTCAGAGTTGCACACAAGGAAGTGGAAGTGGTCAGTCCATCACCCATGCCTCCATCTTGCCTCCCTACCTCTGGATTTAATCATCATGCTTTACCAGAAAAAAAAGTTATTTAGTGCCATGTGTAAAAGGGTATATACTACATGGCCCACACGCACACCCTTAGGGCGCACTGGCATAGCCTATGCATACTCTCAGACACATTGAGAGAGCTGTTACTATAAACAGCAATGCTACAGAAAAAGGCATTCACAGTGAATCTGCAAGCTGGTAACAGCTTTTAGGTATGCCTATGTAACCCGCGGGGTGCTAATATCCCCTAAGCTTGCAGGTACATCAGAAGATATCTAGGTTCTATGAGGAGGCTAAATACACAAGCAAGCAGTAAAGCACCCGATGATACCATTTAACTCCCCCGATTAATGAAACACACACCAACTCAGTTAACTTCTGTCAAAAGGATTATATTGTGGCTTGTGTTCTCCTACCCAATGTTCTACAGAATAAAGCAACCCGCCTAGGTACCTCACAAGTGTCACAGTAACATTTGGATTGTACACTTTTAGGGCATCAATGACCAAAACCACAATAGGAAACACTCACTAACTATAAAACAATACTAAATGCCTAGTGTGTATGGCTCTCTAAAACCCCCAAAACTCCATTGGAGATGACTAGTAGTTCGAAATGGTATTAGAACAGTCAGTTTAGAGACCAGGAATTACTACCACATATTTTCAACTGTTAAAGGTCCAACCACAACAGGAGAACAAAAGATATATGAGATCACAGAAATAACAGTCAAAATTTCTTCACAGAACCCCAGAAAATACATGTAAAATACATGAGTCTCTACACCTTTGTCCAGCAGTGTTCCAGAAGTTTTAGATGCACTTAAGAAGTCCAGTCCATCCAGGCTCCCAAGAGAGGGGAGACGAGAGGAGGATGCAATGGAGGTGAAGATGGCAAAAATCCAGATGAGCAGATGATAGTCACGGTGGATTCCCAGAAGCAATGGAATGATGGAGGCTCAGTCCGCTCAGTTCAAGTCTATTGCACGGTCTCACAAAAAAACCCAGCCTGCACAAAATGTGCAGAGAATCACTCAGTTGTCCTTGAACAGTTCACTTATAATTTCTTCACAGGAACTATTAAATATACACACAATTACATATTACATATCCCATAACTCATCGACCATGCATTTTATACACACAGCTTTAACTTTGGGTCAACTTAATGAACTACTTTACCCCAACTTAGAAGACTATATTTATGTAGACTGCTATTTGCTCATAGCTGACATTAAATTATTACCAACTGAACACTCTTCCTACAACTCATGCATTCCACAGTAATAAAAAACATACCACCAATGATTTATGTATCTTTAGCATATTCCCAGCTGGATTACATAGCAACAACACTATCGGGTTAACAGCAGTTTTCAGGGTCAACAATAGCCAAGGTGCTAATTCGTTGCTCAGCTAGCAGCTAACTTACCGGAATACTCCGTTAACACACCGGCTTGGGCCGGTTCGGCAGCTCCTTGGCGTTGTGTAACCCCTCTTTCCACTCCAAAAATCTCTGTTTCGTTATCTTCACTAACTTTAAATTATAGCCCCGTAGTTAGCTTTGGTTAACTTCCTACACGAAGCTGTGTGCTAAGGCCACTAACGTGCTTGCGTCGCATGTGTCTCTACCGGAGAATAAACAGGAAAACGGCAAGAGGTGGTCTCAAGTACACTCCCTACAGGGCCACTAGGAGGCACCAACTGACTATAAACTTAAAGTAGCTGTTCTAAGGATTTCTCATCTGTCTGATTATCCTGATCTGCCCACAACGGCTGCTCGAGACCATCAGGCTACACCTACAACATCTGCAGCATTACAGAATACCCTGTTTTACTCTGGCAAAATCACAACATCCATGCAGAGACAAATCGAACCACTGTACTGTACTCCAATTAAACAAAACCATGAAAATACAATAAACGCAGCAGCACCACATAATAACAATAACGCAACAGCAGCACAATCAAAAATACATATTCCTACCTTTAGAAGTTTTTCTCCCTTGTTTTTATAACAAAGAAGGCCTTAATGAGATTGGTAGAATCCAATTTGTGCTGATATTACTTTCAAATGACATCACAGACAGGTGATTTAGTCTGTTTTGGCTCATTATGGATTGTTAATTAGTCCCAGCTTTAAAAAAGAACACATCCCTCTGGCACTGGTTACAGGTAAAGTCATATATAGTTCTATATCAACTTTTGAAAACACTGATTGTTTCCTTCCACTTATAAGTTGCAGCAGTGACATTGCTGAAGTGACAATTTAAAAGATAATAAACCATAAAATTAGGTAATGCATTCGAAGTATCGCAACCTGTTCTAAAAAATGCTTAAAAAAAGAAATGTGGTTTAGATTACATTTCTTTTTTTCCTTCTTGATTGTGTATTTTGGGATATAAAACTGTTGATCTGCAATCTACAAGGTGATCTTGATCTAAGATGTTGCGGTATTTTCCTCATTATAGTAGTTCTCGCTTTCACTCTCATGACTATTCCTCCCCATTTTCAGATATGTTGTTGGTGTTAAACAAAGTGAGCATAGCTGTAATAATATGTTAACATTTCAAGAGTTTTCAAGAGTGTTTGTGTGACATTTTGAGTAAGTAAGAGTTAAGTTTTACAGAGTGTAGTAAAGTGTGTGTGTTAGAAAAGTCTGTGATGACAGTGACCAAACGTAGCTGAGTGCCACTACCATTTTGTCAACTCTGTCGTCACAAATACACTCATTGTGGTTTATTTTGCAGTTATTGATGTTTCATGCACTTTGGTTACTTGTGTGATAGTTTACTGAGCTTAAGATATTTTGCGGTGACAGTAACAGTAGAAAAGAATATTAGAAAAGTTAGAAAGTAGTTGATGCTAATGTGTTAGGAAACAGTTGTCTGTTAAACACCAAGCTACTTACTTGTCATATATATATATATATATATATATATATATATATATATAAAGAAGCATTGTCTTATACGTAGATGGAAGGTTTATTTGTGACACACGTTGTAAAGTGAAATATAAATAAGTTTGTAAGTCCCTTCTGCTACTTAGCAGACAATACACAGTAATACAAAAGCAATCATTAAATGGTAGACAGAAATAAATTATATGCCATGGAACAGTGCCGAAGATGAAGTTGAGTTTAAAAGTCTCTGCTTTGCAGTTGAGAGGTGTGGCAGCAGAAACATATATCTCTCCCCAGATGGCAGCAGGCTGAACAGGCTGTGGCTGGGGTGTGTACAGTCCTTTGATATCCTTTGAGCTCTACGTAGGCACCTCACCTTACCGATATCACTGATGCTTCAGGGGCTTCATTTTTAAAAATGATTTCTTTAATAAGTTGTCCACAAAAAAATATTTGTCTGAGGATCTGCTTTCCCTTTTGTTCAATAAATACTCATACTCACTGATAACTTCAAGCACACCCATAAAGTTTCCATTATGAGGTTGTCCAAAAATGTCACTATGTCCCCTGAGAGGTAGTCCTTGCTGTGCTAAAATCTTCACCACCTCAAACATCCTTTTTAAAACCTCAGTCCAATATTCACATTCAGTGTCAAATTGTTTTTTTAGCTCTAAAAAAACAGCTTCTGCACAGCGCATAACATAAGCAACCATAGCCTTTCTGTGGCTCTCTGATCCTTCATATTCAGCCAAGCGTGCTGCTGGATTTTTCCAGTCACTATAGCCTGCTGTGAGTGCAGACTGTCCCCAAAAAATGTACATGCAAAACAAAACACAATGCCTTTTGAAGGGGAAGAAAGCTACCATTCTCTTGTCACAGTTTCACCATTTGCTGGTTTCCTTTTAAACAGGGTTTTGGAAAAGTACCTCTTTTGGTGTTTGTGTTGTCTTTTTGAGGCAGTGACATCTGGGTCTTTGTTCTGACAAGTTTGAGGTCCTACTTTAATCTAGCATACAGGATCTGAGTTATAGGTAGCGGAATTTGTGGCGTCTTTGCCCTCTCTGCATAGACAGGTGAGAATTTCATGTAGGTTGTTTCAACTGCACCATTGTTAGCCTTTAGCTGGTAGTCCTCCTGATTTGGATCTATGTAGTTGTTGACTGTGACCAAGATCTACTAAAGAAAATACTTAAATTGATTGGATATTTAAAGGCTGCCGAATCTTCATCTAGTGTTCTATTAACTATTGTGCTTTTTGTTTTTGTTCTCCACTGTCATGTTTTCTGTTTGACATTTTGCTGCTATGCTGTCCAGTAGCAGTGACATATTATTTCAGATAGAATTTATCATTATACAACACAAAGTTGTATAACGTAAAGAAAGTCTATAGTCCCTTCATGCTACACACACAGGTCTTAACAGTTAATTAATTAAAATATGGTAACATAAAATAAGTAAAATTAAATAAACCAATTAGTACTACAGTTATTTACATACATACATACATGTATACACACAGAAAATTCCACAGTATATATTTTTCAGATTTATATATATTTCATATTTGAAAATCGAATTGACATTATGAGCCCTGGTCACATGATGTGTATGATTGAGTGTCTACCCAATTAGCTGATTGATTTTTTTTAAATGTTTGATGCTGTAACGTTACTGACTATTCCTGACATATTCTATCAAGTCCAGTTGCCTTTGACCTCAACCTTTGTTGGATATCTGTCACGGTTGGGGTGCAGGGTAGCAGGTATCCTGACATGTTACTGACTCCAACCGTGTCACTCACTTCCAAAAGAAAAGCTAAGGAAAAGGGCTACATGCTCTTGCTACTCTTTACATGTGGCATAAGTCAAGCTTCAGTCTTGACTGGCCAGCTCAGTTGTAGCAAAACCAAACAAACACACTGAACAAAAAAAAAAATCTAACTACTTGTTACGTTTAGACATGTACAAATGATACCTGCTATAGTTTATATTCTTCACTTACATATCCCACAGCTTTAACGTCAATAATACATTTTGTTCAGTTGCAAATGTAAGAAAATACATTTTATTGAATCTAACATTTTTAGATAAACACATATTATGAATTTTCCTTTTCCAATTGACAATCATTCCCTTATTCAACAAAACATTTGCTTTTGCTATTCTAACACTAACATATACCACAGCAGTGGCTTGTCTGGAATAAATAAAAGAAGAACTGGGTTATAAGCACTAACACTGATAGCTACCCTTTGTGAACACAGTGCCTACAGATGCACAGACCTAAACAACAGTAAATCCAGTGACTAACTAATCACTAAGAGAAAGGTAAGTGTGCTAGTGACACTCAGAAATAAGAATCGACAGCGCATATGCCCTCTGGTATTCTTCCTCAATTTGTGCTATGTCCTGTGACCATAAGACTCTGCAAGGCTTCATTGTTTAACATTTAAAAACAAAAAATGTTCACCCAAGTCCTTCCTTAGCGAAGTCAGAGCCAGCAGCTGCTTTGCTTAGCACAAAGACTGGAAACAGGGAAAAACCCCTAGACAGGCTCTTTCTGAGGCTAACAAAATTTCCTACTAGCACCTACAGCTCTCTAATTATTATGTTTCATTTTTTAAATCTATAGCGAGTGTAGGACAATTTGCTCTTTGATTTCTTGTCTAGGAGATCTGTCTAGTGGGAGGTTGTCATCTAACTCATTGCCAGGAAGAGGATGAGCGTATCCCAAAATGCCAAGTTAGTCATTTAGGAGAGCCGTTAAAAATGTCAATAGAAAGGGAAGATCTGAAAGGAAAGATCTGAAAGTTAAGTGTAACCTGTTCAGAGATCTTGAAGCAACAGTTTTTTTTATAAATTCTGGAGCACCTGCTGGATTTTAATTGGAAGCAAGCAATGGAGAGGAGCGATTGTCCAATGAATATTAGGAACCCAAGGGCAAAATATCGTACTTGCTGATTAGTTTGGTGATATAAACTGGGGAGAAATAAAGTAATCTTTAAAAATCAATTCTGTATTTGATAGCAAGCAAAGTGAAACCAGCAAACGAGACGAGCCTTGCTGCCCCATTTTGGACATTGCTGCAGGCAAGACAAGCCTGACTGGCTGACTCCCACATAAAAAGAATTACAGTAATCAAAACAAGAAGGGATTAAGGCATTTACTATGATCTACAAATTCCTAAATGAGAGGAATAACTTTAATTATAAATGTAAGATGGAATAATCTAGTAATCTCAACAGAGTGTATATGTTACTGTATATGATTTTAAGCCAGAATTTAAATTAAACACCTGGATTGTTTGCATGGGTATTTACAGTACATTGGAGGACAGAGGCCTTGCAATGTTGGTTAGAACGTGACAGGAGTCTCTGAACACATGGATGGAGACCTGATACGCTTATTTAGCTTCAGAAACATTTTGGCAACAACATTTAACATCCTCTACTTAAAGCAGCTGTGTGTAGCCAAAATGAGATGGATATATGGATTTTGTTGTTGATGTTTTAATAAAGCCTTCTGAGAGCATATATAACAGGGTAAATTGGGTCTAAAATATCAAAATAGAGCCTAAAATAGGACAGAAGCAGCAACACTAAAGCACACAGATATCCTTTATTTTGCCCATTGTGGCAAGGGTTACTGGAATTATTAGTGAGCGTTTGAAAATAACCTCAAATACTATTTGACCTCCATGTGGGTCTACAAATCTTTGATAAACTTTGTCAAACAAACAAACAAACAAACATAAAATGTATTTTCATTCAAAGTCACAATGGATCCATTTGGCTTAGATAACAGAAGATGCACAGAGTGCCTTTCAATAAGAGATTCAGTCTGGAGCACCGTGGCTCAACAGGGGATGAATCACACAAAGCATCTATGAGGGAGACAGGAACAAAACAAGTCTCTCGTTTGAAACCTTGACATTCCAACATGTTGTTTCATGTAAAAATCACACTAATTGTTTGGTTTCATTTATATCTCATTCCCTTTTTTCGTAAAATATTCACAGTATGCTCTGTGGGAGGGTTTGGAAGCGTTGTTCCCTATTGGGAGCTAATATCCAAGTCAGCAGTTCTCGAATTGTAATGATAGAGTGCCCAAAAATGTAATCCCTCCTTGAATGTCTCCCATGGTGAGTCAATGACATAACTGACAAAGCTATTACTTCAGACAAATGTCTCTGGCAAATTCACACCAGGATATCCAAGCAGAAAAAATAATACCATCTTTCTTTGAACTTGCGACACTTCCTACTTTCTTTTCCCTTTCTTTTCCTATTGTTTTTTGATTTGATTGTCTTGGTGCTTATTGAGTAGAAGGTGTACCATATATCACAGCATTCTTGACAAGCTACAAACGCATAGAAAACACCCACCCACACACACAAACACACACACAAAGGCAGTGTGGTCAAATACATATCTATTTAAGTATGTATCTAATTTAAAAGTTACATTTTATTCTATCTATCAAATTGAGCCTTACTAGCAGTCTATCAAACTGCAACTACTCTGCACATACAGAATTTTTCGTGAGAATGACTGTTGAGAAATTAAAATAATGTGTCTCACTTTACCAAGACATCTCTGTAACATATACTACACTTAAATGACAGCTTATTGTTTTTGGCAGGGAGGTGTATTAATTTATCACCATGCATCTGGTTAACTGTGTAATTGGCTGGTATATCCAACAGATCTATAGGCTACTTGGGCCCTAAAACGTACAGACTTAGTTTACACTGCTACAAATAAAATATAAAGTAAAAGAAAAGAAAATAATAATAGAAAACATTCAGTAACATATCCAAGATCTGTCTCAGTCTCTCCTATTACTGAACAAAAGCAGTCTCTCCTTCTTAACCATCTCACAATTGCTAGCTAGCTTTGCAGACATAACAGAAAAGACAGTAGAAAGTAGTATACAATGTACTTGTTTCACACTTAGACCTGCAAGCTGCCTGATCCAACCACAATCTGATCTGTTAGACAGCAGTTCAGTTCAATTTAATTTTATTTATATAATGGCATTTCACAAGAACAGTTATCTCATAGCGCTTTTCATATAGAGCAAGTCTAGACCAAACTCTTTGTACTAATATTTACAGGGACCCAACAATTCCCACCATGAACAAGAGTGAGAGAGGAAAAGAGCAAGAGAGATAGCAAGAAAGAGGGAGACAGGGCTGGGGGTAAGAGGGAGCAGCCAACACAATAGCCACACAGAAATATGGACAGGAAAGGTAATAGTGATACAGACAGAAAATTAATAATGGTGCCGATATTTGTACTAATGCTGATGATAATAATAATTACAATAGGACCAGTAATAACAATTGAAGCAAAGGGTGTCGAGCAGGAGCATGGTAGCAGCAGGTGGCTCACAACAACTGATCCAAACTCCACAATTCCAGAGCCAGAAACACCTGCAGAAAGCAATATGTGGGGAGAGGAGAGGAACGAGAAAGCACAAGACTACAGGAAAGGGAAGAAGTAGGGATGCACTGAAATGAAAATTCTTGGCTGAAGAAACCCAATATAAGTAAAAATTTAAAGAATACTGAACACTGAACAAGTACATTCACATTTTTTCCATTTATTTTACCATTGCATAAATTAAATAGTCAAAATGAGCTTTTTACTTTGTGTTTCTGACAGGATTTGGAGAGTCTAATTCTGCGTTCCATTTACCTCGGAAGTCGGAGGTCGGAGCTGGGAATCACTCGAGTTGACAGCGTTCCAGTTAACAACCTTGCTCAGCCAGCTGTTTGTTTACAACTAGCCAGGTTAGCTATTGATACGCCGGTTGATAAAAAAAATGCATTATGCAGTATTTACTCACACTAAACACTGTAGCAACACGTCCACAGATAGCTGTTGGACAGCACTTTGTGTACGGACATTTATATGAGTCACAAGTACACAAAAGTGCTAATAAACAGTATAAACTACAGATTTCAGTAACTTTTGATACCCCGACAGCCATCTTGGATCACAAAGTCGGGATAGTGCGGGTTGTCCCGACTTTCCGAGTCGGAAATCCGACTTCAGGGGGCGTTCCAGTTGAAAGTTCCAACTGGGAACTCGGAAATTCCGACTTCCTATGTCAAATGGAACGCACCATAAGCTGGGTGGGTCCGAGGCCTAAGACAGGCCGGTAAAGTAAATAACGTGTCCATTTACTTTTAATGTCCACATGTAATATGTTTTACATTTTCTGTGAATATAATCCAGTCCAGACACCTTATTTTGAAAACCGTCTCCATAGACTAAAAATCCTTGTGCTAAATTCATCAAGTCTGACCCAATTTGATAAATAATGTTGTATGTGGTTCTCGTATCATGTAACAGATATGAAGAAGAAGACTTAGTAGTCTTTCTTCAGCACTTGTCCTTGTAAAGAGAGAAAATGACAGGATAAAGTCGCTAACCTGCCTGTCAGCTTGCACCTGTCTGTTTCAGTGGATTTACTTTAAAGGCTTGAATATGTGTGCACCCCAAATGTCGGTACAGCTAGATTGATCACCTTCTCAGAGTGACAGAAACACTCAAAGAGCCCTCTCCCAAAAGTCAGCCAGAAATGGAGTGGATGTGCTAGGAGACAATTCAGCAGAACAGTGTCTGGATACTGCGATTTTTGCTTCCACACTGCCTTCATGTCAACGTAATTGTTGGTTAAAATTTCTTCTAAAATGTCATTTGACTTATTAGGCTGAACACCGAAAGTGCTTTTTTTTTGCTATTTTCGGCCGATTAATTTTTTTGGATGAAGATTCTGTGCATCTCTAGGAAGAAGTTGAATTACTAACATGCTTTAATGGGATTAAACAGATGAAGAGAAAGAGGAGGAGCTCAGAGCCCAGTGCATCATGGGAGGTCCCCGAGCAGTCTATATCTAAATCAACATATCTAAGGGATGGCTCAGGATTCCCCTGAGCCAGCCCTAATTATAAGCTTTATGAAAGAGAAAAGTCTTAAGCCTACTCTTGAATGGGGAGATGGTGTCTGCCTCCTGAACTCAAACTGGAACCTGGTTCCACAGGAGAAGAGCTTGATAGCTTAAGGCTCTGACACCCATTCTTCTTTTGGAGACTCTAGGAACCACAAGTAACCCTGCATTCTAGGAGTTCAGTGCTCTGGTGGGATAGTCAGGTACTATGAGCTCTTTAAGATACGATGGTGACAGACCATTAAGAACCTTGTAGGTCAGCAGAAGAATTTTAAATTCTCTTCCAGATTTTACAGGAAGCCGATGCAGAGAAGCTAAAACAGGGAAAATATGATCTCTTTTTCTGGCTCCTGTGCTGCAGCATTCTGTATCAACTGAAGAGTCTTAATGGACTTATTCAAACAGCCTGATAATAAAGAATCACAGTTATCCAGCCTAGAAGTAACAAATGCATGGACTAGCTTTACCACATCATTTTGAGACAGGATGTTTGTGATTTTTGCAATATTACGTAGGTGAAAAAGGCGGTCTTTGAACTTTGTTGTGAGAGTTAAAAGACATGTCCTGATCAAAGATAATTCCGAGATTCCTCATGGTGGTGGTGGAAGCCAGGGCGATGCCATCCAGAGGAAGTAGAATGTGATGGTCTATGGTATCAAATGCAGCACTGAGATCTAATAAAACCAGTACATAGGCAAGTCCTTTGTCTGATGCAATTAGAAGGTAACCAGTGCTGTCTCTGATGCAAAATCTGACAGAAAATCCTCAAACAAACTTTTGCTATATAGAAAGTCACAAGACTGTTTGGCAGCTGCTTTCTCAAGGATCTTAGAGAGAAAGGGAAAGTTAGATATAGGTCTATAGTTGGCTAAAAACCCTTGATTAAGAGTGGGCTTTTTAAGAAGAGGTCTAATTACAGCTACTTTAAAGGACTGTGGCACATAGCCTGTTAATAAAGACCGAAGAGTGATCATATCTAGTAAAGTACTGACTAAGGGCAAAACTTCTTTAAGCAGCCTAGTTCCATACTTAGCAAGCATGGTATGTCATGCCACTGTTATGCAGACGATACTCAGATCTACATGCCTCTTAAAAAGAATTAAACTATTGGACCGTTACTTAAGTGTTTTGATGACATAAAGGCTTGGATGGCTCTGTATCTGTATCTGTTAACCATCTAAATCATCTGTATCTGTAGTCGGACTGGGCGGGGCCTAACCAGGAAGTGGGCGTGATTTAACAAGAAAGTGGGTCGGGTTGTCTTGAAAAGGGCGGCGCTTTAACCGGTATGTTATTTTAGGCATGCAATTGAAATGGGTTGATCAGAAATTGTTATATTTATTCATCATTAGAAAACTATTTACATGACAGCATCAGCACTGAGCTTCAGATCAATGGTTTTGATCACGATAACAAACTATATACAGAACAAGTTTTGTAACAATGAATACAAGTAAAATGTAATGAACAAGAGTTTTCAACATAACTTTCTTTTTTTAACTTTGAATTTTTTTATGATCAGTGTGATTTATTTTATTTTATTTTTTATTTCCACACCAGAGGCCTGTACCACAAAGCAGGATTTGAGCTTATCCAGGTAACTTCATGCCAGGGGTTAACCCTGGCATGAAGCTGGTTCACTTCTTACCGGGGTAGATCTCCATGGTAACTTACGCTAACGGCTAACCTGCTCCGGAGCAGGTTATGTTCCAGAAAAGAGATTAACTCTGTGAAAACGCAGCGTACTGACCAATCAGCTCTCTTGGAAAATGACATCACCATCTCTAGGAAATACCACAGACTGTTTTAGCCACAGGTTGCTTTATGTTTGCAGCGGTGATGTGGAGAAACTCTTGACTATGGCGATCCTACAGAGACTGATTAAAAGCCTTAGGCTAATGTTGCCTACAGGTCTTTACAATACAGCAGGATCAGCCTACTTACTGCCTTTAAAAGTGTTTATATATAAAATATTTTTATTTGCTCCCAGGCCGTTTCACACACCCTGACGCAGCTGTTAAATAAATGGATTTTATTTTTCTTATGTGAGGCTGAATTTTATGAGCAGTTTGATAGGGATATTGAAATACTAAATTTTAATATGAACGTAGGCTATCTATTTAAGTTAGTATAGCTTTCTAAGGCCTACTACAGAGACAGTAGTCATGTGGGCGCAAAAGGTGGGATGGTGAGTTTTCAGCAGCCTAATGTTGAGATTCAGTCTTTCAAACATTTTTTGAGCACATTTTATGGCATGAAGCGATTTTTCCATTTCATTGCTTTATGAAGTTAATTTAGAACAATCTTTGGAGCACTTTTGAGTGTGTTAAATAAATTAATCTAATTTTTGAAGTGGCGACACGTTTTTTTAAGTGAGGGAAAACGGCCCGAGTCCTTTAATGTTGAAACGCCGACACACAGCCGAGCTGATCCCCATCGCGATTGTTAGGGTTAGTTAAGCCAGATAACGAAAACATATCCTGGATTTGTTGAACTCGCTTGATGGTGCAGGCCCCAGGTATGTGTGTGAGTGTGTGTGAGTGAGTGAGTGAGTGAGTGAGTGAGTGAGTGAATGAGTAAGAGAGAGACAGAGGGGGGGGGAGTGTTTGTGTGTGTGTGTAGCTTAATTTGTAATATTATTTTAAATAATGTATTAATACCACAACTACCTTTATTTTTTTTTATAAAATACAGCAAGAATGTGTCAGACACTCAGTGAGTGAACTCAAAAAAACTGGTTAGAGCCAGCCGACAGTTTAAGAAAAAAATCTCCAATGACCAGCAGAGAGAGCAAGAGAGAGTGTGTGTGCAGACACAGTCAGCTACCCAATGAGGATTTTTATTCAATCCGAGCACAGATATTGACTCGTATTACTGGTATAATACTTGTACTCGGCAAAAATGCTTTATCCGTACCGGATACTTGTTTCAGCCGAGTATCCGGCTCAACTCTAGTAAATATGAGCATATTTCCCACATTTTAGCCTCATTCCACTGGCTGCCTGTACAGCATAGGATCCATCTTAAGATTCTTTTATTTGCTTTTAAGTGTCTTAATGGCCTTTCTCCACCCTACATCTCTGAGCTGCTACATGCCTATAGACCCACTTGTTCTCTCAGGTCAGCCGATCAACTGCTCCTAAGTGTGCCCAAAACTAAGTGCAAGCACAGAGGGGACTGAGCTTTTGCTGTCGCAGATCCTAAACTAAGGAACGATTTACCTCTGCACATTAGACAGGCATCTTCACTGTCTGTTTTTAAGTCTCTTCTTAAAACCCAGCAATTTTCTCTGGCCTTTGAAAACTGAAGTTGACATAGTTGTATTGATTTTATTGTTTTATTGTATGGTTGTTTTATTGTATTGTTTTTATTTGTATTTTAAGCATTGTGTGAGCTTTGTCTTTAGTGTGTTTTTGTTTTACTGTAAAGCACTTTGTTTCCACTTGGATTGTAAAGTGCCCTTCAAATAAAATTTGATTGATAGCTGGGATGGGGCTAAGAGACAGTTTGATGGTTTAGATGAAGAAATTATTATAGTTAGTTGGTAAAGCTGGTTCCTGAGTTTAGAGATAAGTCGAGCCATTTGAGGGCAGGTCTTTGTGAGTTTTGTCTCTAATTATTGAAATGAATAACATTAAAGAAGCTCATGAAGCTGTTACTACTGAGGGATATAATAATACATGGCTCAATAGACCTGTGACTCTCTGTCAGCCTGGCTACAGTGCTGAAAAGAAACCTGGGATTGAATTTATTTTCCTCCCTGACGACTAATACACTGCTCTTGCATTAGGGAGGGCCTTCCTATAAGTTTTAAGACTATCTTGCCAAATTAGATGAGATTCTTCCAGATTGGTGGAAGGCCATTTCATTTCAAAATTCTGAGATGTTTGCTTTAATTTGCAAGTTTCAGTGTCATACCATGGAGTTAACCGTTTGTTTGTTTCATTAACTTCTTTTTTAGAGGAACAACAGAGTTGAGTGTCATTCGCAGCTAGCCTGCAGTACTTTTAACAAGATGCTCAATTTGGGAAGAACTGAAATTACCATAGCACTCATCTGTTTCTTTGAGACATGGTAATGAATAAAAGCTGATGGAATCACTTCGTTAAATTTAGCTACAGCAATATCAGATAGACATCTCACACAGAAATTGTCTAATGTTGTGTAGTCCAGTAACAGGAAGTCAAAAGTTACCAAATAGTGGTCAGATAAAAAGGGATTCAGCACTATGAACACTTAAATGTTCAGTTTCATTACAATATACCAGAAAGAGGTTGAGGGTGTGGTTAAAACAGTTAGTCAGTTTGTGAACCCTCTGACGCCAAGTGAATCTAATAGTGCATCATAATAGTGGTAATGAAGAAGAGGCAAGAATCAGATGTATTCTTCTGGTGCAGCGATTCAACCTGTGATATTTTATTTACAAGTTCTCCTTATTAACCTTTAGGCACTCCATGGCAGGCTAGGACAGGTGTAACCATAGCATACATGGTCAAATCACAGTTTTACAAGCAGGCAATATAAGCAAGACACATCACAGGACAACATGTGAAGAAGCAGAAGAAGAAATGTAAAAAAAACAAAGGCAAAATGCAGCATGGCGTCTTAGTTATGATGACGATATAGTGTGCTGTGGGAGAGGATGATAGAGCAAGTATGGCATGCAGAGGAGGAAGAGTGGATGCAGAGGTCAAGAGCATTGGACCTGTGCTGTTAGGTAGCTCCATTTTCATAAAAAGCAGCATGCTGTGCTTAACAAACAGACATGTTGAACATGCTCCACATAAGTAAACATATATTGTAGTATTTCCTTTTTCAAACATACTGTGATATATTTTATAACATATATAACTGAGGGTTGTTTACTTCCTGAGTTCACTCTCAGTTTAAAAAAAGGCAAGCATTTTAAGGTGTGTGTCTTAACAGACTCGCTACAGTAAAACATTTCTCTCAAATCAGATACATTCCCCTGAATCAACATACTGATGGTTTATGTTAATTGAAGATGAGCCAACATGCCTACTTTGCTTCATTGGACCAAAAAAGGACTATTTTAGCATTGAAGGGACAAACCAAAACATAGGCTTATAATGTTTAGTGGGCAGAATATTTTCTGGCTTTAAAAAATAATCACATAGGTTATGTTGGAGTAACACTACTTAGTAAGTAAGTGGATAGTGCTGTCCACTCAAGCAGTGGCCAAAGTGTGTGTGTATGTGTTTGGATGTCAGTTTAATATCTAGGAGCTAAAAGTGTAAGAACTTGTCAGAGGTAACTGGCTGTGAGTTAGCAGAGTAGCTTTCCAAGCAGCATTAGTGTATGCGGTGGAGGCCACCTTTCACCTCTCTTTACAGAAAATGATTGATTCTCTATTCCCACTGAGTGCAAATGGCCATGGTCTACATTTGGAATATGGCCATGTCAGTTGGAAAGCATCACACCAGGGTTGCAGCGTGAAATGAGTAAAGGGCCTCTGAAGCAACAAAGGATCTCTATATTAAATAAAAGATAGGAATAATACTAACCTTGGGGCTGCTTAGTAACAAGAAAAGCCCATGAGCCATAGTTACTTTCTTTTAATCACCAACTAAAAAAGCTCAATTTCCCCAAGCTGTCTATCTTGTATGACATATAATACAGTAGAATGTCTGCAAATGCACTTAACCCACTCTGACCTCTATATAGTCAAGCATAACAGAATTTTCATTGAGGGTTTACTTTTTTCTAAGTAAGAATTGGTTGGTTATAGTAATTCATTTAATTCATTAATATTATCATATTTCTATCGCCTAAGCTAAGTAGTAAAATCTATTAAAATCTGTAATCATGATCCATTAACTTTGTACAGAGAAAAGTAACACACTTGGTTTGGCATGTGATGAATTCCTTTTTGTTCTGAATTTGCTCTGCATTTTATTTCCAAACTAACAAACAGCTGACTGAAAAAACTGCATGTCCCTATGATTCCCTATTGAAGTGCACATGTGATGTGCACCATGGAGAACACAGTGTTCTGATGTATTACACCTCCGTAATTGATTTTCTCTGGAAATAAATATGTTTAGAAATATGTTTTGTTATACATGTCAGTAGACTGTCACTCCCATCTGTCCCATAGTGAAAAAAGTTATCTATAGTGTTTTTATCTCTTGGTGTCACGGAGAGAGAAGTTAGGAACTTCAATCACACATTTTAATGCTACGCATATGGGCCCTTTACAATAAGGCAGTCTATTTATGCTGTCAATGGACAGCTCAGTCTTGATCAGTTCATACTCCTACCTCAATATGCATTTAATCTGTGGGCTCACCTGGCAAAAACACGTATGATCCTTTCTAGGAATTTGACTATTTTACTACTGAATGCTGTTTTCAAGTATCATGCAACATTACTGATTATGGGTTTTTTATGGCTAACTGTTCTAATTTGAATGTCACAATCACAAAGCTTAGCACATAAAGCTAGGTCCTGTGCACAAGGACAGAAAAAAAAGGCATTAGGCTACACCTGTCTTCAATCTTTAGGCTTTTGTTGCTTAAATATTGTTTAGGATGATTTTAAGGTTGAAACTATAGGTTGTAAATAATAATCACTTTAATGGAACAACATGCATTGCTTACCACCACCAACTGTGATTTACAATCCAGTTCATTCAAACAATTGATGAAATCACATCTGTATTTAGAGCTGCACATTAATAACTGGGTAACCCTTGACTTAATTTGCATTTTGAATAGAAGCAATCATGGAAATCTCATTGGCATTTGACCCAATGTTGTGATACTGTGTAGTTGTGTTACTCTGATCTTTTATGGTATTAACTGGTGACATAAGATGATGCAGTTTAAAGATTCAGTTTAATGTGCAGTACTTGTACTACTTTAAAAACTAAAATAGAAACCTTGATTGGAAGTCAGAGAACAGGTTTGGTAGAACTCAACTACACTTAGACATACTGTAAACATACATCAAAGTCAACAATTCCCAACTGCACACGAGTCTAAAAAATATAGGCCAATGGCTAAGCTGATCATGCTTCCTACATAATATTGAAAAATATTCTTTTAATGTAACTGATTCATTTATTTTAAATCCATGTTCTTGTTTTAAACTGCACTAAAAGGTTTGTTTTGAAAAGATGAAATAAAGTACATGTCGATTACAGAGTAATGACTTTTCAGCAAAAGAGCTTTCCATAAAGCCTGAGGTCACGATCCAAATTGGTCTCAAATACCGCCCAGTAAAAAACAAAAAATCCCTGTTGACCACCCTTTCATGACATAGAACAACCATCCACTCTTAATCAAACTACCACAGACTGCTCAAGGAAAGAATGGCACTCGTAAACTCAATAATCACTCATGGACACAATACTGACAGCAATTCCTGGGCAGCGTAAGTGCTACTTGGCCTATGTTCAAGTTAAACAGCATTAGGATAACCACAAAATCAAACCAATTCAGACCAAATCAGATGCAGATGGACAGGATCTGTCAGAACTGTATCTTTGCTCTCTTACAAGTCTGCCCCTTTTTACCATAATGAGCTCATGTCAAACAACTGCAAGGACATATGCAAATTACTGTAGCTAACAGGAGATAAGTCTTTGGCACCACCACTGGCACTGACAGATGCTAGAGACAGACACACACCATAGAACATTTTGTCTCGTAAAGGCAAAGCTGTAGGCATCATGGGCTAAGATTTGGTGGCTTTTCACTGGCTAACGAGATTGTGATATCTTGGCAGCACAGTGTTCGGGGTGAAACAGAGCAGTATGAACTGTCACAGTTCAAATTGTGCCATGTTGAAATGGGAGGCAGACAGGCTGGCAGGCAGACATTTCCAAAAACCAAAGACCTGGTGTTAATGGTACATTTAAGCCTACTATTGGGCTGTCACATTATCCAAAGGAAGATTATTTCTTCTGAGTAAATGTCTGGATGAAAGCGTAATAACCTAATGGTTAGTTGAAAATCAGTATGTTTAAATTGACCATCCATTACCCATACAATTCTACACATGGAATGCATCATTTATTTTATTAATAAGCTATTTTAGTCACCATTCACGTCTATTTATGTCTCAATAATGTACATTCATTTCCCTGTATTACACTTGAATCTTCTCATATTTCTCATTCTTTCTATTTTTTACTCAGAATGAATTTATTTTGGCCTCACTTCCCTTATCAACATTATACCATTATGGTGTGACAAAATGCCTAAAATGCATAGTGCCACACTTATTTGCATCTCATTTTATTTCCATTCAGTAAATTGTGATGATTCAACATTTTCTTTTCATAACTGAATTTCATTGA
Organism: Lepomis macrochirus; assembly: GCA_024633595.2. NCBI lineage: Eukaryota > Metazoa > Chordata > Actinopteri > Centrarchiformes > Centrarchidae > Lepomis > Lepomis macrochirus. The sequence goes on along the minus strand of JALXJV020000006.1, from coordinate 27,207,127 downwards.
GCAAAAAAGGTGCACTGACACAGTGTGACTGGTTGGCCTGTGTGTTAATGTATATGTGTGTGTGTGTGGGGGGTAGGTCCAGCTGTTTTTAGCATATGAGGGTTTTTTTTCTGGGTTTCCTCCTTATAAAAGTTATCAATGATGTAAAGTTTTTCAAAGCAAACAGTAAAACAACATTGACAATGAAAACCTGTATTTCTTTCTCTCTCTTTTTTTACAATCACAACAATCTGAAAACCCTAGTCAAATATATGTTATATAATCCTCTATGTGCACGCTTGATCCACTCATTAAAATACTGAATAAGTTTTTATTGAGGCCCACAGTCTGTTGGATGATATATAATAAAGTAGAATTAATTTTACCCTGAAACTCTAAGAAAAATATTGACTGTATTTACTAGTCAACTGTAGCTTTGAACTGACAAATCCAACCCAGCCAAGATGTCCTTAGTTTTGGGCACTAGCAGCAACCTTATCAGAAATGTTTTCGGTAACACTTTATATTATGGTACACATATTCGCCATTAACTAGCTGCTTACTAACAGGTGTATTAGTAGCATATTGGCCCTGTATTAGTCATAATAAAGCACTTATTAACACGTTATTCTGCAGGCCCATGTTCTACCATTACTACATCATTAACTAAGACTTTACCCAATACAACCCCCTAATTACTGCTTATTAATAGTAAGTTCAGAATTTATTGTACATGAATTATGATCTCAATAGGCAATGCTCAGTAGGGGCCTTATAAGGTGGTAGTACCACAGGAACAGCCATTCTCCCTTAATAACACTGAATAAATATAGTATATTCTTATGTAACAAAACACACAACTACAAGTGTTAACAGTGTACAAATTGCTCTAAATTAAGTATTTGTAATTCAGAATATGTTCCCCATTCTAAAGTGTAGTCTTGTTCATACTTAATTCATAAGTAGTTTGAAACTTATTAACCCCCACATGTTCCCTGTTCTAAAGTTGCCTCCTCTTCACTCTTCATAAATGCATTACAGCACACAACTACTACAAATAGCAGACAGCCAAGTGAGTACAAATGTCTCCTTTATTAAGAAACACGTCAGAGATGTTTGTACATACAATTAGCACAACATGCAAAAATGACAACCATATTTACCAATGCCACTGTATAAAAATATAAAAACATAAAATATAAAACCTATTCAGGACAAAATAAACTTCCTCTTCAGTAGTTAAACTACATTTGACATGGATTGGAAATGTTTTACTGCAATCTGTTTAAATTGTCCAATAACGTAACTTCCACAACCCGTGTTCATGTACAATTTAAGAGCTCTCTGTTGTATACTTAGAGATAACCATAAACCTAGGCCTCTATGAAACAGAACTATAGTGGCTAAAAAATAACGTTGTATGAGTTTAAGTCACTTAACAAACAGTTTCAAAACTAGTTGACATTTTAATACTTAATCAACAAGGGAAGAAGTTTGCCTCTAGATTTCATATCCTCTATGATTGTTTTTTTCTCAGGGGCAATGTGTGTGGCACATTTCTTGGCAAAGGACAGCAGGGTCTCAGTTGCAGAATCGAACTTTAGGCTGTTGAACGTTTCAGGATCTACAATCTTGAGCTCTGCAATTGGAGCCGTCATCTTGATGGTTCCCCTGTCCACTCCATTGATCCTGAAGGCTTCGGTCATTGTGCGGACACGTCTGAAGGTTTTCAGGACTTTTTGATATCTCTGGATAACCTCAGATGGCCCTTTGACTGACACAAAAAAGACAAAATGCCAATCTATTTTATTTTAATATTATCAGTATATTCTTTTGATGACAACTAATAATTTACTGGGCAGGGGACTGAAGTAAAGCCATTCTTACCTCTCATATGAGCTCGCCCTGACACAGCCACAGTCGCAGATGCAGGTGATCGTGTGTGATGAGGCTTCCGTCTTGGGATAATAACATCACTGTCTGAGGACTCGCTGATGTTTGGAGAGGACTGGGGAAGGTCATCTTCTTCCATGTTGTCATCGTTCTTATCCTCTTCTTCAGTAAAGACTTTTGGTTGTGGTGTAATTAAATAGGGGATAGATAAGACATTGATCAGTTGTGATGAAGCAACACATTACATCACACTTGTCATTACAGTTCAATGTAACATTTTGGAAATATAAGTAGGTCTAAAATTACTCACGTGATTTCTTCTTTCCTCCCAGGATTTGCGCACGCAGGAAATTACGTTCTTGTTCAAGATCGTTTATCATTTTCTCTTGCCATTGGATCTTGGCTTCAAGAAACTCCACTTTGGAGACTGATCCTTAATAAAACAATACAAATACAGATTATGATTAAGATAGTGATTGACCCTCTTGAGTTAAAAGAAACATGAGGGAGTGACAGATAAGGAATGGCATACAACAAATGTTATGAAACAGTTTTAAACCCAGGCTGATTGCAATTACATGGTATGTTAATTTAGCTTGATGATACACAAACATGTTAAGACCCGATTCACTACAACAGTGGATGGTGAAAAAAAGTAGTACCAAAGTTAAGCACTGCTTAAACTGTTTTTATCATTTTAAAGGCTACTGCAGTGTTAGAATTGTTTATACAGTTAATTTGACAAGCTATTTGTTTGGGACCATACCTTCAAAAGGTATACATATGTAGCAGTACAATAAAATGCCAACAACTGTCAACACTGGCAAGAAATGAAATCCTGTAAGTTAATGAGAATGAGAAACCATTACCTGATCCAAGGCTGCTGTTGCTGCTCACACTGGGCGCCAAATTTTCTGTATGTTCAGGACATAAAGCATAAGCACAACAAACGCACATAGATTTTTATATCAAATTGGACATCTTACTCAAATGCTGACGGACACAAAACATTACCTGGGTTATCTGGATCGTTTCTGGTTGTTTCTGTTAAGTCTGCCATCAACTCATCTTTAGGGGCTGGAGTCTTCCTCTTTGCCTTAGGCTGATTTTATAAAAACCAAAAGATTAAAGAAATGATTAATAACAAATAGATTAAAACTTTGCTTTGCTGAGAAAAAGGAGGAATTTACATTTAATAATTGAAACACTGGGCTAAAATGCAGTGAGCTGACAAATGATTAGCATCAGCAGTAACATTTATGTGTGTACACAATAAATGCGTAGCCTAGAAAAAGACAATGCATCACCACACTAGCAAGCATGACACTTAGACTTCATCAAATTGCATTTAAGACAATAGTGACAGCAGCACTAGGGTTCAACCATGGCCACAGTCAATAACAAGTAAACATTTTTCACAATACAGGTTGTTAAGTGAAATCAAGTTTGTAACTCCCTTCTTCTACATAGTAGACATTATACAGTAAAAAGCAATCATAAAATGGTAAACTGAAATAGACTGTATTCAGTGGAGCAGTGCTGGGGATGAATTTGAGTTTGATAGCTTGGTGGAAAAAGATGCTCTGCAGTCTAGTGCTCTCACTAGACTAGACTAGACTAGACATTGTATGTTTTGTAAAAACAATGTATACTGCTCTTATTATAATGCGTGTGCAGAAATACATTAGTTAAAAAGTCGGGAGTGAAATACTCCTTGCTGCTCTTGAATGAATATGCTATAAAAAAAAAGTTGCGAGAGACTTGCTTTGCCTACTTTGTTAAATACTGTTAAAAAACTAAAATAAGGCAGAGAATAAAGTATAATGACAATGGTAGAAATAAAGAAATAAACTACTAGAAATGTAAATACACCGTTAACACCGACACTGAGCCGCCGCCCCCCTTTTTCTGTGGCACGGACAAAGTGTAATGTTAGCTAGCTAAGTAACATGGAAGTAGTGAGTTACCAATGAACTTACCAAACACGAATGCTAATACATTGGCTATGTTATCATTTCCAAATGAGTTTGATAGTAAACTGGACGTAATTTAACCTTAACTTACCATTTTTGATCCGCGTCGTTTCCAGCTTTTTCTTCTCTTCGCCAGCGCCGAAGCAATGTGGAGATCACGTGGGTCCTCTTTGATGATTGGATGGGAACTGTGCGCACCAGAAGGAAGTAAACGTCTGCTAAACACTGATTGGTGGATAGCTATGTCAATCCTTATTTTTTGAAGGACGCTTTCCGTAAGTTTTGTTTCCTCACTCCCTGGTGTAACGTTCATATGACCAGCCCCAAGTAGGAATGTTATCTTTGAATCTGAGTTTAAATTATTTGAGTGAATATGGTGTCGCATTACGAATTTTTAAGCCGAATCTATTTTAAACAGTGCTCCAAAGAAAACCACAAGTTTAACAAGTGGTTAATGAAACAAGGCTTACTTCGAAAATCTGTGAAATGTCCCTGTTGTTCTCATGCCATGAAGTTGAAAAAGCCATATGGCAGAAAGGAATCAGCTTGGTGAGTAAAACAAGGCCTTTGCCTAAATTATTGATTGTATGCATACCACAAATTTGTGTTAAGTTGGACTTCTGTTGGAATGTATTGAGGAGGTAATTGCATAAGGGAGTCGTATAAATATATTATAAATTTCACATTGTGTACGTTAAGTAGGCTAACTTAATAATTGGATTTGTTTTTACTGCCTCTCTGCATTTAATGCATCTGATCTTTATTGGAATCTATCTGGACTATTATGTAACCTTAGTATTTAATCAACAGGATATGCCGAGATTCATGTCACAAAGGAAAATCATTCTCAAGGTCAATCCGACGTGACTCCATATTTGAAAATTCTCATGTTGGACTGCAAACGTGGATGCATTTCATCTACAGGTGTGAAATATTAGACCATAGCCTAAATGTTTTCTTTGAAGGACCATGCTGCACTATTGTTTTAATAACCTGGATTCTAACCTCACTGCTAAATTAAAGAAATATTTACTTGATTGATCTATTACAGATTCGCTCAAGGCCTTCGGTTGCGACAAGTGGATATGCTGCAGGAAGGGATAACTGGAAGCTCTGCAACCCTCACTAAACTTGCATACAAGCTGCGAAGTGTTTGCAAATCTGCAATGAAGAGAATGAGAAGGCGAGGCAAACAGACTATAGGAAGAAGAAGAGAAATTGTCCTGATAGATGAAAGCAAATTTGGCCATAAAAGAAAGGTATGTGAATTAATTACATGAATCTAATTTTTCCGAAATCACATTATTCCTATACTGCTCCTCCTAAAGATAGAGAAACATTTTAAATCTTAATTTATTCTCTCTTATTCTCCACTATGATGTTTTATTGTCCTGATTTTAACACATTTGTCTGAATTTGTTCATTTTAGTACAACAGAGGACGGACAAGCAACCGAAGTTCCTGGGTTTTTGGAATGCTAGGCATCAAAGGTGACAGGAGGAGACCGATTCTTAAGATTGTTCCTCGCCGTTCAGCCAGACATCTCATTCCCCCGATAAAGAAGCACATTCGACGGGGAAGCACCATCATTTCCGATGGATGGAGGTCTTACCACCATCTTCAGGATGAAGGTTACAATCACCTGACTGTCAACCATCAAGAATTTTTTGTCGACCCGGTTACAGGTGCACACACACAGAACCTGGAGCGACTTTGGGGTGTTTGCAAGTCAACTATCTGGAGACTAAGAGGGAACCGAACAGAAAATATGTTGAAAGATCACTTAGATGTAATTGAATGGACATACTGGCGTGGACACCATCACAGACATGGACCACTTGGAATGCTTTTGCATGACATCAGGAAAAAGTACCCTGTGTGAGATGAAGATGCCAGTACTGTAAATATTTAGAGATAGGAATATTTCTGGTAGTGCTGACTGTGTTGTCTGTTAACTGTAGTGATGTGTGCTGTTATTGATTTACATGTAGCTTGAAGAGGAGGCAACATTAGACATGTTTAGGTTTTATCTTTTTACCCTTATATTTTAGTGAAACTGCATTGGTACTTTTATTATGATCTTGAATTCTTAATTTTGAATTCTGTGTTTGTTGTATGGCATGATTATACAGTATATATCAGTAGTTGCTATTTCTTATCAATAATTATTTGCTTTAATGTGGCATTAATATCAGAAAGAGAGACAGGAATTTTGCTTTGTGGTGTTGCTCCACTAGGTCATTACTATAGTTTCACTGTATACTATACGTTTGGCTATGTGTTTGTGGGTGGTTGGATGCCTGCTTACATGATAGTATATATGTCTGTATGTATATGCACATGAGGCACATTTGTAAACTTTTGTCAGTAGGGGGATCTAGATTATATTTTAACAAACTTGAGAGGACAGTTTGACTTGTTTCAGATCTGGGCTGTACTTTAGGTTATAGGGTAAAACCATGGATCACTGTCAGATTGTATCAGCCAGTCCTATATGAAGCTCAGTGTGAATAGCACATATCCAAAAGTCATTTCCTTGACAATGTAACACCATGCTGCTAAAGTGACAGACAGACCACTCTCTCTAAGAATCTCCTGCTTGTGGCTGGGGAATGAAAATGTGCTAAACACAGTGAAAACCAATCTCGTTTTTCATAATCATTCCTGGGATTTTCTTCGGTCTCCAAATGTAGGAGTGACATTAAGCTATACAGCAGCAGGATAGGTCCATAGTTAGATTTGCACCCTATCAGACCATAACCATTCTGGGAGTCCACTCAGCCTTTGCTATCAACTACACCCACACACACAACCCAGCCCCCGCCTGAAAGCTTAAATGAACAAATAACTGACAGAAGGAACATTTAAATTCACATACATAACCCCCCCCACACACACACACACACACACACACACAAAGATGCAACCCAGAAGTCAAGTAATCATTTAAAGCTCAAGTTTAATGCCCAAACAGTGAAATATAATGCAAAGAATCAGCCTCAAGAGGCTTAACTGAAGCTGAACTGTAATGGGTCTGACTTCCTCAGATTAAAAGTGGGAAAGATGGCAGATTTAACATGGAACAACTAAAATTTTTCTTGGAATCCAATGCTGGAACTCTGAACCTGAATGCGGTCTTGATAGCGGTACTCATGAAGAGATATTGATTATATGTTCGGTTGTAGCAGCTCAGCAATGAATAGAAGTTTGAGTTGAGAATGAATAACCATGACATGATGTGGATGTGTGGTTTCTAAGTAGGGGAGACTGGGTATGGTTGTAGCATGGGGAGAATTGTAATAATACCAATTCACCAATTAGAGATAAGATATGAGGTGATCATTTCAGTACTTACATACGTCCTCACTGATCAGGCATGGTGGTTATCAAGTCTGGAAACAGGTACATTCAGAATTTATCGATAAAAATTTTTTGACCGAGAATATATTCTGTTTAGTATCTATACTAGTGCAGATATAATAATTTGACTTAGATTGAAATGTAGTTTCTTAGGCAACATGTGATTTTCCTGTCTAATTTCAAAGCACTATGCTAGAACAGCTATCTAAACATTGACTGACAGGGGTGGAGTGGGTGGTAGCACTTCTTTAAAAAGTGCTATAAATGTACCCTATACATCCAACTTGGGACTTTCTTAATTTTAATATTTTACAGAGTGTCCTTTGCAGTGCCCTTAGGCCCGCCAAGCCTGCACTCCCTTGGTACAACCTACCCCAGGATTGGGGTAACACAATGCAAAATACCCTCTTCATTGTGTAGTCAGCTCAATGCGTTTTGTTATCTGTTGTCCATTTGACTTCCAATGCGAAGCCATGTGAGGAAACCAATGCCAGTAACAACGTGCACAAACTCAAACTTACTCTGAAAGTCAGTGTCTCGTTACAATGTCTGCGCCACAATTTTGTTTCAACCTCTGCCCATCGTCAACTTCCACTGGGAGCGTCTCAGAAGCCTTTCAGCATCACGTTATTGATATTGTTGTGCTTTTACTACATTTTTCACAGCTCTCTGTTACCCCGTTCAGCTCCATCATCTACGCTGATGCATATCCCAAAGGGAGCGTTTCTGAATCTGAGCGTTGTGCCTTACTGATTTTTCTGGCATGTTTATATTCCATTGATTTGGTAAGAAGTGCTTGCTTTTTGTGCGTTCACTATGAATAGGTAGGCTATGTAGTTAAATGGTTTCTTTTTTTGTCTATTTTGACTGTGTTTATTGTTGTTTTATGATCGGGAGTCTACACAGGGTCTGTGCCATTCTGTGTCTGACTTCCTGCCCGGTTCAGTCTGCTCTATGCTGCTTGACAGGACTTCCAAAAATATCAGATATATCAAATATTTATGATATGTTATATTCTCACCAACTTAACTTTCTGCATTCATTAGCTCTTATAAATTAAATAAAAATGTAGATGTTGGCTAAATGTAGGCTATGCTATACATGATTATACAGCCACAGATACAGTCATTAAAATAAAATAAAATGAAAGCAATCATAAAAAAAAAATAATAATCCCCCTCTCACCCCTTGCAGGGTGGTATGTGTCATCCTCAAGCTCGGGTCCTCTACCAGAGGCCTGGGAGTTTGAGGGTTCTGCGCAGTATCTTAGCTGTTCCTAGGACTGCACTCTTCTGGACAGAGACCTCTGATGTTTTACCTGGAATCTGCTGTAGCCACTCTCCCAGTTTGGGGGTCACAGCCCCCAGTGCTCTGATTACCACTGGCACCACTGTTGCTCTTACTTTCCACATCTTTTCTAGCTCCTCTTTCAGCCCTTCGTATTTCTCAAGCTTCTCGTGTTCCTTCTTCTTGATGTTGCTGTCGCTTGGGATTGCCACATCTATCACTACTGCTTTCTTCTGCTGTTTCTCGATCAACACGATGCTTTGTTGGTTAGCCATCACCAGTTTGTCAGTCTGGATCTTGAAGTCCCACAGGATCTTAGCTTGGTCATTCTCAACTACCTTAGGAGGTGTCTTCCATTTTGGGACTTCCAGCCCGTACTCATGGCAGATGTTCCTGTACACTATGACAGCTACCTGGTTATGGCGTTCCATGTACGCACTTCCTGCCTGCATCTTACACCCTGCTGTTATGTGCTGTACTGTCTCAGGGGCATCCTTACACATTCTGCACCTGGGGTCCTGCCTGGTGTGGTAGACCCCAGCCTCTATTGATCTTGTACTGAGTGCCTGTTCATGTGCTGCCATGATTAGTGCTTCTGTGGTGTCCTTCAGTCCAGGACTAAAAGCATTGAAGTAACGATTACTTATGTATCGATGCGTATATATATATATATATATATATTAGTGGTGGGCACGTTTCATGTTAACATGCCCACCACTAATATGCTGCGTTAACACTATATGCTGCGTTAACGTGAAACTCTTATCGGGCGATAAAAAAAATATCGCCGTTAATCTATTCTCAAAGTTGGGTTGGGAGCTGGGTCTATACTACGCAAGCTATGATGACTTTCACCTTGATATTTTAGCGCAGATGTACACCTCGCCGAATTGCACTGTAGGGGGCAAGAACAAGTCTTCGAACCTGTGGGTCTGCCTACTGTGAAATTACCACATCAAACGTGACGTGCTAACATGGATGCAGCTGTTGCTGCGTTCCATTTACCTCGCAGGTCGGAATGACGTCACACCCGAGTTGACGGCGTTCCAGTTACAACCTCGCTCGGCCAGCTGTTTGTTTACTACTAGCCAGGTTAGTTATTGATACGCCGGTTGATTAAAAAACGCATTGTGCGGTATTTACACTAACTGTAGCAACAGGTCCACAGACAGCTGTTGGACAGCACTTTGTGTACGAACATTTCTGAAGCCACCGGTGTTGTGCCGAATTCTGCCTGCCTGCTGAGAATCGCATGCACCTCGCGGGTGCTAACGGTCATCTATGCTGAGAAAAGAAGTGGATGCAAATCTCGGCAGGGAGCCTACAAAATCTGATCTGCCGAATTATGCATCCACCTCTTTAGGTCCTTCTCAGACACTTTGCTGTGCTCATTGATCAAACAGCTTTATCACCACATACTGTATATGTACTGAATGTCAAGGAATGGTCCTTCTAGCCTACTAAGTGTATTAAAATATTAAAGACTCTAAACGTTCATAAAATATATACTTCAAATCAATTTATCACCATTGATGAAGTCCACAAAGAATTTAAAAGCATTATTTGGAGGTGCATGCAATTCTCGGCAGCCAGGAAAAACTCGGCACAACAGCTGGTTTGCACCTTGTACAATGCGGAATTAGTTTACTGTAGGAGTTCTTCCAGTCTCAAGTAGCCTACCACCTAAACACAAAGCACATCACATGCTACACACAAGTACATCTTATTGAACATGATTTATTTTCATCACCAATTATCATAGTAGAACAGCTTTCTCAAGCAGTTTGTGATGCATTTTGGAAACAGGAGATGAGCCCCTGGTCTAATGCGCCACCTGGCTTGAAACCTGGCTTGAAACCCGTCCGCACACATATTTTAAATGCCTTCGGCAGAATTCAAATGAGCCATTTTAATCTAGATTAATCTAGATTAAAAAAATTAATCTATGCCCACCCCTAATATATATATATATATATATATATATATATATATATATATATATAGTCCTTCCGCCATCAGGTTATTAATTTCAGACGGTAGCCACTTAAATAGGATCCTTATCAACAGTTTACATGATAAAGTATTTATTGGTTGCTTGTCTACAGCCTACAGAGCAAAATCACACTCTGGTTGAACCAATCTACAGTGCAGTAACAGTAACTAGTGTAATTAAATAGCATTTCTTTGGACCAGAAACTTATCTAATACAGAGGAATTAGATATGGTATTACTTTATCACACATTTACATGAGCAGACAGATAGCATTTAAGTCATAGCCAAGAATTCGGCAGGAGCACAGTCTTGCTTAAGTAAAATTCCCCCATGCAACAATGATGTGGCTAAAAGCTAACATTAGAGCAACTTTTGTTTAACAGAGGAGAAATGGAAGAAGAGAATATGTCTGTCACTTTTTACTTAACATCTTGGCTTCTTCACTGGTTGTTGACAGTGTGGTTCTAATTGAGTGTGGTTCTAACACAGTAAGTGTGGTTCTAACACAGTAACAAAAGACGCAAGTGCATGATTTTGCAAGTTACACACACCCTGGGGGCTAAGCCCACCCTGGCTTTCAATCCTAGTGACGTCCCTGACCCAAAGTAAACATTTTGCTGTGATTTAATTGCAGTAAACGGATTGAAATAACTACAATATGGTACGGATTTGTTAAATATATGAATAAATATAATATAATAAATATATGAATTCATGCTTTGTCAAGTCTGTAAGCACGACAGCAGGACAACAACTTTTAAAATGTTTGTTTTCTGAATGGAATTTGGATCAATCCGGGCTATGCTATGCTAACTTGTTCAAAATAAAGCATGATAGCTGGAAGAAAGTAACAGACACATATTTTCTGAACTCACTGGGTAGTTCAGTTTCCTTGTTTTTTTTCTCCAAGCAATGTCCAGTTTTTTTTCCATTTTTCATATTAATATGAAATAGTAGCATCAATTGTAGTATCATAGAGCTCAAATCTACATTTTAATCCCAAAAATTAAAGTAAAAAGTTAATTTAATAAAAGCAGTTAACTCTGAGCTCGTCCCGTGGATAAACGGAGTAGTTGGCAGAGCATAATCGACTCCAACTGCGAGTGTTTATATGTCCAAAAGCTGCAGCATTGCCCACGGCTCTCTCCTCCACAGCCCCCTGTAGCTCTGGTTTGTCGGCCAGCGGAGTTTCACTCCCCTGCTTTGCCTGGTCCTCTCCAAACAATGCTCTGAAGCTGTCTGTGAATTCTGGACAATCTTAACGCTGATAGTTTATCGCAACACAGTGTCATGCAGCTTTTGCGTTGTCTGCACTTTCGCATCGCCAGCAGCGGGTCTTCCACACCAACCGAGAGGAAATCGAGTCTCTCCACATCTTTGCATTGACTTTGTATGTAATCGCACCGCCGCTAACCCACACTTCACTTTTGGTCTGAATGCACAGTAATACGGCTCAGGTGGATTGCGTGGACTTTGCGGGTTACTGAATGTAGGAGGTGAAAAATGCTTGTAGAAAATACAAATGCATCTCTTCTCAATGGGTATTAAGAGAATGTCATGCTGCAGCTTATTGGAAGCTGTTCTATTTTTTTAGCCACTCCACCTTATTCTTTTGTCTTTCTTCCTTCATTTTTGTAGCTTTTTGCCAATTCTCTTATTTTGATCCACTTTTTGCCTTCATTTTTGTTTTGTGTGAAACAAGAGCTCATTATATATGGCTTGTGGCTCATGACGACTTGTAAGGAGCAACAGGCAATTCCAGTCTCTTTAGTTGTTCTGCTGAAAAGTAACTGGCAGCAATATGCTTTCTGTGCTGGGAAGGATAATCCCTGCTGCTACCAAAGCGAGCATGATGTGTTTGTATGTTGGACGTAGCACTAAGGAAGTGTGGACTTGCATTTCTGGTACATGTACTGGGGCATTGATGGTTTCTGTCAAAGAAATAGCTGCTGAAGTGTGGCACGAGCACAATATACAGTTTTTCTTAATCGTACTATGATGTAGTCTGTGGTTGCTGCCAGGGAGTTTTCTTCGCTCTACCCTGGAAGCCATCCCTTGTTTAGGACATTTTATGGCATGGCATACATACCAAACAAAATTTTGAATCAAACTGCATCATGGACTGTGAATTAGAATATTTCCTTTAGATGAACATTATTTATTTTACTATTATTATTATTATTATTATTATTATTATTATTATTATAGTAGCGTATTAGTCCTGCCATTTGGTAAATTGGATGCTTCCTTATTTTTGTCTTTTTGCAGAAAAAATTAGATAGGAAAAAGGTAGTAAGAGTAAGAGTAATTTGGGAATGAGGCACCATGTCACGATTCATTTTTTTTTATGTCACAATTTATTGTGATTATTATATCAGAGCAATCATTTCTGGTGATTTATTTTTGACTTACATATCATCTTTTAAATACTACATTTTCTTTCTGAAGTTTTATTTTTTTAAGTAGAAGTTGTCACATGCACAAGTTGTATTTATGGTTTGGTTAAATGTTGAAAACGAAAGGGAAGGGTGTTGATGGTAACAGTGCCATGGAAAACTAAAATGATAACTGCATAATAATAGCAAAATGGTTACAATCATGTAAATATGGTAAGGCTGTGCTTGCAAATCCTAATTATTATAATGATTACTGATTACAGTTATAAACAACAATAATTAGCATATAATCAGTATTATTATAGCAACCTAACAATCAACATACAAGATAATTCCATAGGCGAAGACAGAATGTGATGGATGAATGTCTGAATAACTCACAATTCAACCTAACTGTTAAATAAAACAGTATAGAAGTTATGGCATTCAAATAGTTTCATCAGGAGAAAAGCTTGGTTGTTGGGTAGATATTTAACATTTTGTATTTTTAATTGCATCAATGGTGTAAGACAAATTAGAAAAGGCCAAAAGCACACAGTGAGTCCAGTAAAGTCTAACAATATGTTAAACTTCCCCATTCCCATCTCTGAACTGAGCACAACCCAAACTCAGTCTTATAATAGGGAACAAGGGTTATACACCCAAAACAAAATTACACAAACACACATATACAGTACACAAAAAACACAGACAGTTTAACTAAGTATGCCCTATGTGTTTGTTAACACTTTTTTCTGATACTGATATCTTTTGTAAAAGGTATTTGGTAGTATGACTGTTGTCTATCTGCCTTATATAGTGATAAGAAAATTTAGTATCTAAAAAAAATTATATATAAATTATAGTCTGATCACTCTATGAAAATAGATATGTAAACCTGCTGCTTTTTGGATGGGTCACTTCCAGAAAAAAAATGCTTTCTAGATAGAAATACTAAATACCACAACTTTGTTTCTTTGACATTAAAAAGAACAAATTCTAGTCTGTAACTGGCTCTATCACCTCATTGCCTGTGGCATCCTGATAAAAATCACTTAAGTCATTGATTAAAATGTAAGCAGGTTAATGCTAGAGGTGACTTCTCCTGCTTAGCATAATTTGCTTATTACACAGGCAAATAAACAAACCATTGATCACAGTGGTCCATGACAGAAAGTAGATTAGATGGAAGGAACCAGGATCAGGTACAAGTGTATTACACCTGCATGCTTGAAATGGTTACGCTACTGTGGCCTATCAATCCTTGACATTCTGCGTATTTTATCAAAACTAGTCCATCATTGTCAGTATTTAAGTCAAGCATGAAAAAACACTTATGTGATTGTTAAAATTTCAGTATGTATGTTGTCTAATAGTTTGTCATCATTGTGATTATTGTTGTTATTGTTTTTGTTATTATTGTTGTTAATATTATTATTGTTTAATTTATTATAATAATTTGGTGTGGTATCAATTGATAATCCAGAGGGTAGGTTTCACTATAAGCCCTTGGGGGTTTCTTACCTCTCCTGCATAATTCATACAGTCTTCTTTTTAAGATGTGTCTTTGTGCTAATAAAAAAAAGCCCACTAATGATGCCTGCTTGTGTGTATGGTAATAATAAATAAGTTTTAATAATAAATAAGTCATATATATATATATATATATATATTTATTTCTGGGATCACCACCACCGCCACTCTTATTGAACGTGGACAGTCACACTCCTCCCCAACCACAGTGACAGCTGTAGCAGTAAGACTGCCTCACAGACACTGCAAAACATTTAATTTGGACAGGTGTCAAGGAAGCTTACAATAAGGGGACAGGCAGAAGCATGGGTCAGAAGAAGTCTGCTGAACTGCAGATGTCAGGCTCATCTTTCCTTGACATGGACGGTCTGTATGCCTCCTTTCAATTTTGCACGTCAGGCTGCAGCCAGACTCCAGCTTGGATTTTATGACTGAACTTTTACCTTTATTCAATCAGTTGGAAACACCATATTGTGTTGGTGTGAGTGCCTGGGTCTACCAATGTTACCTTAGCAATTGCTTAATTTGCACCATATGTATTTGTAATGCCAGTAGTGAAAAGTCTAATGTCCAGAAAAATTATGGTATTGGACAACACAGCAGAGCTATAAATCAAGACAGTCATTGGGCTCCACCCACTGTACCCATAGAGTCCAGTAGAGGGTGGAGCCTGTGTGAGATAGAACGAAGGTTATGATATGGTAACCCTAGTTCTATTAGCACAGGCGGTGCCCTCTATGATGGAGCCTTGCCGCTCCACCGCCTGCTGAAGGTGTGGTTGGATGCTGAGCAGTGAGGACAGCGCTGTTTATACGGTACACACGTACAGTAGCGACGTCCAATTGGTTGGCTACTTACAGTTTGCAAAATTTCAGTGGGCAAGTATGTGCGTGTGATAGGAGGAGAGGTAGTACCCCCATAGAGTCCATTTGAGGGCGGATAGGTCTGGCTAGTCTTGCATAGCCAGACCTATCTCCATACATTGTGTCAGCAGTGTTGTGCCAGACAGTTGCCACCCCTCTGCAGGCTTCCAGAAGCTCGCCAATCAGAAGCGGGGTTTTAAGGAGGGGATTCCACATTGTGAGGTCACAGCAATATGTGAATAGCCATGTAAGGTACTCTTTGATTGTTTGAGCAAATAGAACTGACTGAACACGCACACTCACACTCTCTTCTAACCCAATATGTGGTCTGTGGTAAGGTTAGCCCAATGCCCATCATAAAAGAAGGGACCTTCTTAAAGAAACTATTGGTATTCTTTCTTTTGAGCCAGGTCTGAATTAATTATCAGCTACAGCTAACCAATAGGAAATTCATTGAACCTTTCTCAACACACAGTTTGATGTTTACCTTTTTCCGGCAACAACTGAGTTCCCACGGGACTTCAGCGCGAGACTACAGCTAGCCGTCTAAAACACTATTTAGGTGAATTTAAAAATGGCTAAGTTGCTAAATGCATCTTGTTGTCATGTAAGGACCCTGTTCATGTGGGACAGACATTTTAATTGCATTTTGTGTCTGTTAAGAGGCACAAAGACACTCTTTATTTATATGCCCCTATAACTGCCATTTTAGCTACGTCAGAGCTGTAGCAACTCCGTGTTGCAAGCACCAATCCGGTTAGTTTTTTTTTTCTATAGACAGTAATCACAAAGGTATAACGATCAAGATTAACTTAAAAATTGCCCAGAGTTCTCCTTTAATATAATTGGAGTGAGGACACTGGAGAAGACCACATGCCAATGGAATTAGAAGCCTAGCTTAAGAAGTAGCGTAGTCAGAAATATTTTATTTGTCTGTACCATGTATTTTATTTAGAAAATTGACTGGATTCTCTGCCGTTTCTGTGTCTGATTTCCTGCCCAGTTCATCTGCTCTGTGCTGCTTGACACTGGGACACTTTTGGGATGCACTTCAGCGCTTCTGGTGTGAGCACAAACATTTACTATAAAAGTTGCGATCGTCATGTAAACTTGGTTTAAATGATTTGGTAGCAGGTGGGCCCAGTGATGAAGCACCGCACCCACTGTGCTGAGAGTCTAGGTCCGCCCCCGTCAGTCACCGTCTTCTTTATAAACAGTTTGTTTAGAAACTGGATTAAATGTTTGAGCACAGTTCAGCAACTATGAGAGCATAGTTTCATATATTGTTATCACATGTTCATTGCCTTATGGAGCCAAACGCTGTGCACCAGCGTATGGATGAGATGCACTGCTTGTAAAAACACGTTATGGAAAATACAACACTATTTTATTAAATAAATCTTTCAGCTTATGTCATTTATATCATTAATATTTCTTTTAACTCATCGGCAGCCTCGATAAGTAAGGGGACTGTTTGTCTAGCCTAAATAAATGTTTAAAGACAAGTGTACTGCATTTGGTTTACTCTCTTTTCAAATGTGGGAATCCATTAGTACCTGACTCATTCCCTTTTGAGTGTGTTTCCGCCTCCAGCCAGCAACACCCATTCCTGCGGATCGGTTCTATAGGGCACAAGCGTTGCATGAAAGTGTTTTTTACCCTCCAAACTACATGCTTCAGCTTCCCCAAAAGGAACGTGTGTCACACTGAGTTAAATTTCGTTTTGTAGCTTTTCTATCAGAATTGGCCACCTTTATGCACCTTCTTTATGCAGTTAGTACATATTAATATTAATGAGGCATGAAAAGCGTTTCACTGACCATTTATATTCAACTATGGGCATTTAAAGGGTCGGATATGGAGCTCCCTTACATGCTCCACATTTCAAGTTGATTGTAATTTATAAAGGGACATTGCTTACAGATGTGCGTACGCACGGTTTGACTGAATATTTTTTGCCGTATGCCATTTTTGGGTTTTGGGCACATACACTTTTAGTGAGGATTCTACGCATAGTTTTATAAGTGAAACCCCAGGGCAGTAAACTGGACTACGCTGTGAAAACAAGTGTAAGAACAGTAAATGCCTTTTTATAAATGCAACTACTGAAGCTTGTTTCACTTAAAAAAACAAGTAATATGTACTTTGCATGTTCATAATACTTCATTTAATACACTGATTTTATCGTGTGAACATTGAACTTGAATCTTGGAGCTGTTCTCTACTGTGACAAGGCGGGAGCATATATTGGATACAACAATTTTCAGATGGGGAGAACCCCTTGGGGCAAACAAAGACACTTGATTTCACAAACAGTTTGATTAAATATTTTCCCCCTAAATATAGAATAGTTTAATCTGGTCTCAGCTCTGATACATGTCCAATGATGTGACACCCATTGACTTCCTGTGACTCACTTCTGACCATGTATCAACACAAGCTGTCGCTGAAACTGCAAAACCAGTGTGTCAAATCACAGCATTATCTGTCAACTCCATATTAGTCTTATCCCTGCTGCAGTTGCTGCCTTGTCTTAGAAGTCACTCTGCAATAGTGAAACAAATGAATTTCTGATGATTAGAAAAAACCTTTGGAGTCCTCAAAAGAGGACTTTTATATTTTCCCCTCTGTGCCATTGCAGAGAACAATTCCAAATTGAGCGTGTGACTATAAACACTGCTGGCTGTCTGTCTGAAAATACTCTTATGAAGTGAAACAGTTTGGCATAATTAACTGCAAACAAGCATCAAGAATTACTGTATAATAATGCTATATGGGATAGAATATGGTTTGATGTAAAAAAAAAACAAAACAAAAAAAAACAAGAAAAAAAGTTTGCATTCTTTTCTCTTCTTTTGATCAATCAAATGTCACAGGAATTGGATAGACACCAGGCCACTGTAGTCGTGGGCCACACTCGACCATCTTAGTTGAAGTGCATGTGAATGCAGTTCTTTAGCCATCTTTGCTCTTGGCAAGGCCATAGCTAAGGCAATTGTGTGACATTGCCATTTATGGCTCACCTCAGTGACTAAATAGCCAGCGGTCATATGTTTTTCCCCAGGCTAGACCCAAGTAGGATGTTTGGCCAGGGCTTGAAGTTCATTCAGACCTGGTTGAATGAAACAATCTCATGCACTATGGCGAACTGTATGCAAATCATTGCATTTGAAAGCTGGAATAGCGCTCTGTATTTACTTAATATGTAAGCACACAAACTAAGACTGAGTTTATTTTTATTTTAATAGCTTGGACTGTTAATTGTTTAGTATTTGTCCTAAGTGGAAAAAAAGATGTTACCTGTGTTAAAATATTATTGCAGGAACAATTTTTATACATCAACATTTCTCTAACATAGAATATGCCTTGTCTTGAGATTCTGTTTTAGCTACAGTACAATGATGGAGTACAGTATTGGTGCAGACAATTACAGGTATCTGACAAGATCATGCGTCATATCAAATGTTGAGATATCTGTCAAATAGCACTCCACAGATCTGCACTCCTCAATGACCTTCTTCAATACCTGTCTACAAATATTACTGAAAACAAACATAGAAAATAGAAGGAAAAACAGTTATGTATGGCAAGTTGAGATGAAGATGAGATCTGGATGGCTGACTGAAATCACAGGGCACATTTTCAGACTGTTTTCTTGGCTCTGGAAAAATCAGCCCTTTTATCATAATTGCAAACAAAACACTTTGTTAACCATGTCAAATAGTTTGAAACTAGTATGCTTAATTTTTTATGGAAGCACATCGATTTTTAGGTATGGGGGCACATCTGTTTTATGTGATGATTACTAAATAAGTGTGTAAAGTGTGTAAAGCTTGAAGACGTTTTAGTCACACTGGCTGATCACGTTTACAGCCAATCTCAAACAGCTAATGCTACATGGCAATAAATGTTTTGGCCTTTTCTTAGCATCTCAGCATTTATTCCACAACTGTTACTTGATGAGATTAGTATCTATCCATTTATAGAAGTAATGCTTAATATCTGATGATGTAAATGTTTTGGCCTTTTCTCAGCATCACATGGATATTTTTTGGCATCAGTGGGATCTAGAAAGGATAACTAGTGAGGCTGTTGGAGTTGATAAAACAGAAGTAACCTTGATTGCAATTTCTTCCTCCATCTCTTGCGTATATGTCTCACTGTCACACATAAACACACTCCCGCCCTCTGTCCCTTAGTTCATTTCTCTCCATGTTTACATGCAAGTACCATGACATTTTGCTTGCTAGTTAGCAATAACAGCTCTTTCTCTGATTCTTTGTCATTTTCTATGGTAACTGCTAAAAACTGGGGGTTGAAGATTTTAATATTCAGAGCTATTTCTACAGAACTGGCTATGACTGGTAGAGGTGTGACAATACAATTAGCTCACGATATGAGACACGATATTGGGTTCACAAGATTAAGATGAGATGAGATTTTAACACTATTTTTAAGAAATCAGTGCCAAATTATCTGAATATTTTTAGCATTTATTTCCATCATTCTTGTGAATTTTTCTGTACCAATTTCTGCCTTTTTTATGGGGGAATTGTTTTCAGTTATGTAATGGGAAACACCAAATTCAGGTGGCAGGTGATAATTCAAAATATATCTCTTAAAATGTGTGGCACCCATTCAGCTAAATGATAAATTAACTAATTGTAATTAATTTATAAACTCATGGACTTTAATAGCTCCTGTGTTTCAGCACGTTTTCTGCTCATGTTCAGAACCTTCTGCACATTCAAAATCTAGGTAAAGTGCAACTCATGGTCCCAAAAAGAATGTTTGCACCTCAGTTTTAAGATGTTTATATTGCAAAACTAGCAGTTATGTTACCACTCTTTAACAAACTGTCAAGGGGGGGTGCATCACGACAAACACTAGATCGTGTCAGCAGGGCAGAAATGATGCGCAACTTGTGAGCCGATGTTATCACTTAGCCTACATTTTTCTACGTTTCTCACTGCATGAGAAAGTTGTGTGGCATGACAGCGTGTGTAAAGTGTCAACTGAGTGAGTCTCACGCTGAGTGTGTGAGAGTTGGCATCTCTGATATTGCGAGACAATGTCTATATGACCATGTACGCAAGTGTCTGATTTAAAAATTTTCTCTGTGAAAGTCAGTCATTTACTCATATTTGTATGCACGTACTTGTTGCAATTAAAAATGCTTGGTATTCTCATGTTTACTTCTTTTGTTTGCATTGGATCAACACAAAAAGCAAAGAAAAAAAGCAAATATTAGACATATTATTATTATTATTATTATTATATACACAGAACCCAAAAATAAAATTATTTTTGATTTTAGATTTTGGAAAGGTAATTTTGTCCAGCCCGTTTATGGGGCAACAATTTTCTGGGAGAAATAGTGCATTATGTGACAGACATGCACGGGTACCCATACTTTTGGACATGACTTTATATGTCCCACCTAATCTATCACGTTAGTATGAAGCAGATAGTGTAATTAAGCCACAGTAATGGTTTATAGAAACTTAAAAGAGATTTCCACATTAGTTTGAAAACAGGAGTCAGGTAGTAATACATTTAAGTTAGTCCAGCACATCTGAGAAGCATGCACCACATGATAGTACCCTTAACAGATGTATTTTCTAATTCTATTGCTTTGACATCTGACTGTATTAGGAGTTGCCCACTTCACTGCTTTTACTTAATGACAAATCTCAACCTCAATTGTACCTTCTCTACTATTGGAAGCACTTTATTGATCCTAGAAGTGAACTGCTACCACAAAAAGGCAATCTATCAGTGTAACTAATAGTGTGCAGGCATGTGAATATATTACTGACCATCAATGTGTGACCCAACAATGTTTCACATGTAGTTTTTATGCTACTGTGTACTGTTACATTGTCTTGAAGCATTCAAAGATACACAAAACTCATCCATCTGCTCAAAATGTAATATGCCATCTGTGCTTCTGTGTTTGTCTGTACTTCAGTATGACTGAACTTGTTTATTTATTTCAGATTTTAGCATTTTCTTCCTATTTTACGGAAAGCAAATACAGATTTTAATAAATGATTTTACACAATACACTATAAAAGTAAATATTTACAGATCTACATGTTATCAAAAGTAACCTTGTCAAAGATTTTAACATCAACATATAAGAACAGTGTTAAAATACGAATATGAAGATGACAATAGATAAGGATAATAGCTGAAAAACTTGCCTTTTAGGCTAAGTGAGTCATTTGTACTTCTTTTTTCTGTTGATCGATGATTATTTCACAAATAACCTAATAAAATAAATATCTGCATCTACAATTAGCTTTAAAGATGATTAACACAACACATTTGTAAACACTAATCATATATGTGTCAGTGAATAATTTGCTAACCACAAATATTATGGTAGTGTAGGAATACTGCCACACTTTGTAGCAAACTGAGGTCGACTTAATGAATACCCAATCAGGAAAAGTAAAAACACACAATGCTAATACTAATTTGAAATGTATGCAAAACCCTATAATGCTCTTAGATGACTATGCATGCTCACATGAATGTAAGTCATATATTAGGATTTTCCTCTGTTAGTTGTCACAGGGGATTTTATTCTTATGTCAGTGTACAACAGGAAAGTAATACATAACAGAAATATTTGAATTGGTCCAGATATTGAAAAGTTCCAGATATGTTTGACATCAGTGAATTAAGGAAAGAAGAAAAAAATAGTAACATTAGGTATTCCTCTTAGGTTGCAGCACATTATTTTGGTTTGAGCCAAGCTGACACCACTGTCTTTACACAATGACTTCATTAACAAGTTCCATCCATCCATCCATCTTAATCTGCTTATCCGGTCGCGGGGGCAGCAGCTCGAGCAGGGGACCCCAAACTTCCCTTTCCCGAGCCACATTAACCAGCTCTGACTGGGGGATCCCAGGTCAGTGTGGAGATATAATCTCTCCACCTTGTCCTGGGTCTTCCCCGAGGCCTCCTCCCAGCTGGACGTGCCTGGAACACCTCCCTAGGGAGGCGTCCAGGAGGCATCCTTACCAGATGCCCAAACCACCTCAACTGGCTCCTTTCAAAGCAAAGGAGCAGCGGCTCTACTCTGAGCTCCTCGCAGATGGCCGAACTTCTCACCCTATCTCTAACTGAGACACCAGCCACCCACCTTAGGGAACCCATTTCGGCCGCTTGTACCTGCGATTTCGTTCTTTCGGTCATGACCCAGCCTTCATGACCATGAGTGAGGGTAGGAACAAAAATTGACCGGTAGATTGAGAGCTTTGCCTTACGGCTCAGCTCTCTTCTCGACACAACGGTACGGTAAAGCGAGTGCAATACCGCCCCCGCTGCTCCAATTCTCTGGCCAATCTCCCGCTCCAGTCTTCCCTCACTCGTGAACAAGACTCCGAGGTACTTGAACTCCTTCACTTGGAGTGCCAACTCCAGGTAGGGAATGAGTCCTTAACCCATCGGTTTCCTGCTGAGAACCATGGCCACAGATTTCGAGGTGCTAATCCTCATCCCAGCCGCTTCGCACTCTGCTGCAAACCAATCCAGTGAGAGCTGAAGGCTACGGACCGATGATGCCAAAAAGCAGTGATGAGATCCCAAGCCCACCGAACCGCAGCCCCTCCTTGCCACGGCTATGCCTTGATATCCTGTCCATGAATATCACAAACAGGATTGGTGACAAAGCGCAGCCCTGGCGAAGGCCTAACCCCACCTGGAAAGAGTCCGACTTACTGCCGAGTACTCGGACACAGCTCTTGCTTTGAATGTACAAGGATTGGATAGCCCTAAGAAGGGCCCCCCTCACCCCATACTCCCGCAGCACCTCCCACAGTATCTCCCGGGGGACCCGGTCATATACCTACTCCAGATCTACAAAGCACATGTAGACTGGATGGGCATATTCCCAAGCCGACTCCAGGATCCTTGTGAGAGTAAAGAGCTGGTCAGTTGTTCCACGACCGGGATGAAAACCGCATTGTTCCTCTTCAATCTGAGGTTCGACAATTGGCCGAACCCTCCGTTCCAGCACCCTGGAGTAGACTTTACCGGGGAGGCTGAGAAGTGTGATACCCCTGTAATTGGCACACACTCTCTAGTCCCCCTTTTTGAACAGGGGAACCACCACCCCAGTCCGCCACTCCTTGGGCACTGTACCCGACTTCCATGCAATGTTGAAGAGACGTGTCATCCAAGACAGCCCCTCCACACCCAAAGCTTTTAGCATTTCTGGGTGGATCTCATCAATCCCTGGGGCTTTGCCACTGTGGAGTTGTTTGACTACCTCAGTGACTTCCTCCAGGGAAATTGACGAGAAACCTCCATCAGCCTCCAGCTCTGCCTCTACTAGAGAGGGCGTGTCAGTCGGATTTAGTTCCTTTGAGTTCCTCAAAGTGTTCCTTCCACCGCCCAATTACCTCCCCAGTTGAGGTCAACAGGGTCCCATCCTTACTGTACACAGCTTGGACGGTTCCTCGCTTCCCCCTCCTGAGATGGCGGACAGCTCTCCAGAAACACTTTGGTGCCGACCGAAAGTCCTTATCCATGTCTTCTCCAAACTTCTCCCACACCCGCTGCTTTGCTTCTGCCACAGCAGAAGCTGCAGCCCTTCGGGCCCGTCGGTACCCTGCAACCGCCTCCAGAGTCCTCCGACACAACAAATCCCGGAAGGCCTCCTTCTTCGGTCAGACGGCTTCCCTGACCACCAGTGTCCACCACGGTGTTCGAGGGTTACCGCCCCTTGAGGCACCTAAGACCTTGAGACCACAGCTTTCCGCTGCAGCTTCAGCAATAGAGGCTTTGAACATTGCCCACTCATGTTCAATGTCCCCAACCTCCACAGGGATGCCAGAAAAGGTCCGCCGAAGGTTTGAGTTGAAGATCTCACGGACAGGGACCTTCTCCAGACGTTCCCAGTTCACCCGCACTACCTGTTTGGGCTTCCCAGGTCTGTCCAGAGTCTTCCCCCAACCCCTGACCCACCTCGCCACCAGATGGTGATCAGTTGACAGCTCCGCCCCTCTCTTCACGAAACATGCGGCCTCAAATCAGATGAAACGATTACAAAATCGATCATCGATCTTTGGCCTAGGGTGCTCTGGTACCATGTACACTTATGAGCATCCTTATGCTCGAACATGGTGTTTATATAGACAATCCATGACTAGCACAGAAGTCTAACAACAAACACCCACTCGGGTTCAGATCAGGGGGTTCCTCCCGATCACACCCACATGCGCGTTGAAGTCACCCAGCAGAACTATGGAGTCCCCTACTGGAGCCCCATACAGGACTCCATTCAGGGTCTCCAAGAAGGCCAAATACTCTGAACTGCTGTTTGGTGCATATGCACAAACAACAGTCAGAGTTTTCCCCCCTGCTACCCGAAGGCATAGGGAGGCGACCCTCTCTTTCACCGGAGTAAACTCCAACGTAGTGGCGCTCAGCCAGGGACTTGCAAGGATCCCCACACCCACCTGGCGCCTCACACCTTGAGCAACTCCAGAAAAGAATTCATTAAAAAGTTCATTAACTTAAATGCTTATTATCAATGCTAAATGATAAAATATAACTATTTTAAGTTGACTATGGCTACACTGAAATAATTTTTTTTGTTTTTTTGTTTTTTCCAGCAGAACATATCAACATATCAGTCTCATCAGCAGCAAGTAATGATTTACCATTGCATTTCCAGTTCCTCCCTGCTCGCCAGAACAGGTACAGCTCAGTGACACTCAGGGGACTGATGATAGGAGTGATGGCACTGCCACTGAAAAAAGGATCCCCCGAGGTATTTTCAGGGGAATTTGCTGTGGACAGCAGAATGGTCTCCATTGCTGCAGGGATATAAAAAAGGAGAAAAAGGGAGATACAATTTACAAGTAAAGTAAGTAATACAAGTAGCCGCTGAGAGTATTTGCAGTCAATGAGCTTTCCAAGCAAGGGCTGAAAGTCAACAGAAGGGGATCTTAAGAAATTAAAAGGTTGTTTTAATTAGATAAAATCATGGAGTTGTCAGAGTTGCCATCAAAACAACGTTGGCAGACTGCTGACAAGACCTCATGGTGCAACTCTAAAATGTGACTGTTGATATATGCAGACAGTGACACTAGCTGTGATTACATGGACCCTATTATTTCGCTAAATTCAGAATAACAGCCCAAAAATAATAAATTAAAATGCCTCATGTACCTACCTCATCTGGAAGAGACTGGCTAGATCCATTCCAGTCTAAAGGAATATTCAATCGAGTTCAGAAGGGTGGTGTAAGCCTTTGGTAATATGCTCAATAAAAAACTATTAAACTTTTAATCCAATTGTTTCTCTCTGGTTGGAATGAATATATTCTTCCTTTGCACGTTTGCTCCACGTGGGGGGGTAACATGAGATGTTGTGAACAACTTTCTGGGAGGGACAGAAATATGGAACATGTGGAACAAATCAAAACAAAACTTGTCCGTGGTTGATGCAGCTTTTTTGTTAGAGACGAATCAGAATCAGTAAGAGCTTTAATGCAGTAGTTTATTCATGTATTTCCTTTGGAGATAAGGTACTACACATAGACAAACATACAGTTGACATAAATAAATGTAGAAATTTATAAATATGGAATAGACAGATGGTATGGAATAAACAGATTATATAAATATATAAATTGACAAAATATAAAAATATAGAAGAATAACGATTAACATTTAATAGCAAATATGTGCAATATACTGACTTTGTGCAATGATGTGAAATGAAATATTATTTACATGTGCAAAGATGTACAGTTTTTGAGAGGGAAGAGGGTGTTAGTGAGGTAGCTGGGCCTTGTGAATGAAGCTAGCTGCAGAAGGGAAAAAGCTACTTTTGTGTTGAGATGTTTTGGTCCTGATGGACCGCAGCTGCAATCTTTACAGCTCGCCTCAGAGTCATCGAGGATTACACGTCCTGAAGAGATGTAAGACTGCAGCCAATCACTTTCTCTGCAGAGCAAATGATATGCTGCAACCTGCCTTTGTCCCTGGCAGTGGCAGCAGCGTACCAGATGTTGATGGAGGAGGTGAGGATGGATGCTGGTGTAGAAGTGCACCATCAATGTCTTTGGCAGGCTAAACTTCTTGAACCACCGCAGGAAGTACATACTTTGTTAGGCCTTCTTGGTGAGGAGGTGATGGTTCAGCTCCCACTCTTCCTGGGAGATAATGGGGCCCAGGAAGCGGAAGGAGTCCACAGTTTTGACTGACAGTGGAGGGTGGGGCTGGGCTCTTTCTTAAGTCCACTGCCATCTCCAATGTCTTCAGAGTGTTGAGCTCCAGGTAGTTCTGGCTACACCAGGTCACCAGAAAGTCAATCTCCCACCTGTAGGCGGACTCATCCCCACTAGAGATGAGCCCAGTGAGGGTGGTGTCATCCATGAACCGTTGCTGATGGTCCTGGAATCCGAGACATGTTTTCCCATCTTCACATGGTGCTTCTTGCCTGTCAGGAAGTCTGTGATCCACCTGCAGGTGGACTCAGGCACACTCATCTGAGAGAGCTTGTCCTGCAGCAGGGCTGGGATGATGGTCTTGAAATCAGAGCTGAAATCCACAAACAGCATCCTGACGAAGGTTTCTGGGGAGTACAGGTCCTGGAGGATGAAGTGAAGGGCCATGTTTACTGCGTCATCTACTGAACTGTTAGCTCTGTAGGCGAACTGCAGGGGGTCCAGGATTCGGTCTATAATGGATTTAAGGTGGGACAACACAAGGCGCTCAAAAGACTTTATTACCACAAATGTCAGGGCGACTGGTCATTCAATCATAAAAATGTGTTTAGCTGTTTAGTCCTGTGGTCCTTGTTTTTTTTGGGGACAGGGATAATATTGGAGGCATTGTAGTAGGCTGGCACATGGCATTTCTCCAGTGAAGTGTTAAAAATGTCGGTGAACACCGTCCTAAGTGCTTTGTGGGGTTCACAGTGAATAGTCTGTTGACATCCCTCTGAGGGGTCTGAACCCCCTCCAGACAGAAGCGGCATCATTTGGAAAGAACTGGTGCTTTAGTCTTTCTGAGTACAGTCGTTTAGCTTCTCGCATCACCTTGCAACCGGCCCTGTTTCCACTCGTAAAGCCTCCTACTTTTCCAACCTTAGCTGTCTGAGCTTAACTGTGAACCAGGGTTTGTCATAATTTATCCTTGGTGCATCATCGTACACAGCTGTGCTCGCAGAAACTGATGTAGGACATCCAGAATGTTGGTAGCAGTCCTGAAAACATCCCAGTCATTGCAGTCCAAATATGCATGAAGGTCCTCTACAGCTTCACTGGTCCACTGCTTTGATGTCCTCACTACAGGTTTACAGAGCTTTAATTTCTGCTGGTATGCAGGAATCAGGTGGACCATGACATGGTCAGAGTGATCGAGTGCAGCGCGGGGGACGGTGTGATGGGCACTGCTCATTGTGGTGTAACGGTGATCAAAATGTTCTCCTCTCTGGTTGGGCATTTGACAAACTGTCTGTATTTTGAGAGTTTTTAGCTGAGTTTTCCCCTGTTAAAGTCACCAAGAACAATAACAACAGAGTCCAGGTTGTTTCTGCTCCACACAAGGTATTCAGTCGGCAAACATGCGCTGTGCATCGTGCACGTCAGCCTGCGGTGGAATGTAAACAGTGTGAATGAGTGAATGAAGCAAATTCACGGGGAAAGTAAAACGGTTTACAGTTTAAGACCAGTTTAAGACCATGCTACAATCATGGATTCAGGCAGATGGCAGACAGACAGCAGATCTAATGGCAGGAAGTAATAACGAAGCATGCACATGATATGTTGCTATGATGATGTCGGCTATACAAAGTTAGTAGCTAGCCAGATAGTTTGCTTAACTAATACACCATAACACACTTATCATTTTACCTACCCAGCTCTGTGCTGATTGCCTGCCATATATATTTTATTGAAGGTAAGCGAATGATGTACATACAATTCCAATAAATATTGAGTCCCCAAAGACACCCCTTTAGACATAAATCTTTAGACAATAATAAATAAATAGATAAATCTTTAGACAGAAAATCCTTCCACTTTAGCCATTAAGGGGAAGATGAGCAAGGAGAACGTGGATCAACGAGTGGTGACAAGATTTTTTGTAAAGGCGTTGGAATCAGAACCAATATTCAATAAGAACCGGATTTCGTAAGCAGAATCAGAATCAGAATTAATAAAAATTAATTCGGCAACCTCTGGCGGCTGCACTGAAAGCCCATCCATTTGATCCATACCGATCCAAGATCATGGTCCGTTAGCAGGAATGGGAGACCAGAGACTGATAACAGGATAGCTAAGCTGGAGGCCAGCGACAACTGCTGCAGTTCAGGTGGATCCAGAGGTGCACGAGGTTGTTGCAGCAGTCCGTGGGATCCCAGAGGTGATTGCAGCTATGTGACAGAATCAACAGGATGCTGCAGCATAGCAGAGTGATGGTTTTGTTGGAGCTTCATAGTGAAAGGTAGCTGCTGTAGTTCAGTGGTGACAGGAAGCTGCTGTAGCTCAACAAAGTCAAGGGATTGCTCTAGGAAAGCATAGTCAGGCTCAGGAGTGAGGAGTTGCTGCAGTTCTGGGACTAGGGAGTGCTGTAATTCTGATAAGAATCTGCTAAGCATTGCTGTGGCATAGGAGCCAAAGTCAATACTAATTTAGCAGGAACAACACTTAACTGTAACTCAGCAGGCTCATGAAGTTGCTATAACTTAGCAGCAGTTGTTGGCAGGAGTTGGCTGGGATGTTGACTGGACACAGGAAACACGAGTCAACAAGAAATTAGGCAGGACTGGTGGTACCCCTGTGATACTGGACATCATAGCTAGCCCTCTTGAGTAGTGATGTCGCTGGCTGGAGGGGGACACATGCAAGACGGGATGACCCAGGTACTAATTTGGGTTCCCCCTTTTGAAAAAAATGTAAACCAAATGCATTCCACTTGTGTTTAAACCAGTGGTGGGCATAGATTATTTTTTTAATCTAGGTTAATCTCACAGTAATCTTGAAATTAATCTAGATTAATCTAGATTAAAATGGCTCATTTGAATTCTGCCGAAGGCATTCAGAATATGTGTGCGAGCGGGTTTCAAGCCAGGTTTCAAGCCAGGTGGCGCATTAGACCAGGGGCTCATCTCCTGTTTCCAAAATGCATCACAAACTGCTTGAGAAAACTGTTCTATGATAATTGGTGATGAAAATAAATCATGTTCAATAAGATGTACTTGTGTGTAGCGTGTGATGTGCTTTGCGTTTAGGTGGTACTTGAGACTGGAAGAACTCCTACAGTAAACTAATTCCGCATTGCACAAGGTGAAAACAACCTTAGTCTTGTCGAATTTTCCATTTGGAAGCTTCTTAAAAGTAAATTTTCCCAGAAGCAAACCCGGCGGCTTCAGAAATGTTCGTACACAAAGTGCTGTCCAACAGCTGTCTGTGACGTGTTGCTACAGTTAGTGTGAGTAAATTTTTAATCAACCGGCATATCAATAACTAACCTGGCTAGGCCGAGCGAGGTTGTAACTGGAACGCAGTCAACTCGGGTGTGACGTCATTCCCAGCTCCGACCTCCGACTTTCAAGGTAAATGTAACGTAGCAATAGCTGCATCCATGTTAGCACGTCACGTTTGATGTGGTAATTTCACAGTAGGCATACACGCAGGTTCAAAGACTTATTCTTGCCCCCTACAGTGCAGTTCGGCTAGGTATACATCTGCGCTAAAATATCAAGGTGAAAGCTTGCGTAGTATAGACCCAGCTCCCAACCCAACTTTGAGAATAGATTAACGGCAATATTTTTTTTATCGCCCGAGAAGAGTCTCATGTTAACGCATTTCATTAACGCCGATAACGGCCCACCACTAGTTTAAACATTTATGTAGGAGAGGCTGCCGATGAGGTTAAAAAAAAGAGGACTTATAATTCCATAATGTGTTTTTACAAGCAGCTCATCACATCCACACGCTGGTGCACAGCGTTTGGCTCGATGAGACAATGAACATCTGATAACAATATATGAAACTGCACTTGTATTTGCTCAACTGATGCATTGAAACCGGCATCAATTTAAATGTAATTTGTCCTCCTGTTCACCATATTTATGAGAATGAATTGCACTGCATGGAATTATTAATTAATATTATTCCAGATTAAACTGTAGAACATATTTGAGGTGTTGTTTTGCAGAAACAGATATCTCTGTTTGTGTTTATTTTCCTAAATCTGGTTCTTTTTGTGTGCGCTGCAAATGATCTTAAGTTTTTTGCACACTACAGAATCACAGCACAAATCAATGAAACGGGTGTTTGTTTATTCAGAAAGGCTTTAAGCCTATAATACTCAGAGGTAATATTTCAATTTATTTTACACAATAGTAGGCCTATTCATTTCAAACCATTTCATCCTACTGCCATGTGAGTCATCGTTTCGCATTTCTCCAGTTTTTGTGCATATGCATTGTTCAGAGTTTACTTACAGGACCGCACATTCTCCCATCAAGTTTGTTTTTTATAGATCACAACCTATGCTTGGGAAGTGGCGTAACCACATTTCCAGCCCTGTTTTGCGCTTATGCACCGTTTATAAATGAGACCACAGCTCTCCAGTTTGCCGTCTGCCTGAATCCATGTGAATGCAGCCTGCAGAAATGCAAATAGTCTCTAGATTTATGGTTAATTAGAATGCTAATTAGAACCACTTTGTGCATGTCAAAAAATTACATTCTGATTAAATGGTTTGAATCATGTAAACGCACATCTTACCGGATCATTTTATTTAGTGGCCATGTTAGGCAACTAATCGACGTAGTTGACGAAAATCAATTATTAAATTTGTAGCCAACGATTTTAATAATCAATTCGGTATCATGACAAATTGGAGTAAAACTAAAACTGTAAAAAAGCAAATTTATCAGGGACATTATTGTAAAAATATTTGCATTGTGTGCAATTTAAAATTTCTTACTTTGTTAATCATTGTGGCAGATAGCAATTCATGTAGCTTTAAAGGACCTGTAAAAGGCATGTAGAAGAAGAAGAAAACATACTTTAGTAATTCCACAAGGGGAAACTCAATATTTTCACTCTGTTGTTAATGTTAGTATTTTACATGCAGGTCTGAAATACATACACATACACAAACAGGACCTATAGCAACAACACATGGAGAGATATCAAAGCAAGGGGACTGCCACTTGGTATGGCGTCCAGAGCGATTGGGGGTTCAGGGTCTTGCTCAAGGCCACATTCCGCAATGCCCAGGAGGTGAACTAGTACCTCTCCACCTACGTATCTGTGGTCCGAGCTAGACGTGACGTGGCGACCCTCCAGTTTCCAGCCAAGTCCTTACGGACTGAGCTGTAGCCGTTTGTAATCTAAAAGAATACAAACTTCGGTTATTGGAGTTTTTGCACAAATCCAGCTGTGTTAACATTGGTAGCAAAGACAAAGGTGTTTTTAACTAAGCCTAGCCTTGGCGCATACTAAAAAGTAGAGTGTCCAATACTGGTGTAGTCTAGTGGAGCAGGTTGCAACTGTAACCATATATGTATTCATATCATATCAGTGAGTGTAAACCTTTTCAACCACACAACATAACAGTAGGTCACACTTGCATGTGAAATCTATGCAAATGCACTGCTCACTTAGAATATGTAATTAATGGAGAGCAATTAAAATGTGACTATGAAATGACATGCAAGGTACTGCATGTTAATTCAGTGCTCTTGGAAAATAAAAGCTATGAGATTAACATGTTTTTAAAAATATCATGTTTGGACTATTGCAACTTTTCCAGAGGAATTGTTTTACACAAATTAAAACTTATTGTTGGCCAGTTCAGAATCCCATCCACATTTAAAATGTATTTGTAATACACAAAAGAAACACTAAAATGCATAAGCACATGAACATTTCTGGTATGTGTAAAACAGCTTGTATGTGAATAAAAATGCAATGTTGAATGTCTTATTGTTTTAGTGGTGGGACATTAACATTTCTGGTGCGAAATATTAGGAATGAGTGTTAATTTCTTTCATGTTTACATTTATTAGAAAACAGTTGATTGACTCCAATGCGTATCTTGCATTTGTAACTGTCACGATCCCTTCCTGTGTGCTGTGTTTTGGGGTTTTATATCTGCATGTTATGTCAACTGTTCTGAGTTTATTCTTTTATCAGTTAGGTATTTGTTTTAGTTTCATTATTCTGTTATTTAGTCTGTGTGTTGGTTCCATGTCTTAGTCCCCAGTCCTGTTTTCCTGTTGGTCCCGTCTCTGTTCGTACTCCGTCCTGTTAGTCAGTTGTCATGTTCCTGGTCTTGTGTTCTGTTAGTTCTGTGTCTCAGTTCATGTCTTAGTTTTTACTTCTGGTCTGTGTTATTTTGCACCATGTCTACCTGAGTTCTGTTTTGTTCTCAGCTTCAGTCTGTGTTCCTTGTGTGTTTATTTGTGATCTGTTTGCTGATGTCTGTTCCTCCTCTAGTTCCTCTGTTCCTTTTCCTTGTCCACTAAATACCTTGTGTTCCAGTTAATGTATGGTCTTGTGTTTTGCATCTGTGTGTCTCTCTCGTTCCCCCTGCTGTCTCTCTACCTGCCTGCTTGTCTCTGTTTTCCATGCTGTCTCTCTGCCTACCTCGTTAGCCCTGATCCCACTCACCTGTGTTGCTCCCGCCCTGCTCGTTAGTCCCTTTGTATAAATGTTCGGTGTTTCTGTTCATTCCCTGTCCGGTCATTGTACAGTGTGTACCTTGTGTTGCAGTTGTTGCTCAGTCCTGTCTCATGCCCTGCCTTGTCCTGTCTTGCCCTGTCATTGGATTATTGGAGTTGCTTTTTGAGTTCTATTTTGGGTTACCAGTTTTGATTTTGGATTTTCTGTTTTTATTACCGTGTTTGGACTCTCTGTGATCAGCCACTCAGCTAGTAAGTGTGCTCGCCTTTTGTTTGCTAAATAAACCTTTTGAATTTTACCTGCTCCGCCCTGTGTGTCCTGCATTTCGGTCCTACAAGCTCCTCACCACACTGCCGCGCACCTATTACTGTGACAGTAATACTGTAAAATCAAGTGTGGTAGCAGCCTAAGGTCATGACATAATGTTACTTTACCCTCCTGTATTTTCTCTTTCTCTTTTGTATTGCTGTAATGATATTAGGTATATTAGGATAAGTTTTTTTGGCCTACATTGGGAAAAACATTGCCAATAAATGTGACCCAAGCAGCAATTACGTCTTGTAAAAAAACTATTTTGATAAGAAAAATAGTAGTATATGATTGTATTTTGTAGAACATAGGATTTAATTTCAAGATATTGGCTAATTACTACAGAATATAATTGTAATGTCTACCCCAAATATGAATTCAAAACTTTTGCCCTTGCTCTACTGTGTACTATTTAATAATGTAGCTATGTCAATAAAAGTCTTGAGGAAATATGAGCTTCATGAAAATTTTGTGACCAGTGAGAGGAGCCCTGTGGATATCCAGTGGGAGGAGGGAGAAATAATTTCTGAAGCTTTCGGTTATTAAATAAAAGGGTGAGTTTCCATGTTTTTCAGACTTATTACTTTGAAGTTCTACATCAGGAGATGTTGACTCTTCATACATGTCAGTCTGTGCAGACCCTTTTACAGGTTTTGCTTTAGATGAGAAGAAGAGATTAATGAGAAGGCAGCACCATTGGACATCCAATGTTTGTACACTATAACAAGCTTTCTGACCTTCAAAAACGTAAGTGTACACAAGGGCCAAGATGGAGTGCCTTTCCTTACATTTTCTCCATCCAAACTGCATAAATTAACCCAAAAGATCGAATTTCAAGCAGTATTTTGTCCTGAATTTTACCTGAGGACATCCCGTTTCCCATTAAATCTCTATTGATTCTTTGCCCACACTCCCATCAAACCATTTTGCAGCATATACAGTACACTTAGACATACACTCATACACAGACACACACTTCCTAATATCAATGAGAGGCTTTTAGAGGCAGAATGTAAATTAGCAAATCCCTAAGGTAATTAAAAACCAAGCCCCTAACTTATTGCATGAAACCTTCCTGACTAACAAACACCTGTGCTGTATCAATTAGGAATACTTTATTTGTATATAATATTAATAGAGAGCCAACTCTTTTTAGTTAATTTAAAGATGATATATTTTAGCTGGTGTTAAGGCTGAAAATTGTGTCCTCTTACATTTAATCTTTTATGTATGATCTTTTAATATTATCATTGTTATTACTATTATTGTTATAGATATGTATTGTGATTTTATCCTTAACCTTTCCTCTCCTATACGCCTTATGTTGGTCTGTCCACATTTCCTAAGGTTTATGTCAGAGGTGTGAGATTGTTTTGGTGTTTTCCTCTCATGTTGTTCCTCTCCTCTCATGGAATGTTCATTCAAGGCTGAGAGAGGATCTCTGTTCCCCAAAACATAGAAACCTAGACAGTGTAAATGATAATGCATCTCTTTGCTTGGGGCCAGACGCCGATGCCGCCCTAGGCGGCAGGTCTTTGGACCAGCTGTATATGTGTTTTAGTACTCTGTTTCTTCTCTTTTGTTAAATAATGTAACTCAATTCTTTGCTCAACCCCTCACCAGGAATATAATTTCCATGACAAATGGCATCAAAATGTTCATTAAAATAATACAATAATTAAAATTATACCTATTAATAAATAAATAATAGAATATAACACAAACTCTAAAATTCAACTTGGGGCACCACTCCTAAAGACGAGAAAGTTGATAGCCAGTTACTTTATTTAGTCCCATAATATCATAAATATACTAAACTATCAACTTTAAACTCAACTTAATAACTATAATCAAAATTAAAATAGCTAGTATGCTGAAGGATTTGAAGTTCTAGAGATTGACAATAAATTCACGCATGCAATATTAACAAAACAGTATGTATATCCACAAGCATGTGTGTAAGACGGAGAGTGGGTGTGTGTGTGTGTGTGTGTGTTTGTGTGTGCGTGCATGCATGTCAGGTGCCACACCTCAAAGAATGTGTGGCTGTTTCCATGACCGGCACTGTATGTCTCGCATACACGATCATGAACACACGTGTTGCAGACAAAGGTGCTTCTCAAGGCTCTTAATTGCATCCACATTTCCCTCACTTGCATCTTTCCTTCCGTCTTAGTCCGACCCACTTGGGATGCATGAAGAGACACAAGGAAACCAAGCCAGTAGAGAAGGAACAAGGAAATATGTTTTAAGAGACATGAGAGGTCCTTTTTTCCCAAGCGTCATGTGAAGCAACATCCATTTCTGATGACGGCGGCAGCTGACACAAACGCCATCAAAAGTCTCTACAACTCTCTGTGGAGACTTTTGATGGAGTTTGTGTCTGCAAACATGTGCACAGTGTTGGTACTAATTAAGTCTCACAGTTATCAGTGCAGAGCTGCATGATTCTTTCTGTAGCCGTTACCTGTTTAATAAACACCTGCACATGAATAATTATAGGTTACAGTATGTCCTGCTCAAAGGCACAGGATCATTTCTACTGGAACGATGCTTAGACTGTATTATCTGTATTTATATTTATTGATTCTGATTGTGAATTCATAATTGAATAACCCAGAATATGATCATGGTGTCTTTGGATTTATTAGGCTAAATGTTTAAGGGGAATTGAAATGATGTTGCCTAACGCATATCAAAGTTGACACTCAGTTTTCGGCTTTCCGATTATTTCCTCTTCTGATATTCTATTTGCAAGTCACATCACTTGTCACTGATTGATCACTGATCAATCACTGACTGATTCCATCATGTCAACCCAGCGCTCTTTTTTTTTAGCGCAGCAGCTTTCATTCATACTTTGATCAGCTTATTTTAATTGCAGAGCCGCTGTTGCTTTCATCAGATTCAGTAGGTGAGATGGCTGGATGTGCAGGTTTTATTTTCCTTTACTTGCTTCTTTAGAGACTTTACTGCAGTTAAGTGACTTGTCCCTCTCATTAGGCTATGTGTTTACCGTGTTTTATTGTCGTCTATTTGGACTAAACACAGGAATGACCAGCCTCACATGTGACTGAATAGAAATAACAATATTATCATCATCAAGCTTTTATTGAGGACACACACCCAGTCCAAAAGACATAGCCTACAATAAAAAACAAAAACACTAAACGAATTATGTAAAATGTGTTTCATGCTGACAGACTCTCTGACTCTCTGAGTTTAATTGTCTCCATAATAAAAGTTAATGGGAGAAAGAGAAGAAAGAAAAATGTTTCTAATAAATGAAGAAAGTTGTTTTGGAGGCTTTTGTTGTTCAGACCTACAATGAACTCTGACTTTAATTAGACAGTTAATCATAAAACGAATCACATATAGCCTAACATTTTGCAGTGATACCCTCTGAGTTTAATATTATCTGTTGTAATATGTCAGATCAGTCCGATCAGCTGCAGCGCCTGATCAATATAACAGCTGCCCAATAAGGGGGGTGTGTCAGTCAGTAAAAGACTTCTGCAAAGGATGCAGTGGTGTATTGTCGCTCATAGCTCCTCAGAGTTCGCTCCCCGCTCCTCGGAGCATAAATAAGAGCTTTGGGACGGTCCACAAATTGCGAAGCAGAACAACTTGCGCTTCAGGTGAGGAGCAAGGAGTGAGGAAACGACAAATAAGAGACATGAGATGCACCCAAAGAAAGCAGACTGAAACGTGGCTTTTCTAGTGTGTGGTTGTGTTTAAGTTAAGGTTAGGTTTGACATTTATGCGACCGCATTAAAGGACTTTACATGACAGACCTGCGTCCTGTCATCATTATTTATGTGGGCTGCATGTTCCTGTACTTGACAATGATTGCTTTGTAAACAGTTCCACGGGTAGCTTTAACAAGAATGAATGAATGAGGGATGAACCAAACGAGGTACATGTGAAAGCCCCCTTAGTTAGCTTGCATGCAGAGACTGTGTCTGTGTGGAGCATAACGTTAAGCTAATAAAAACTTAGCAGTGAGCTGAGGACGATTTTACACAATAACCTCACGTTAACCATGAAAAAATCACAACAATAAGAGAGTCCAGAGAAAAGAGTAAGCAGAAGGTGTGCTGGGGTTTTGCTGACCAGGTGACGCTAGGGGTCATAGGTCATCCTGATCAATCACAGCTCAAAGCTAGGTCCATGGGTGGAATGCACACAAGTGTAAATTCCTTAAGGACTGTTATTTAAGTTATTCATTTGACCTACAAAATTTAAAGTTTGATATATGAATGACTCACCTGCAAATTCATAAAAGAGCCTAATCTGTGATGTCATCAGAGGATATTGTAAGTAACAGTAATTAGAGATTCATAGGCTTTTACTCTATCTAATAGTATCAGTAGCTACTACTGCAATTTATTGATTTGTAAATCTTATTGTTGACAATATTGCAGATGATTGTCAGTGATCAGCCACATATGCTCCGGTTCCTTATTAATCTTACTCAGGGTTGAGTAACGGATTACATGTAACGGCGTTATGTAATCAGGATACCAAAAAAAGTAACTGTATTCCGTATCAGTACAGAAAAATAGACATAATCAGATTTGTACATTTACATTTTGTAAAACTGGGGATTACTCATAGGGATAACTTTAAGCAGAAAGTTTCCATGAAACAGAAAACACAGTGTTATTTAGCACCCAGGGCTGTGTGAGCTAATTGAACTGCAAGCAGCTAGCTAGTTGATATGGCTAATCAACCAAGCTAACCAGCCACAGATACAGGAAGATAGGCTACAGTTAGCAGTTTAGCAAAAAGTAAAGCTATCCACCAGGAAGCTCTGTGTAAATATCTCAGTACTGGATTCCCTGTTAGTCTCTGAGGCTGTGTTCGGTCCTGTTCATGTCGTGTTCACTGGGAGGCTGCTGATTGAAGTTTTGTTGGCTGCTTGCCCTGCTCCGGTTCCCATTCAGGTGCTGCACCGCTCCTTCACTCCCTGCAGAGTTGAGGCAGAGCAGCCGGGGGACATCAGAGAAAAAAATTGAATATATTTTCTCCATATTTCTAATAGTTCTCCATCAAAAATGATCCAGTTTCATCAAAATCAGTTGAAGGTTGTGTTATTGTACATAATTATTGCAGCATCACATTGAGAAATCTTTTCATCAGATGCTAAATTAATACAACAAGTGCATAATGAGTCATTAACATTTTAAAATGCTTTTCCAAATGACAAACTCTAAAATGTCTTCAAGAATACCTAACAAACACATTTTTTGTCAAGGATAGGCCAGATACTGACATAGTGGTGACATAGTGCAAAGCATACAAGCAAATCCAATTTTTACAGCTTTGTTGTCAATGGGCTATAACCTCACACAGAAATGAACCGCTCACCTGTTTTCTCTGTTGCTTGCCAGAGCCACTATTCTGCTTTTAATACGAAGGAACCGGGTCGGGATGTAGCTACATGGGCACTCCCGAGCCTCTCTCTGACTACAAATCAACAAAATCTGAACAAGTCAGCAAAATCAGGCAAGCAAAACGCTCTTATTCTAACATGCTCCATGCTTGAAAGGGCCAGGGGTCCCGCCAGGAAGGCATTGTTGGGAGGGGCAGCAGCGTCCAAATTCCATCGTTTAAGGGGGTTTTGCTTATAGGGGCGAGAGTGGGCGCTTCCACACACTGCCAGTCAGGAAGGAGGGCCTCATTGTGGCGTGTGGTTCGTACAAGATTATGTCCCCGTAGCCTATTCATGAGCCCAGTGCCCGCCATTAGAGAGCACTGAGCTCATAGCGGGGAGAATAATGTGTGAAACAACTGCAACTGGGTCTGCAGAGACAGTCAAGGCTGAGGAATATGCTTTCTGTTTGTTTTATCTCACAGACATGGGAGGTTCAACCGGGTACAGGCCATGCCAGCATTCCTGTGGCCGCGCCGCAGCACAGAGTGGGCTGGGGCAGACTGCAAAGGGAGCTGTGCTGTTTAAGGACACTGTCAGGTAGGAGGAGGGGGCTCTGAGAATGGTGTGTGTGTGAGATGTCTGCACATGACGGTGTTGCTCGTGGGCTCATGTCACGCCCCTGACCATGTCAGGGAGGGGGGCATGGGGAGAAAATATGCTGTTTTTGAGCCCAGGCTCTTGTTAGCCATCCAATTAACACACAGCTTTCTCATACAAAATCTTT
This sequence comes from Lepomis macrochirus, assembly GCA_024633595.2. Lineage (NCBI taxonomy): Eukaryota > Metazoa > Chordata > Actinopteri > Centrarchiformes > Centrarchidae > Lepomis > Lepomis macrochirus. Next base: position 27,167,730 of record JALXJV020000006.1, on the reverse strand, counting down.
AAATCTTGTAAAGTGCAACACTGAGGACATGCGGTTTACAAAAACACATCCCCCACCCCAATGTCACTGACGCCTGCCGTGCTTAATCTATACGGAAGACACATGGTCACACACCTCTGGATTGCAGACAGAGGGAATGTTTGTCTGAAGTCATGATTACACGCGAGAACACAGCTGGGGGGGGACGTGCGCAATGTGTGGAGCGACATAATAACACATTTACCTGGTAAGTAGTGGTACATGGGAGATTTAAGCTTTGGAGAACACCATTGGTTTGGTTTTGTCTGCATTAAGAACAAGCTTTAACTGATATAATGTGTGTTGAACTGCAGTGAAAGCAGTTTGCAAATTATGAAAGGCTTTTGCTAATGTGAAGTCACAGCAATAAGTAACTGTCATCTGCATAAAAGTGGCATTGAGCATTTTGGACATTTTTATGTAGACTATTCATATAAATAGTGAATAAAAGAGGGCCAAGTACAGAGCCCTGGGGGGACACCATTTAGAACGGGCAATATGTCAGATACAAGCCCATTAAAGTGTGTGCACTTGAGTTCTATTTGACAGATAGTTAGCAAACCACGAAACAGCATGCTGAGAAAGACCTATGCTTGACAACATCTGTTTCAGTATAGTATGACCTACTGTATTAAAAGCCTTAGAATGATCAATAAAAAAAGAGAAACTGTTTTTTAAACAAGAGCAGTAGTGATTTCCTTTAAAACTTTCATAGCTGCTGTAACTGCTATGCTTTTCCCCGAAGCCTGATTGATACATAGATGAAATAGAATTACTGTGTAAAAACTGCTTTAGCTGTACACAAGGTTTGCAAGGATTTAAGCCAGGGAAGACAGCTTCGAGATTTGCCTATAGTTGTTTTAAAGAGAGGGATCTCCCCCTTAAACAACAGCAGACAAAAGCACACTTCCATATTGCAGGTATTTCATTATATTCCAGGGTAAGATTAAACAGATATGTAAGTGGTTTGGCTATGAAACCAGATGCCAATTTCTGGGATCAAGAAGATCAGGACCTGCAGGCTTTCTCTCATTTAAGGATATCAGAGCTGTATGTACCCCTTGCACTGTGAATGGTAAAAAACTGAAAGTCTTAAACAGAGAATAAAATGCATCAGCAGTTGCAGAGGGGGCTCTATAACATACCACCATTAAAGAGAAACCATTTGAAACATCAATATGCAAAGCCAAACATTCTAGTTGTTTATTCATAGTTTGAGACATTTTCACTTGTCCCAGGAGTTTACTCTTCACATATATTGCCACACCGCCACCCTTCTTCAGTGTGAGACATTGCAACTACTTATACAAATATCTTTAAAACCATTAGACTTTGGTAGCAAACAAAAGTATTTTAAGTATATCTGTTCCTGGCATGACAGTGGCCAAAAGTCTACCAAAAATATTCTAGTTATTGAAACTTGCAGGCGATCCAAATCACACTCAACTTCTGACAAAATGGAATGTGTCAAATGGGAAAAGCCTCCAATTCCACAAATTCAATCTAATTCATCAGAAGAGGAGCAGCCCTAGGTTTTATCCCCTCAGGACATCACAAATGATCACAATCTTGGCTCTCTTTCTCTAGCATTGGAACAGAGATGGCCACAAATCAGTGCTCAACAATCAGAAAAAGGTAGCTTTATGCTCTTTAAGGGAATTTAAAAAAATTGTACATTAAAGTGATAAATCAAGCTTGTAGAGACATATTATTATTATTGCATAAAAGTACTGAGTAGAATGTATACTCTAAAACAAGTGTACAGCAACTTTTACAATTACATTTGTAAAGACTGTATCAAAAATTCACTACATGTTTTGGTATTCTGGAAAGAGTAAATTCACTTTTTGCTTGCCTCAATGCACACCATGATGAAAATGCTTCCTACTCCACCTGCTCATTAATCAGGAAGGCAGTGCAGATGGCGTTCTTTGACAGAGAAGAAAACATGGAGAGCTATCAACTTTTTGCTGCTAATTAATCCTTCGATTCTTTGAATGGAATTGCAAACCACATAAATTAGTAGAGGAGAAAAGGTTGCATAGGTTTATGTAATGCATACAATGTCTCATTTTACAGTTCATAAATGTGTTTTGCTTGAATCCTGAATGGGTGGCATCATCATCATCACCTCTTCCACAAATGGTAATTCTTTGATTTACTTTATATTGATGACTTACAAACCATGGAGAGCATGCCTTTCTAACTGTTACACTGCAGTATAACAACCTTGAACCAGGTGGCAGAAGAGCAGCTGAGGTATAGAAAGCAGTGATTGTAACATGTAAAAAAAACCCAATAGTATATTAAAGTATAGGAAAGCATGGTAAAGGGGGGGGGCTCACAATCTACATGCTTTTTGAGACCTCTGGCACTTCTAACAGTTTTCTCAATTGCAGATAACTGATGCGTCAAGTATATTAACAAACTGAGCAAAACTGAGCAATAAAAACTACTGTGACCAACAGTGTGATTCACTGGCTTATAATGCTGGCCATCCACATTTCGCCAACACAAGCTGAAATGCCACCTTCACACTGCGCACTTGGTGCTGTATGAACACAGGCATAGCCACTCGGTTGGCTTGACCCAGTAAACTCTGCAAACACTCAGCACACAACAAGTTGTTGTTGTTCTTTTACACATGTGCATGCCACATCTCTAAGCACATATTCGGGGGCAGTGTGTAACAGGTCCAACAAGACCAAAATGCAGCATCAGTTTTAACTGACTATGGGTTTCATTTTATTTGCTGCTTCATTGGTAAACCTCTATCACTTCATTTATCACTCAAATTGTATTACTAAGATGACAAATTGTAAGTAAACATATGACTCTAAACCATGAAGACAGGGATCACATACAAGAAGGTATTTTTTTTTTATTGTTGTTGTTTTTTTAAATTTATAACTAAGCAGATGGACAGGGGGAAAGATACTCCTGAGGGGAAGGTTAGAGAGTGTATGGAGCTAGATGAGTCGCATAAAGGATAAATACACACACTACATTCACATATGCACACACAGGATTCATATATGCACACACGTGATTCACAAATACACACACAGGATAGACAAATGCACACAAAATTCACAAATGCACACAGAAAATTAAAAATGCACAGAAGATTGACAAATGCACAAAAAACTCACAAATGCACACACAATTCAGAAATGCACACAAAATTCACAAATGCACACACAATTTACAAATGCACACAAGATTCAGAAATGCACAGGACAAGATTCAGAAATATATTTCTGATGCACACACAAATATATCTTGATTTACAAACTGACTGTGGTCCCTGAACTTCACTGCATTTGTGTGTGAGTTTTGAGACTCCCCTGACTTGGCTCGACTCACAAATGCATTTTTTTATACAGAGAATGATCTGCAACCAATCAGATGGCACCGAAACATCTTGCTGTCATAAAACCTTTTTCTTATGCACATTTGAGCATTTATCTCTCCAGCACCAAATTGGAGGCACCAAACCAGGCAGATACTTTGGTAATGGACTACCATCACATACACACACAATAGATGTGAATTAATAGTGTTATGAGTCAATATTTAATTTACCGTTGATCTGGTCTACCAACCAACAAGTGACAAACTTTATTTTTGCTTTATACAACTGCCATCGGTGACAGCATGACGCAAGCATCATGATTGTAACCCCCCCACCAGCAAAATTTTAAAAAAAAAATCACATTATACCGTCATGTGAAAGCACCTTTTAATGACCACAAACATTATAATTATAAAAATGTTCGGTCATTCCTCAGAATTATCTTCTCACCACACTCACACACATAGCAGCCTATCAAACAACCGAAATCAACATCTGCACCCTGTTTGTTCAATGCTGCTTTAATGTTACCTGGCCCATGATTGTAAAATATCCACAGCGACTTGTAACATCACAGGTTACTAAGTCTTTAACCAAGTCTGTCCAAGTGAACACATACACATAAGACCGATGAAAATTTTTGAAATCTGAATCTGTTATTTGATCTGGCTTTTCCCAACAGACGATCATTCTATGCCTGTGCTTTCAAATACACCACTGCAGGCATGGTCTGGTAAAAAAGGTCCGGGCACGCAATCTGGTGCATGAGACTGGATGTTAATTCCAAAGCACAGCTGAGCAAATACTTTTTTAGGCCAGAAGAAAAAGATTGGTACAACAAATCATAAATAAAGGGAATGTGTGAATGTAAACTGAGTTCTTTGATACAAGCAGAAAATATATGAAGTTGTGTCTATACTTTATGCAGCATATTAGTGATCTTTTTAAAAACAGATTGAGGTTTGTGCACAGGTCCATATTCAGGTCATATTTGTTATATACTGGGCGTAACTGCATATAGAGCAATTTTGTATCTGTGTCACTCTGTGTCAGTTACAGTACCTCACTGTTGCATGACATCTCTGTTTTTGACCTTTCAATAATACACAATATGAAAAGTCTATTGTGTGCAGACATATTCTCTATCCATATACAGATCTGATAATGGACAAAGAGCCACAATTGACCATAAAACACCCCCAAGATAGTTGGGGTTCTATAATGACTCAATAGCCGTGTTTACAATGTTTTTTTTAAGTATCGCATAAGGAAGTAAAACTTCCTTATGTTTACGCTTGTTTGAGGTGATTTTTGCTTTTGACGAAAAAGAGTGCACTAAATGGTAGATGGAACCACTTTTGAAGAATAACGTCTGATGTAGTGAACACGTAACCGACGACTGATCAGCTGTTTCTGCTGTCGATGCTGGATATTTTCATAAGGCACAAAAACATGGCTGGTAGTAACTTGCCCGCATGAAGTGATACTTCATGTTTATTACAGCCATGTGTAAACGTCAACTATGGCGTAACCACGCTTGTCATAACCTGGTTTATTCGCTCCAAATCAGCTGATGGGAACACACCTAATTTGCTTTTTTCCCCTTTTTTTGACATTTCAAAAGTTCGCTTAAAATTTGCATGAAAGATGGGAACAGGGCTAATGACGCACTGCTAGAAAAATCTGACTACTGGCCCTGTTTGTGTAGTTCTCACGTTTGAATTGTTTCTCAAGTTATCATTCATTAAGTCAGTCAGTCATTCACTTTCATAATATAGAAACTAGGATTGTGACGAGCTGGTTGGATCCTTGGAACCCCCTATGGCCCACTCTGAATGAAAAGTTGAGAACTACACAAGTAGTAGTAGTAGTTGAGAACAAATGTGTCTCAACTACTCAGATGACGTTACACCGCCACTGTCCTGTGTAATCCACGTTTCCATTGCATGGATAGCCTTTGGATATTGCTGGAAATTCTCCCCTGCTTTAAAGGGTAAATTATTATTATAAAAATTTAACATAATTTGCATTGCATTTAGGCAGCACTTTTCATACACAAAAAGCAGTAACAGTAGCCTACTGGTCCTACCAGGCTGAACATGCAGTCTGCATGTCCAGCCTGGTAGCAAAAGTTATTTTCCTAGCAAAAGTTATAGTGGGATGCATATTATTTCAGTCTGGTATATTCAACTTGCCATAAAAAGTATCCCCCATCCATGATAATTCATAATCTCTCACAGATATCTGTGTTCTCTGACATGTCCAGAAAAGTCTTCAGAATTCATAATATTTTTACACCAGCCCTATACTCTGCTGTGCATTACAGTATTGCTCCGTTGGTAATATCACCTTAATATCACCTTCAGACTGTTTGACCGACACAGTGTGGGACTGCATGTTGCATGTGCAATCGAAACTAACCGACAACACTTCTGAAATGTCACCACAAATCCACACACGTTAACTTCAGTTGCTCCGATAAAGTTCAGCTCATAGTCCCAAACAGAGCAAGTTTGCACCTCAGTTTTTAGATGTTTACAGTATATTACAAAACTCCACCCGCTACATTACCACTCGTCACAACTGTCTGGACTCACAATGCCACAGCGGGTTCACTTGATTAATATCACAAGGTATGCCAGTGTCGCATCAGTTGGGCAGAGTTCATTAGCTCCGTGAGTTGATGTTATCAGTTATACATTTGTTTTACACTGAGTAAGAAAATTTATGTGTGGCTTGACAGCGTGTGAAAAATGTCAATTGCCTGAGTCTTGCAAGACAGCTTTTACCATGATGAGAAATCTTGTCACATTTTAATCGCACCCTTAATAGAAAAAGATATCTGTTATGATATGGATCTGTTACTGGCTGCTTTTTGTTTGCAAGCAAGGACAAAGCTCATTGCTAACCCTTGTGGCTAAAAGGAGGAAAACAGCTGTAATTTTCATCAGCACTAATAACTGTAGTTAGCAGTGGGTGTCTTCTTCTCTCCAGGCTCAGGGGACAGTAATCAGCCAGTTACTGCTTTGCGGACCAGAATGAGGCAAACTCACTTGCATTCAAAAACTTACTTGGATAAGCCACAAAAAGGTGTGATTTATGCTTCATGTGATGCATTTTTGAACATTAGCTTTCTCTGATATCACTCGCTTGTTCACTCATTTACTGCTCCCTATATAAAGAAAGTGCAATAGTTTACTCAATAGTGAGCAGTATATTCAGATTATAGGCACTCATCATCATCATTTTGCACTTTGACTATTGAATGTGAACGGTAATTTTCCTTTCCATAAAATGTGGAGCATTGTCGGATTATTAGCAGGAAGTAGTGTACATGCCATTGACACGTGTACCATCTATATCACAATATAAGCAGACATAAGCAACTGGATGTAACTGTAAAAACAGAATGCAATATTTATAACTCAATTCCTTTTGCAGTTCTGAAAACCCAGGTTTTTTGTAAGTTAGTCTATGGTGCCATATTGTTGCTGTGCATGTTGGGCCTCATTTGGACTGTTATGTCAGTACTTACTGTTACTTGGAAACTCATAAAGCTGTCGGTGAAAAGGTTTTGGAAACCCTCTGTCCAGTGGTGTTCAGTTTAGTGTGGAGAAACATGTTCTGAGGGTTTATAGGCGTGCTGAGCAGTAAGCAGGCTCCTCTGCCTGCAGCGGCAGGTCCGGAGCACCTCATCAGCAGCACTGTGCCTGGCAGCATTAAAAACACACTATCTAAAAATCCAGAAACACTAATAAAAGCTTTTTTCTTTACATATAACTGTACATATCCATATGTATTCAGCAGAAATACTGTGACTCACCCAGAAACTCGGTGTAAAACATGTTTCCCACATATTCTCAGACTCTTCTTACATTAACCGTTTTGATTGTTTAATTATTGTTTTTTTCTTACTTTTTATAGCTTCATCTTGTTTATTATGTTTATTTTATGTCTTTATTACTGATCTTATATATTTAAGGTTACCTTGTGTGCCACGAAATGTGCCATTACATGAAATGTATTTCTTCTTCTTCTTCTTCTTCTTCTTCTTCTTCTTCTTCTTCTTATTATTATTATTATTATTATTATTATTATTATTATTATTATTATGTGCTTGGCAACGATTAAACATTTTCGATTAAAACTAATGCAGAAAATTGAATAATAAATTCTAAAGTAGTGTATTGTACACTTTAATTTAAATGTACTGTTATATACACAAAAGTGCAATAGCATGTGGTTTAACACTTTAAACAAATAATGTGATTTTAACCAGCAGTATTCCCTTATTGTAAATCTCAAGTTAAACATTAATGTAATAAAATAAAATAGTGTGGTGACCCACAAGTAAGACTAAAAGAGACATTCACCAAGGGACTGTACCTTTAAGGGAAAGGCGATGGTTAGAGCAGTTCCGGGTTAACGAGTTGTGTGGTTTTGATCTCGTACGCTGTACAGTGTAATATTGAAGTGGAGAGTAAAGCTGACTTGACGCATCTCCGTCTCTTGTCTCCTCATTAATTGCACTGCCCATTGGTGACCCGTACGTGAGTTGTATACGGCTGAATTATGTCACACAACGACAGTGGTTAAAATGCTGCTGCTGCGGCGCCAGAGTCTGCTGCGGCACCGGACGCTGCTAGCGGCGCGGCTAATGTCGGCACTATCTATGCTGCCACTATCAAGTTACCGGACTTCTGGCAGCATAAATCACGGCCATGGTTTCAACACATCCAGGCCCAGTTCCAGCTGAGAGGAATAACACAGGACATTACAAAGTATTTCCACGTGGTAGTGGCTTTAGGTGCCTCGACGACAGCCAGGCCTACGGCGCTGTTAGAGGCTCCTCCGGCTGACGGCAAGTACAACGCACTCAAAACTTTCCTGTTGAACATCTTTGAGCTGTCGGAGCTGGAGAAGGCAGATCGCCTGCTGTCCCTGAGCGGCCTTGGTGACGGCAAGCCATCTGAGTTAATGGAGAGGATGCTAGCAGTGCTGGGTGCAACGGATCCCTTGTTCCTCTTCACCCACATATTCCTGCGGCAGCTTCCAGCCCCCCTACGCACGGCACTGGCCAGCTCCCCCCTCCCTTCCTCCAGAGACTACCGGGCACTGGCTGTGGAGGCAGACAGGATTTTCCTCGCCAACCGGCAACAGTTTATCCATGCACTGCTCCCCTCTCAGCGCACGTCTGCCCCACTTCCACCCACTGAGGATGATCCGGACACCACAGCTGCTGTGACGGCCCACCGACAGTGCGAGGATGGGTGACGTTATTACCATTCCAGGTTCTGGGCCGAGGCCAAGCAGTGTCGCCAGGCTTGCAGTTTTGGAGCCCAGGGAAAAGCCAGGGCGCTGGCTGTGACTGTAGGTTGCTGTTCATCACGGGCACCTTGTCCAGCCGGCGGCTGCTGGTTGATTCTGCGGCTCAGCGCAGCATTCTGCCGGCGATGCCTGTGGACACTATGGCTGGCGGGCATGGCCCTCCAATGGATACCGCCAACGGCACACCCATTCGTACCTATGGCACAAGGTATGTGGAAGTGTGTTTTGGCGGGCGGCGTTTTTGCTGGGACTTCGTCATGGCCGCTGTGTCTATGTCGCTCCTGGGGGCGGATTTTCTCTGTGCTTACAGTCTGTTGGTGGATGTTACAAACCGCCGCCTGATCGACGCCTGCTCTTTGGCTTCGTACCCCTGCATGCTGGGAGGGATGGGGGCACTTTATCTGTCGAACACGCTTTCCACCGGGGACCTATATCAGCGCCTACTTGCTGAGTTCCATGACCCGTTTCCGACCGCCCCAGTTGCTCTTTCTACAGATTATGCAGTGGGGGCTGTGTGTGAACAGTGGGTGAGCGGAGCCTGGCAGCCGCTGGCCTTTTTCAGTGGGAAGCTCCGGGACAACGAGACAAAATACAGCGCCTTTGACAGGGAGCTCCTGGGTCTTTTTTTCCTCGCCACCCATCATTTTCGGTTCCTGTTGGAGGGCCGGAGGTTCACGGCTTTTGTGGACCACAAGCCACTGACGTTTGCCATGGCCAAGTCTTCGGAGCCGTGGTCTGGTCGACAGCAGCGCCAGCTCTCCGTCATCTCCGAGTATACCACTGACATTCAGGATGTGGCTAGCAAAAACAATTTCGTGGCTGACTGCCTTTCCCTGGCGGTCACTGGTTCCTTCCACTTGGGTCTCAACTATGTAGCCAAGGCGGTGGATCAGACGGCAGACTCTGAGGTGCAAGCCTAGAGGACGGCCCCCACGGCGCTGCTCAAGGAAGACGTGGTGTTTGACGCGGCCGACGCTACACTCCTCTGTGACCCCTCCTCTGGCCCACCGTGCCCCATGGTACCTGCTGGCTGGAGGCATAAGGTTTGTGATGGTATCCACGGCTTTTCACACCCAGGGGTGAAGGCTGCTATCAAGCTGGTGGGGCCAAGTTCGTCTGGCCAGGCCTGCGGTGGGACATCAGGGTCCATCTACATCGGCTGAGGTGACCCGGGCGTTCATTATGGCTTGGGTGGCCCGTTTTGGCACACCGTCCGACCTCTCCTCGGACCGAGGTCTGCAGTTCACATCACAGCTTTGGACTGCAGTCGCCAAGGTCCTTGGGGTAAAGGTCCACCGCACCACAGCCTATAACCCACAGAGCAACGGACTTTGCAAGCGCTTTCATCGTGACATGAAGGCCACGCTCTGGGCCAGCCTTAAGGGCAGCGACTGGGCTGACCGCCTGCCATGGGTTATGCTTGGCCTTCGCTCCGCCCCCAAGGAAGATCTTCAAGCCTCATCGGCTGAGCTGGTGTACGGCCAACCTCTGCGCTTCCCAGGGAAGTTTCTTCCAGATGCCACAGCCCCGTGGATGGTTGCCTCCCATCGTGCTGTGTCTCTGGACATTACTGACGCTTTCGTTCCCATTCCGACATCCCACCATGGCTTTCCCCGGTCCTACCTGCCCAAGGATTTACCGTCAGCCAAGTATGTTTTCATCCGCCACGATGGCCATCGTACCCCACTGCGGCCCCCCTGCGATGGGCCGCTCTGTGTCCTGTTGGGAGGGTCTTAGAACTTTGTTGTGGATGGGGGGGTAGGCCTGAGCGGGTGGCTAGTGACCATCACAAGCCTGCTTATGTGGATATTGGCGAACCGCTTAAGCTAGCCCTGCCCCTACGGTGAGGGCGCCCCCCTGCGGCAGCCCCAAACGGTGCCCCGGCCCTGGCCCTTGGCCCCTCTCCTGTTAAGCGCAGCCGGTATGGCCGCCCGGTCCGCCCCCCCCCTATCCGTTGACTTTTCTAAGGACTGTTATGTTCTGTTTTGCACTAGTGAATTGTGTCCTATGTTCATTTTGAAGTACCTGTTTGGTCTGGACCTGTTATTATGGGTGAATTCTGGGGGGGCCTGTGTGGTGACCCACAAGTAATACTAAAAGAAACATTCACCAAGGGACTGTACCTTTAAGGAAAAGGTAATGGTTAGAGCAGTTCCGGGTTAACAAGCTGTGTGGTTTTGATCTCGTACACTGTACAATGTGATATTGAAGTGGAGAGTAAAACTGATCCGACGCATCTCAGTCTCTTGTCTCCTCATTAATTGCACTCCACGATAGTATAAAACCACAGCTATTTGCCACTGCCAGGGTATTACCTTTTATCTAGCTTGTTAAAATAAATTACCATCAGAGTCCAGAGCTACGATTATAACATCATAACAGGCACCAAGTAAGAAGTGTAAGCATAAGTTTTCTTTTATCGGAGAGCAGCATAAACAGACCATGTTCAGTAGCAAGTGTCCCTGTTAGAGTGAGTTGAGGTGGTCGAGCACAAGGCGTAGTGCACTTGTCACTATACTGATACTGTCGTAGTTGTGCTGGCCTCATGCACACGCCCACCCGCTGCCAAAGCTGAATTGTCTTTAACTTTTTGTACAAATCATTGGAAGAGAGACTGATACTAGTGGTTTGACTTTCCAGAATCTATCATTGTGTTTACTTAATAGTTGTCAGAACATCAACAGAAGGGAATTTGCATGGCAAAGCATCCCCACAAAACTAGATAAAGGCCTATCAGGTAAAGTTCTATCTCACACAGGCTTCGCCCTCTACTGGTCTCTATGAGAACTACCTCCTCCAATCACAAGCATGCACTTGCCCACTGAAATTTTATCATGCTCGTAGCTGACCAATAGGACGTCGCTACCACTACGTGCATGACGTATAAATAGCAGTGTCCCTCCTGCCTCAGCATCCTTTTTTCTTCAGCAAACTGTGAACTTTATATGGCTTCATATGCACAATGCTGGTGGTGGCCTCTCCAGGTTTTGCTCCTAAAATTGTGGAGAGGCAGACTCAGGCTGGTCTATCCCCTGAGGTCGCACAGACCATCCAAGTGGTGCGCAGTCTCCACCACATTTTGCTGTAAAGCTAAGTGCTGTCAGCGTTGATGCATTGAGAGGAAGACGGATCTGCCTACCTGTTCGGTGGGATCCATTTTCTCTTTCCTGCAAGGTCTGATGGAGAAGGGGCTGTCGCGCTGCAGCTATCTCTCCTGTCATGTGGAACAGTCTTCACCCACTCCCTCGTGATACGCTTTCTGCAGGGTGTGAGAAGCAGTGTTTGGAATAACAGTGTTTAAAAGAACGGCGTTATGTAACGGCATTATTTTTTCAGTAAGGGGGTAATCTAACTAATTACTTTTCCCGTCGTTACAACGCCATTAACATTACTGGTCGTTAAATGCGGTGCGTTACTATGTAATAAACTGTGTAATCCGAACGCACCAGCTGGCTCACACAGCTAGTCAGGAGGTGGGTTAATAACGAGGTAATTAGTGCTTGAAGTGGACCGGTACGCTGCGCTCTCCATATCAGGTTCTCTGGACGCAGCGTGGCGCCACCTGTTCCGTCTCGCCTGCCTGCTAAACTCTGTCGGCGGCGAGGCGAGGGACAAGAGAAGCTCGGGTGCCTTTCAACCAGCGATTATGTTGGCTAAGGCAGAGTCATGTTTCTTGGTAGCCAATCAGAGCCAGTGCTTTTACACACATGCCAGCACACGCGCCACACACGACACACACACACACACACACACACACACACACACACACACACACAACAGCTAAACAGAGATTTGATGAAGCAGCAGAGATTTTTTTTTAACAGTAACGCAAATAGTTACTTTCCCTGGTAACGAGTTACTTTTATTACAGAGTAATTCAGTTACTAACTCAGTTACTTTTTGGAACAAGTACTGAGTAACTATAACTAATTACTTTTTTCAAGTAACGTTCCCAACACTGGTGAGAAGACAGCGACTGGTGTTGTGTCTCTCAGAGCCTCAGTAGGGCTTGCTGCTTGTGTTGGTGGCTCTAATATCTGCACCTTATGAGCCACTGGAGCAGTCCTCATTGAAAATGCTATCTCTTGAACGGCCCTGCGCCTTGCTCTCACCTCTGCTAAGAAGGTGAGTGAGCTGTGTGCCTGTCGGTTCACCCGAGCTGCATGCCGGTTCTTGGTGTCCACAGTGCAGCCAGATTGAGACAACACACCTCCTTTCTTCTTAAGAACATAAGGAGCATGTTCAGGTCCAGGAAAAAAAATCTGGATACCCCCTACCCCACTTAGGGTGCAGGGAGGTGAGAGTTTATCTGTTGTGTTCGTGTGTGCTATGCTAGTGTCCTAGAGCATACAGCCCCCGTTCCATGCACTGGTCAGCTGTCCGTCTTTTTCAATGATAGTGCAGTCAGTAAAACCCTGTCCAAGAATAGTCTGGCCAGCTGGCTTTGTGAGTGAATCCCCCAAACCTTAACACGGGTGGGAACAGACTCACCCTTAGCGGTGCGTGTACATTCCACTCTGAAGCATGGAAGTGTCTACGACCCTTTTTCCGCGGGGTGTGTCAAAGAGATCTACACAATGGCATCTTGGCCCTTACTGTGACCATTTGTGCATTTCTATCTCTTGGATATGTCGGGCTCCTTCTCGGGATCCACCTTGCAAGTGCGACCTAGGATCTGAAAAGTGAGGATCTGGTGACTACTGGGTGTAGAGGGGGAATATACACTGACAGTGCCTGACATTTCAGTGAGAAGTCAGGGCAGTGCAGGTGTTAATGGTCAGGCCAAGCTCCTATTGGTACAGCGACCTTCTCAGGGGTGTCCCACCATTCTGTCACTAGGTGATGTGGTGGTTGGTGCTTTGGCCGGCCTGTGGCCGACAGGGTTGGTGTGGTGGAGTTTGGCTTGTCACAGCTAGGGCGGGCAGTCATCACGCTCAACCCACTGTACCCATAGAGTCCAGTAGAGAACGAAGGTTACGATATGGTAACCCTAGTTCTATAAGCACAGGCGGAGCCATCTATGAAGAGCCCTGCTGCTCTGGCACTGTCTGCTGAAGAGGCGGTCGGATGCTGAGGCATATGGGACACTGCTATTTATACGTCACAAAAGTGGTGTGGACCTCCCCCACACCACAGCTAATCAGTAACAGTTAGTGTTGGTGCACAAGAGTGTTGGGGGGAGGAAGGCAGTGGGAAAGATTCTATACACTGGCACATTGAAACGTGCTGGACTCCAGGCACTGTGAAGAAGGAAAGATGGCCAAGAGATAAAGGAAAAGGAAAAGGAAAAAAATATGTGACCAGGCAAGGGTGGAGGCATTTCAATGTTGGAGAATCCTCCGAGATTTGAAATTTGGGGGGGGGGGCAATGACAGGTTTAAGGACTGCTCTAAATGAAAGATATTACATTTGCTTCACAAAAACTATTAAGTATGACCATTTACATAACAAAAAACAATGTAAACAAAATTAGAGAAAGGTACTACAAAGATGAAAGACTTAAAGGATACAGGCTAGGTCCAGCAAATGCACACCTGGTTAACTTCCTGCTATTTTTCTCTGATAAAGAGCAGTGCACAGACGCTTTTATGGGAAGCATCTGGGACTGTCCCAAAAGGGGGCTGACACATTAAAAGTGTTATGTTCATCAACACACTGACCAGTATGGATTTCCCCATATCCTGGTATAATTTGTTTCATTCCAAACAGCACTGGATATAAATCACTTATGAGCTTAAAACAAGATTACTTTCTTCATCTGTACATTAATACTGGGAAATCTCTAAGGGAAGGTGGTAAGCCTCAACTTTGACCTAAAATTCTTTGTGTTTCACATATTTACTCATGTTTTCACTGAATAAATGAACAAGATATAACATATGATAATAAAACAATAACCTTTATTTATAGAGCACTCTTCAAAACCATATTACAAAGCGCTTTCACATGAGAAAAGGCAATAAAACAAATAAAACAAATAACAGGATACACAGTAAAAGCAGGAAGAAACTTAAGAAATTAAAATACAGTTAAAAGAAAAAATATAAGTCTTTAAGTGGATACATGTCTGTTTTCATATAGGTTTGTATCAGTGACTGATGGACATACTAAGCTGATTGTATCTCATTTCCAATTGTAATGTGTTTATCTAGTTGCATGCTATCGAGTTATTAGACAAATGGTAATGATGCATAATGAAAATACAATTAATAACCTCTTGGGATAGGTAAACAAGAATTAATCTACAATCTGTCGACAACAAACAAATTAAAACTGATACACACACACACACACACACACACACACACACACACACAACAAAGTGAGTATATGTTATGACTTGCTCATGCCACTTCAATGTACTTCATAATTCTGTGAAATACACATTGAGTTGTCTGGGTGACCACAAAGAAAGTGCTGTTGACTCTTCATCTCAACTGAATCTAAATGAAGTACCCGTGAAATGGTTATTAGTCAGAATGGATGGCCAAAAATGTCTAGAAAGTTAGTGTGATTGAATTTGGGCAATCTGTGATTAAGGAAAGAAAACCTTGTTAAATGCTACTGTCCATGTTTATTGTTTCAAAGCTTTAATATTGAGTACGTCATGATAACCAATCTTCGATACCAGTTATGAATTCAAGCAAAAGGTTTAATGGTCCTATTTAAGCTTCTAAAGTATTTTTGTATAGATATAGATATCTGCAAATCATTATCACTATAAACTTGTGGTCTTGCTAGCCTTTAGTATTGTTATACAAATGTCGACTCACACCACCAGGTTGAAAAAATAGTTACTGAAATGCTAGGCAGAGGCTGGATGTCTTTTTAACCAGATAAACATCAGCGCATCAACTGTGAACGTGTTCACTCATATTGAGATTCTTTCTCAACAATAGTAGGCTTCAAGAGAAATTTCAAGCAGCACAATAATGGAGTTATTCAGTCAAGATGAATCTGTTTACATGTGCATGTACAAAAGAAAACATGCACGCTCACAATTGCTGCCGCTTTCTGTGAGCCACGGCCTCATATTTTTCAAACAAATTGACTTCTATTACAGTCAAACAACTGTGCCGACTTTGGGGGTGTGAACATAAAGCAATACAGTAAAAGGGGCAGGTAGTTGTCTCAGAGTTTATGAGCACAGAAATGTGTGAAACAATTAGGCATTCTATTATCTAATAGGTGCCATCAGAATTATTGCTGCTTCCAAATCAATTGCTGCTAACTTATTTTTTATAATAAGAAAATTAGTAGGAGTGTACAGTTAGAAATAAATTGAAAGTGCATATAAGAGTCTGATGCTGCACACAACTGCTCATAAGAGTCAAATGAATTGCATTCTTTGTGCTTTGCACATTCAATGAGAGATCATGAGGACTTTACTTACAGGCACAATCTTAAGGTCATCTCCCTACCCTGGCAAAAAGAGTAGAAAAAATGGAGGAATTACAGAGCTGTGCATGGCATCCCTCTGATCAACACGATGCTTGCATCCTGCTGAGAGCTTGTATTGGGCAGGTGGTGCAGCAACAGATACAGAGAAGCTGAGAAGAAAGAGACAGAGAGACAAAGGAAAGAACAAAGAGCCAGGAGATGCTGGAAAAGGTATAGGAATTTGAAAAATGAGAATCATAGAGTATGAAGAGTATTAGGGGCAAAATAAAATAATTACAGAGAGAATGTTCAATAATGGAGCCAGCATATGCTGGTTACTTCATTCTGTGGCTGCTGTATGTTTTCTGTGCCCTGGCTCCATCAAATAGTGACAGGCCATTTATTCTTAAAAAAAAACAGTGATTTACAATGATCATCTAAAACAATGGAATTACAAAAACATATTGCAGTCTGTGCAAATTGCTGTATGCATTTATCCAAGATTTTGAAGATGTGGGCATTAGATTGTTACGGCTGTCGCTCTCACCCGTGCATGTGTTGCATGTGTGTATCTGTTATGCTGAGCAGGCTGTGCAAACCCACGCTGCGGATTGGCTGTGCAAGAAGGAAGGTCCCGCCTGTTTCCTGGGTTCCTGTGGCCATGACACTGATTTGTACGGCACGCTACTGCTGGCCAATCAAGGAGCGCCAGCGAAGACCACCACCTGTTTAAAAAGCCTGCTTGGTCTGACGATTGAGGCAGTTGTCAGACCCGATTTGCTTGCCTTGGTGCCACATGTCTCAGAGATTGGTGTATATAGCAACCTTCTTAGTTTTGACAGATGTTCTGTTGTCTTTTTTAAACTGTGTAAAGGTAAGGAAGTGAGCCAGGTTTAAGATCTAAAAAGTGACACCTATCTTGCACTCACAGTAGTTGTGTTTATGTTAGTTTCCACTAGGTTCAGGGGTGCTGTGCGCTTTGGGTTTTGTTTTTGCAAACGTACTTCAGTTAGAGAGGTTTTTGGTTTACCCTTTTTGTTTGTTGATTTCAACAGCACCCATTGGCCCATTTTCTGTTGTGAGCTCTATTACTTTGTTTCAAATAAACATCCTTACAATACCAAATACACCTGGTTTATGTTTATGTCCCGTCACCCCTAGACACCTCGGGACTTAACAAGATGTAAAACAAAGCTATATGCAGACTCTAATACTGAAATAATTAAAACTGGCTTTAGGCATATCAAAAATACTGACAAAAATAACATTGCTGATACAAAGAGTCATCATAAATGGGGACAGTTTCCATGTCATTGTATTGTCATTGATATCTGATTGACAGGTTAGACAGGTTATTAATTAGCTAATTGGATTCAATAGACTTGCAACTTTCTGAGCTCTGTGTTGAGGTATAAGAAATATTACAGGACAACCTTCAATTGGGCTGGATACTTCTTCATAAAAGCACTAAGCAGCTTATTCCAAGTGACTATGAAAATGGACATGTGGTTTGCGAATTTCAGTAAGCACTTAATACAAAACCAATTGGGATTGATAACTAAGTTAATTTTTAATGTTGTACAACAGCTTTGTTACACAGGTCAGTTCACCAAATCTATGGTGAAGTACTACCATATTTGTTACCATTTGCAATCACATAATTTATGGCATATACGACATGTAACTTCTTGACATAATGAATAAATGCGTCTCTAAAAGACACATACAGTGTTAAAAGGTCAGAGATATAGCAGGGAGCGAGGTCATGAAGAACTTTAAAAGTAATCAGTAACATTTTAAAATCTATTTTAAAACATTCTGGGAGCCAGATCATCATTCCAATTTTCACACACAGTAAAAGCATATGTATGTCATGTGGCTATTACTTTTCTTGTTTATATCTGTTACAGTTATTGACATAATATTTTACTCTAATAATTGTTGGCTGTCTATGAAAATAAAATATAAAATTTCATTAAATTACTATACGTGCTCATCATTCCAGCTACACAGATGTCCCATGGAGATGTGCTGAACATATTAAAGCAAGTATTTAATAGTGCTACTATCAGCTACATTGCACAAGTGTGTAACATTTCATACAATTCTACAGACAGAGGGTACTTTATTTACATCAAAACGTGATATGTCTACAATTCTGTTGTCTTTAAAAAAATTAATCTTGGTACGCAAGTTCTCCATAAGCATAAAGAATAAAGAAGCATGACACCACCTTGCAGGCAGTTATAAGACACATTTCGGCAAATGACTAGTGAACTGTGAGGCAGAGACAACAAAGTGACTTCTCCCCCATGGGAATGAGTTCAACACACTGAAATGTGGTGTTAATAGCGTAACCATGTAGTTAGTTATGAAACGCCTTTGATCATCAACATTTATGGTTAAAATACTTTTGTACCATTTTTCTGAATTTGTACCTCAGTCCTTTGTACTGTGAAAATGCAATATATGTTTGAAAATTTACAGAATGTTGATTAATGTACACATCAATGACTAGAAGCAACAGCCGCAGATGCAGCAATCACAAATATCCCAGTTATTTTTGTACCTTGCTTATTTTGTTATAATTATGTTATAATGTCAATGTACAATGATTCATGCCCACAAATCTCTTCTTCTGGTAGGATTTAATGACTGGATGAATGATGAATCCAGCAACCAAAAACTTCTCAATGTATTTTGCGATATCTGCCTTTTCTGGGCCAGCTAGTAAAAATTGTCCACCGCCAAGGAAAGATACACTCCCAAGAGGTCAGTGGTCAAGTCATATATTTGATGAGAAAGAAGTAACCAATTGCTTAGTAAAATTCTCCATCAAAACACCATTGCAGGTTAAAGACATGAGACGCTTACAAATTATTCACGGCTAACAGCAACTGAACAAAGAGAACACCAAGTGGGCTTAGTCTTAACAGTGGACCTGACATACCAGTCAACATGAAGATCACCATAGGATCCATAGTAGTATCAGTAAATGTCAAAGGGGAGTGTTGAGACACGGAGACAACAAACAAGAGTTGAGTCTATAAAACATTCATCTGCAACAGAATACATTAGGCCTAGGAGAGATTACTACTGATTGTTCAAGGATAAACATATGTCTGATGGTGAATAGAAGAAGAATTAGGGGAATTGCTTTGGCTCACCAGCACCCTTTTGCTTACTGATCAGCTCTGGGCAGGTTAATCAGAAGTGTGTGGACTACATTGTAGTTGCAACGCCTTGTTTAATTCTCCTCTCTCACTCATCAGGGGACATGTGTTACTTATTCCATTGAGAGTCAGACTCAAGCTGGCAAAACAGGCCTTACTGGAGATGGACAGAAAGACAACAAGGGCCCAATGTCATGGAAATGCTGGCTGCTAGAGGGTGGCACTTTATTCTTCTTGATATTTTTTCCTGTCCAGTCACAGTCTCATGATTTAACTTGTCTCCGGTGCCATCCAGTTCTGATCCCATCCCTTTTACCATTGATCCTGCTTCAAGTCCCAGTAATTATTTCCCCTGTTAAATTCTACAAAGCCTCTTTTCTGAGGAATCTGAGTAGATCTCAATATGATCGGCAGTGCTTTTGGCAAACATTTGCTAAAATTGTGTGATGACGACATACATTTTCAAGAGGGTTACAAAAGAACTGAGAAGCAGCACTATGCCCTGCCTATGGTTCAAAAAGCCCAGCAGTACTGCCACACCATCCATCTCCTTTGGTCGATCAGTCAACAGTACTTGCCGGTATCCTTTCAATAATCTAGCTTTGAAACAAATCTGGCTCTCCCAGCCCAATCCACATAATCCTCCAACAACTTAAGAGGTTAACAGCATGGCACTTAAAGAATCTTCAGTACAACTCCGTAGGGATAATCTGTAGCGCCAAAGATGGTGGTGTTTCTGCCCCTCCTGCTAGAAAGCCAATCGTGCAGTTCCACTGACGTGGCTACGCGTGTGTCACCACTACCACACAGTGAGTCATCCAGATCAATATCATGCTTCAACAAGTGTCTGAGAAAGCAAACAGTGTTTTATTGGATTCAAATAACTCAACCAATTCTGGCCACTGCTGCTTGGAGATGAAACAAACAAGCAGGAAGATTTTACTCGATCCGAGATTTTGACAACTTTCCATGGGTCAAGGTCACAGACAAAACCCTGTCACTCACTTCAGCATTGGACAGCTCCCCCAAGACTTTACCTGCCACAAAAATAACGCGCTGTGCAGCAACTTCAGCATTGGACAGCTCCCTAGAGGTCACAGTAGCCTCACCTACCACCTATCATCAACCTTTTCCTGAACTGCAAGCCTGCAAGCTGCACCCAGGAATCGCCAGGAATCGCCAGGAATCGCCAGGAATCGCCAGTAACGCTAAAACCTTATCACCAGGCAGGAATTCTCTACTTTTAGCATGCTTATCAAACCATTCCTTCATTCTGGCCTGCACTGCCTCAAGATTATCCCTGGCTATTTCACAAGCATTGTGGGGTTTCAAACTGAAGTCACTATGAGTTTCCTAGATACTAACAAGGACATTGTGGTATAGTACTGATTAGCTACACTAGATATTAGTACATTCAGAAATACCTGTTTACTGTACTCTTAGAATCTTTATAGCTCACAAGGTTGTGGAATATATACAAAAATGATCCATCAATTTTTTCCATTGATCTGTCCTCTAAATTTTCTGTCCTCAAAATTTCTTAGCCTGTTCAGGGTCATTAAAGGTGGACCTTTAATCTACTCCAGCATGCAATGGTCAAGAGACAAGAGCAAATAGGTGATTAGCACATTCACTCTGACATTTACACAATGGCCAATTACGAATTGCCAGTTCACCCATAACTTTCATGTTATAGGTGAACTGGTAATTCACCTATAACTCACTTATAACTTTCATGTTTCATCTGTGGGAAGAAACCACAGAATGTGAGGCAACGCAGACAGACACAAGGTAAGCATGTAAACTAAGCAAGGTAGATTTTATTTTTTTGCTGTGAGGTAACTGGGTTAATTACCATTAACAATACACTTACATAATTTTTTCTTTACAATTAAAGATGTACTATTGCACTAGTTGCCAATAATGCCTTGCAGACAAACTATGAATGAACATTAATAATATAGCAAAGATATATAACACCTATGAATGAATATTAATAAAACCTGGCTAAATTATATGGGAAGATTAAAGTCTCCTCTCTCTGAAGGATAAATCTGAAGAACTTAAGCATATTACATGTCTTTATCACGTTGTCTGCAGCAACAGCCTCTGTCTCAGGTTTCTGCATTGAGTTATGACCTCATCATCTCGTTTGTACAAAAGGGAAAAATTAAATTAGTTAGAGTAATGAACCAAGGTGCTTTTCATAAGAAATTTCTCTGCTCATTGTTCCCAACATCGTTTAAGAGACTAATCTGCCACATACATCCCCATCTCACTTAAATCCTGGTCCTCTTAAAGAGCTGTCAAGGGTCTGCCTTTTTAAACATGACTCCCCATGGGGGTCCTAGATCAAAGATGGAAGTGTGCTGAACGATCTGGGAGACTGGGGTGGAGGGGTGGCATGAAGGGAGTTAGGGAGTGCAATTCATCAAATTAACAAATTTGCTTTCCTTTTCCCAGAAGGCAACAGAGTAAATTCTTGGGTACTTAAATCTGTATTGCACTGACATGGAAGGAGAGAGGAGGAGTCAGAATGTAGAGGGAAGTTCTCAGATAGACAGTGATGTGAGTATGAGCGAATGCGTAATTAATGACACTCTTACTCCTAATTAAAACCTCTTAGCTTTCTCCTCACAAGGTTGTAGCAGCTGGTATAGACAAGGCCCTCACGGTGAGATGAGAGACATAAATTTCATGACAGTATCGCAACGCAGCACCTGCTTATGCCTACACCTGTCACTGCTAGAATCATACCTCATTCTGTCAACGAATTAACATCCTCCTGGGCTAAGACAGAAAAAAAGGTTGATTCTCTCATCCCAGAATGAAAATCCCTGGTGGCTCGAAAGTAGTGTATGTATCCATTTTGAAAATTAAATATATCGTTATTTTGTTCAGCTAGGAAGACACCTGCCTCCTCTAGTAAAAATGGCATACTCCAGATCTGAGAGATTTCCCCCAGGAACCACATCATAGTATTGCCTTGTAACTATAACTTAATATCATGTCAAAATCTCCTGAGGATGATATAGCTAGTCAAGCCACAGAAATGGGGAAAACGAGAGCAAGTCAAACACAAGGAGAAACAGATGGAGGCCAAGAGCAGGTTGAAGAGAAAGACAGAGGCAGGGTGAGGTAGTGTGTGGGGGTGAGCGAACACACAAAAGGAAACATAACACAGTGCCCCCTGATAATAAAAAGCAAACTGGGAACGTTATAAACCTATTAAGTCATTTGAAAAAACAATAGGAAACAGCATGAGAGTGCCATTTAGTATTAAATTTTCATGTTAGTTCAATAAATGATTCTGTTGTCTTTTACAGAAGTGTCTTTAACCAGGGCAGACTACATGAACAGTCCTGAGGGACATGAGAGATGCACTTCTTGCACGCCGTCCCACTAATACTTTGCTCTGGTATCCATTCTTTTAGCCTGTTAGTTGGTCCTTTTTTTCTTTTAATAATATTGCTTTATTATACAGCTTTATTCCTTCATTTCTTGTCCATAGAGACAAATATTAACAATTGTGCATGTCATATTGATGTTTTGATGTTGGTCCTGTGGTTGAACAATGATTAGATCTATTGTTTGCTTTAGTGGTTCTGTGTCATCCACAGTGATATTCTGCTGAATAGAAAACTTTGGGCAAATATGAATGGGCTTGAGTGTGTGCGGTTGAGTGGTTGGCAGGTAGCTGGGGGAGATATCTGACAGGTGATGAACATGTGACTTAAAAGGCATCACCTTCTCTGTTTATAATTGATTTCATTGTGATTGCTCCTGACTTAACTGACTTGATGCTTTAAACAAAGAAAGAACTGATAATGGAGAACATTGCTCTATTTCAACAATGAGACGTGTTTCAGTTGAAATTCGTAGAAAATTGATTCAAGCAGTGAAACAACTTGTCATCTTTGTGCTCCCTGATGGCATGATGAATTGCCACTGTGGACACCTCGATCACCTAAGCTGTCTTGGTAAGCCACACTTGATCACTGTCAGAGAAGCTCGAGATGGTCAGCGATTGCTGTATAGGCAAGAGACTTACCACCTCCTATTCTCTCTCTCAGTCTTTCTCTCACTCACACAAACACACACTCATTTGTGTCAATCTGGCTGTCTGGCAGACCTGAGATGAAAATTGTCCTGAAAATAATCTTTCAGAGTACAGCATGTGGAGAACAAATATATGAAAAAGAATCCATGTGAAAAGAAAATCATGAGGTAGCCTCCGGGCAATTCAATATGCTACATGTAAACTAGCTTCTGGATACCTACAAGTAATACATAGGTAACAAGTTTTTGAGTCATTAAGTATCACATAATGTTCCAGGTCATTCCATGACCATAGACAGTCCATATCCACATTGTTTTCAAAACAGCCAGAAATCAATGTGGATTACTTTTGGTCCATTTAATTTTGAATGTATATGAAGAGCAATTCTTGGTGCCTAGATTTAGAATGGTCTCTTGCTTTACTAGTATTTATATTACTGTACTAAAATAGAGTTGCAATGACATTAACCACTTTCAATAAGTTGATTCATTGATAATGTGTATATAAACCCTTAATTTATATTAGCATGTCTTAAATACACACGTAATTCATTCATTACTTTATTAACTTCGTGAAGATTCCACAGAGGCCAGATACGTCAGGCTTTAGAGGACAGAAAAATATTTGAATGTTGCAGCCCAGCCCGTTCTCTGCGCAGCCATAAAACACATGCCATCTTGAATTAGAACAATTCAGTCAGTATATTGTAGATTCCGTTAAGTGTTTAACAATGCTATGTTACAATACACAGTACTGTACTGTATGTAATGCATGTATCCTCCTTGCCTTAGAGAAGATTTGTAGTAGTCACTGAGACAGTAAGCCACGATTATATTGACAGTTCTTCACGATTTATCCTGTATGTTACTTTGAATGATGCTTAGAATAGCAAATGTGATATATAGGTCTTTAAAGTATATTTGTACATACTGTAAATGCTATCAATTATATGAAACAAGTCAGCAGACTGACATTGCATTGCCCTGTAACTGCATAACCTTTAGCAAGATGTGCACAGGAAATTATGTATTTTAGGTATTACAGAAGGACAACAATTACACCACAAACAGCAAGCATGGAGTGTGATGGAATACTTGGACTCACTGCTACAAGCACCTTTTATACCAGCATTAAAACAAAGGAGTGCATTTCATATTACGACCTGTAGCTGTACCAGTAGCTTTTCACTTGAATTTAGGTAATTGTTTTGTATTATTTCCCATGCACTCAAGCCCTATACAGTGTCCAGTGCATCTTGTGCTGATTTAAAACAAGAATACTGCACACCTAATAGATTCTGAGTAAAGTCAAAACAACAAACGTGAACATTCAGTAACATTTAAATTAATTAAAGAATCTAATAAACCTAATAGTGTCCTCTCCAACTATCAATTAATACTTGGAATGTGGTTTTATCTATCCTCTGTCTTCTCTTTTGCCTTTCATGCCTATAACACACTCAGAGTCTCATCTCACACACAAATCAGTTGAATCTTTAAAGAAACATCAAAGGAGGCTTTCAGAGGGTATGAAAAAGTAGTTTTAAAGTGCTGAGTTCAACAGATGCCCCATGTATCCAGCCTTTGCACAGGGCTCTGACCACTGAGTTGAATCAATCATTTAATTCCACGAACAAACGACAGACTGTCCAGGGATGTCATAAGGAAAAATTTGACCTCTTGCTGCCTAAAGCAGTTTTTTCAGAACTTTTAAGTATAATTATGTATTGTATGCACTGTATTTATTGTGGTTTCTTCCAGCTGGTTTTGGTTACCTTGCCTCCATGTTGCCTGCACCCAGAGCCCCTCATTCATTTTATTTTTATGCCTATCTGACCCACCACCATGGAACTCAATAATTACACACAGTAAATTATTTTGAAAAGAAGAATTACCAAATAGGTTCTTGATACTGACAAGTAATAAGTTCCAGCTCTTTGGAATTATCAATCATTCAGATACCCTCAGCTATGAATAGATACTGCAGACTTTCATCTGTCAGTTAAAGGAGTGCCTTTGTCCTCGAAATGTATCTCTTCCTGAAAGTTCTTTTGACCTACTTCCTGTCTTATGAGTGCTGACAGGTGTTGTACACCACTGAGACACATTGACAGGGCCTGTTTACTTGTGTCTCATTCACCTAGAACATCTGTTCAAATATCCTGCTGGATGGAGCATCAGGAGAGCAACATTATCTTTCTTCGGATGTGATGTGGTCAAAATGTCATTGGTTAATATTCTGCATGGGACCATAATGTTATGTTGTAAGATAATACAGTACTTACAGTGAAAATTATTTTAATTATTTTGCTGTTTTTTCTGATTTTACATATATAGTGCCAATTTGTTCAGTTATCTCATTGCACTTTTCATGTAGAGCAGGATTAGGCCATAGGGATACACCAAAATGAAAATTTTTGGCCAAAGCTGAAACCGAATATAATTATAAAATATAAAATTTCCAAATACCGAAAAAGTACTTTCACATTTTTGCCATTTTCTTACCATTGCATAAATTAAGTAGTCAAAATATTCTTTTTACTCAGTGTTTCCCCACATGATTTGGAGAGACTATGGTGGGTGGATCCGAGGCCCAAGAGGGTCCAGTAAAGTAAATTACATATGTGCATTTAATTTTAATGGACACATGTAATATGTTTTATACTTTCTGTGTATATAATCCAATTAATCTTATTTCCATACTGTATAGACACCTTATTTTGAAAACGCGCTAAATTCATCAAGTCCAACCCAATATGATAAATCGTTGTATGTGGTTCTCGTATCCCGTAACATGAAGACTTCATAGCCTCTCTTCAGGTAGGACTCTCATACTCCAACACATGTCTTTGTAAAGAGAGAATATGACAGGGTCAAGTCGCTAACCTGCCTGTCAGCTTCTACTGGTCTTTTTCAGAGGATTTACCATAAAGGCTTGAATATGTGTGCACTCCAAATGTAGGTCCGGCTAGCTTAATCGCCTTCTCAGAAACAAGTGATAGAAACTCTCAAAGCTGTTCAGACTGTTTGTTCCCTTTTCTAAGAAGTCAGCCACAGATGGAGTGGATGTGCTATGTAAATATTGTACATATCCACACTCATTTATATTTTATTTTATTTTACATTTCTACTCTGATATTTATATTTTTTATATACAACTATCTTTATTTATATTCCTTTTGCCTTTTGTGCAATGTGTGCAACTGTGACACAGAATTTCCCCTCGGGGATGAATGAAGTATTTCTGATTCTGAGACAATTCTGCAGAACAGTGTCTGCAAATGGCGATTTTTGAGTCTTTCTCGGATACTTTAAAATGGTATCACACTGCCAACATGTCAATGTAATTGTTCGGTAAAATTTAATCAGTCTTTTGACTTACTAGGCTGAACACCAAAAGTGCTATTTTCGGCCGATTCATTTTGGTGGCCGAACATTTGGTGCATCACAATTAGACTATACTCTGTGTTACTGGATATATGCAGACATACCAGGCTGTACAACTTAATGTAATTTATGATATAAAAAAGTAAAAAATGTGTGAAGCATATGATCTCTGTTTTCAATTCTAATCCTGTACTGTTAGTTTAGTGTCATTGCTTCCAAATGTCACATAGATAGCTGTTTATTTTGTTACATATTAAGAGTGATCAAGTTAACATGAAACTACATGGAAATGTGATAATGTAAACATAAATTAAAATGCAGGGACAAAAGTGAAATCTTGCAACAGATATGAGAGTTTTTCCTTACTCTTGGATAGACTGATGAAAATGAGGTGCAGCGGGGCACTCTCTTGCAATGTTCACTGGTGGACAGAAAGCACCTTGACAAACAAAGAAAAGCAGACAGACTGTGTCGCTTCACACGCAAGCAGAGAAAAGCAGTGACAGGCTATCTCCATGCATATTGATGGCAGCCAGCCACACTGGCCCATGTTTGATTGAATAGTCACAGAATGGGAAAAGGCAGGCTACTTTTCATGTTCGTCCATCAATCAGTGAAGCAGACTGCATCTCTCTCAGCTTTGTTTGAGTGTCAATTAGCTGACATGGTTTAGGTTGCAAGATGAGGGCCCTGTTTTCCATAAGGAAGCCAAGATACAACGTACAGATGTGGTCCATTTAACCCCTTCAGACATCAGCAGAACTAAGTAATGATCAGAAACGGCAGAGCGGTTTACTTTTTAAAAATATAATTAACTATTGTAACAGTGTAAATAATCAACATATGTTTATGGTTAAATTCAACTTGGGACTATTAACCATGGTTTATCTACTCAGCGGTATTTTATTTTGTTAACAGAGATTCTCAGCAAAAGGTTGTTTTGAGCTAAATGCATTATAAGTGCATTATGGGTGAACCACAGCAGTTGGGAATGCCATGCTATGGTTCGAGCAAGAGCGGACCTCTGACCAACTTCTCATTTATGCTGAGCAACTGTGGTTGTGTTTGTGTCCCATTGTTGCAGAATAAACTAATCTGAGTGCTCCATCCATCTTGACTCCAGCGAATTGTTTGGGGATTGCAGACAGAACAAAATAGAGAAGGTCACATTGGTGCCGTGACCCGACGATTCTCCTGTTGGACCGTGGTTCCTTCTGCGCGATCCGGGGATTTTTCTGTTGTTGCTGTTCCTCTTCTTGGAATCAGGTGGATGTGTTGCTAGGACTGCCATAAGTGGTCGGACTGGAAATTGGTTTTCTTGCATTCTGCTGTGCGTCTGTGCTTGCCTTTTGTAAATTGAGTATTCTTTTTAAGTATTGTGAACTTAACATTTGATTGTTTATAATGAGTTATATGCAGAGGGGACTCAGTACTCCCCGTGGAGTTGGCAGGGGTAGGGGTGCTTCTCCTGTGGTATTGCAGTATTTTGATGGGGGATAGTCAGTGTGCACCGGGGACCCCTGTAGCCAGTAGTGGTGTAGCCCCTCTTAGTCATTCTGTAGGTATTTCTCATGAGCCCCACAGCCTTTGTTCTCTTACTTCTGGCCCTGATACCCTTGCTGCAGATATTGTCAGTCAGATGGGGGAGGTTATTCAGCAAGTCAGTCAGCAGGTAGCTCAGAGCATTATCTCTCACCTCAGCCCATCTGTTAGTACCCCTTTAACCAACGCTGCCTTCTCACCCGCCAATACTGCCATCTCACCAAATGACACTGCTACCTCATCTGCCAATGCTGAAAAATCAGCCTCAAATCCTCTTGATGCCTCCCACGTGCAGTTCTTGTCCCACAGAAAGTTGAAAGATCCTCCATGCTTTAGAGGAGGTGGCGCTGATTCTGTTCCTGCACGGAAGTGGGAGGATCTCATGAGGGATTTCATTAAGAAAGGAAATCTGACACCTGAGGACCAAGCCGAGGAGATCCTTGTCCACCTCAGAGGCAAGGCCAGGGACGTTGTCAGGTTTGGGACCAGGAACAGTGATATTGATATCTCCCGTAACCCTGATGCTATTTATGGCCTCCTGCGGAAGCACTTTGATTCAGCCCCATGCTCCCTACTCCCACTGTCGGACTTTTACACCACTCTGAGGATGCCTTTGACTACTGGCTCAGGCTGAACTGTGCTGTCAACCTTGTTGTTGAACGTCTGAAAGAGCAAGGCAAATTGCTGGATAGTCCTAGCACCGAGGTAACACGTATGTTCATAAGGAACTGCCCCTCCACTGAGCTTGCTATGACTTTTCGGTCAAAGACAGTCGACAAGTGGACTGCTTGTGAGGTTCAAGATATTCTGAATGAGCATCATTCAGGACTGGCATCAGTGGCAAACAGAATGACTAAGAAGAAAGTGTCAGTGAATGTGATTAACACTGCTGTCCCACCTTCTGCGCCACCTACTGGAGGACATGGCTCCCTACAGGCACAGGCCACAGATTCTGCCGCCCTAGACCGTCTTATCAGCATGCTGGAAAAAGTGCTACTACAGAGACCTATTGTGTCGGGTTCAACCAGGCAGTCTGGCCCACAGCTTCCCAGGATTGGAGGGTTACATGAAATGTCCCGTTTGGTCTGTCATGATGCCACGCACTCTACATTCATCCACTGTCGTGACCATAAGCTCTGCTTCCAGTGCCATTCACCAAGCCATTCAAGGCGTGCTTGTCCTGACCGCACAATGTCAACCTCTCGTCAGCAGGAAAACTGATGGGTCCACACTTTGGGGAGGACAGTGTGGATCGTAATGGTGACCCTCCCAGCTGTGATAGCAATGATTTAGAATCCTTATACGACTCTCTTTGTTCTTATGTACCCTCTGGAATTACTGTCATATTCCAATTGACGCATAGGGTTCACAAAGCGGACAGTTTTTTTTATACAGATGTTCTTTCAGCTGGCGGAGCTGAGCTGAAAGCCATGATTGACAGTGGCTCCATTTCATGTTCTCTGAGTGAGGCTGCTGTGGAACGCATCTTGCAACACGGCCCTGATATGAAGAGAAGTTCTGCTGATGATATCGTTGTTGTTGGTGCCGGGGGCCACCATGTCACTCCGATGGCAGTCTATGATTTGGAGGTGACTGTCTATGGTTTCAGGCTGCTCATCCCACTGGTCATTCCTGGGCAGACGGATGACATGATCATTGGCAGCAATGCAATCAAGATGCTTATTCATTTGATGAAAAAGTCTGACAACTTTTGGCTACTCCTGTTGATATCACTAATGATGACTGCTCCAAGTTCTTGTCCCTGCTCTCCAACTCTGAGAAATGGAGGGGAGGCTCCATGCCAGACAAGATTGGTACAGTAAAGCTGAGACAGAGTGTTACACTTGAACCACTGCATGAACACCTTGTATGGGGCAAGCTTCCCGCATCTGCACCGATATCAGTGGGGAGTACAGTGATTGTCAAGCCAACCCAGTCGAGATCAAGGCCCAGGAATGTATTGGTGGGACGTGTCATCTCACCTCTTTGGGGAGACAGATGGGTGCCCCTGAAACTGATTAACCTGAGCAATGAGACAGTTACCTTAAAGAGAAACTGCAAGATAGCAGATGTCTTCCCGTGTGTTGCAGTCGAGGAGCTGTGTCTGCCTGAACCGATTCATGTCAATGTGCAAAGTGTGACACAGAACCCTATAGCAACAAGGTCTCCTGAACAGATGGCAGATACTTTGAACAAGCTTGGGTTATAAGATCTGAACCTGGACAGCTGTGAGGTGTCAGACCAGTGGAAAGACAGACTTGTGGAACTTGTTGAGAAGTATGAGTCTGTCTTTTCGAGAGACAGAATGGACTGTGGAGAGGCCAAAGACTTTGTTCACAAAATAGTTCTTGTGGATGAGAGACCATTTTGCCTACCCTACCGCCGAGTGCCACCTAGCCAATATGAGAAGCTGAGAACCGAGCTCAATGAGATGGAGGAAAAAGGTATAATCCGGAAATCTCACAGTGAGTATGCATCACCTCTGGTCTTGGTATGGAAAAAAGATGGCAGTCTGCACATCTGTACTGACTTCAGATGGCTCAATGCAAAGACAGTGAAGGACGCGCACCCTTTGCCCCATCAGGCTGATGCCCTTACTGCGCTGGGAGGAAATGTTTTCTTTTCCATCATGAACTTGACATCTGGATTTTATAATGTGCCGCTCTACGAGGGTCACAAGAAGTACACAGCCTTTTCTTCGCCCTTTGGCCTCCATGAGTACAACAGGATTCCCCAGGGCTTGTCGAACAGCCCTGCAACATTCATGCGGATGTTGTCTATTTTTGGAGATGAGAACTTCAGCAGCCTCCTCTGTTATCTTGACGATCTCATGGTCTTTGCCCCCAACGAGCAACTGGCCCTCCAGCGGTTGGAAATGGTATTTTCACGTCTGAAGAACCATAAGCTTAAGCTGGCCCCTAAACAATGTCATCTCCTAGGGAGGTCAGTTGTGTTCCTGGGACATGTCATCTGTGAAAATGGGGTGAGGACAGACCCTGACAAGGTAAAAGCTATTGTGGATGTGGGAGAGGCTGACCTGATGGAGAGTGATGGTGTCACGCACTCCTGGAAAAAGATCAAGTCTTTCCTGGGCATGGTCTTTTATTATCAGCATTTCATCGCTGATTGCTCTGCAAAAGCCAAACCCTTGTTCAGGCTTCTTTCTGGTCGCCAGCAGTCTAAGGCTGTAAAAGGCAGGAAACCCAAGAAAAAGTCATCTGCCTCACCAGCTCTTACACTGAGTGACTGGAGTAATGCATGTCGGGATTCATTCGAAACCCTGAAGAGTGAACTAATTTGTGGTGTTACCTTGGCTCATCCTAACTTCAGCGAGCCCTTCATTCTCGCTGTTGATGCTTCGTTCGATGGCATTGCAGCTGTCTTATCTTAAGTGTCACCAGGTGAGACAGTCGCGCGGCCTGTCGCCTTTGCTAGCAAGACGCTTTGCCATTCTCAGATGAATTACCCGGCGCATACGCTGGAATTTTTGGCGCTGAAGTGGGCCATCTGCGATAAATTCAGTCACTGGCTGAAGGGGAGGCACTTCACTGCTTGGACAGATAACAATCCCCTGTCCTACATCTTGACAAAGCCCCGCCTGGACACCTGTGAACAAAGATGGGTGGCCAAGCTTGCAGCGTTTGACTTTGATCTGAAGTATGCACCAGGTATTAAGAACAGTGTTGCAGACGCCTTGAGCCGCGAGCCATTGGTCCAGTCATGTGTTAGTCATCGACTGCTGAAAGAACCTTATGTTCAACTTCTGGACGAGGTCAATGGCATTGTCAGAGGCACAGTGCAGGATGCCTTTAGGCTGACCAATAATTGTCAAGATGTTGAGGAGTCAGGACCGGAGTCATCGGATCCTGGTGCTGGGGCTGTGTCTCAGAACGTGGGGGGTTCCATCAGCCCAAGAGGTGTCAGCTGCGCTGGATGCCCATGGGGATTGTGGATTAGCCAGTCTGCCTAGCGCTTGCCCACCGTTGCCACAGCTGCTTGGTGTGGACCCTTGTATTGAGCCTTCAGGAGCAGGATACAACGTTAAGCAGAGTTTTATTTTATGTGCGACGTCATAGGAAGGCTACCAGACGTGAAGCAGCATCTGAACCTGCCTGCATTAATAAGCTCCTCAGACACTGGAAAAAGCTAAAGCTACAAAATGGGATCCTGTACAGAGTGAGGAAAGACCACCGGGTGAATAAGAAGCTCTTCCAGTTTATTGTACTGGATGGCCTTAAACATCAGATCCTGCTCTCCATTCATGATGTTGCTGGCCATCAGGGTTGTGTACGTTCTCTCTCCCTCGCCAGGGATCGTTTTTTCTGGACTGGAATGGAAGAGACATAATGAACCATGTACGCCACTGTGAGAGATGTGTTGTTGGCAAAACACCTGAACCTAAGGCTCGTGCACCCCTTGAAAACATTCAGACATCCGCATCGATGGAATTGGTGTGTATTGACTTTTGGTCTGCTGAACTGAGCGACAAGAAAACAGTCGATGTCTTAGTAGTAACGGACTATTTCTCCAAAATGGCGCATGCCTTCCCCTGTAGGAACCAATCTGCAAAACATGTTGCTCGTCGGTTATGGGATGACTTTTTCTGTGTATATGGCTTCCCCAAAAGAATCCATTCCGATCAGGGTGCCAATTTCGAAAGTAGGCTCATGAGAGACCTTTTGGAGATGGCGGGGGTGCACAAGTCACACACCACCCCATATCACCCTATGGGTAATGGTGTCACAGAATGCTTCAATAGGACTCTGGGAAATATGTTGAGAACCCTTCCCCTGACAACAAAAGCCAGGTGACCACAGGTTTTGCAGACGTTGACCTTCTGCTACAACTGCACAGTACACGAGACCACTGGCTTTGCTCCATTTTTCTTAATGTTTGGGCAGGTTCCGCGCCTTCCTATCAACATCATGCTCCAGCATGTGCTCCAGGATGAAAAAGTGATCAGCTGTTATGAGTTTGTTACTCGCTTGAAGCAGGACATGTGTGAGGCCACACGGATTGCTCGACAACACAGTCTTGGAGTGCTATCACGTCACACCAGGCTCTACAACCGCAAGGTCAGGGGCTCCCCATTGGCTGTGGGTGATCGTGTCTTGCTGGCCAGTCGTGGTGAAAGGGGCAAGAGGAAGCTTGCTGATAAATGGGATTCATTGCCTTATGACATTGTGTCAGTGAGGTCTGGGATTAATCTGTACAGGATAAAAGATGCCCTAACTGGCAGAGAGAGAGTTGTGCACAGGAACCTTCTACTCCCAGTTGACTTTCTTAACCTGGATGTGGCTGAAACTCCAGTCTCCCTTGTGGGCTCAGATCCCGTTGATGTGGCTGGTGGAAGTGGGCAGGATTCAGTGGTGGCAGACCATGTGGATCGCAATGCCCAGACTATGGACTGGCTCATGCATACTCCTGAAGTTCTGGATCCTGTTAGCAATGGTGCTGTGAATGGTGACTTCGATGTCCTTGCTGGCACTCTCGACTGTCCTGCACATGGCTTCGCTACAATGGAGGAGACGGAAGCGATGTCTGAGTCAGTTGGTGCAGTCCCATCCCCTGATCCACACTCAGTCAGTGCAGCTGACTTAACTGATCCAGACCCTCTCAGTGCAGCTGACTTACCTGATCCAGACCCTCTCAGTGCAGCTAACTTACCTGATCTAGGCCCTCTCAGTGCAGCTCCCTTACGTGATCCAGGCTCACTCAGTGTAGCTCATTTGCTTGACCCAGACTCTGTTAATGTAGCTCAGTTAACCTCTACAGATGGTGTTGACCAATGTCCCGCTGTTTGCACGCAGCCTCATAGGCTACATGCAGATCATACTGGTGCAGTCACTACAAGATTTAGGAGACATGTCAGACCCCCCAATAGGTTGATTTCTGAGATGTCAACACAAAAGGTCGAGGATAGCTTGCCTGCCTCAAGTTCTGTTTTCGCTTTCCTCAGTAGAATGTTTGAGGACTAGCCTATCAGACGGTTCTCTTTTAAGTTTTGTATGGGTCTCGGTCAAGTGAGGACGGTTATTCTGTTGGATTTGAAATATGTAATGAGAGCTGCACGTTGTTAGATGTTCAGGAGGTGTAAATGGCATCTTCTTTGGTCTGTAATTAGTATGGGGCATGCTACCACCCTTTCCTTTTACACTCCTTATGGGAGAATTACATAATGACCTTAGTATACATCAGTGCTCTGATTTCACTTTTGTGTGCCCCTGTTTATTTTTTTCTCTTGTATTGTTCTGGTAATGCTTAGATATTGCCTGGAGTTTAACAGAATTTAAGGGGGGTGTATGTAACAGTGTAAATTGTTAACATATGTTTATGGTTGAATTCCAGTTAAACTTGGGACTATTAATCATGGTTTATCGACTCAGCGGTATTTTATTTTGTTAACAGAGATTCTCAGCAAAAGGTTATTTTGAGCTAAATGCAGTGCATTATGGGTGAACTACAGCAGTTGGGAATGCCATGCTATGGTTCGAGCGAGAGCGGACCTCTGACCAACTTCTCATTTATGCTGAGCAACTGTGGTTGTGTTTGTGTCCCATTGTTGCAGAATAAACTAATCTGAGTGCTCCATCCATCTTGACTCCAGCGAAGTGTTTGGGGATCGCAGACAGAACAAAATAGAGAAGGTCACACAATGAAGCTAAATATTTTCTTCAGTCATACTGAAAATCTCACCTGTCACAGTGGTGAGAATCACGTAAGAAGTAGCAAAAAACAGTTTATGGATATGGCACCTCAAGATTAGCAGTGCTCACTTGTCTTTGTGTTATCCCTGACAAAAATATACACTTGAGGCCAAATTTACTAAAGGTTTGCATGAGTAAAAACGTGTGCAAACTTGACATCACCAGCAAATTAACATGTAAGCTGATCTACTAAGAGTGTGCACGGAGAATGATGTCTTCCAAAAGTGCAAGATAGATCTGTTGTTCATTTACTACTTTTGCCTTAATGAATATGCAATTTGGGGCATTTCAATTTTATTGTGCAAAGTAATATGAGGGTAACATGCAAATACATTTGTTTACTACACACAACGTGATCTAACAAGCCTAAAAGCAATTTCATGTGAGTGTAACAGCATCTGTATTTAATACGTTTTCAAGTGTTGCACAGAGGTGGCAGATATGCTGTTATTGTTGCGAGGAGACACAGCTTTAATGAAAGAAGACATAGAGAAATTTAAAATGTTATAATATATATAATATTATTCTATATCCAATATAGAAATAAAATTATTTATTTATTCAATTAACTATTTGAATTTAATTGTATTTTTGGATTTTCCTTGAAACTTTGGCAATACTGTTGTATTAAAGAGGTGGTATTATGCTTTTTGCCTTTTCCCCTCTCCTTTATTGAGTTATATATCTCTTTGTGCCAGTAATAGGTTTGCAAAGTGAAAAAGCCCACAGTCCACCCCAAAGGGAGCTCCCATCTCCCACAGAAAACACTGCTCTTTCACTCCCTGTTTGTTGTCCAGCCGTTTCCCTGATGCGCAAAATGCACATCATATAACACTTGCCAAGCGGCTAGTCCGACATGCCCTGAAAAACATCAGTGGAAAAATACTGAGCTTCAGCACACACCTCTCCTCTCCCTTCGAAACACTACACAGTAAAAAACAGAGTGTCAATTGAACTCTTAGAGAGTTGAATTTAACTCCGTTTCAGATAACATTTGGTCCCACTCAAAAATAGAGTAAAATGTACTCAGTGTCAACTTTTCAGAGTTAATTCTACTCAATTCAGTGTCAAAATTAACAATGAAAAGTGTAAAACCATTTAACACTATGGTTTTTTCACACTGTCCAGAGTAATATAATTACACTTTATAGAGTTAATTTTATTTGTTTTTAAAATTACTCTCTAATGTGTAATAATATTAATTTTTTATTTCTCTACAGTGTTATTTATTACATCTAGGTCATATAATGCTATTTTACTATTATGTTATCACTGAATTGCTATAATCTAATCTATCAAATGGAAATAAACACAAACATAGAACGTTATAGCAGCATTTATTGTCTTTTTCAATTAATTAACATTACAAACTTGCCCATACTTGCCTTGACTACAATGTCATCTTTAATACATTTTTAAAAAGTGGTATAATGCTCACCAGAGAAAGCAATATGGGACAACAAAGAGAGCTGTGTCATTCACTCCGTATGACATTTGCATGTCAAAAGGTCAGGGATAATGCAGGTTGTCAACATGAAAGACAACAAAATCTTGTTTGGTCCTGGTCACTTCATATGCATGGAAATGCTCTTGAAAAGTTACAGTAAATAAAGGTGAAGTGAGAAGCAACAATTTCTCATGTATTATCAGAACTGACTCAATCTGGTAAAAAAAGAGGCATTTCAGATTCAACTTTGCCACAAACAACCAGACGTGGGCGGTAAACAAACCCATTGAGTTTAGCCCAATTCACTTTCATAACTTGAACACTACTGGGCAGTTGCATTGACATGGCAATTCCAGAACCTCCTTTTACCATTTCTAAAGACACCATTTTTCCTGGACCAATGTCTAACCGACTAAAAGTTGTTGAAGATCGCCAAGTGTATGCCATATGATTCTGGTGTTTTTTGGCCAGTGTTTTGGTGATATTTTTAAATGATTTGAGTTGTTTCTTGAAAAAATTATGCTTACCTTCATAGCGCATGCACCAGCTATGAAGTACAGGTCCAATTTTCTGAATGCATCGGGGATAATGGATAAGAAAATGGTGCTTTGGTAAAAGTTTTTTCTGGGGATACAACATCTTAAACAGTTTATGGTGTTCAACAATCAAATGTTTTAAATATACACACAGACCTTGAGATAACATGGGAGAAAATACAATGTTAATTATTTGTAGTAATAAAAGAAGTAGGCCCCAATGTTGGTCAGTAGAGGTTACCTAATCTCCGAAAATGAGCGGAACATTCCTCAATAAGCACCATGATTGAACTGCATTCAGTCCCAGATCATTAGACTCTCCACCTAAATTCACAGACACTGGCCTATTGTTTTTCTCCATGAATCCATAATCGAAACTTTGTATTCTCAAATTCAGCTCCCCCAGTGTTATGTGTTCTTCTTTAAAATACAAAAACAACAGCTGTAGTTCATACTGGGCCACCCCTTCCAAAATGTCATGCATCACATCAACTGAGAAGTTCTCAGTTGTGTGAAAATACGTCAATGAATTCAATAGGCATGAACTCTTGACACCAAAAACATAAGGAAGAGATAGATTACGAGCCATTTCTTGACAGTGAGCCGTGTGGGTGTCTTTGGTGCGTAACACTATTTTGGAAGAATATTCAGAGAATTCTGTTTGAAAGTCATCTTTTTCAGCTAAACAAAACCTGCAACAGTACCTTGCACTGAAAGACTCCACCAGACCAAACAAGCTATGTAAGCCTAAATTATCCCCAGTAACCTGTATCACACTACCATGAACACGACCACCATATAGTGGAATCTCAATACCATCATTCTCTAAAACTTTAATGTCTCGAACAATTGGAGCAAGAATTTCACTAAAACCGTACCGTTTAATATCTTGTGCATGAAATAAGGCACATAGGTGTATGTTGGCCAAAAAAGAATTCCATTTCGGAGAGAAGTTTCTTAAGGTAAAATATATTGCACCCAGTTTATGAATACCTCGCTTGGAACCGAGAGGATTTGCAACCTCGAAGTCATCATAGAACATTTGGATCTGTACTGTGTGCTTTTCAGTTGAAAACAGAGGGTGAGTCTTAAAAAGAGACCCATCACAAATATCTCTTAACCTTGAGTCATCAGTGGCTGAGCTTTTCAACATTTCTGTGATATACTGACTTTTAAATATTGACTCCAATGTGGATAAAATTGGAACATACATGAATTTATCTTGAACAACTACCTGATCATATGTTCCAGTCTTTTTATTTCGCCTTGTGTCAAATCTTGAGCCAATTACACATTCAACTGGTTGTACAATTTTCAACTTGCCTGATAAAAATTTTGATCGCTTGTATTCTGAATTAAGAATTGTAAAAGGATTCTCTAACTCATCAAATGCTTCAACTTTCTTACACATTTCAGTTTCTCTTTCATCACTAAACAGATGCTTAATGACAGTTTCTTTAGCATGCTGCTGGATATCTTGAACAATCTCTTCCATGGAAATCACTACAGAGTTCACAACATTTTGGCCTACACCTGCTGCTTTTAAATCAGAAATTACAGCTGCACAATTATTTACAAGGTTTGCTGAAGATAATTCTGACTCAGCCTCTAAATATTCAGATGACACATCATCAGTGGCATTACTTGTGTCAAGAACAATTTGACAAGATGTAATATCACCTTCTTCTACAAACTCAAATGAACCGCTAACATGGCACTTGTTCAGATGCTTCCTAAAGCCAGAAAAGCTACCAAATGAACGTGAACATCCCACTTGGCCACATTTAAGATCAAGAGTCTTGGCAGGACAGAGTCCATGAATTACCTTAAGGTGCTTTATAAGGCTGTTTGGTCTACCCTGGTCACTTTTACAAAGAAAACACTTCATTGTTTGTTCTCACCAGATGCTAACGCACCATTCTTGCTCGCAACTCTGCAACTCTGGTAGTTTCCTTTGTTTTCCCAACATCAATGTTATAAATGGACGTTTGCAGAAAAGTGAAAAGGTTGGCCAGGGGAGAACTGTATGATGTACCAAAGACATAATGGGCCTTAAATAGTTCGTCAAGGGCTCCCACTGAACCGGTTGCCTTACATGGAAGTGCATGCTTGTCAATCACGATGGAGAAGGTGTGAATGCAGCTTCTTGTGGGTCCCTGAGCGAGAAGGTAGGGCTGCCTGCTTTGAGTGATGTTGTCTAGATGCTGCTGTACACTGGTTTCAGCCTACAACACACACAACAGCAGTATTTAGTGACCAATCTCTGACAGTAGATCAGATCATCTCAAACTGCATGAAAATTAGGTGATGGAAAGTATAAACAGCTGTTCAGCATACTTTTAGGAATCTGACGAGGTGATCTACAGCTTGAGATGCAGACATCTTTCCTGGCCTCTTTCGTCCTTGCGCAGATGGGGGTACCAGATGTAGCAGCAGCAAGATGGCAGACATGTCACTGTCCCAGCCTACAGACCACAAACATCAGGTTAACATAATTAAATTGGTGCAATTACCTTTATAACCAACAGAAATTAAAAACAGTTCCAGTCATACCATTCTCAACTTCAGCAGCTGACTCAGCATTGCGCATTAAATCCAAGAGCTCTGTGGTGGGTACCAGTCCATGGCTTTCCTTTATAACTCTTGCTTTGAGATTAGTGGGCCACCTTTCCAAGAATCTGTTGGCAGTGACCTCGCCAAATAGGAGCCTGAAATCTTGTTCTATCTGTAATGCAAAAATACAGTGCACAGAAAGGAGTGATAAGTGACACTGCATGGGCTATTTCAGTGATTCAACTTATGAAGAGGTCTTACCAGTCCTGGCATGTCCAGAAACCGCGGGAAGACTGAGAAGACATCTGCTGCTTCCTTTTCATCGTTGACCATTGAATGACGATAATTGAAGGTTTTCACGGACAGTGTCTTCATCAGCAGAGTGTCTCAAAATTGCAAGAGCTGCTTCCACATCCTCATCAGACAACACTTTGTCAGCGGTGAATTGTCTGGGTTGACTATGGCCTGGCCCACCATCTTAAGACAAAACACAATGTTATTGACTCCTGCTTACACGTTTCAACAAAATTGTATGTAACCAATAAGTAAACTTACTTTTTGGAGATTTGCTAACTGAGGCACCTCTTTCTTCTGTAGTTTGTCTTTGAATGGTCTTCAACCGCCATGCAAGGTATCCCGAACCACTCTCTGGATCGTAGTAAGGTTCCTATGTAATTAAATACATGCATACTGAATATGCTAGCAACATTTCTAAGGGCAATTATGTGTTTAATGTTGTAAGGGCCCTTTTACTTACATATCCATGTTGTGAATATGGGTCTTCCAGATATGGAAACAGAGCAACTATCCCCTGTGCGTACATCACTCTGACACTTTTAGGGGGGGATGTCCTAATGTATACATTAAATGATGAACATTACTCAGTTGAACACAGTGACTATACAAATAATAACAATGTTTCTTCATAACCTACATGTATGATTCTTACCCATGTGTTTGTGTCATCTCAGCAGCAAGTATGTTTATCATCTGTCTTCTGGTGGCATCTTTCAGAGATTTTGGTTTTTGCGTACTCTTGTGTTCACCGCCAGGCTTTGTTGTTAGGATTTTTTCAATCAACTTAAAAGAGAAATCAAATATGCAGTCAGAAATGTATAAACCATTTGTATGACTGGAAATTGATTACATAAAAACACTTCCCATCAAATGGAACAAAGTCCGGATTAGACTTAACAACAGTGTCCACTACCCACCGCTTTTGCCTGATAGTTTATGTGGCATGGCCTTTTGGGTTGACTTCCTTCCACAGAGGCTGCTTCTTCAGGAGGGTCACACATCGTGAAGTTCAGAATGATAGTATCGTCAGATGCTGTTGAGCATGATGATGATGATGACAGAGAAGCATCTGTGCATTAAGGAATATAAACAAAACAGAAGCATGTTAAATGGAACTGTTAATGCTCCCATCCCAAACTTTACTTTAGGTTTAATATGAACACAATTGTGAATTGTCAGTAATTACCGCGTTCTTCATTGCTCAACATGACTCGGAAGGTTCCAGGTGACTCCTTCACTATTTCTTCAAAAACCTCTGCATCAACTTCTGTGTCAGACTGGTCATACACCTTCATATCTAGCTGCCTATCTTCTGGTATGTTAAATTTTAGGCACACTGAAGTAAAAGGAAAAGAATATTACAGAAATTGTTACAAATTTTGAAAGACCATTTCCTTCTGAGAATCAAAGCATTAACTAAATGGATTAAGCCTCATGTCTTCACAAAATACTACTGAGTTGAAGCTGAAGTCAATGGGTAATTTACATCCATTTTAAACAGTAGAAACAATTATCAACTTAGGTAGTTCGGAAATAATGGTTTTAATTAGGAATTAGGTGCATTAACCAAGTTAAAAGTTGTGGTATTGTTTTGTCTTGATGTACCAACTAACCCTCTTTCATGAAGGCATTGAATGTTAGCTCAGACAGCCTAACATACTTCTGCTCCCCACCAAACAAAACACGCAGCAGCATATTCTGTTAAACAAAGGGAAAAAATAACAACCAAGAATTAATAGTTGAACAAAGAAATACCTAGAGCTTCAGAGGTTTTTTTTTTTACTTCAAAGTTAATATTACTTATTAATACTTATTATTACTGCTACAGTATGAAGACAATACAGGTTAAGTACGCAAAAATCCTTTATCAACCATCTTTAGCACCAGCTTACAGCTGGTTGCTGTTAATGGGTGAAGTGTAGCTGGCAACTGATATTGTTCCATAGCCTTAACTTACTTACCAACTTGATCCAGTCTTACTGCAATTGGCTTGATTTCTGTGAACAAACAGGCAAAGTTGATACAGATGAGTCATGATATACAAATCCATCAAATGCATCCTGCTATCTGAGCTCAACAATAAGGATCGCTCACATTATATAATTTATGATACTCCCAGTGTTTCCCACAAAATGACACTTTAACTTTGGCGATGGAGGGGGGGGGGGGGGGGTTGACAGATTATACACTCTTATTATGCCCCCACATACACAGGCTCTGGTCCGTCGCTCTCTCCACGCCTCAGTCTCAAACTGTAGCAGCTAGCAGTACCACTGGAAGAAATTATAAATAAGTTTTAAAGCACAACTCGCGTTTCGGATTTTTTTTTCACTCGAGACTCAGTTTTAACAGCTGGTTCAGTCGCGTGTGCACAGTGTTAAGTCAGTGCCAGCTGATCTTACCTGGTCGCGCTGTTAAAATGTACACTGAAACTGTGCCTCTGTATGTTAAGTGCAGACCTCCTAATACATCCATGGTGCAGACTATGAGGCGAGGGAGATTGTTCAGGGAAGGAAAATAGAGGTATACTTATAATGTGACTGATATGAAGCTTTGTTGACACAACGCCATATAACACAATGGGAAACACTGGCTCAGTGTTTCCCATTGGCTCAATAAACAATAATTAACTTTATATAATTTTACAATACTAGAGGCAGCACATATTCATACCTCATCAGCATTCAGAAAAAAATATGTAACGTTAGTTAACATAGGTGCATCTTAACTCTAAGCACATGCGAACTTCTGAACTGCTAGCAACATGTTAGCATATAGCCTAGCCACTTGCCAATTAAACCGAAGGGTACATGTTGCCAACATGTCCTCAATCGACATCTATGAAACTGTGTTGAGTTGAAAAACAATTATTTAACGATATTGCAAACATGGAATGTTAACTTTACTTACCCGAATGTGACTCCACTCCAGTAAACCAGTACAGCATCGGATCCCTCATGCAGACTGGAGGCGCACTTATCATCACTCTGTAGAGTTGAATTTTTCACTGCAGGTCTTCTGAATTTTACACTGACTTTTAACTCTACTCTTGGAGTTGGTTTACTCTCCATATAGTTGTAAATACTCTGTGTAGGTTAAAATAGGTTGACACTGAAATATTAACAGCCTATTTTTTACTGTGTAGCTACCCTCCAGCCAGTTAATAGACATAAAGTTGTTACTGTGATGTAGAGACAGAGCTCGGTTATAACTTTATGGATGAAAGATACTTTTGTTAC
Organism: Lepomis macrochirus; assembly: GCA_024633595.2. Taxonomy (NCBI): domain Eukaryota; kingdom Metazoa; phylum Chordata; class Actinopteri; order Centrarchiformes; family Centrarchidae; genus Lepomis; species Lepomis macrochirus. The sequence continues at coordinate 27,124,709 of JALXJV020000006.1, read as the reverse complement.
AGATTAATAACTCACCACTCTGAAACTCTTGCTCCAGTCCATGTTGCTAAGCTGGTAAGGGGATATACAGCTGAACCGAAGACATGTTTACCAGTTTCTCAGTGACCCGCCCTTCTCAACTTCTGATTGGCTAGTAGACCATAACTAGGGACTGGGCATGTGCAAGTCCCAACAAATATCTTGTAGAGACAAGATGTGTCACTCCATTGCTAAAACAAAACCTTCAACACACAGGGGGGAAAGAGGAGCTGCAGCAATGTGCGGTATGACAAAAAATATGGTGTTTTTTGAAAATTAAACCATGCAAACCTGTTCTGGTACAACAGCTAAATAAGAATTTGAACCTGAAAATGAGCATAATACCATCTCTTTAACATTCATGCCAATGAAGCAAATTTTGTTTCGACCTGACTTCTTTTCTCCGTGAGATGGAAGAATTTAGAAAGTTGCGTGGCGCTTCGGAGAGCCCCCAGCTGCAGTAGTGCATGGATCAAGCGTAAAATTCATCTAGCCAGAGGGAACGATTGCCAACTATTCACAGCGAGTTGGTCGTAATAGTGACACAAGCCATTGTAGGTATGGGTGAGGGAATGGGGTGTTGGGGCCATGGACAGGAGATTGCGGAGTGATTGGGCATGGTGTGGATTGTCAGTGATTGTTCCCTCTGGCTGGATGAAGCACAATCTGCTGGCATTTCCTCACGTCTGGGTCATTCCAGCATACTGTTGCTGTTTCTGCTGGGGTTTCCCAAAGCAGTTTTTTAGGTGTGCTGTCCCAAGTAGGCTACTTTGTGCAATCTTAGGCAGGATGGGCAGGTACATAAGATTTCCACATACTCGAGACGCACTGAATGAAACAAACCAAGGTTCTTACACAGTGGCTGCTTTCCCTCCCAACTCCCGGAAACAATTAAAAGACGCAAAACTCTCATTTAAATACTACTAACATATATACTAATATAATGTTGTCATCTAAACAATAATTCTTAATCACCCATAACAATTCAATTCAGTTTTATTTATATAGCGCCAAATCACAACAACAGGTTATCTCAGAGCGCTTGATAACAAAGGTTACAATATGGTAACCCCAGTTCTATAAGCACAGGCGGAGCCCTCTACTAGATTCTATGGGTACTACCTCCTCCAATCACACGCACGCACTTGCCCACTGAAATTTTATTGTGCATGTACCCAACAAATAGCAGTGTCCCTATACTGCCTCAGCATCTTTTTTTCTTCAGCAAACAGCAAACTGCTCACTGAATTCACCACCTCCACAGATGGAGTCACCACTACTAGAAAATTATCTTTGCACTTGGACGAGGTGACCCATGTCCTGCCCGGACGAGTCCAGGGCCCCACCCCCCGCCAGCCAACCTGCAGCTGGTGAAGGGATCGACTGGCCAAGTGACCGTTATGGAGGAAGAGAGGCCTGCTGACGCTGCCACAATCCCCTGTCTGGTGTATAAGACGCCATTGTTTTACATGTGCTGCTTGTGCAATTACATGTGCATTATTTTAGAATGCACAAGCAATTTAAAAGTCTTTATCCAGGATGTTAGTAAATTCGGCTCATGATTGACATCTTACATGAATAACAGAAGACAAGATGTTCATTTAGCATCCACAGTTAAACCTGATAATCGTTTGTGCCTCATAAAACGAACAATGAGGAACAAAGGTTTCAATATGGCAACCCAGTTCTATTAGCACAGGTGGAGCCCTCTACTGGACTCTATGGGTAAAAGCTCTCCAAACAGTCAGAGATCAATGACTGATCAGCGGGATCCCCCTGTGTGAGCTCTCCCCCTCTCTCTGCTCCTGAGCCCAGCCAATGACCCGCACCTGCACCTCATCAGCCACCTCTTCTGCCTGCCACACCTGCCAGCAATCACCTCATCCCTGCCTGTATATCAACCCCGGTTCTCCACTCCATTCCTGCTTGATCATCGTTGCTCCTTACCCGGGACCACTTCATCACTCAAGCTCTGAGTATTCTGCTTCATTTCTCTCCAGGTTCACTCGCCTCCGTTCTCCGTTCCATCAGCTGGGCCACCATGCCCTCTCCCCTCGGACCTCTTCCACGGCGTCCTCCCGGCTCCTCCCTGTGCCTCATTACTACCTTGGTCCTAAGTGCCCCCGGCTCCCTTGTCTCAGTCTCCTCGGTTCCCTGTGCCCGTGTTTCCCCAATATCCGCCTCTCCCTCACCTCCACTCTTTCAACCCCTTTTTCCCCCTTCAGTAAAGCCAGTTCATCCCAGGTTTTGCATTTTGGTCCACTCTGTCCCCACAACATAACACCACCTTTAGAAAACCAATTAGTCTTCTGGCCAAGACGGAAGATATCATCACTTCCATCAGTCACTATATCTAGTTTCGCAACAAAACAAGGATCATGCCATTTTGGCGATTATGGGGGTGCTCAACATCTGATTTTACATAGTGGGAGAAAACTGGTAGTTCTAACTTAATATACAGCCTATTGCAATATACATTTCAATGTATAATGTTGTAAATAAACATGTAAAAAGAAAAAAACTTTCAATAATTATTTTTAATGAATAAATCCAAAATGTAAACCTAACCCTGGGTCGTCAGTGCTCATGTGTAGGTGTAGCGTGTATGTGTGTAGTGGCAGTGGAGGAACACTGCCACCACTCATTGTCAATGTTGATGAACTATACAAGGAATATTACATTGTTTTTAAATATCCGGCTACTTGAAATAGACACGCGAGGAACCGCAATGTGCATGCAGTTGTCGGGAGCACGGCATGCACACTAAACTCTACACAAGACTGGTGACTGGCAGGCGAGAGAGAGAGAAAAGGAAAGAGAAAAAGTATTCAAAAAGCGTCAGTTTAACTGGAAATTTACAGTGTAAGTTGAATGAAAAGAGACTGCAGCTCTGCAGCTTCTCAAGACACACACAGAAGCAGCTGTTCCATGCTGCCACTGGCCACATCTCTCCCATCATAGCGAGGTCACCATGGCCAGTTTCGCCCTTTCGATTGCGGCCCCCCTAAGCCCAACCTCCCATTTATGGATGGATTGGTGGCGGTGAGGAAGCTTTCCAGCGTTTCATCCACAACACTACTCAGCTGACAGCGCGTACCCTGACTCATTTCCACATCTAATGGAGACGCTGCTGCAAGCCAACAGACTGGATTTGCGGTATATTGAGGCGGGGTTATGCCCTACAATTTTGCCGTACCCCACCGTCTTTCCAGGGCATTAAGGAAGCCAACCTGTCCTCTCAGGAGGAGGTTGACTTCCTTGCCACAGAGATTCAACAGCTCCTGCTGCAACAGGCTATTTCTGTTGTTCCAATGCACAACATGTACAAGGGTCTTTACTCCACGTACTTCTTGGTCCACCAAGAAGACTGGAGGCTTCAGACCCATCCTGGATCTCCATTACCTGAACTAGCATATTGCACCGAAACCGTTCCGCATGCTAACACTCAGGAAACTGCTGGAGCTACTGCAGCCCGGCGATTGGTTGACAGTCATCGAAAGATGCCTACTTTCATGTCGAGGTGGCCCAGAAACACAGGAAGTTTCTGCATTTTGCCTTCCAAGGGGTGGTGTACGAATACACCAGGCTCCCCTTTGACTACTTGCTGGCCCCATGCTCATTCAGCAAGTGCGTAGACTCCGCACTGCTACCATTGCACGATCAGGGCATGAGGGTTTTTTCTACTTAGACGACCTCATTTTCATAACCAGGTCAAAACAATGGGCACTTTTCCACACAGCTCAGTTAATTTTGCATCTGAACAACCTGGGCTTTGCAATCAACTGGGAGAAGAGCTTCCCCTCTCCTCGCCAGGAGGTGTAGTATTTGGGGGTTGTGCTCAACTCAGCCAGCCTGAGAGCTCATCTGTCAGATGACAGATGACTTTTCTTCAAGCGAGCAAGCAAGCTCCAGCTGGGGACTGCTGTGACGGCACTGTCAGTGATGCAGCTGCTGGGGCTCATCGCAGCAGCCCATCCGGTAGTTACCCTGGGTCTGCTACACATGCAGTGGCTACAACGCTGGTTTACCAGCCTGCATCTAAACCTCAAGTGGCACAAGCGATGCATGGTGATGCCCCCCCAGTCAGTATAGAGGGACCTGCGGTTCTGGGGTTCCCCTCATCGCCTGAGGGCGGGAGTACCACTCGGCCAGATATCCTCATACGTGTTTGTGTTCACGGATGTGTCTCTGACCAGACTGGGAGGGACTTGCCTTGGGAGAGCAGTGGAGGCAGGACAGACAACCGCACGACAGTCGCCTACATCAACAGACAGGGTGGAGTCTGATCTGCAGCTCTGTTGATGTTAGCAGAGGACCTATGGACGTGGACTGCAGCACACTTGCTGTCTCTGAAGGCCCTTCACTTCCCAGGCTTGGAGAACAGGAGAGCCGACCTCATATCAAGGAGCGGGCCCCGACAGAGCGAGTGGAGACTGCACTCCGATATAATACAGCATATCTGGGCTCGATTCGGTACGGCGCAGGTGGACCTGTTTGCCAAACGGCACAACCCGCTGTGGTTCTCGATCATACCACATGATAGTCTTCCCTTGGCCATGGATGCGTTTGCACACGTGAAGCGTTTTCTGCAGGGTGTGAGGAGACAACGACCGGTGCTTCGTGTCTCCGCACCCCAGTGGGACCTGCCATTGGTACTAGAGGCCCTACGAGCCCCTGGAACACTCGTCCTTGAAAATGCTATCTTTCAAGACAGCCTTGTTACTGGCTCTCACCTCTGCCAAGAGGGTGAGTGAGCTGTGCACCATGTTGGTTCATCCCAGCTGCATGCTGCTTCATGGTAACCACAGTACAGCAGTTTTAAGACCGAACCCTTTCTTTGTTCCTAAGAACATAATAAGCTTGTTCAGGTCAAGGACCATACATTTGAATGTCTTCCATCCCCCGCCCCACCCTGGGCCTAGGGAGGTGAGGCTGCATCTGTTGTGTCCTGTGCTCGTCCTAACAAATAATATAAAGCGCATGGCCCCCATTCGACGCACTGATCAACTGCTCCTTTGCTTTGGTGATAGTGCAATCAGTAAAGCTCTATCTAAGAAGCGCCTAGCCAGATGGCTTTGTGACTGTATCTCACAGGCCTACGTGCAGGCAGGGAAAGACCCACCCTCAGTGGTCCAGGCTCACTCAACATGGGGCGTGGCTGTATCAACGGACCTCTTCAACGGGGTGAACGTTGAGGAGATTTGCAGGGTATCGTGGGATTTACCATGTCTGTTTGTGCGTTTTTACCTCTTGGATGTGTCGGGCTCCATCTCAGGATCTGTGCTCGCAGGTGCGACTCAGGATCTGTGAAGAAAGAAACTCTACCATAGACTACTGGTTGTCAGGGAAAACATTTTTTACACTGACTGTGCCGGACGTCCCTGTAAGGGGTGAGGACAGTTCAGGTTTGGATTTGGCTGGATCAGATCCCTCTTGGTCAAGCCAAACCCCTAGCGGTCTAGTGACCTTTCTGAGGGGTGGCCCATTGCCCCATCGCTTAGGATGGAGGCAATCGTGTCGGTGAGGTGAGCTGTGAGTTGTCGCGGCTGGGTGGACAGCTCTACCCCCTGTACCCATAGAGTCCAGTAGAGGGCAGAGCCTGTGTGAGGTAGAACGACGGTTACAATATGGTAACCCTAGTTCTATTAGCACAGGCGGAGCCCTCTACGATGGAGCCCTACTGCTCCACCGCCGTCTGCTGAAGGGGTGGTTGGATGCTGAGCAGTGAGGACACCATTATTTATACGGTACACACATACAGTAGCGATGTCCAATTGGTTGGCTACTTACAGTATGCAAAATTTCAGTGGGCGAGTACATCTGTGTGATAGGAGCAATTCAATTCAATTCAATTTTATTTATATAGCGCCAAATCACAACAACAGTTATCTCACAGCGCTTTTCATAAAGAGCAGGTCTAGACCATACTCTGAAGTTATTTACAGAAGCCCAACAATTCCCACCAAGAGCAAGCACTAGGCAACAGAGGCAAGGAAAAACTTCCTTTTAAGAGGCAGAAACCTCGAGCAGAACCATGGCTCAGGGTGGGCGGCCATCTGCCTCGACCGGTTGGGGGTGAGGGGAGAGAGAGAGAGAGAGAGAGCAAGAGAAAGAGAGAGAGAGAGCAGGAGAGAGAGAGCAGAGGGAGGCAACCTACACAGTATACACATAGAGGTACAGACAATAAAGGTAATGGTGCTATAGACTGAATGAAAAATGGTACAGATATTTGTAGTAATGTTTAGTGATATTAATTATAACAGTAATAATAGCAATAGGACTAGTAATAGCAGTTGGAACTGCAGCAGAGGGCGTCGAGCAGGAACACGGGGGCAGCAGGAGACTCCCAACAACAGATCCAGACTCCACAGCTCCAGAGCCAGCAACACCCGCAGGGAAGTGAGGGGAGGGGGGAGGACAGGAGGGGAAGCACACGACCACGGGAGAGGGAGAAAAAATCGAAGTTAGTAACATGCATTAATGGGATGAGGTTGCACTCAGAGAGAAAGAGAGAAGAGGAGAGAGGAGCTCAGTGCATCATGGGAAATCCCCCGGCAGTCTAGCCTAGAGCAGCATAACTAAGGGATGGTTCAGGACTCACCCGAGCCAGCCCTAACTATAAGCTTTATCAAAAAGGAAAGTCTTAAGCCTACTCTTAAATGTAGAGACGGTGTCTGCCTCCCGAACCCAAACTCTCTGGCTCCCATTCTACTTTTGGAGACTCTAGGAACCACAAGTAACCCTGCATTCTGGGAGCGCAGTGCTCTGGTGGGGTAGTAAGGTACTATGAGCTCTTTAAGATAAGATGGTGCCTGACCATTAAGAGCTTTGAATGTGAGAAGAAGGATTTTAAAATCTATTCTGGAGCAGAGGTAGTACCCATAGAGTCCAGTAGAGGGTTCCACCTGTGCTAATAGAACTAGGGTTACCATATCGTAACCTTCGTTTCTGACAGTGCTAAAACATGAATATTGTCTGACAAACAGATTCTGGTAAGCTCATGAACCTTGTTCCTGAGGATGCATATATTTAAGTGAGTTAATACTAAAGACTTCCTTGGCAAGCTTGATAACAAAGATGTACTTTTGTTATTTGGACACATCAAACAAAATCAGCATCGAAGTTAAGGGAAAGTGAACCCTTTTATACAAGAAATACTGAATCATTAGGCTATATAAACTGAAGATTGAGTTTCTCAATCTCAATTGATTAGCTTATACATCATGATGGCCATAGCTGTATAAACCGTAGCCAATGAAGAGAGAGTTGTAGTAAGATTGATCATTTCACAGTATGAAATGTATGAAGACACTTCTTCATACATGCTGTTTGGTGAAAATTGTAAGTAAAGGCAGTACAAACATATTCAGTGTCTATGTTCTTAACTGCACACCATTGTACACTACTAGCATTGCTGTTAGCTTGCACACCACGGTAAACAAAAGCATTTTTAAATTGTCATCAAACATAATTTTTTTAACAAATCGCTTATAATATATGAACTTTAACATGTCTATTGTCAAATCAATTAACTTACGGCATTGCCTCTATGATGTTTCAGAGTGGATGCAAGCAGATTACTCTCAGAGCATACATGTCTGCTTTCCTTTCCACATATGGACATAAATAGGAAGTAGCTAAACAGGAAATGACTAAACCGGAAGTAGCTAAACAGGAAGTGATGTCATTGCGTGAAATGAGAAGAATACCAATTTACAGATTATCTCTTCAAACTGTAAAGTAGTTATGTACCTCGTTTCCAACTATAAATAAATACCAATGAAATAATTACATAAAAATTTGAGAAAGCCCTAAAGGCAACATAGCAACAGTTCTTCATTTATATATATATGCCTGTGCCCTTTAATTTCTTAGCAGAGGAAAATATGCTCTGTTTTTAAGCACAAATGTTTTAAAACAATTTCCCAAGACTTCCCCCCCTCCTGGTACAGGTCAGTTCTCGTGTGTTCAATATCCATATTTATGCCATCTAGCCCCAGGCTGCTTGAGAGTATTTGTTGAACTTCTTCTCTGATTCACTCCAGTTCGCTCCTTTCTCATCTGCAATCCCATCAATCAATGTTTGTCCTCCTGCACTGATTTTCAATGTAGTCCAGCTTGGTAAACATTCCATCCATTTCCTGCTTTGAATTAATTCAATCAGGAGAGACTTCATCAAAGTGAATGAATAATTTATTGATATATGCACAATAACTATGGGAAATGTGAATAGTTTTTGGCAATAAGACCCCATCATGATGAAAATATGGATATGATGAGGAGTGGACTTCTGTTGAACTCGACCTGAGCCATGATAAACTGTAAGTGGGGGATGGCTGAAGCAATTTTGCACTGAAACAACAGTTGACAGTAGCAAAGAGGAGAACAGATTTAAAGTGTGACAGTGACAACATGATTGCCTGAGGGAGATCGTGGCAAAATCTGGTTGGTTTAACTAAAGAGTGACAATCAACTGAGTAAAATGACGAATGATCATCTATGAGAGAGTTGTGAATGAGTAAAACATGAAGATAGTCGTCCTGGATAATCTGACGCTGAGCTTCATTTATTAGGGGTCCAAGCCTGAAGTGGGCAGGGAACCCACGAATGCAAGGCATCGCGGTTCCCAGTACCACGAAGTGGCACGGAACCCTATTGTAATCGTTCTTATTATTATTAGGGGTCCAAGCCCAAAGTGGGCTGGGAACCTGCGGATGCAAGGCATCGCGGTTCCCTGTACCACGAAGTGCCACTCATTACAATGGTAATCGAAGCTCAAATGCCATCACCAAGCCCACTCATTTCAAAGGGATTTTCAAACATGCCGCATTTTGCCTCGGTTTGGAATGGTCGATCGAGACCTGACTTGGGGACCTTACGTGGGACGTCAGCGGGCGCCCGGAACGACTTGCGCGCCCTCCGCGGGGCGAGGGGCGACAAGCACCGGGGGGCTTGGACCCCGTTTACAACTGCTTGCAGTTCTAGATTTAGGGGTCCAAGCCCGAAGTGGGCAGGGAACCCGCGATTGCAAGGCATCGCAGTTCCCAGTACCACGAAGTGGCTGGGAACCCTATTGTTTTCGCTCGGATATTTATTTATTTTTTTCTTCCGTACATAAAACTGATACTGCGGCCTAGCCGGTAACTGCTAGGGACGCGAAACTCACAAGGTAGGTTCGCAGCCTCAAGAGTCCCTCAGGCGCAAAAATCCGCACACTTCTACCACTAGGGGGCGCTATAAACAAGGTTGACTACGAAGGCGTATATCAAAAACTTTATATCCACGCGTTCAGGGGATCGAGCTGGATCTCCTGGTATAGGCCAAGCCCATTTCTGCCTAAACTTTTTTCGCCCAATATCGCGAAAACTGAAAAACCAAAGCCGCAAGTCTGATTGGCACAGATAATCTCTGGACCAAGCCGAAGAAAGTTTGTAGAGGGAATTTTGATCCGACAAAAAATGTCACAATTATACGCTAACAAACGTTTGCAAAAAACGCTACTAACAGGAAGTGAGGTCATATCTTCGGGTGGAAATGGCCGATCAACACCAAATTTGGAACACATATTTGGGATGCCCCCCTGAGGGCCTATGCAAAATTTGGTACAACTAGCCCCTAGGTGGTGCTCTTTAATCCAAAAAAATTGTTCCTCTACAACCACAAGTCACATTGACGTGAAAACAGTGCCGAATTGTTCAGCATGGTCGTCTGATGCCACGCACCAAAGGGGACCCTAATGTGCCCATAGGTGGCGCTGCTATTGCAGATTAAAGACTGAAAAAAAATTCCCGTTGACTTACATGCAATTTATATCTCCATAACCACAAATCCGATTGACACCAAATTTGGGCAACTTGTTACCCATGGCCCCTGATGACACCACAAAAATTTGGTGCAGTTCGGCCTAAAGGTGGCGCTGTAATTTAAGCTCAAATGCCCCATTCATTTCAATGGGATTTTCAAACAAAGCACATTTTACCTCATAACTAAGGCCTACTACATCGCACATTCATAAATCTTATATCTCCGTTTTTGGGGGATGCTGCCGATTCCGATGGTAGAGGACACGCCTCTGTGTGATGACATTTCGCTAAATCGTGAAAACTGGAAAACCTATTTTAATTAACTCCTCCGAAGCCGCAAGTCCGATCGGCACGAAACTTGGCACGGATATTCTCTGGACCGAGCTCTACAAAGTTTGTGTAGGAAATTTTGATCCGACAAAAAATGTTGCAATTATACAGTAACAAATATTTGCGAATAACGCTACTAACAGGAAATGAGGTCAGCAACTCCGGCCCTGTGTCAAATTTGGTGTCAATCGGCCAAACGGTGGCGCTATTAATCATATATGAAAAAACACTCCCATTGACTTACATGCATTTTATATCTCCAGTACCACTGGTCAGATATACACCAAATTTGGGTCACTTCTTCACCGTGGGGCCCTGATGGAACCTGAGCAATTTGGTGCAATTCGGCCAGAAAGGCGGCGCCGTAATCGAACCTCAAAACACCGTCACCAAGCACACTCAATTCAATGGGATTTTCTAACATGCCGCATTTTGCCTCTGTTCGGAATGGCCGATCAAGACCTGACTCGGGGACCTTACGCGGGACGTCAACGGAGCCGGGCCGACTCATGCCCTCCGCCGGCTGAGGGCGACTGGCTGAGGGCGCCGTTTACAACTAGTTTGTTTTAAAATTATATTATCTTTGTTTCAATCCTTGCATCCCATTTTTGTCTCTTTAAACCTAGTCATAAGATCACACCAAATCAGACCACTACTCACTTAAGACATCACATGTGACTTCATGTTTCAGATCAACAAGCAGCAAGTTGCAAGTGCCAACAACATTTTTCTACTTGTTTGACACTCCAGTGTGTGTATCCTAGGGATGAGCGAGTACAGCATTATCTCTATCTGTATCTGTTAACCATATGAATTATCTGTATCCGTATCCGTACTCGGATTGGGCGGGGCCTAGCCCGGGTGGGTGGGATTTAACCCAGAAGTGGGTCGGGTTGTCTCGCAATGGGCGGGGCTTTAACGGTATGTTATTTTAAGCATGCAATTTATACGGGTTTATCATAAATTGTTATATTTATTGCTTATTAGAAAACTATTTACATGACAGCATCAGCATTGAGCTTCAGATCAATGGTTTTGATCACAATAACAAACAAACTATAGCTACACAGAACAAGTTTTGCAACAATGAATACAACACATGCAGTTGCAATTATGAAGTAAAATGTATTGAAGAGTTTTCATACTCAACATAACTTTCTTTTTTAACTTTAAATTTTTTCATGAATGGCTAACCTGCTCCCAGCAGGTTATGTTCCAGAAAAGAGATTAACTCTGTGAAAACGCTGCCTACTGACCAATCAGCTCTCTGACATCACCATCTGTAGGAAATCCCACAGACTGTTTTAGCCAATAGGCTGTTTTATGTTTGCAGCGGTCATGTGGAGAAACTCTTGACTATGGCGATCCTACAGAGACTGATTAAAGGCCTTAGGCTAATGTTGCCTACAGGTTTTTACAGGACAGCAGGATCAGCCTAGGCTACTTCAAATGTCTTTAATATTTTTTATTTGCTCCCAGTCCGTTTCACACAGCCTGATGCAGCCGTTAAAATAAATTGATTTTATTTTTCTTATGAGAGGCTGAATATGATGAACAGTTTGGTATTGAAATACCTACAAAATTTTAATATGAATGTAGTCTGTCTATTTAGGTTAGTAAAGCTGTCTAAGGCCGACTACAGAGACTCAAGTCATGTTCCGATGCAATGTTGGCGTAAAAGGTGGGACGGTGAGTTTTCAGCAGCCTAAATGTTGAGATTCAGTCTTTAAAACATTATTTGAGCTCATTTTATGGCATGGAGGGATTTTTCCATTTCATTGCTTTATGAAGTTAATTTAGAAAAATGTTTGGAACACTTTTGAGTGTGTTAAATAAATTAATCTCATTTTTGAAGTGGCAAGTTTGTTTTTTTTTAAGTGAGGGAGAACGGCCCGAGAACGCCGACACACAGCCGAGCTGAAAGAATAAGGCTGATATTTTCTGCAGCTCATAAGAACACTTTTTATCAACGCATTATTATAGACTACGCCTGTTCATTTAGACATTCACAGTGTCTGCGATTTTCTGTCTCCCTGCATGTGTCAGTTTCAGCCGTGCTACTGTCGTATTTCTGTAGTGTTACAGTTTAATCCTCGATCGTAAAATATGACGCTCTGCTGACAGTGGACCTGTTCATGTCTGTTTGGTCATCTGCTGCTAACACCGCCTCTTTTATGTGAACGTGCTCCCGGCTGGATCGGGAAACCCTGGGTTAATTTACCGAGTTGATAACCAGCTTCGTGGTGCCGCTTATCCCGATCGCGGTTCTTAGGGTTAGTGAAGCCAGATAACGGAAACATATCCTGGGTTTGTTGAACTCGCTTCATGGTGCAGGACCCAGGTATGTGTGTGTGTGTGTGTGTGTGTGTGTGTGTGTGTGTGTGTGTGTGTGTGAGTAAGAGAGAGACAGAGGGGGGGGTTGTGTGTGTAGCTTAATTTGTAATATTATTTTAAATAATTTATTTATACCACAACTACCTTTATTTTTTAAATACAGCAAGAAAGTGTCAGACACTCAGAGAGAGAGAGAGAGCGAGCTTGTGTGCACAGTCAGCTACACAATGAGGATTTTTTTTCAATCCGAGCACAGATATTGACTCGTATTACTCGTATAATACTCGTACTCGGCAAAAATGCTTTATCCGTACCGGATACTCGTTTCAGCCGAGTATCCGGCTCAACCCTAGTGTATCCAGTCATCAAGCAGTCATTATCCTACAGCTAAAAGGCCTAATTGTTTGTGATTTCGATTTTAGGTATTAAGCAGCGTTTAGGAATGGTAACGGAATCACTACACTGGAGGATACGGCATCAATCTTTTTGATCAATCTTAACTATGTTTTCTCAAAGTAGATAGATAGTAAGCTACCAACTACCACCAACCAACCAGCTAACAACAATGTTCACATGTTTGAACTGTGACTTGTAGCTTGATATATCCTGGCAACATTAAGCTCCTATCACAATTCCTTTACCAAGATAAATGAAAAAATGTCACTCAGACATCTATAGCTAATTTAGACTCCCTAATTCAGTTGATTTGCATGCCTATGGCATGTGGGAGGAAAGTGGAGCACTAATAAAAAAACAGAGAGGAAGATTGTGACTCTAACACAGAAAGGCCTATATTGGCTTGCAGCTGCTGACTCCCTCAGTCTTTGTACTGCTGATAGGCTAATTGGGCTATAATAAGAAAGGGAACTCTTTAACTTAAGATTAGTAGAAATAAAGCTTTGATTAGGTACTTTAGCATTTTAATTACCCCTTACATTACATAACTAACAAAGTCTTAGACTAACCTAGCTCTCCTGTATTTCTTGTGCCACTATACATACCTGTTAGCAATGTTGACATACAGCTTTGTTTATATTGCAAATCTTCAGGAATAAATCTTCTCATGTTATGTAACATATGACTTCTAATTTTTTCAAGATACCCCATATTCCCCAACATATTACAAGACAATTATTTTGAGATTTTGAACATGTGGACACAATGAGCTGTGGCTTTCAGTTCCTTTCTGTGTAAAAGTATAACTTGAGAAAACTTCTGGTTGTGAGGGAACTGACAATATAAGTAAATTACAGGAGTGGAAATGTGCAGGGAGCTACTATATGCTGTATTGTTTATACAAAGATGTAATAAAAAGACTAAACTTGGGATGATACAGCTTAGTTCCATTCATTGGTACATACATGTCTGTTTACCTAATTTACTTGTTATGCCCTGTCATTTCTTGACAGGGCATAGCAAGAGTGAGAGTTTGTAACTCTCACTTTGTCAAAGGAATGCTAAGCGCTTGGATTTTAATCCAATAGACTCGTTAAATTCAAAGAATATTTCCTTACAGTTCACTAGCTCTCTGTTTTGTATGTGCTCTGAAAAAAGATCATATTTTCCTACACAGCCCTTGCTATGTAAATGGAAAACAAAGTGGCTTGGTATGATTACCCACAACATTGTTTCTGCCAATCAGCAACAGGTGGAGGTAGGACAATCATGCATGAGAGCAGAGAGAAAATTGTAAACACAGTACATTCGAACATGCTGTACTCATTACAGAACTAGACACTGTGAAGAAGGAGACGTGGCCCAAAAACAGCCCAGGAGGAAAAGCTCTGAAGGGTACAAATTGTGAAAGTTATATGACCAGGCAAGGGTGAAGATGCTGGATAAATCTCTGAGATTTGAAAGGAATGAAAACCAACGCGGAGGTTGCTCTGTTTATGCTGGACAGGTGAGTAATGTTAGGTTTGCTGTTTCATACAAACGACAGGTCAGTACTGTCTTGTCCATTTGTTGTCGTGTGTAATGGCTGATCCCAACTGGTTAGCTCTGTTAGCTTTGCCACAAGGGTCAGTGTGTGTGTGTGTGTGTGTGTGTGTGTGTGTGTGTGTGTGTGTGAATGGGTGCCCCGGTGAATAGCGGCAGACAGAAACAGGTCAGCAATAGGTCTTGTTTAACAGTTAAAGGGGCTGTATGTAGTTTTTCTACTAAAATGAATCCTTTTTGTATTGCCTGTGTGTGAAGGGGTTGTAATCTGACATTAAAATGATCCACATGCCGGGTTTGGCCATTGACTCTGAAGGCAGGTATTCCTATTGTTATTCAAAGGCTCCGGGTCGGATTTTCCGCGAAAACCAGTGACTGACACCTGCATGTGCGCTCCCGAGCGCGAACCATGTAATGAGCATGAATTAGTTCAACCTGCAGCTGATAAAACTATTACTGTAACGTTGCTGCGGGAGTTTACCTGAGTTTCCACTAGGGTTGAGCCGGATACTCTGCTGAAACGAGTTTCCGGTACGGATAAAGCATTTTTGCAGAGTACGAGTATTATACGAGTAATACGAGTCAATATCTGTGCTCGGATTGAATAAAAATCGTCATTGTGTAGCTGATTGTGCACAGCTCTCTCTCTCTCTCTCTCTCTCTCTCTCTCTCTGCCGGTCATCAGAGATGTTTTTTAAACTGTCAGCTGGCTCTAACCAGTTTCTTGCTGTATTTAAAAAAATAAAGGTTGTTGTCGTATAAATAAATTATTTAAAATAATATTACAAATTAAACTACACACACACACAAACACCCCCCCTCTCTCTTACTCACTCACTCACACACACCAGGGTCCTGCACCACGAAGCGAGTTCAACAAACCCAGGATATGTTTTCGTTATCTGGCTTCATTAATCTTAACAATCCCGATCGGGATAAGCGGCACCACGAAGCTGGTTATCAACTCGGTAAATTAACCCAGGGTTTACCGATCCAGCCGGGAGCGCGTTCACATAAAAGAGGCGGTGTTAGCAGCAGATGAACAGACATGAACAGGTCCACTGTCAGCAGAGCGTCATATTTTATGATCGAGCATTAAACTGTAACACAGAAATATGACAGTAGCACGGCTGAAACTGACACATGCAGGGAGACAGACAGTGTGAATGTCTAAATGAACAGGCGTAGTCTATAATAATGTGTTGATACAAAGTGTTCTTATGAGCTGCAGAAAATATCAGCCTTATTCTTTCAGCTGTGTGTCAGCGTTTCCACATTAAAAGACTCGGGCCGTTCTCCCTCTCTTTAAAAAACTTGTCGCCACTTCAAAAATGAGATTAATTTATTTAACACATTCAAAAGTGTTCCAAACATTGTTCCAAATTAACTTCATAAAGCAGTGAAACGGAAAAATCCCTTCATGCCATAAAATGAGCTCAAAAAATGAAAGACTGAATCTCAACATTTAGGCTGCTGAAAACTCACAGTCCCACCTTTTGCGCCCACATCGCAAAAGGTGCGGCGGATCATGACTACTGTCTCTGTAGTCAGCCAAAGAAAGCTATACTAACCTAAATAGGCAGACTATGTTCATATTAAAATTTAGTATTTCAATACCAAAGTGCTCATAATATTCAGCCTCATGTAAGAAAAATAAAATCCATTTATTTAACAGCTGCGTCAGGCTGTGTGAAACGGACTGGGAGCAAATAAAAAATCTTAAACACATTTAAAGGCAGTAAATAGGCTGATCCTGCTGTACTGTAAAAACCTGTAGGCAACATTAGCCTAAGGCTTTTAATCTCTTTAGTCTCTGTAGGATCGCCATAGTCAAGAGTTTCTCCACATCACCGCTGCAAACAGAAAGCAGCTTATTGGCTAAAACAGACTGTTGGATTTCCTACAGATGGTGATGTCATTTTCCAGAGAGCTGATTGGTCAGTATGCAGCGTTTTCACAGAGTTAATCTCTTTTCTAGGACATAACCTGTAGGTTAACTGTTAATAAAAAAATTAAAACGTTAAAAAAAGAAAGTTATGTTGTGTATGAAAACTCTTGTTCATTACATTTTACTTCATAATTGCAACCGCATGTGTTGTATTCATTGTTGCAAAACTTGTTTGATCAAAACCATTGATCTGAAGCTCAATGCTGATGCTGTCATGTAAATAGTTTTCTAATAAGCAATAAATATAACAATTTATGATAAACCCGTATAAATTGCATGCTTAAAATAACATACCGTTAAAGCCCCGCCCATTTCAAGACAACCCGACCTACTTCCTGGTTAAACTCCGCCCAATACAACATAACATAACATAACATAATAATGTGTTTTAGATGCTGTGTTTGTGACTTCGTATGTCTTTATTTGATAATGTTTTTTTACACTTTGTTATTGTAAATTAGACTCCAAGGCTTCGACTTTTGGCTTACATATTTATGCTTCAATACAGCAGGGATGTTGTCACACTTTCTACAGTACTGCAAAAAAACATGCCACCTTAATGATTATTCTGACATAGTAAATTATTAACAACATACAAGTCTGATTGGAGATGTGGATTTGATGACCAGCTGACAAACTGATGGACATTATCTTGCAATGTAAAAATGATCAAGGTGGTTCAGCTTTAAAACTTAAGTTCAATTGCTGCCCTAGCTTTGTTTCAACTCATGATGTTACGTTACACAATTAGTTTAATTAATGATCATTTATTGTTTGAACTTGACTGAGTTAAAACAACTATAACTATAGTCTATATTACATTGTACATTCAAGAAAACTTGCTTTCTCTTGTCAAACAAACATTCACATCTACACCCTTTCAATTCACATTTTTAAGATAACTAACTATATAAGACATTTCCACCTAGTTTAATTTGGAAATGTAAGTTAAGTCAACTTGAAGATTGCCTTTGTTTCACCCCACAAAATCAAGTTCATAAAGTTAATACACCTACAGTGTTATAGTCAGGGTTGGGAGGATTACTTTAAAAATGTAATCTGGTAAAATTACTAATAACTTGTTACTTTTGGATTACTTCAATACCAAATATGCAAATAAAGACAAGAGAATATCAAATATGAGTTGTCTCCTCAGTGTAGAGAAACATATAATTGTAAAATATTCCATTCACATGAAATAAAAATCGATGTTCAAATGTTTTGTATGATATGCCTTGCACTGGGCCTATATGTTATATGGCAGGATCTGGCCCATCAATGACATAAAATGGTATTTTGTAGGTAGGCCTATTCTTGATGTCATTTTAGTATGTGTCATTTTCTGGAGAACGTCTCGGGTTACGTAGGTAACCCTTGTTCCCTGAGAACGGGGAACGAGACACTGCATCGGTGACGACACTATGGGAACGCCTTTAGGCGTGGCAGGGCTGAATGCGAATGAAAACTACTCCAATCCTATTGGCTTAGTGAGAACGGTAGCATGTGACGGCGTAACCGTAGGCGTATATAAGCACGCCGGCACATAGGTACATTAGCTCTTTACTATGAAGCAAGGCATTCCAGGCGGGGAGAGGTGCGGCGAACCAACGCAGTGTCTCGTTCCCCGTTCTCAGGGAACAAGGGTTACCTACGTAACCCGAGACGTTTCCCTTCGAGGGGAACTCGAACTGCGTCGGTGACGACACTATGGGAACGAGATACCCACTATGCCGCGCCGAAAACCCCCGCCTGCCCTAGCGTGCAGGCAACCTGTGGGCACGACTAGAGAGAGAGCGGAGGTAAGGTCCAGACTATAAAAACGAATGAAGATGTGAGGAATGGGCCAGCCAGCTGCATCACAGACCTCCTGAAGAGATGCTCCAGAGAGGAGAGCCGTGGAGGCTGCCATGCCTCTCGTGGAGTGAGCCCTTACAGCCATTGGTGAAGGCAAATTGCGCACCTGATAAGCCAGGGAGATAGTCTGAACAATCCAATTGCTGATTGTATGTTTGGAAGCGGGGAGCCCAGCCTTGGGGGACCCGAAACACACCAGCAATTGGTCTGCCTTCCTCCATCGAGAGGACCTCAGAGTATATGTACTCAGTGCTCTGACAGGGCAGAGCAAATGAAGTCTCTCATCTTCTGCCATCACATGAGGTGGAGGATGAAATGCCTGCAGTACCACGGGCCCCATTACGTTGGACTGCACCTTAGGAATGTATCCTGGAAAGGTGTGCAGGATGGCCCTCCTATTCCCTGGGGCAAACTCCAGGCATTGCGGAGCAATTGACAAAGCCTGGAGGTCCCCCACCCTCCTCAGAGAAGTGATAGCGAGGAGGAAAGCCATCTTCAGGGTCAGGTACTTGGCCTCAGCCGACTCAAGGGGCTCGAACGGGGCCTCAGCCAAGGCTTCGAGCACCACTGCCAGGTCCCAGGTGGGAACTCTGGGGCGAGTCGCAGGTCTCATCCTCCGGGTCCCACAGAGGAATCGTACGACCAATGGGAGCCTTTCCAGAGACCCATCCCTACAAAGGGTGTGGAAAGCTGATATAGCTGCCACATACACCTTGAGGGTGGATGGGGAAAGGCCTGCAGCGGAAGCGGTCCTGCAAAAACTCCAGCACCTGAACCACCGGGCAGGTAACTGGGTCCAGCATGCGCTCCCTGCACCATGTGGAGAAAACATTCCATTTGATGCCGTACATCCTCCGTGTGGATGGGGCCCTGGAGCTAAGGAGTGTCTCGACTGCTCCTGTCATTAGGCCCGCCTCTAGGTACTGCGCCCCCTCAAGGGCCAGACACACAGCCGCCACAGGAGGATCTGGTGCGCCAGTCTGCAAAGAGGGCGTGAGCGCAGACCCCCCTGGTGATTCAGATAGGCCACCACTGCCGTATTGTCGGACCTGACCAGAACGTGGTGACCCTGGAGTTCGGGCAGGAAGCTCCTCAGAGCCCGGAACACCGCCAGCATCTCGAGGCAATTGATGTGCCATGGCGAATGATGCTCCTGCCAGACCCCCTGCGCCGAGCAGTCTCCCATGACCGCGCCCCACCCAGTGAGGGAAGAGTCTGTCGAAACGATTACACGGTGACAAGATGCCCCTAACTTGGGTCCCTGGGACAAGAACCAAGGATTTTTCCACTCTGATAGGGCACGAAGACATCTGTGCGTGACCCGTATCAGGCGGAACGGATTTCCCCTCAGGGAGAATCCCCTGGTCTTCAGCCACCACTGCAGGGCCCTCATGTGCAGTAGACCAGAAGGTATTACGCTGGAAGCTGCTGCCATGAGGCCCAATATTCTCTGGAAGTGTTTCCTTGTGATGGCGTGGCCCAACTTCACTCTCATCACCGTGGTCAAAATGGACTGGATACGTGCTGGAGACAGCTGTGCCTGCATCCCATATCACCCCTACGAACACAGTTCTTTGGGTGGGCACCAACACACTTTTCTTCACGTTGAGCCTCAGCCCCAAATGTTGAAGATGAGCGAGAACGACATCTCGATGTCGAACCGCCAACTCTCGAGACTGCGCCAGGATTAGCCAGTCGTCGATGTAGTTGAGTACTCGGATGCCCTGGAGCCTTAGAGGGGTCAGTGCTGCATCCATGCACTTGGTGAAGGTGCGAGGAGAGAGTGCTAGGCCGAGGGGAAGGACCTGATACTGGTATGCCACGCCCCCGAAGGCAAACCTCAGGAACGTCCTGTGGGATGGACGAATGGGGATATGGAAGTACGCATCCTTGAGATCTATGGTGACAAACCAGTCCTCAGACCGAATGTGACTCACGATGGCGGGGATGGTGAGCATCTTGAACCTGTATCTCCTCAGAGACCGGTTCAGAACCCGCAGATCTAGGATCGGGCTGTAAAAACCCGACTCGCTTTCCAGCGGGGGCACGACCTCCGCCGCCCCTTTTTCCAGCAGCGTGCGCACTTCCTGTCCCAGCGCCAGGCGCTGCTCCGGGCATACCTCGGTCTGGACCACCCCATTGAACCTGGGGGGACGGACCCGGAACTGCAGTCTGTATCCCTCGATGACGGTGCGCAGGACCCAGGGAGATATGTCTGACATGCTCCGCCAAGCCTCCGCGAAATCCGCCAGCGGGACCAACCCTTCGGGAGCGTCGCTTCGCGTCCCAAGCTGCTCGAGGGGGACCACAAGAAGCCACACTCTGCTTGCAAAATCTGCCAACGGAACCAGCCCCTCGGGGCTAGTGGTTGGTGTCTCGTGGTTGGTGTCTCGGAGGGGACCTCGGTCGGCCTCCGGGGGGGGGGGTGCGCAGGGCCCACCGAGATATGCTCTGTGAAATCGCCAGCGGAACCAGTGCTTTTTGCCAATCTCGGACGGTCTCCTGAAGCGGGCCGCCAGGAAAAAGCCGCCGCTGAACTGCAGTCTGGGAGCCGACCTTCTGGCCGACTGGTGAAGGCTCGGTGGTGGCTAGAGCGTCCCGAGCGCCTCAATGGCGGGAAAACAGCGCTAGTCCCAGAGCGTCCTCTACCCGCGGTATCGTCCCGTAGCCGCGGTCCTTAATCCCCGCCGCTTGCTGTACTCCAGCAGCTGGGGAGTAGACAGCTGGGCGGAGAAATGTTATCCCAGGACTTACATAACTCATTATGTAGAAGTCCGGAAAAACGGCATGGGGATGCTGAGTGGCTCCTCAGGAAGCGATCATCCAGTTACTACACTGATAATTTTTACAGTGTACCGACATTAAGCTTCCTCACAGCCTGTGGCCAATCAAGGATGAGCTTAGTCACAGCCCGCGTCACCACTTCCAGCAGCTCATCATAGTCGACACCCGGAAGTCATTCTCCTCCTCCATGACGCTAAACACATCTAGCTCCTCAGAGCCAGAGTGCATTCGCCTCGCGGAACGGAGAAAGCCGAGAACGGGCTCCCGAACGGGAATGAGGGGAGTCGGAGTCAGCAGATGAAGGACGAGAAGGGGCATCAGCCATCTTGCTGCAATCCCCATGACTGAAACCCCCAGCGATCACGGGGCGTACGCCACGGGGAGAGCGTATCTGGCCGTCCTCAGAGAAGAGAGCCATACGGGACCTCAGTACCCGCATGAGCAGGGCCTCGCAATGGTCACAAACAGCTTCTCGAGAGCTGCCGTGGCGGCAGGCCCAGACAAGCATCACACAGCTCATGAGTGTTAGTCTCCTACCGTGATCAAGCGCGGGCAGGGAGACACACATCTCCGGAACTGGTTCAACTCTGAGGACACACTGCAACTTCCAGGTGGGTACTTCTACTAGCCAGGATATGGGAGCTTTTCACTAACAACATTAGCCAACGTGCCTGCTGAATAGAAAAAAGCTAATGTACCTATGTGCCGGTGTGCTTATATACGCCTACGGTTACGCCGTCACATGCTACCGTTCTCACTAAGCCAATAGGATTGGAGTAGTTTTCATTCGCATTCAGCCCTGCCACGTCTAAAGGCGTTCCCATAGTGTCGTCATCGACGCAGTTCGAGTTCCCCTCGAAGGGGAACGTTAAAATGTTGATGAATCATACTGCGCTGGGGAGCCTGTATTAATTTAGTGTCCAATGAAAAGCTTTCTTAATTTTTATGACTGCTGAAAAATAGAGTTTCTGGGACTGGGTACCACTGATTGGTGCACAAAAGCACATCTTTATTCACTGATTTTTCTGAAACTGGATCATATTAGATGGAAAAACATTATCTGGTTTTCTCTCTGATGTTCCCCTGCTGCTCTGCCTCAACTCTGTGATTTACAGAGTTCCCTAATGGACAGCTAGCTTTACTTGTTGCTATAACAAGTCAACTAAATGTTGCTAACTAGCTGCCATTATCTAATTAGCTCAGTTAGCCTGCAAGTACAAGTCAAACTAGTTTATTCTGCCCGTACTGGGAGCTCGGAGCAGCAGAGTGTGTCTTTAGGTTTACACCTTTACCCAAGCACTGGAGGTTTTTTAGGCCAGGGCGAGGGGACCCGGCGGAGAATGATTGTGGGGAGCGCAAGAGCCAAACCAGCAAGAAAACCACCTTCGTACTGTATTCCCAATGGTTAGACTGGCCTCTGTCGGTCTTGGAGGCCGCGTGCGGTCCCGGGTCCAGCTACTGTCTTCACTCACTGGGAACTGGCATCAGTCCGCACAGATTCTGCATGAAGGGGTGGGGGTGTAACCACATTCAACTACTGTCACTACACCATTCATTATCTGCAACAAATCTCTTCTTAGCTTTGTGTTTTTACAGGAAATATAAAGGGAAATAGCAAATAGTACTCCGTTTTCTGTTTCATGGAAACTTTTTGCTTAAAGTAATCCCTATGTGTAATCCCCATTTTTACAATATGGACTTCTAATCTGATTGTCTTTTTTTCTGTACTGTAAAGGAATACAGTTACTTTATTTTTGTATCCTGATTATGTACGACCAGTACATGTAATCTGTTACTCTACAACCCTGGATATAGTTGTCTCAATGTTGTGTTTTTAAATTAACTTTTTATAACTTCAATTTCATACTTTGAGTTATTCTAATTAACAGTTTCAAGATAATACAATTTAACCAACTTAATATTACTTTACACACATACAAGTTAAGGGGATTTATAAATTTGTTTGAGTTTACTTGTAAAAAAGGTCTTGCAAACAGACCACGACAACAGCACCGCTGCACTATTATCTTCAATGGCTTGCGATGTGCCAGGGCCATTTGTTGCTGCATCAAGCAACGCACCACTTGCAATTCCAGCACATACACTCCTGAACAAAATCTTAAGACCGGGGGAAACATTGCAAGTATTCCCATTTTGCGCTGGTGGATCATAAGCAGGTTGTAAGTACTGCTTCAAAATGCCAAAAGAAGAAACAGGAGCAAGAGACAAAAAATAGAGAGTAGGCAATTTATTGAAACTGCATTTAAACTCAAACTGTTCATCAGCTGATCAAAAGTTTAAGACCATAGGCATAAAAAGGTAAAATATGCACAAAAATATGCCTTTCGTGTCATTGATCTTCAGGCAGTCACACTGTCATGATCTCCTGATGGCAAAGGCAAAAAGACTTTCTCTTTTTGAACGTGGCAGGATTGTTGAGCTGCCAGTGGCGGTTCTAGACCAATTTTATTGAGGGGGCCAGACTGGGGCCAGTTGTTTTGCCCGAGGGGCACATTTAATCAGAGACAAATGAGACAAAGGAAAAGTTCAATCTTTCAAAATGTCCCGTTTAGTATATAATGTAATGTTTTAGTATGTTTCAGTAACTTAGTTATTTGTTTCATGTAACAAGATCTTTTCAGTAACTTAGTTATATATTCATTAAATTACATTACACAAAACAAAACATTCCTGTTAGACCAATCGCATTTTGTGTATGAAAAGTGCTGTTTAAACGCAAAGCATTATTAAATTGTTGTGATAATAATTAAAATTTCCAGCAATATCCGAAGGCTATCCATGCAATGGAAACATGGATTATAAGGACAAAACATTGTCTACAATGCTGCATTCAGTTTAATTTTGTCGCAAGAAGATACATTACTATGATTACTGTAGACCAGGGCTATTCAATTATAAATTTAATTGGGACAGATTTTAAAACCAGGACACAGAGATGGGCCGGACATTTTCTCAGGAGTTGGGATCATTAAGATTTTATTGACACACTTGTATTGGTAATCTTTATTGGTTCAGTTCTTTACTGATGCTCTTATCAATCCTATTTATTACTAAATAATTAAATATATTATTTAAATTTATTGTTGTTTCTAGAGCAGCAACAGGATTTACAGCAACAAACAACAAACAAATTTAACATGTCAGTAAAATAAATATTACATATTCCTGACATCAACATACTGTGTAAAGTTTAGAAATTATGAACAGCTTAGTACCTCCTGTCCTCCTCCTCCCGCTGCTGCTGCAGGTAGAGGGGAGGGCTGGTTTGTCTCAGCCAACAGCTGAGTTTATAATGTGCCATATTTTAAGCTGTTGAAAACAGGTGCCCCCGGTACCAGGGGCAACGGTGCTTGTTGAAAGCTGCCACCTTTTTCCATAAAAAACGCCTAAAATTACATACCCAAAATGAATCATCAATAACTCCTCAACCATTTGGCCTATATGCATAATTCTGGTCTCCTTTGAAAAGTCAGAAGCTAAGGAATATAAATGTATTGTGTATTAATATATTTATTTTACTTTTACTGACTACATGAACATGCAATAAGAAAACAAGAAACAAGAAAAAATCTGATATTTTTATCCTCGCCTGGGGAAAAAAGCTATATTTTAATGCAATAAACCATCAAAACCATCCTGAGCAAGCTTTTAATGCAACTGGATATCTTCTAATACACATAGAATGCAACTGTAACTGTAAATCACATGAAAATAAACTAAAATACAACACTTATCATTAGTGGTGGGCCGTTATTGGCGTTAACGTGCTGCGTTAACGTGAGACTCTTATCAGGCGATAAAAAAAATATCGCCGTTAATCTATTCTCAAAATTGGGTTGGGAGCTGGGTCTATACTACACAAGCTATGATGACTTTCACCTTGATATTTTAGTGCAGATGTATACCGAATTGCACTGTAGGGGGCAAGAACAAGTCTTCGATCCTGTGTGTCTGCCTACTGTGAAATTACCACATCAAACGTGACGTGCTAACATGGATGCAGCTGTTGCATAATTTCAAAATTAATCTAGATTAATCTAGATTAAAAAAATTAATCTATGCCCACCTCTACTTCTCATACAACATTATCAAATATGCCAGGCGAATTTCCAGATTTTGGCAATATTTATTGTTAAACTGTTGACTTTTATTGTTAGATATCTTTAAAACACTTTTTCTGTCCATACAACCAAGATCCAAATGAAAAAACCCTGAAATATTGATAAAAACAGGAGTATTCATCAACATTCCTGTCACTAAAAGCACTCCCAGGCTTTACAGGCCTGTAGGCCTTGAGAATGGAACATCCCACAGTAATGGGGGGTGGTATCAATCGATCTGGCTTGAACAGACCTTTCATTTGATACCCATGCATGTTTATATATCTCCAACGGATCGGCCACAAAATGCCAAAAAACACTGTGTGTTCTCAAGCGTTATGTTTCCTCTCTGCAGAAAAAGACGAGAGCAGGCCCTCTATTGCGCAATAATCAAGATGGCGCCTGAGTAGACCCGAAGCAACAACTTCGGCGCATTTCGGAGTTAAAGTGGCGGAAATTTTTTTTGGGGATCTCTGCTTAATATACAGGCAAACTAAGCTAAACAGTTACTAAAGACAGGTCTGCTTTCACTTCAGCTTGTTTTTAACAATAAGCTATTAGCTGAACCAGCGCTGTGCCTGTGTAAAACCTAAAGACAGCTGCAGCGGTAAAATAGTGGCTTTTTTACTGGCAAAGGTTTTATTGAACCACATACAGTACGTAAACTAACGAGAGATGTAGTCATCAATGTCGTAATGTCCACTGATCAGCTGGCTGACTTCGTTCCGTGTGCGCGCATGTGTGTGGAGCCGAGGAGCTCTGCAGACACACAGAGGAGCGGAGAGGCTGCAGGTCCGACAGGAAGTGTTGAGCCTTGATTGGCGGTGATCGGTACAGCGCATGTGAAACTCAACAGAGATGAGAAGGAATGGTTCAGCCTACAGCAGCTCACTCTTTAGATACGTTCATACACTATACATGTAGTGTAGGCTATTTTTGTTGTCATATGTTAGATCACATGGTGGGCCACATTGAGGTTGCATCGGGGCTTCCGGGCAGCGCTGCCGCTAATTCATTAGGACTGCCGTAGACTTTTCGTTAAGAGGGGGGGCCATAGGGGGGTCCAAGGGCTGTGTTACTGGCCCCTGCTGCCCCCCCTTCAAAACCACCCCAGTGAGCTGGTTGGACGCAGTAAGACAGTCATTTTACATTTCTTAAAAGATCCTGAGAGTTATGGGACAAAAAAGTCAAGTGGTAGACCCAAAAAAATTTCACCTGCACTGAGCTGCAGGATTCGATGGGTTGTCCGTGAAGACACAGGTCGATCCTCGACCCAAATTAAGGCACTTACTGATGACGTCATCTGCGAGAGAAGGGCTTCAAGAACAAAAAACGTCTTCAAAGGCCACGTCTCCTCCCACGCCACAAACATGCCCGTTTGGAATTTGCAAGGGAGCACCAAACATGGGACATTGAAAGGTGGAAGAAAGTTTTATTCTCTGACGAAAAAAAAATTAACCTGGACGGTCCTGATGGCTTCCAACGTTACTGGCATGACAAGGAGATCCCACCGGAGATGTTTTCTACGCGGCACAGTGGAGGAGGCTCCATCATGATTTGGGGTGCTTTTTCCTTCAATGGGAAAATGGAGCTTCAGGTTGTCCAGGGGCGTCAAACGGCAACTGGCTATGTGGACATGTTGCAGCGGGCATCCCTCTTGACTGAGGGCCCCCGTCTGTGTGGTAATGACTGGGTCTTTCAACAGGACAACTGCAATTCATAACGCCCACCTGACGAAGGACTTCTTTCAGGAGAATAACGTTGCTCTTTTGGACCATCCTGCGTGTTCTCCTGATCTAAATCCCATTGAGAACATTTGGGGATGGATGGCAAGGGAAGTTTACAAAAATGGACGTCAGTTCCAGACCGTGGATGCCCTTCGTGAAGCCGTCTTCACCACATGGAGCAACGTTCCCAGCTGCCTCCTGGGAACAGTCGCATCAAGCATGCCGAAACGAGTGTCTGAAGTGATCAACAAGAACGGTGGTGCTACTCACTACTGAGTCCTTTTTTGACAGTTTTAGTTCTGTTGTAGGTTTATTTTTGGGGTATGGTCTTAAAATTTAGATCAGCTGATGAACAGCCTGTTTGAGTTTAAATGCAGTTTTCAATAAATTGCCTACTCTCTATTTTTTGTCTCTTGCTCCTGTTTTTTCTTTTGGCATTTTGAAGCAGTACTTACAACCCGGTAATGATCCACCAGCGCGAAATGCGAGTACTTGCAATTTTTCCCCTGGTCTTAAGATTTTGTTCAGGAGTGTATCACCTCCTTTCTAAACGGCCGTTGTCAGGAACTCTTTCTACTGGCGGCATTAAGTGTCCATATTTTAGTTGGCATTTGAATATATGAGCTATCAGTGTATAATTAGTAGGAATCAGCAAGTACACCGCTATCTGTATCCATCCATCCATCCATCTTCATCCGCTTATCCGGGGTCGGGTCGCGGGGGGAGCAGCTCCAGCAGGGGACCCCATACTTCCCTTCCCAAGCCACATTAACCAGCTCTGACTGGGGGATCGCAAGGCGTTCCCAGGCCAGTGTGGAGATATAATCTCTCCACCTTGTCCTGGGTCTTCCCAAGGTATCCTCCAAGCTGGACGTGCCGGGAACCCCTCCCTAGGGAGGCGTCCAGAAGGCATCCTTACCAGATGCCCAAACCACCTCAACTGGCTCCTTTCAACGCAAAGGAGCAGCGGCTCTACGCCGAGCTCCCCGCGGATGGCCAAGCTTCTCATCCTACCTCTAAGGGAGACACCAGCCACCCGCCTGAGGAAACCCATTTCGGCCGCTTGTACCCGCGATCTCGTTCTTTCGGTCATGACCGGGCATGGTATGCTTTCAACAGATTGACGTGACAAAGTTGGTGGGTTTTCCGACATTCTGGAGTGGCAATCAGGTAGTTTAGCTCTGACAACTTCTTCACTACCGTGTATGGACCCAAAAACTTCGCTTGAAAAGGTGAACTAACAACAGGTAATAAAGCCAAAACCTGGTCGCCTTCACTAAAACTACGCACCTCTGCTTTACGGTCATAAAGAAGTTTCATTTTTGCCTGTACCGAACCTAGCTTTTCCTTGGCTAATTCTGTAGCAGAGTAAAGTCGTTGCCTGAAACCATTGACATAATCAATTACATTTTGAGGTGGTTCAGACTCCTTCCACTCAATTTGCAGAGCAGCTACAGGTTCCCGCACTGTATGACCAAAGACCAACTCGTTTGGACTGAAACCCGTACTCTCTTGCACTACCTCTCTTGCTGCCAGCAATAACCATGGTAACCCGTCCTCCCAATCAGCATTCATCTGCACACAGTACGCCCTCATCATTGATTTTAAAGTTTGATGGAAACGTTCCAGCGCTCCTTGACTTTGCGCATGATATGCAGAGGACTGATTGTGCTGAACATACAACAGTTTCAATACCTGCGCAAACAAGAGAGAGGAAAAATTCGTCCCTTGGTCACTTTGAATGGTTTTAGGTATACCAAAGATGGATATGAACTGACCCAGAGCACGCACCACTGATTTTGCTGTTAGCGTGCGTAACGGATATGCTGCTGGGTATCTAGTGCTACTGCACATAACAGTTAACAAATACATCGCACCCGACCTTGAACGAGGGAGAGGGCCAACACAATCTATAATCAGGTGCTCAAATGGCTGGCTCACTACAGGAATCGGATACAGGGGAGCCACCTTAATCATTAGATTTGGCTTACCAGTTAACTGACACGTGTGGCAGGTTTTGATGTAGCTCGCAACACTTTTCTTAACCCGCGGCCAGAAAAAATGTCTGAGGACACGATCATAAGTTTTACCAACCCCCATGTGTCCTGACTCATCATGAGCAACACGCAAAACCGCATCACGAAATTTGGATGGCACAACAATCTGATAAACCAGATCTCCAACAAAACCTTCACCATGTGGCACCCACTTTCGAACCAGTACCTTATTTTGTAGGAAGTAACCACGTGCCTGATTTTTCACCTCATCCACCCGCAGAACAGACTGGAACAGCTCCTTAAGTGTTACATCGGCTCTTTCGCTCCTGCGCCAGCTCACTACGGGAGACAGACAAGGGTGTGTTAGACAAAGACATTGCAAACAACTCAGATGCTTCACCCTTTGCGTTTTCCACCTCCACAGAATCTGCTAAGTCAGTGCTCCGCTTCATAGCGCGCGTCACAGCACAAGCCGTGAACACTTCCGGAAACTGCTTCTCATTCTCATCAGGGCCATTACTACCCAGCGGTACTGGGACCACCACTGGATTACTTCCCCAAACACGTGCTCCTGCCACATCATTCCCCAGAATCACAGTGACACCATCGACAGGCAAAGCAGGACGCACTCCCATCCTAACCTCTCCCTCAAACAACTCTGAATGAAGCACAAGTTTATGTACCGGAACATTAAAGACAGACATGCCCATGCCCAACACAGGTACAAACAATCCCGTATCCGTTTCCTCAGAAAACGGCAAAACAGATGCCAGGACAAATGAATCAAACGCTCCCGTGCCCCGTAAAATAGTCACCGGCACCCTCTCATTAGTTCCAACCAGAGACACGTGTCCTTTTGAAATAAAAGGCAAATATGAGCTTAAATCAGGTTTTGACACTACAGTCGGTAACTCACTCAACTGGGCTGAAGACACATTAGAAACTGGCGCCACTAAAGCCACCGGCTTCACATGAGTCACACCTTGCCTATCCCGTGACTTAAACGCCATACAGTCTCTTTTCCAGTGACCTTTTTTATGACAGAAATGACACTCAGAGTCACGGATTGAATGATCAGCTCTCTGCTCCCGAGGAAAACCTCCATTTGACCACCTAGAGACATACCTACCTCCAGCAGGTGCAGTGTCTCCACCAGCCAAGACACGCGTGTGTACATCCACACCGTTAACCTTATGGGTCAACAAATAATCATCTGCAAGGGCAGCAGCTTCCCCTGCCGTCCTCACCTTCTGTTCGCTAATGTACATAGCTATTCGCTCTGGGACTGAATTTTTAAACTGCTCAAGCACCATCAAGTCACACAAGTCATCAAAATCTTTTACATCTGAGGCCGAGCACCATCGATTGAAGTGAATCACCAAATCACGAGCAAACTCAAGATATGGTTTATCTCCCTTTTTCCAACCTCTAAAGTGCTGACGGTATGCTTCAGGGACTAATTCATAAGCTTTCAGTACAGCCGCTTTAACCTTGACATAACTACCACTGTCTTCTACAGACAACGAGGAAAAAACCTCTTGAGCACGACCAGTTAACACACATTGTAGTAAGACTATACGGTCCGAATCAACCCAGCCCCTCGCGTCTGCAACACGCTCAAACAAAGTGAAAAATACATCAACATCCTTCTCACTAAATTTAGACATCAAGCGCAAACTATTCAAAATGTTGAATTATCGCTTCCCCGCAACGACTCTCCATTCCGTGACAAGTCACATAATTTACCTTCTTCAATTTACCTCAGTTTCTCACTTTCTATGTCTAATTTTGCCCTTTCTGTTTGCTGCCTCATTTTTTCTAGTGTCAATACTTTATCCACTTCTGCTTGCTGCCGCATCTTTTCTAACTCTAACTCCTTCTCTTTCTCTAACTTCATCCGCAAAATCAACATTTCTTTCTGCTGTTCAAAATTTAAAACTACATTAGGGGACACATCCGGAGAAAAACTATCCAAAGCCACCTTAGTAGGGCTATGTGGTTTTTGTACTGGCATTAAAACACCCATGTCATACAAATGTGTCCTTATAATAGATCTGTGCATACACCTTCTGTCACCTACATCAATTTTATAATGATCAGCTATCTTTAACAACTGATCCCTAGTACACTGATCCAAAAATTCTTCTGAAGGAATATCAATGAAATCATCTACTCCTGCCATGATTAACACCACCTGAACAATGCACAAACAGCAATCAGTCCCCGGTAAACAAAAGAATGTATAGTATTGACCTAACTAATGCGCAACACAGGCCACAGATTAACCTCATAAATTGAGCGTCCCCTCTAAACTGCCTAACCCGATCTACATAACTCAACCCTAGTCTTCAGGAGTTACTGGCGGCTGGTATTTATGCACCAAAACCCAGTAGTTTGGCCAAGCGACCAGCAAGCTGGCAAGTCAAATGCACACGAATCCCAAAGAGGAAAACGCGCTATACCTACAGGGGATTCAGTTCAATATACATTTGCGCAAAGAAAAGGTCAACACTTACAACAGTGTCAACAAATCATTTTAAAGCTTAACAAATGCAACTGGCAAAACATAGTGCCAGATTAACTGAATAAACGAAAATACAATAAAGCAAAATGCCGTGGTGCTGGGGACCAGGAAACAGCAAGCAGTCAAGCCCCGGGAACAATCAGGAGAGGGCGGGCTTTTAAGCAATCTGGAGACAGTGGCCAGCTGCCTCTGATCTGTCTGATGGCCTCAGCTCTACTCCATCAGGAAGTTCACCCTGCAACAACACACAGAGACACACACACAACACACAACAACCTGGCCGAGGCCCTGGGGCCGTCACAGGGGGTCCCCAAACGTTTTCCTTTGAGGGCCACATAATTTTTCCTCTCTCTAATGGGAGGCCAGGTCAGTATGTAACAGAAAATGACATGGGCCAGAATGACTACCAGTACTATTGCAGAGATGTTAATATGATTAATGTATTTATTACGCCTCCTAATGCTAGATTAGTTTATTATTGTTTTACACACTATACAGACAAATGAGCATTAGGCTACTTTTCAAGAGGTATAGGCCTGTTATAGCTTTTTCATTTTCATATATAACATTTGCTTACATATACATATTAATCAGTATGAACTGTGGGCTTGCTTCTGGCAGTTGAGTCCAATGACCGACTCTATTCTCGTCACAGTCAGGCAGTCAAAGACTGGTGCAAATGTTCATCAGTAAGTCTTGATCTCATCTGAGTTTTCATCAGTTTCATGAGTGAAAAGGTTTACTCACAGATGTATGTGCTGCCAAAAAGTGTGGACATCTTCATTGCATGTTTTTGATGTTTGGGTATGTCTCATCAGGGAGGACAGAATAGAATTCAATGAGACTATTGGGCTTAAATGCGTCTTTCAGAACATCACAGTTCGGCAGCAACTGGGTTCTGGAAAAGTCGGATTTCGTTAGCGTGGACATGGAACTTACAGAATCACACATCAAACTCTGCTGTCAGCATTTCCAGCACTTCCTCAGACCTTTTTAGCTTCGAATAGGACTACTGTTTTCTCAGCTGAGAGGCTTTTGGTTGCAGGGAGATGGGTGAAGTCTTGCTTTTGCAGTTGTCCCACCACGAGCAGTGCTAGTTTCACCTCAAATGCTTTAATGTGGGAATACATGTCACATATGAGTTCCCCTTGCCTTGGAGCTGCAAGTTGAGGCAGTTCAACATTTCTGTCACATCTGTTAAAAAGCCGAGGTCCCATTTCCATTCTGTGTAGATCAGTTCTGGGACATTTTTACCCTTTGACAGAAGAAAGGTGTTCATTTTGGGTAGTAGCGCGAAAAAACGCCTCAATACTCTCCCACTTAACCATTGGACTTCAGTGTGGTAAAGCACAACTCCGCGAGCAGACTCTAGCTCTGTGAGAAAGGCTTGGATCTGCCTGATGAAGTTTATACATGATACCACCACCTTCATGAGATCCATACTTAAGAACTTTGCTGCACAATGCTTGCTATAAATCAGGCAGCCTGATCAATGAAAAGACAGTTGAGTATCAACAGTAAATTTGATGAGCTATCATACTGCTATTAATGTAGTTGTCAGGAAATCAGCAATGCTTTCAAAATTTTTACTAACACCTTTTTAGGAGCACTGTCATCACTTTAAAGATCACATAGTAAAAATGCACCATGCAGTGAAGTGCAAGTCCATCTTTTGTATTTGAAATGATAAATAATGTTGGTTTTAATAGATGATTTTATATCTAGTTATTTATTCTTCTTTCTTAAATGACTTTCATTTTTCCAAATCAAACACCATTACACACACACTGGACATGTAGGAGCTGCTGGTCACGTCTTCATTGACCAAAAACTATTATGTTTTTCTGTATTTTCTGTCATATCTATATTGTTACAGTGTCAGATGTTCATCATAATGGACCAAATCTTCAAATAATGAGGTAAACATATTTAAAAGTAATCCCTGTGAGTGAAAACCTCAGATTTACTAATGTTCTGAATGTCCAGGTTTCAACAGTTGTTTCTACTTACGGCTGAATGACGTCATACATAACAGACTGGAGCATCTACAGCTCTAGACAGAGACCGAAATGAGTGCCTGCATGAAAGGCCAGTATAAGACAGAAAATGTTTTGTTTTGTTTTTCAACTTTGAATCATGCACAGCTACCATACAGGAGTCACAGAACTACAATATAGGGCTTGAAATGCAGTGTAATAGGTCCCTTAAATGCAGGTTTGGGTTGTGTTTGTCCACACAGGGTGTGGCAAGTGTAGCAGAGAGGATTATAAACAAAGAAGGTAAGGGGATGGCTTACACAGTTGGATTGAATGGCCCTCTGAGCAGGTCAGATACCAACAACCTAGCAAACGGCGTACAAATAGCTGAGAGCAGTGCAGTGGCTGAATCTTTCACAAAAGATGAAATAACAATACAGCCACTGAATTACACATAAAGCCTCATGCAGTTCTTTCACGGTTATTTTTTATTATTTATTTTATTTTATGTAAAATAAAATTCAAATTATTAGAGACTAAATTAACTACCCCCTGCCCTCAACTAGTACAGATTTACCGTCAAACTTAGTAACATTAGAAATAACTGTAATATACAGTTATATACAGTATTTGGAGAGCTTTGATCCCATTGATCTTCACCAATTAACTGAACTGATGAAAATTACAAATAATCTTCTTATTGCATCAGACAAAGGACTTGTTTCTGTACTTGTCTTGTTAGAGCTTAGTGCTGCATTTGATACCACTGAACATAATATCCTATTATAGAGACTTAAACATTTAATTGGCAATAAAGGAACCACTCTGAGGTGTAAGTCCTATTTATCAGATCTCAGTTTGTACATGTTGACAATTAATCCTGATGAAGTTAGTCACAGTGT
Organism: Lepomis macrochirus; assembly: GCA_024633595.2. Taxonomy (NCBI): domain Eukaryota; kingdom Metazoa; phylum Chordata; class Actinopteri; order Centrarchiformes; family Centrarchidae; genus Lepomis; species Lepomis macrochirus. The sequence goes on along the minus strand of JALXJV020000006.1, from coordinate 27,090,453 downwards.
TCCACAAGGTTCTGAGCTTGGACCAATTCTATTCTCTTCATACAGTGGATAGAAAAAGCCTACACACCCAGGAAAATGCCAAGTTCTTATTATGTAAAATAATGAGACAAAGATAAATCATGTCAGAACTTTTTCCACCTTTAATGTGACCTATAATGTAAACAATTCAATTGAAAAACAAATTGAAATCTTTGAGAGGGAAAAATGAAAAACGCTGTAATAAAAACCCTCAAATAACCTGGTCGCAAGTGTGCACACCACTAATACTTTGCTTAAGCACCTTTTGATTTTATTACAGCAGTCAGTCTTTTTGGGTAGGAGTCTATTAGCATGGCACGTCTTGACGTGGCAATATTTTCCCACTCTTTTCTTTGCAAAAGCACTCCAAATCTGCCAGACTACAAGGACATCGCCTGTGCACAGCCCTCTTCAGATCACCCCACAGATGTTCAATTGGATTCAGGTCTGGGCTCTGGCTGGGTCATTCCAAAATGTTAATATTCTTCTGGTGAAGCCAAGCTTTTGTGGATTTGGACGTGTACTGGGCAGTTGTAGTGCTAAAGGGTGAACTTTCTCTTCACCTTCAGCTTTCTAACGGATGCCTGAAGGTTTTGTGCCAAAATTTCCTGGTATTTGGAACTGTTCATAATTCTCTCCACCCTGACTAAGGCCCTGGTTCCAGGTGAAGAAAAACAGCCCCAAAACATGATGCTGCCACCACCATGCTTCACTGTGGGTATAGTGTTCTTTGGATGATGTGCAGTGTTGTTTTTACACCAAGCATTGCTTTTGGAATTATGGCCAAAAAGTTAAACCTTGGATTCATCGGACTATAACACATTTTCCCACATGCTTTTGGGGGATTTGATGTTTGTTTTTGCAAACTTCAGTGGTGCTTGGATGTTTTTCTTTGTAAGAAAAGGCTTCCGTCTTGCCACCCTACCCCATAGCCCATTCATATGAGGAATACGGGAGATAGTTGTCACATGTACCACAGAGCCAGTACTTGGCAGAATTTCCTGCAGTTCCTTTAATGTTGCTGTAGGCCTCTTGGAAGCCTCCCTAACTAGTGTTCTTTTTGTCTTTTCATCAATTTTGGAGGGACGTCCAGTTCTTGGTAAAGTCACAGTTGTGTCATATTTTCTCCACTTGATGATGACTGTCTTCACAGTCTTCCATGGTATATCTAATGCTATGGAAATTATTTTGTACCCGTCTCCTGACTTATGTCTTTCAACAATGAGATTTCTCTAATGCTCTGAAAGCTCTCTGCGGACCATGGCTTTTGCTACACCCCATGGCTTTTGCTTTTATTTTACATCATAAGAACCTGGCATTTTAACAGGGGTGTGTAGATTTTTTCTATTCAATGTATATTCTTCCTTTAGGCGATATTATTATTAAAGGGAGGTTTTCCTTTTAGCAAGTGTTTGCTCATGGTGGGAATTGTTGGGTCTAGATGGTCTAAACCTGCTCCACATGAAAAGGAAAATAAGATAACTTTTGTTATTTCTCTCTGGTACAAGGATGTTAACTGTCTCTCTCAACATGCCAAGTGATAGCCCCAATAACAAGGGATGGCTCAGTGGTCTGGATATACTCCAGGTTCCCTGATCCATCTAAACCAGAAAGGGATTTTCCGAACCCTCCAACCAGTGACACTATTCTGCCAATGCCAACTTCACCACCAGCAACTCTCTGTCCCCCACATCATACTTTTTCTCAACAGACAAAAGTTGCCTGGGAAAAAAGCACAGGGGTGAAGCTTCTTGTCTTCTGGGTAGAACTGAGAGAGCACTGCCCCTATACCAGAGTCAGAAACATCCAATTCCACCACAAACTGCAGGTGGGGGTCAAGGAGAGTTATCATGGGTTCAAAGATAACGCTGATTTTAATCCTCTGGAACACCAAATCTGCCTGTGGGGACCACTGAAACTTGACATGTAGGGAGGTTAAGGCATGCAAAAGTGCTATAATTGCAACAAACTTTCTGACATACCATCTATAAAAGTTAGCAAACACCAGAACGTTGCGCCACAGCACTGACTTGAACTAAAACAGCACAACCCAGGAACAAAACCGTGGAGGCACGGAACTCCCACTTCTCGATTTTGACAAGAGCTGGTGAATTAGAGACACTACAGAACCTGGCGGACATGCAGGACATGAATCTCTACATACAGAGAAAAAAATGGGATATTAACAAAAAACAAACTGGTTCAGTATATCTCGGAGAACATCATTAACCTGTTGAAAACAGGAACCCTTTTCCAGGAAAAACACCTAAAATAACACACCCAAAATAAATCAGTAATAACTCCTCAACCATACGGCCTAGATGCATAATTCTGGTCTTCTCTGAAAGGTCAGATGATTAGGAATATAAATCCATTCATTCATCCATCCATGTAAATTAACATTTATTTTAGCATTACATAGAAAATAGAGATGCAATAAAGAAAAAATAGGATATTTTCATCTTTGCCTGGTAAAAAAGCTATATGTTAATGCAATAAACCATCAAAATCATCAAATGATAGATTATAAAGCAACTGAATATATTTTAAAACACCTATAGCTTGGAAGACATCTGGAGCATTAGTGAGACCAAAAGGCAAAACAAGGTACTCATAATGCCCACTGGGGGTGTTAAAAGCTGTTTCCCACTCTTCCCGCTCCCTAATCCTCACAGGATGATGGGCATTTTTGAGATTAATTTAGTGAAGATTTCAGCATCCTTTAACAGTTCAAAGGCAGAGGAGATAAGAGGTTCTTTATGGTGATGCCATTCAAACCACAGTAATCAATACAACGATGGAGAGTCCTATTCTTTTTGCCCACAAAGAAAAACCCAGCACTGGCAGGCGAGGAAGAAGGTAGAATAATCCCAGCAGCTAGAGACATCTTGATGTTGTGAGCCGGGGCCACTGGTAATTTTTGCTTTCTCTTCTCTTATACCAATTATATTAACATTTAACCGACCACGCCACCTAGGTTTAAATCTGAGCTTAGGATACACAGGTTCTTTTATCAGAAGGAACAGAGTTCAAAAATGCCAAACAGGACGTGATTGCACAGTTATCAAGTTTTGTAAACTAAAATAATTTAAGAAGAGTTCCTTTACTTTTTTTTCCATACTCTTTGGAGCACAAGCTCAACCAGCGTCGGGTGCAGTTGTTCTCCTCTGTAGTCTTGTGTAGGAACACAAGACAAAACTGGCAAGTAGTTGCTTTGCGGCCGGTTGTCAACTCCCGCAATGACTGTCCATCCACGCCTTGTGGTGTCTGCACTAACACTGCATGCCTCCTCACACCAATTCCAGAATCTCCTCTTACTTGGGCCGGTTGTTACTGCTCCATTCCAACACCACCTGTCTCTCATCTTCTTTTCTTCCATGCTCTGTCCTCCAGCATCTCAATCTCCTGTGCTTGCTGTCCCTCCTGAGCTCGCCGTTCCCTTCCCATCTTTTCCACACATCCTCTTCTGCCTTTTACAGCCCATGGGTCCATCATTGGGCCATTGATTGCTGGGAATACTTCCACCGGTGCAGTCACTCTAAAATCAAGTCAGTCTGGGGGAAGGTGCACAAACCAGTCTAGCATAATAAAAGAAACTCACGGCATTAATAAAAACACTCCAAACACATCTAATAAAAAACATGCATAAACACAAAAAAAGTATGAAAACATCACATTTCCACCCTATTTCATGAACTTCTGCATGGCATCTCTCTCAGGAGCAGACAACGAATATAGTTGACCCCTGGGAAGAGTCTATGGTTGAGGAAGTAACGAGGTGGCCCAGGTCTTGTTAAACACTTTTTAAAGATCTGAATAACAGAGGGAACACCAGACAGGTCAGTAAACTCAGAACTAGGGATGAGCGAGTACAGCATTATCTGTATCTGTAAACCATATGAATTATCTGTATATCTGTATCCGTACTCGGATTGGGCAAGGCCTAGCCCAGAAGTGGGCAGAGTTTAACCCGGAAGTATGTCGAGTTGTCTTGAAATGAGCGGGGCTTTAACGGTATGTTATTTTAAGCATGCAATTTATATGGGTTTATCATAAATTGTTATATTTATTGCTGATTAGAAAACTATTTACATGACAGCATCAGCATTGAGCTTCAGATCAATGGTTTTGATCAAGATAATAAACTATATACAGAACAAGTTTTGCAACAATAAATACAACACATGTGGTTGCAATTATGAAGTAAAATGTAATGAACAAGAGTTTTCATACACAACATAACTTTCTTTTTTTAACGTTTTAATTTTTTTATGAACAGTTAACCTGCTTCGAGCAGGTTATGTTCCAGAAAAGAGATTAACTCTGTGAAAACGCTGCATACTGACCAATCAGCTCTCTGGAAAATGACATCACCATCTGTAGGAAATCCCACAGACTGTTTTAGCCAATAGGCTGCTTTCTGTTTGCAGCGGTGATGTGGAGAAACTCTTGACTATGGCGATCCTACAGAGACTGATTAAAAGCCTTAGGCTAATGCTGCCTACAGGTTTTTACAGTACAGCAGGATCAGCCTACTTACTGCCTTTAAATGTGTTTAAGATTTTTTATTTGCTCCCAGCGCGTTTCACACAGCCTGACGCAGCCGTTAAATAAATGGATTTTATTTTTCTTACGAGGCTGAATATTATGAGCACTTTGGTATTGAAATACTAAATTTTAATATGAATGTAGTCAGTCTATTAGGTTAGTATAGCTTTCTTTGGCCAACTACAGACTGTAGTCATGTTCTGCCCCACCTTTTGCGATGTGGGCGCAAAAGGTGGGACGGTGAGTTTTCAGCAGCCTAAACGTTGAGATTCAGTCTTTCATTTTTTGAGCTCATTTTATGGCATGAAGGGAATTTTCCGTTTTGCTGCTTTACCAAGTTAATTTAGAACAATGTTTGGAACACTTTTGAATGTGTTAAATAAATTAATCTCATTTTTGAAGTGGCGACAAGTTTTTTAAAGTGAGGTAGAACGGCCCGAGTCTTTTAATGTGGAAACGCTGACACACAGCTGAAAGAATAAGGCTAATGACGATTTTTATTCAATCCGAGCACAGATATTGACTCGTATTACTCGTATAATACTCGGCAAAAATGCTTTATCCGTACCGGATACTCGTTTCAGCCGAGTATCCGCCTCAACCCTACTCAGAACCACCCATGCTGCTGGTGGTTGAGAACCAGAACCATCAGCAGGCTGACATCCTGAAAGGAGACTTTAAAGCAGAAGCAGCAGGTTGCAGCACACTCTTAACCCCATTTAATAACTTCACTAGTAGACAAGTTCATGAGTGGACCCAGAATAAGTCTCACAAGGGGACACATAAAATGGATAAAAAGTAATAAAGACATCTGAAAGAACATCATGGGGTGTGTCAGGTATTTGAACTCAATCTTTCCTCTATCACGCTATTACACATGTCACCTCCACTAATAATCTAGTCACAGTAAAAAGTGGTCTTGAATATCTGGTCTTGCTTGATCCTCATGCATCACTCCATTGTCTATTTTTGTTGGAATGTTGCCCACTCACTTGCTGCCTGCTTATTTGTATTTACATTTATTTACATGGCTCCTATATGGAGATGCAATAATGCACTATCAATGGAACCAAATGTGTCCGTGAACAGCTCCTGGTGTGGTTTGATTGAAAATGTCAGGCAAGTTTTACTGCAGATACATTAAGGTAGAAATATCCTCAGCATTAGTAGATGGTACTGGCATGTTACTCCTAGGTAGGTAGGTAGGTAGGTAGGTTTGTCACAATATAACAGGTTAGATAATGAAATTGAGCTTTGAAACTCCCTTCTGATACATAGCAGACAATATACATTAATACAGAAGCACTTGTAAAAATGGTACAATATACAATGATCAATAGAGCAGTACTGAGAATGAATTTGAGTTAAAAAGCCTGATAGCTTGCAGAAAAAAGCTGCTTTGCAGTCTGGTGGTGGTAGCAGCTGAAACTTCTATAGTTCTGAACTTTCTATCCTAGCATCTTAACTAGGTGCATAGTTTTTGTACTGGTCTACCTTTCTTGAAACATACAAATCGTTTCCTTGTTTTTTTGCATATTTTATTGATTATACATTGATCATGAGCCATGGCATTTGTAGTGTCAGCTGTCCCTGTCTTCTGTTCCTAAGGAATACTAACATAATATTTTACCAGATTTCAGAGATGCTTACATACCTTTGAGTTTGAGAACAAGTCAAGTCTCAAGTCTCTGAGCAAGAGTCCAAGTCAATTCCCAAGTCTTTGAACTAGAGTCCAAGTAAAGTCTCAAGTCACTCGTGGTTAAAATGACGTATGACCTGCCGCGTTTCATCCAGGCTGCTTATAAAACTGCATAGCCAAAAGCAATTCTGTAATTGTAACCCATTTTTCACTTATAGAGCACAACCATGTAATGTGCAATGTGTCTACATCAAATGACAGCTAAACTACTGTAAGTCAACACATCCCCCAGACTCTCAAACCAGTGTAACGTTATAACTAGTGGTGGGCCGTTAACGTGCTGCGTTAACGTGAGACTCTTATCGGACGATAAAAAAAATATCGCCGTTAATCTATTCTCAAAGTTGGGTTGGGAGCTGGGTCTATACTACGCAAGCTATGATGACTTTCACCTTGATATTTTAGCGCAGATGTATACCGAACTGCATTGTAGGGGGCAAGAACAAGTCTTCGAATCTGTGTGTGTGCCTACTGTGAAATTACCACATCAAACGTGACGTGCTAACATGGATGCACCTGTTGCTGCGTTCCATTTACCTCGCAGGTCGGAATGACGTCACACCCGAGTTGACGGCGTTCCAGTTACAACCTCGCTCGGCCAGCTGTTTGTTTACAACTAGCCAGGTTAGTTATTGATACGCCGGTTGATTAAAAAACGCATTGTGCGGTATTTACTCACACTAACTGTAGCAACACGTCCACAGACAGCTGTTGGACAGCACTTTGTGTACGAACATTTCTGAAGCCGCTGTACATCACACGCTATACACAAGTACATCTTATTGAACATGATTTATTTTCATCACCAATTATCATAGTAGAACAGCTTTCTCAAGCAGTTTGTGATGCATTTTGGAAACAGGAGATGAGCCCCTGGTCTAATGCGCCACCTGGCTTGAAACCCGCTCGAACACATATTTTAAATGCCTTCGGCAGAATTCAAATGAGCCATTTTAATCTAGATTAATTTCAAGATTAATCTAGATTAAGAAAAATGAATCTATGCCCACCACTAGTTATAACTAAATAAAACAGTTACATGATCAACAATAAACCTGTAACCTGTTTGCAGCAAATTTTAATAATTAACATGATAGCAGCCAGCAGGACGTACATGATTATGTTAATCAACTTCCACAAGTTTGGCAAGAAAACAAGCACTCATTCATCTTTTCATAACAAACGGCAATCTGAGTTAACCTCTTATAGGTTGTAGCTGAAGCAAGAACCAAGCTAACATCAGATAGTCAATGCTGAGCTAAACATGTTTACTCACCAGAGGTTACTAACCTATTTTGTGTCCAGTGCTTCTTTGTTTGGGCCTTGTTGTATTAAGTTTTAAAGCATAGCTTATGATGAATGGAACAGCTGTTGCTGTCAATGAGTGTGCGACTTAAGTCGGACGCAAGGCCGAGTCTCAAACTACAGTCCCCATCTCTGCCAGATATACAGTATACTTGACTTTTAGCATTAGGGAAGGCTTAATTTAATTTACAGAGTTCAGAATAGAGCCATCAAAATTAATTTCGTTGAAATTTTATAAAAACTGCTAACTGAACTGTGTTACTGTAATATTATTATTTTCCCAGTAACTAGTAGTGTAAGGGAGTACTATTTCCAAAACAGTAATAATAGTACAGTTACTAATCCAAGTAACACTGCGTTACCATTCTTGATGTGAATGCATGAATGATGTGAATGCATGAATAAACTATTGTGTGGAAGGTCAGTGGCACTGGACCTTATGCTGTTCAAGTCAGCTGTCAAAAAGCTAAAAAAAAACTGTGTGTCACAGTCTACAGATGTAAAGAACATTATCATCCGTTGTAAACTTAGTGTGATCAGCTAAAAGCTACAGCAAACAGTTCTACATCTAATTTATTGAAGCATAGCTAAACCGCACAGCAATGTTAAACTTATAGAAAGAAACTCTGGTGCTACTGCTGATGCATACACTGGCAGAAAATGGAGTAAAGCAATGTTTTTTACATTTTGTGAAACCACTAGTTTTAACCACTGCTTTTAAAAATGCATGTGCAGAAAAACAGTGCAAGGTTAGTAAAAGTTATAAATTAACGTATGAGTAACGTAACTAGTTACTTTTGTCACCCAGTAATAAGTAAAGCAATAGTATTACTTTTTAAGGAGTAATATGTAACTAGTAACATATTACAACTTTTAACATATTATAAGTTGCCCAACACTGCTAAATTGTAGAGTTACATTGCTGCTCACAATGCTGCTCTTTCAACTTTAACTTATAAAACAAGTATAAATTTATTGAAATAAATACAGTAAATGTATTGAAATAAATACAGATTAAAAACATGGAGAAGCGGGGACCATACACATTGTGACCAACCCACAATACTAGTAATCTATAGGAGAATTGCTAACAAAAAAAACATACATGCCAGATGTTCAGCACAATATAGTATTAGATGGCTGTAATGTATAGGGAATTTCCCTTACATGCACTTGTGTGTGTCAGTACAGGATTTAATCAGTAAAATGAATTATCATCCGTTAAGTCACATCCTGTAAATCTTGTGAAGTATAGCTTGATGGATAAGCATTCTTATGTTCTTAGTTCTTCTTCATAGTTGCAGGTTGAAAAATGTATTAATTAATTAGTAAATTAACATGTGATATTTGCACAGGCCAGTGGATTTCTTATTCAAATGTAAAAATTTCTCAGCAGGTGTCTTTTACACTGCTCAACTATTCGACTTTGCGTGTAAATACAACTCGAAGCCCTTTCAGCTGGAAGACCAATGGAAACCTGACCAGCTAGTTCAAGTTATGTGCTTGAAAAGGTTATAAGAGTTACTTTCAGTAATGATGAGAGCAAGAAGATGCGTATATCAATACATAAATTTTTTAAATTTTAATCTGCAGAAAATTAACTGTATAGGTAATTTAATTTTTACTGTTTTTAAGCATGTACTTTTTACCTGTTTGTTTATTATCTGATATATAGTCTGGGTTACATGTGCTTGATGTACATGTAGTTTTAAAAAATGGGAATTTTCTTGTTTTAAGCTGTTTGGATTTTATCACAAAGTTTGGCAAACCTGATTAAAAACAAAAAGTCATGCTGAAATTGTCAATTTACAGTCATCACTTACACAAAAATCTTTTAAGTTCTATATAAATAACAAATATTTTATATTAACATGAACTAAAGGAAGGAAGACAAACAGTTTTTCTAAAGGGCCACACATCAGTACTGGTCCATCACCCCACTGCCTCTAGCCAGTATGGTGTACAGTATGTGGGTGTGTGTGCATGTGGGCGTTGCTTTGACTGCTTGTGGCCACATGCTCACGCCAATTGATGGGGTAATGCTAATGTAAGATGAGAAGGTGGCAGAATAACATCCAGAGGCATCCTTTTTCCCAGCTGTTTTTCTGTTTCTGTTTCTGTTCTGATTGTGTGTGCTAAGTGGTCTTAAGGGTGGCAACCAACAAGGTTTTTGATTTGGCAGACCTTAGGCTGTGTGAGCCACAGTGTAAAACACTGAGCAGGCTATGGGTCTATGGGAAATAAACACAGTTGTGAGCGTATTTTTTTTTTAAATTTCATTTAAATATTCCAAATAGAAATAACATGGCCAGGAAGGGTTTTCTACCTTTTTTAAATTTATTTTTACAATTCACTTTGATCTTGGTGGTTTGTTGCGTGTCCCTGTAATTGTGTGTTCTTTCAAGATGATAGAATTATATTCAACACTTGATGGTACCTAATAAAGTGATAATAAATCACCCCACCTATTTACCCCACGTTGAGCCAAATGAGGTGAACGAATTTAGCTAATTTTGGCCTGATGAAATGATAAGCCTCTTGGGGCACATGTGAAATCATCAAAACATCTGCTGTTTTAAAGCTCCCTGTGCCCTGCTGATGCCCAAGTTGTTTTAATCTCTTTTCATTATACATACAAATATTCTGTATTGACTGCCAAGTTATTCGCAACACCTCCAAGATTATTATAAATGTTCCGTTTTTATTCGTATTGTGGAGAACTGCTACAAGTAGTAGTCGCTACAAGTAGTGCCATTACTAGTTTAACTACATTTTTCAGTAGCTTGGTGGTAGCATTGCTGTTTTCTGAATAAAACAGTTTTTCAGTAACAAAGCTGTTTTATTGACCAAGTAGCGCAGTAGCGTCCACACACCTACTATTTCCCCAAGCATTTCTGAAGGATTAGTAAGTGGACCTGTATGTTTTAATATTAATGAGCAATGAAATGACATTATAAAAACTAAAGAAAGAGAAAAAAAACGACCAAAAACAAACTCAAAACACAAAATATGTTACGTTGAAAATATGTCTTGCTTTTTGACAAGCAGTAAAATTTTTTCAAAAACAAACAATTATTAAAATAACAAACAATATTAATGATAATGTGATAATTAAGTAACTTTATACAAACAACAATGGTTCTCCATTTGTTGCATGAGGAAATACATTTAGCTGCAATGATATGGCTGTAAGTGAGAGTTTATGTGTCTGATTTAGCTCTCTCTCTTGCACACACACACTTACACACTTTTTGGAGCAGGTTTTTAGTCTTTCTTCTATTGCTACTGTGGAATGAAGTTGGTTCAATATAAACTAGACCTATACTGTGTGTGAAAACAAAACCTATACTGTGTGTGTGTGTGTGTGTGTATATATATATATATATACCTACCTAACTAACTATAAAATCTTAAAAGATTAAAAGTAGCTCAGTTGTAACTAAGCTACTTTTGCCACGTTGCTGTAGCTTAGCTTGCTACATTTCACTGGGGGGTAGCTTCTGTGTAACTTCATTTAATGGAGAGTAGCCAGTAGCTTAGCTCACTACATTTTCCAAGTAGCTTGCCCAAAACTGGTTCTTAATTACATTGTCACCATGAGGATAAATGAAGAAGCTAGTTATATTGAAAACTGTTATATTGCGGTTATGAGTGACTAAAATACTACAAGAGTTCAGCCCCATTAGCATGGGAGACTAACGTTAACAACTGCTGCTTCATTACTACTCCTGCATGCATGACCAGCCACTCTATCATGCTAAAACCTTCTGAAGATGGACAATGCAGATCCTACATACTGTTGTGGATATATTTTGTTTTATTCTACTGTAAGCTTCTATATAATATAACATTCTATAATGTTGTCTTCTTGTTTACATTGTGGTGGTTGTTAAACCGGTCATTGTCCTTCATTCAATGTTAGTTTACCCTTGCTACACTAGCATTCTAGACTCATGTCAGCAAAAGTAAGAACCGCTAATACTTCTACAGCAGAATACAGCTACAATAATAAGTCTCATTTATGACCAGCGTCCTGTGAACGGTTTCAAGGAATGAAAAATAATTATCTTGTACAGCACAATTTTGCGGAGAGTACAAATGTCCTCTATGTCTCCCCTGCTCCCTATAGTATACTAACACATCAGGCTCACAAATGCTGCAGCTGTGTTCAAAACGGCAGAATCAAATTACAATGTAATAGCATAAATACAGGAATGAAAAGATTCAGAATTAACACAATATCATTGTTGGCTTATCTGACTGTCATTCCTCATTTCAGTTTTTTAAAGTATTGTAATATATAATAACGGATTCAGGTAGCATACGGTCGAGCCATTGCCTGAAGCCCATAAGATATTGGTTGGCAATTCTCTCCTTTTTTCTTGTGAACTGGCTGAGTAAGTCAAGCATTTTGCTCCTAATTTGGCCTCATAACTGTGATGGTGGTGATAATAAGCACATAGAGATAATAAAGCATACTCTTATGGAATAATGGTCGGGGCTTTTGAGTACCCTGGAAAAGCCAGCTGATGAATTTTTAAATGTTAATCTTTGAAGAAGCAGCAGGAGTGCACTCGTCAGTAAAATGAGGGGCTGCCAGGAATCTGCAGCAAGATAATTAATTGTTGAGTCTTTACTGTGGGATTGCATCTACCGAGACCCATTGCAGATATTATACAGCTGTTAACTTTTGAGCCAATTCAATGTTTTTTTACCCCTTCTACCCCCCATCTTTGTATAGCATGTGTGTGTGTGCACATGCTTGTGTCTGTGTGCGTCTTTGTGTGTGTGTATAATTATGTGTACATATCTGCATACTTGCATGCATGTGTTTAAGCACCCCCTGAAGCCCTTGTGTATGGGAACCAGATGTTGCAGCTGGAATATACAGCCTTGTTGACAAAAAGCAATGTGGAGAACTATAGACTTATGAGGAAGTTTGTTATAAATATTCATAAGCTGCACTTAATTTGATGTATTTTTGAATTTGATTAAAGATGCCATGACACTTTTTTGCAATATTTTCTTCTTTGCTCCCTCCTTTGGAGTCTTTGTGATGTTAGGATGATCTCGGGAGCTGACCTTGGTGACCCATTCCAAATAATATTCAACAGTATTATAACAAGATGACTATAAACACCTCTGTGATATGCATTTTGCTTGTGTTAAAGACATTTTGTATTCTGTGTTCTACTTATTTATTGGAGATTTAGGTTTTTAGATGGTTCAGGATTTAATTAGTGCCCTACAATGAGGGCAAAATTGACTGATACTGTTTAATGGCTTTCATATCATAATTGCTTTCATTTGGTTGAAAATAAGACATGTTTGTAATGTCTTGATTTTAGCATGCGTGTCATTTCCATATCTAATTGTCAAAAAAAGTGACCTTGTGACCTTTAAAATTTGTGCTGAATATTTCCTGTAATACTATCCCACCCAGTGTTTGGTTGCACTGAACAAAAATATTTCCATTTTTATTTTAGTAATTAACCCCAGTTGAGGCCTAGAGCTGCCCAAGTTAATGAAGTTGAGATTTCTGTGCAGGATTAATTAGAGCTCAAATAGGAAGAAGGGGGGTGAGGGTGGCTAAATAAACAATGTAATAAATGACGCAGTCCATGGTCTTTTAATGCACAATTAAATTGGGATTGTCTTGGGATCAGGCAAAGCACACACAAGTAACTCTCTTAAGCTTGCTTCATATATCATGCCTTCAGTCTTAATGGTTAGAGCCAGGCCAAGCAAGCCCCATGGTGATATTTAAAATACTATAGATAAACACACAGACATAATTTTGTGATGTTTCATTACCATCTACCCAAATAAAACAGAACATTCAAAGTCACATTGAGCGTAAAAAACACAGACCATATGTTAGCATTAAAAAATACAATGTCAAAAAATCACACAACATAAAATACAATCAGCTGTAGGTACCACTGTTAAAATAATTTCATCAAGAGATTTCTGTATAAAAAAGTAAATTCAATGGTTATTGGTTTGCCAACTAGTATCATAGACAGTAAAACAGGGAATCTTCTCTAGGTGGTAACTGTAGGTGTGACATTAATACTAAAAAAAGCAGTTTGAAAAATACACGTATTCGCTTTCTTGTTGAGAGTTGGATGACAAGATAACACTGTTGGTACAGTATATTTGGAGACAGCAGTCGTGTAGATAATCTTATTTTATTTTAGAGACTAGAAAGAGAGGGAAACAGCAAGCCTGGCTCCACCCAAAGATGACAGAATCCGCCTACCACCTCTAAACCTCACTTGTTAACACCTTGTATGGTATATAAATGTAAAAATCAGGGGTTATGTACCGCTTATTTGCAGTTGCTAGAAAACCAGTGGAGACTCCAGGAAGCTACTTTTGTTGGTGAAAAAAAGGTTAGTTACCTTTGGCCCGCGCAAGGCTAGCTGTTTCCCTTTGTTTCCAGTCTTGCTAAGTTATCTTAACTTGCTATGCCAAGCTAACCAACCCCTTGCTCCAGTTACAGCAAAGATGTGAGGTTGGTATCAATCTTTTCATCGTAACTCCAGCCATAGAAGTTTGTGGATGTAGTCTGGATTCTGCAAATCCAAAAACTACAGCAGAGGTTCTACCACAGTGAATCACGTTACATTATCTACATTTACTGATGGTCAAGTCTTTACTAAAATTATTCTAGATCTATTGACTTTGTTGCCACTGGCGCCACTGTTGCCACCGTGAGTAGGGTAGAAGAAACTATAACTGCAATATGTGATGATTAAGGGTCCCCATTATGTTGGTTACATAAGGGTACTATATGATCTTAGTTGGCAACTATACTAGTGTAAAAACAGAAAGACTCTGAACTTCGTATTTCGTATTTTCTCTGATAAGTGGATTTAGACATAGAAAAGTGCCGGCCAAGGGTCAGTATTTTTGATGTGACTTCCCTACTTGGCACCATATCTTTTTGGCTAGCTGACTGTTATCCATCAGAGGTACATTGAATAAGAATGCAACTCCTAGTTGACAAAACGATACAATATTTTCAGATGCTCTTGACAGCTTTTTAGAGGATTACAGTGATAAGTTTTGACAACTAAGAAAGTGGTTGATGGCCAGTGCATTATCTGTTTAAAAGTTAAAATGTTACGGGATGACTCATTCGTTACAGACATCTCAAGCGAAAGCTAAAAGATTTCTTTTAATGTCAGATTTATAGTCATGCTGTAATTTACTCAGTGCCATTTAAACTGTTGAAGTAAGGGGGTAGGCTTTAAGATTTAGTAAAACTCAGTGAAACACTTAAAGTCTGGCAGTTTATGCAAGTTGAACCACAGCAGACGGCCAAGACGGTGCTGGGTAACATGTTCATTTGTCCGTATTTCTTCTTCTGTTCTCATGGGACCATCCTTCCTTCTGTTGCCTTATTCCTATGTTTCTGAGGGATTCTTTTCAGAGATTTTTCTATCAGAGAAAAGTCTGTGTTATACAGTTCACTTGGTAGCACTTTTCTCAACATAAAGGACACAGATATTCTTTATGAAAAGAGGGGTCTTGAAAGCTGTGTAAACTGTATGGTGGGCTGTTTTAAAGACTAACTTTAGCCTGCTGTCTTAAGGTCCATATTATTTGCAAGAAACATATAGCATGCGAATCACTCATCACAAGAAGAAAGGCTGTTTTGGCTTTTTTGGCTTTACACAGTGTCACACTTGCATCACTCCTACAGTGAAGTTGACGCACTCACACACACACACACACACACACACACACACGTAGTAGGTAGCATTTGCCTAATTCTTTGAAAATGGGACACCACTTGATCACCACTATACTGACATTCTCATTCGAGTATCTTTTAGATTAGATGGCTAGTGATTATGTTTCCTGTCTTTCATGGTTACTGTATCTCAACATCTGACACCTCTCATTTTTATTGGTACAAATAATTACCAGAAATCGTCAGCCATTGTATAGGCACCAAACACTGAACTGATCTAACCAAACTGGCTAAACTGGTAATGAATAATTACATTACAGATTTAGACCATAGATATAAGTCTTTTCTTTGATCAAAATTGCCCTGAAGCTTTTCCGCTGTTTCTTTTGAGTTGTGCTGCACAGCAAGTCAATGGCATGCTTCCTGTTGGATCACAGCATTGTGGACTTCCTCCAGTTATAGGATATGTGTTATTCATTAGAAATCCTCTAGCTAGTGAATGCAGACTAGTTGAGCTTGAGCCATGAACCGATCAATGTAACCTGCTGGCAAACGCTCTTAGAGATTCAAACATTAGATATCTCTGCCTCCCTATATGTCATGCTTGATCACAAAATAGTCTAAATAAATCATTTAAATAGATGGTGATGTTCACAGAGTATTTTTTTAAATGCCATAATAATGATTAAATATTGCTAATCAAATTCTATAATACATGTTATTATGTTCCTAATTAATTTGTTCTGGTATGTTATGTGTCGCTTTGGATAAAAGTGTCTGCCAAATGAGTAAATGTGTATGTTATGACGGTAAAATACATTTGAAAATAACTGCCTTTAAAATGTAGAATTATTATAAATATTGTAATTAGAACAATGTTAATACTGTTGTACAACAAGTTTAACTCCTGTGAGAATTAATCATGTGATCCTAAGGGAAGTCGTCAGCCTGTATTTTACAGTGTGCTAGTCGTCCATAATATTATGGAGGAAAAGCAGATCAAAGTGCAGAGATGGCATTTATCCACTTTATCCTTGCCTAACGCCAGTTTTCATGTTGCTCTTGAAGTCCCTCATTAAGCCAATGCAAGGTGGCAAAGAAATTCACTCAGCTTATTCCTCTTTCCATTAAGTCCTTTTTACTGAACCCCAAAAACTTTTCTCTCTTTTTTTTGCCCGTTTACCCCCTCAGCCATGCACGTTTAAAGCAAAATGTCTTTATCTGCATGAGAACCCAAAATTGTTTCATCCTTAAAACTGCCTAACACACACATATGGTTAGCCTAGTTTCCTTACACTTTGTGGTTTTGACAACAGAAAAAACAGAAGTGAATATACTTCATTAGCAGTCATGAGAGAAACCTTGGGTAGACACAAAAACACCCACAAGCACACCCACAAAATAAATATAATGCAATCCAATAGCCCCTAAACTGCCTTTGTAGTACTTGTTCAACATTTCTAGATAATATGTCATGGAGGTGTTGATTCAACGCTATGACAGCATTGCTCTTGTGCTGATGCTGTACTGCACTGCATAACTGATATATTAAGTGATGAAAAGGGTTAAAGGCATTAAGTGACAAACATAAATACAATAAAAGCTTTTAAGATGCCTACCGTACATGAACAAAAGCTCACATAGGTAAAAAGATCAATATTAAAGATGCTGTAGCAATAGATGCAGATATAAAGGCAACATGTTTAGACCTCTGTGCTCGTCCTCAGGCAACAAACACCCAAGAGGCGGCAGCCTCTCAAAAGACTCTCATAAAAATGAGCTCTCTATAAAACAATTTAACAGTTGTATTTTCTGCACTGTTCACTCTTCAGTTTTAGCCAATAAAAATAGAAGAGTCCTCCCAAAACACTGTCCAACAGTCCTACATTTATTTTTGCAGAAAAAAACTCTTTATTTTGTAAATCCCAAAAGTGGACAATCACTCACCTCCCAAGAGATTGCACATATATGCTATTCAGTGCCATTGTCTATAACTAACTATACTGTATGTAGGTAAAGCACAGCCCTGAATATATAGTAAGAGAAGCATTAATAGGAGAAACTCTTCCTTCCCCTTTGCAACATGTTTCCATCCTATCTTTACATATTGATTATGGTGTATTAACCGTAGAGAAGGTGACGTTGTTTCACCTTGTTGTTAATGGTATAAAGTCTAAATGTTGTTGAGTGTCTGTGAAATGTGAGTAAATTAATCACTCCGGTGGTGACTTTGGATGGCATTGATACTGCCAACTGAGAAGTGGAAACTGACAACCCCAATCAACATTTCTCAGTAGCATAATATGGAGAGCATCTTCAACTACAGTAAATGTTGCAGTCTTCAAAGATGTGTTCACACCGAAAGCAAATCCAGCGTTTTGGGCAGCTTCTTTACATACAAAGTCAATGCAATTCTTGAAAAATAAAGTTAAAAAAAATTAAATTAAAAAAATTAAAAAATTATTTCCATGAGCTGTAAACCGTAATTAAGATGAAAACAAAAAGGGTTTGAAATACTTCACTTTGTGTAATGAAGAATGTAGAATGTATCAGATTCACTTTTTGAATAGAATTACCTTAGAAAATTTACTTCACCACAATATTTTATTTATTTATTAAATTTATTTTTTACTTTATATTTTTCATCACCTGAAGCATTTATTACACATTTTCCTCCTAGAGTCACTCTGTAGATCAGATGTCCCACCTGTTACCAGAGACCTGGAAGCCTTGTTATTGTCGTGGAAGTCTATCTGTTGGTGTGGACAGACATGGAAAGGTGTTCTCTCTTTCTGTTTACTTTGTGTTTTAAATATTGTCCATATTTGTGTTATAGGTCCATTTAAAAGAAAAGATATGGCTTATGGTTCACATTGCAATAAATTCTATATATATTAGCACTCCCTGTCCTTACTACTTACTGAAAAGCTAATCGTTTACCACAGATAAAACATGAAACATTAAAGCTGAACTCTTGCTAAAGAACATCAGTCTAGTATAAATTTAAAAAGTGAAAATACTCCCAACATGTTTCACATGAAATGTTGAACAATAATTATGCAGCGTATTTCTGTGTGTCCTGGAGGTCCTCTCTTCAATGAACTGCACAGCCTGCCATTTTCATTATCATTGTATTGGCTTCAGGCGGGAGACTGGACGTTTGCCGCTTGGTTGAAACAGTAGCTGGCATTTCCTTCGATAGCAACAAGCTGGCACATTCAGGCAGTTCAGAGGCAGTTTTACTTTGAAATGTGGAAATTACGTGATCAGCGGGTGTCAGCAGGCATCATCACGTGGTCTCCGAAAGCAACCGAATCACACAAGTCAATTTTCTTTCCCACCAGCGGAAAGTTTGTTTCAAAACTCTGTGTGTGAAGAACTGAGATCGACAAATACAGGCGGGACTCACAAATGCCTGTTTGAAAATTGTAAATGTTGGGAAGATCTTCACAAATGCTTTTCAACAATTTGTAAGTTAAAACTGGACTCACAAATGCCTATTTGAAAGTTGCAAATGAAGATTTTCACAAATGTGGTTAATTTATTTGTAAAGTATTAAATATATTCACAGATATTTTTGTTATTTGTGGAATTTTTTCATGTGTTTGCAAATCTGTTTAATATTTGCAAAATATTTGTGTTTACAAATCTCCTTTTTGTGTTTGTGCAAAGTGTTTTATATTTACAGATGACACATTTACACACAGATCGCTCATTTGTTCACACAAATAATATTGAAACATAAATCCATATCCCCACCTTCAACTCTAGTGCAGGAGGACCTGCAGTTTCGGGGTCTCTCGCTGTCTGGCAGTGCGGGTGCTGCTCAGCAAGGTGTCTTCATTCATGTCATTCTTCATAGATGAGTCTCTCACTGTATGGGGAGGGACCTGTCAGGGGAGTGCAGTGAGTATTGTGGTTCCCCGAGGAGAACCGAGCTGACCCCCAACCAAGTGAGTGGAGACTGTACAACTTTATGGTTCAGCAGATCTGAGCTCGCTTCGGGAGAGCGGAGGTGGATCTGTTTGCCAACACCCACTGCCCGCTGTGGTTCTCAATTCAGCCACAGGACAGCCCATCCTTGGGGATGCACGCTTTACACACGCGCCATTGCCTGAAGGGCTGTTGTTTACGTTTCCCCCACCCCATCTCATCCCTCCAGTTAGGTGAGGTGGGAACAGTCGTTCATCATTCTGGTAGAAGTGACGCAGCCTACAGTGACAGAGCCCTGGCCTGTACCTATGGTCTGTGGGGCTCTGTCACAAGGGTGAGAATTCATATGCAAAATGCCAGTGTTGGACCAGCCTTTCCAGGTTTTGCTCCTGAAATTGTGGAGAGGCAGACTCGGGCTGGTCTATCCACTGAGGTCGCACAGACCATCCAAGTGGCGGGCAGTCTCCACCACATCTTGCTGTTAAGCTTTCAGTGTTAAAATGTTAATGCATTGAGAGGGAGACAGATCTGCCAACCTGTTCGGCGGGATCCGTTTTCTCTTTCCTGCAAGGTCTGATGCAGAAGGGGCTGTTGCGCTACAGCTACCTCTCCTGTCACAGGGGGTTTGGTGACAGAACAGTCTTCACCCCTCCCTCATGATACGCTTTCTGCAGGCTGTGAGAAGACAGCGACCGTTGTCGTGTCTCTCGGCGCCTCAGTAGAGGCTGCTTGTGTTGGTGGCTCTAATATTGGTACCTTCCACACTGGAGCAGCATTAACAATGCTCTCTCTTGAAAAGCCTTGCGCATTGCTCTCACCTCTGCTAAGAAGGTGAGTGAGCTGTGTGCCTGTTGGTTCACCCCAGCTGCATGCTGGTTCTTGGTATCCACAGTGCAGCTGTGCACGGTCAGCTGTTTGTCTGTTTCAGTGATAGTACAGTCAGTAAAACCCTGTCCAAGAAGAGCCTGGCCAGCTGGCTTTGTGAGTGAATCTCCCAAGCCTTTACATGGGCGGGAACAGACCCACCTTTAGCGGTACGTTCACATTCCACTCGCAAGTGTGGAAGTGTCTACAACCCTTTTTCAGCGGGGTGTGTGTTGAAGAGATCTGCACAATGGCATCTTGGCCCTTACTGTGCCCATTTATGTGTTTCTGTCTCTTGGATATGTCGGGCTCCTTCTCAGGATCCAGCTCGCAAGTGTGACCTAGGATCTGAAAAGTAAGGATCTGGTGACTACTGTGTGTAGAGGGGGAACATACACCATGTGCCTTTCAGTGAGAAGTCAGGGCAGTGCAGGTGTTAATGGTCAGGCCAAGCCCCGGTACAGGGACCTTCTCAGGGGTGTCTCACCATTCTGTCACTAGGTGATGTGGTGGTCGGGGTTTTGGCCGGCCTGTGGCCGACTGGGTTGGTGTGGTGGACTTTGGCTTGTCGCGGCTAGGGTGGACAGTCATCGCCCTCCACCCACCGTACCCATAGACTCCAGTAGAGGGTGGAGCCTGTGTGAGATAGAGCAAAGGTTACGATATGGTAACCCTAGTTCTATAAACACAGGTGGAGCCCTCTACCGATGAGCCCTGCCGCTCTGACAACTTCTGCTGAAGAGTCGGCCCGATGCTGAGGCACTAGGGAGACTGCTATTTATATGCTATGGTTGGCTAAGTGTACAATAAAATTTCAGTGGGCAAGTGTGTGCGTGTGATTGGAGGAGGTATTACCCATAGAGTCCAGTAGAGGGCTCCGTCTGTGCTTATAGAACTAGGGTTATCATATTGTCACCTTTGTTTCACCTACATGTACAAAATTTCTGTGGTACGTGTATCATGTCCAGACGCACAAAAAAGCCTCTTGGAGCCATTGCCTAAACAGGAAGTCGGCCATTTTGGATTTAATGGTCATTGTTGGCGATATACTTTGTACTTTAACAAACTCCTTCTAGGGACGTTAGTTCCTATTCCCTAAATTAGTCCAATCGACTTAAAATTTTTGCTGTGCAGTCTAAACCCATTGATGATTAAAAGTTGTACAAACAGTTACTACCAGTCGACTGGTTTGCCTGGATGCTGTCAAAAATTGATGATTCACCATGAAACCGTAAGTTGTTATAACTTCAGTATACATGCTCACATCAGCACCATGTATAGTGAGAGCCATGCACTGAACACATTCATATGCCAATATTAACTCAAAGTCATACCGCCATCTGCTGCCAACAGGAAATAACACGTTTTATGTAATGTACTACTCCTAGGCAGGTTGGACATATCAACTTCAGAACTATCCCAGAAAGCCCTTAACACATTGATGAAGCCATGTTGTAAAAACTTGATTTTGAAGTTAATAGTGTGAGGGTGGTGTGGCCGCAAAGTTCCAAGCTTCGCCACGACACAGGAAGTTGTTGTAACTCGACTGTACATGCGCAGATCTCTACCAAATCTTACACGTTTATTAAGAGACCCGCCCTGAATACATCTCACAGCCATAGCGCCACCTGCTGGCAACAGGAAGTGACTTTTAAGAAGAAGCCCCGCCTTATGTTTCACCTACATGTATGAAATTTCTGTGGCACATGAAATTATCAATGTTGTTGGGGATCACAAAGGGGTCAGGTTTAATTATTAGCAAAAATATTGAAGATATTTTTGAAAATATTAACAATGTTATTAATATTGCAAAATTATTTATAAAGATTAATAAATACAGGGCAACACCCTGGAATCAGGGAGTAATAACCAAACGTTGAAACAATAGGGGGAACTGTGAAGGTTGAATACGAGCACTGACCATTATATCTAGCTGTTATTACAACACAATACGCAAATAATTATAGGCAACAACTCCTCAAAATTATAATAGGATTTATTCACCTTAGACTAGGTCAATAGTCAACAACTTCAGCAAATCACTATCCTCTATTTTAAACTAAATTAAAGCTTACAACAATCAGTATACGTGAGTGTGTGTAGGTGTGATTGTGACAAAAAAAAAGGCGGAAGGGGCAAGTAAAATGGCAGGCTTGACCACAGGGATGGCTAGCCACAGAATGATCCAAAACAGCAGGCAGGCCCACAAATTTCAAATAAGGGTTAGCCCAAAAATGGCAGATGCCCTCTTCCTGTCCTCAGTAAAATGGCATGGAACACAGCGGGACCTTGGACATCAGGTGTAGTTCCGCGATGTGTTTGACTGCCTGTATTTGTGGAAGTTAGTATAGAAAAAGAAAAAGGAAAATGCACAAAGCAAGGTCTATAAGATCTTGGTTGCCGCACCTTGATAATATATTGCACTCTTTCACACAACGGGCACTGGACTTAGTCTTGATTGAATGTCGCTATTGTCTCTGAATGCACCAGCAGTAGCTAACAAAAATAATAATAGTTAATAAAACTTTTATTCACCAGTAGTGTTCTCTGACTTCAGCCTTAATAAAGCACCATTGTTGGCTTCACACAGTAATAGAAATAAAGCAAGTAACGGCCGATTGGAGTGGCACCAATTAAAAACATGAAATGTGTGAGGCAAGAAAAAAACATGGCAATTATCAGGATGCATGTTACGTCCCCGCTGTCTAGGGGTAGGAGAGACGTAAACATAAACCAGAGGTTTTTGGTCAGGGTGGAAAGATTATTTATTAAACAGGTGATACCACAAAAAGTCAAACACAAATTGGGCAAGCAGGTGCTGCGTAAAACAATGAACAAAATATAACAAAAACAGATCCCTTCCAAGCGAGGGATTTTTAAACTACTGACAAAAGAATAAACAAAAGCCTCTCTATCCGTCGTTCAAAAAAAACAAAACACAGGGAGCGCAGCACCCCTAAACCTAGTGTATCTAAAACAAGTAATTTCTAAAGGGGTAGGTAATATCAGTGATTAGCTCCTCCTAGCCCAACTCTGCAGAGCAACAAGTTCTACTAGGGACACGCACACAGAGAGTTTAATGTCAGGACCAGCGTTGAGGCAAACTACATGGCAAATGGTAGCTGCCCCGATCTAACAGCAGACCAGCCTATTTGACTGAGAAGGCTTGGAGCCGTTATGGTGTGAAAAATGGTTTCCTTCAGTATCCAAAACTGTGCCCAGTAACACAAAACAAAAGGGAACGAAAAAGAAAAACAGTGCTTTTGACTGTCGAGTAAGACCTTCACCTAGGAAAAACGAATTTTAGCACTGAAAGGGAAACGCCTCGTTATTGCTGCTCGCGCAGCAGTGGATGACAGAGAGTAAAGTGTGCTCTCTTCTTCTAAGACGTCATGACCACACTACCCAGGGGCATCCTGTACCTCTGCAAGGTTTGGCCAATAGAACCCCGTTGTTTTGGTTTCAACTGAGGTGTAATTTAACAGAGTTTTGGCACCTTTTTCTCTTTGTTACAGACTTTTTGTATTCCATGCAGGCCGCAATATCGGGCTTCTGGCCTGCATGTAAGCCACTTCTTAAATCTTTTAATGTGACATTTGACTAAAACTGTGTTCAATAACAAGGCTGTTAATGGATACATATCTGTTATATACTATAGATCAAAGTAATGTTGTTTTTTCTTATTGGGCAATCTGTGTCCTGGGGATGAGCTGAAAGAATCTTTTTAACCCCACTTTGCCTCTCAATATGGAATGTCTAATTATGCTCTGCAGTCTGTGTCAGTTTTGTTGAGCTGGTAGAGGGCTATAGAAAGACGTGCAACCTCCATGACACATGGCGGCCATAGCAACTAACAGCTTTGTTCGAGTCTCCTTTAGAAATATGGAGTGCTAAAGCAAAGGTAAAGGCTGTGCAATGGGACTCTATTACTGATTCCTTAATGATCATACAGACTTGAGAGGCAACAACACTATACAGAATGTAAAATAAAAAGAACACTTCATGCACTGTAGGTTTGTATCATATAAATGTTACAAGCACAGATCAACTGTTATCCTAATCTCTAGTGTCACACTAATGTATAGCCTTCAGGCCAAATCATCATTATCAACAATGTAAGTAATAAATCTTTTTAACCCACATATCATAAATTGTATTGGAACCATTGTATCCAAATGAACAGTTAAATAAGAATATTTTTACCACTATTACCCACTCGTGAAGCCTCCAATATGGTTTGTGAAATGATACAAAATATCCACTTCAAACTCATAGTATAGTCATACTAGTGAAGCACACAACATATTACATTACATTTAGCTGACGCTTTTATCCAAAGCGACTTACAATTGCTATACCTCTAATGTCTGAGGTTGCACGCCTCTGGAGCAATGAGGGGTTAAGTGTCTTGCTCAGGGACACAATGGTGGATGGGTCACAGTGGGGGATTGAACCCGGGTCTCTCACGCCATCACCACCCCAAGACATCACCACATTAGACTCAATTCTACAGTACCTTAGCACTGCATGTTCGTTTCAAAATGCTATTTGCCTGTGTACTTACTCCTCCAATCACAAGCCTCATTAGAACTCCCCTGCAGCATGACCGGTGTCCATACTTGAAGAAATGGAAACATACTCTCAGAAAAATCTGATTAATATTATTATTATCACCTCATTTGAAGAGCAAGGATTAAATTGTGTTTTCGGTGTGTGTATTGTCAAATTACTTATAGCATTATTCAGTAAAACCTTTTATTTTCACATTATCTGGAAACTGGGAACTTGTGTATGAATATTGATTACATTTGAATATGTATTGTTTTCTAATAGTCATGCATGTCAGCATGTTTTTGTAATGCATTTTATATACTACATCTTTACTGGGATTATCTGCCTGTTGTTAATAATAATAATAAAATACCTGAAGATAATTCATATATCTACCAATAAATATATAATACATATATAGACATTTAAATCACTTTAATTTCCTCGTGTATCCCATACAGAGGTGCCAGGGGATTTCTATTCACTATTTATGTTGTCATTCTCAAACAATAAATTGTTATACAATGGCATTCTCCTCAAAGTCGTTAATTGCTTTATGTCTATTGTGAAGTATGCCTGTAGCACTGTGTCTGTGTGCATCCACTGTAAAGTCTTTACATCTGCTTGGTCTTATTGCTGATGTATTGTATTGTATGTACTGTAACACCCTTAGGAATAACCAGTGGCGCAGCGTTTCATTGAGCTGCCTGGCTGCAGACGATTCATGAGAGGGAAAGCAGAGCTTGATGAAGCTCTCTGATGAGGCAAGAAAACTCCGTGGTGGAGGCTAAGCAGCATTCCCACCCCCATCTCCCTGGAAGTGTGCCCTCCCTCTTAAGGGTGACACTGTGGAGCTACCTGAGGCCTAGGGCTTGAAGGGGATGCTGAAAGTAACCCCCACCCTCTCTGCCGATTGTGACCCATTTGTTGATAGCAGTATATGGGCATTTTCCATGCGAGATACACAAAGCGTGGAGGACCAGACTAAAAGGCCTAGTCTTTAATAATGTTGGTACATGCACATCTCATTGACTCACACACTCACACACACACACACACACACACACACACACACACACACACACACACACACACATACTCTAATACTGCTGATGTCTTGGATTTCCTCAGATCCACTGTGCTGAGAATATATGGAAGGACTTCACACAGCTACAGTAAATACAGCAGAGTGAGCCAAATGCGAACCACTAAAATATCTTAAAATGAGGAAATAACGTGAGCTGGAGTTTTGGGTGTAAATTGAGAACTCACGGAAATAATCTAATAAAATACAATATGAATTTTTTCATATCATTTTTTTAATAATGTTGTTTGCAATAGTATTTGTTTCACGTCAGATTAATAGGTAACCACTAAATCACTAAATCTATTACTATATAATTATTTCCCTCACAGATCTGATGCTCTGGCATAAAATATACATTTTATGATCTAGACTATTCAGATATCTTGGTAATTTTTGATACAACTCTGAAGTAGCTTTTCGCATAGGCTAAATCATGCTCAAGATATTTCTGCCTGTTACAATCAATGCATGATTTTATTATAAGATTACCTCTCCTCTTGATCTCACCTTGAATCTGATATCAAAAATGTCTCTTAGAATATTTGGTGCCTCTCAGTCACCCTTCGCAACAATAAAATATTTAAATTGAATACTCAGTGCTGCAATAAACCATTTTCAGTTGACCTCGGCAAAATACTGTACAAATATTACTTTTGCAAATATCTTCCAAAGCAGATCCACTGGCACTGTGGAGGCCAGGGTGTGCATGTGTTTTGTGTGTACATAATTGCAGTATAAATAGCCTTATTTTTAATATGCATTGGTCAGCAGTGAGCTTTAGGTCAAAGATCACATTACTATTTCAGCATAAAAATCAAGAGACTACATGCTATTCTCATACAATGTGTTGTGTTCATCTTGGAGGGAATGCCACAAACACAACTTCATCTGTTTTCCCTTTCCAGTTTTCATAGAATCTAAGGATTGTCTTGTGCTGTAAGATCTTATTTTACAATACAGTAAATACCCAAATATTGTCATGAATTTCTCATTACTGTATGTGATTTATTTCCAACACAGTGTCTGTGTTATAGTAGCAATTCTGCAACAATTTATCTTCCTCTGAAATGAATGCATACACAACAGAAGTTAATTTCTGAAAGGACTACTTAATGGCTTTCTTTCTGGGAGTTAGATGAAAAGATCAGTATCATGGACACCTCTGTGTGGTTTGTACAAAAGTAGTTTGAGGAGCTTAGTTTAACAATAGAAGCTGCCACATGAAATGTGCAACTATAAAAGCTGTACTACAAAATCTTGATGATTCTTGGATGTATTTGTGGCTAAGAAGATGAAGCATATACACAAGACACTTTGAGATGTCATGTGTTGTTAAGGGGTGATTAGTATTGTGTTGTCTGTGTGTAATTATGAGTTTGGTGTTGTGTCATATGGGTTGATTTGCAGTGACTCATCTGGCAGTTGTGTGCTGACCTCTGCAAATGCTGTTGAAACTGAGTCAAGTATATATAGCATCATATGCATGTTCATGATTGTCATATAGAGCAGCTGTCTACAACTACATGTGCAAGAGATTGGGTAGTGTCTTTGTGTGTTGGAGTGCTAAAAAAAGACAGATTATGTTGTACTGTCATAACGCTAATGTCTGTTGAGTCCACATAACCCCACTGATTACCCCTCATTTATTTTAGAGATGTGGAAATGGAGATGTTGTTTATTGACAAAAGCAACTTTGAAGATAATCCTTAAAGATTCAGTGTGTAATATTTAGGAGGATCTATCGACATAAATGCAATATAATATACATATATATATGTTTACATATACACTATGTTTTCAGCGGTGCATAAAGACCTTACATAATGAACCGTTATGTTTTTATTACCTTAGAATGAGTCATATCTACGTAAACCATGGGTCCTCTTACATGGACATCACCATGTTGCGCCGCCATGTTTCTATAGTAGACCAAATTGACAAACGGTGTGGTGTCGGAATAATCAGAAAAAAAAATTCCTCCTTAAATCTTTATTGCAAAAAGAGAAATAAAGTGTACATGCCACAAAGAACACATAAAGTATTCATAGTTTTCAGTCACGTGACATGCGCGGTGACTTGGAGGGCAAAGAACAGACCAACACCATGACTCCCCCATAGAGACGCTGCAAAAGCAGTCAGATTTTATTTGTAGCACATTTCAACTTAAGAAAAAGAAAGATATGAACACAAACTGCAAGTGTTGGGCATATCCAATCCGGTTAACATTACAACATCCACTGCCTTTCTACTGTTAAAAACCACCAGGTCCCCGCCGCCGCTCGACTGTGGTATTATTTACTTTTACCTTCTGGGGAATCCCTCACCTAACACAGCCCAGGCTTGTCTCCTCCTTGATTAGTATATATGAAAGCACAACAACCATCCAGCATTTTGGCAACGCAAGAAGTAACAAACTGAAAGTCACAGTGTATCACTTGCTTCCTGGTTGGCAGGCAGCGGATATTAACCTCTACTGCACTTTTTTTCAACAACTAGTAGCCTATGGTAGACACCGCTCTCTCTCTTCACAGATCCTGAGTTGCACCTGCGAGCACAGATCCTGAGAAGGAGCCCAACACATCCAAGAGGTAAAAACGAACAAACGTTTTCAGAGAACTGAACAAGTTCCTTGGATGAGGGACGAAAAGTCATCCAGTATCTTTCAACCAAGTCCAGTTGCCCTTGACTTTAACCTTCGTTGGATAACTATGACCTGGATGACTGAGAATCTTCATAGACATCCAGCTGATTTATTTCCCACTTTTCTCACATCATCAGTGGAATTACTGTGAAGCGCTGAAAGAGAGGTAAACAAGCCAGGTTGCTGTCCACTGAGACACTCTGATCACATCAGGGTCCACCTGATTTCTGTATACATGCAGGAACTAAAGCTCTGTAAACCTGTGGTAAGGACATCAAAGAAGTGGAGCAGTGAATCTGTAGAGGACCTTCAAGGGTATTTGGAATGCACTGACTGGGATGTTTTCAGGACTGCTACCAACAATCTGGATGAGTTTACTGATGCTGTGACATCCTACATCAGTTTCTGTGTAGACAGCTGTATACCAAAACACACCAGGGTCAGTTATAACAATGACAAACCCTAGTTTACAGCCAAACTCAGACAGCCACGCTTGGAAAATTTGTAGGATTATAGGAGTGTGGACAGGGCCGAGTGCAGGGCCGTTATAGTACAGGTTTAGCAAGGAGGTGCGAGAAGCTAAACGACCGTACTCAGGGAGACTAGAAAACCAGTTCTCTTCAAACGATGCCACTTCTGTCTGGAGGAGGTTCAGGAAGATCACAAAATACAAACCCAAAGCCCCCCCATTCCATCAACGACTGTCACCTGGCAAATGAGCTGAACCAGTTCTACTGGCGCTTTGAGAGTCTATAGGACAGCATCCCCTGTACCTCCAATCAGCATATGCCCCAGTCCACTATGTCCTCCTCCCCCTCCTCAGCGTTGCTAGCTCTATCACCTCCCACCTCTCTCCATCTCAGAGAGGGATGTCAACAGACTATTCAGGAGGCAGAACCCCCGCAAAGCAGCTGGGCCGGACTTTGTGTCCCATCCACCCTGAAGCACTGTGCTAATCGGCTGTTTTTCGATGTTCACAGAAGTTTTTAAAACCTCACTGGAGACATGCCAAGTGTCAGCCTGCTTCAAAGCCTCCATCATCATCCCTGTCCCCCAAAAAACAAGGACCACAGGACTAAATGACTACATACCCTGTGGTAATTAAGTCTTCTGATCGCTTTGTGCTGTCCCACCTTAAATGCTTCACAGACCAACTCCTGGACACCCTGCAGTTCGCCTACAGAGCCAACAGGTCTGTATTTGATGCACTGAACTTGGCCCTTCACTTCATCCTCCAGCACCTGGACTCCCCAGGAAACTACGCCAGTATTCTGTTTGTGAATTCCAGCTCTGCTTTCAGAACCATCATCCCAAACAATAAATAAACAATAAAACCATCCCCCATCATGAACGTGCCTGAATCCACCTGCAGGTGGATCACAGACTTCCTGACAGACAGGAAGCAGCACGTGAAGATGGGGAAACATGTCTCTGATTCTAGGACTATCAGCACCGGTTTCCCTCAAGGATGCGAATGAGAACAATCTGGAGCTCAACGCGCTGAAGACAGTGGAGATAGTCATGGACATCAGAAAGAGCCCAGCCCCACCTCCTTCCATCATCCAGCATGACTCCCCAGTCGGAAGGAGTCCCCAGCCACTGTGGACTCCTTCCACTTCTTGGGTACCATCATTTCCCAGGACCTCAAGTGGGAGCTGAACATTACTTCCATTACCAAGAAGGCCCAGCAGAGGATTTACTTCCTGCAGCAGTTGAAGAAGTTCCGCCGGCAAAGTCAGTGATGAAGCACTTCTACACCACCATCATTGAGTCCATCCTCACCTGTGGTCTGTCAGGCTGTGGTCAATCAGGACCGAAACCTCTCGCCACAAAAACAACTTCTTCCCATCTGCAGCTAGCCTCATTAACAAGGCCCAGGTTCCCCACACTCCCCCCTTTCAAATAATACAAATGTCTGTGCAGGTCTAATTTTTACTTTATTTCATATCATGCACAAACCTGGCACATTGCACAAATTTTTGTTAATTGTTAATTGTTGTTCTATATTTTTATATTTTGTCAATATATATACATATATATTGACAAAATATAGAAATAGTTGTATTACTTTCTCTATTCTTTTACTATTCTTACATAACTTGAATTTGTTTATTCCATATTTATATATTTTTACATTTAATTATGTCAACTGTATGTTTGTCTACATGTAGCACCTCATCACCAAAGCAAATTCCTCATATGTGTAAAACACTACTTGGCAATAAAGCACCTTCTGATTCTGGTTCTGATCCACCAATGTGTCACTTTGCAAGAAACATAACCCCAATCCACAGCTTCTGCTGGTGAGGGCAACTGAGCCTCAATAAGGTAGCATGTTTTTTGCAGTACTTTAGAAAGTTTTACAAGTCTGTCAATGTTTAGAATATTTAAATATGTATTGAAGCAAAATACTTTCCAAGGCCAAAGTCTAAGCCATGGAGTTTAGTTTATGTATCAGTAGGATTAACACAAGTAGCTAATAGTAAACAAACATCATTAAATGACAGACATGTGAGAACACAAACACAGCATCCACCTGACCAGTGATGACATGTATAGCCGCATGTCATTTCGGTGTCCAGCAAATGATGTGGGCTTTATAGGTCATCAGCAGACTTTCTGGGGAAGACCTGGTGTTACGTCCCGGTGGCATCCAGGGGATGTGGGACTAACAATTTAATGTGTTCCCGGGTTGGGAAGTCAAGCGGCAGAAGCGGGTTTACGTTTAACAGAAATTTTATTATCAGAAAAAAAGCCAAAAAACAAAACGATCTCCACCGGAGATGATTAACAGGGGATTCAACCACAACGGAACCAAGGGAGCGTCTGTTAAAACAAAAGAAAAAAACAAGGTTAGTATAAACTCAAGTCTTCACTGACACGGTTTCACAGTAGTTCGCCAAACACATCTTCACACAATTTCCTCCACACTTCTCCAGGACACTAAGGGCCTGCAGCTGATTAGCTCAATCAGCTGCAGCTGCGCGAAATTTCAGGAACCTGGAGGGAGAGCGCAAAGAGAGAGAGAAACACCCAGAAGAGAGGAAAAAAAACACAACAACCCCAGAACAGGATCTTATGGGACGTAACACCTGGTCTGATTCGGAGAGACGGCATCCATCCCACTTGGGAAGGAGCTGCTCTCATTTCTAGAGATTGGGCCAAGTTTATTAGTGGACCAAATCCATGACAACCCAGAGTTGAGACCAGGCAGAGTCTAATGTGACCCGCGACCCCCTATCAGCGGGCGTCTGATAAGATAAAATTTAGGACTGAACTAAACTCAGGTAAGGTTCTGCAGGGGAACAAGCTGCACCAAAAGCAACAAAACCAGGCTCCGACCAGTACTGTTTATAAAACAATGCTGCTGCATTTAATAGGTAAAAATCAATAGAACACCAGTTAAAAAACTAATAAAAAGAATCAAGAGTTCTCAGTCATTCATAATAAATCTTGAAATAACAATCGCTGGGCAAGCCTTAATCCACCCGGTAATCAGTAGTTCTTTAGAATCCTGTTTCAGTGCCTCGGCCGCCGCCTTCCTTCCACTGCTCGATACCCGTTCCCTCCTCTCCACCGTGGCCAGTAGCCTACGTGATAGAAGGTTCACGGCAGTCACAGAGTTCCACACAATACCTCCTTTACATTAGTCCAGCTTGCGATAGTTAAATTATATATAAAAACTCTAGAATTACACACAAAAAGTGCATGCAAATAAGCAAAAGATCACAACATGCAACAAAACATAAATCTTTCCCAAACCACACACAATAACGTTATACAAGCGGCTATCGGTCCTTCTCTTTCTGTGGCGTGACATACATAACAGTAAGCTATACTTAAACGAAAATAGGACCAGGAGTCTCTGATGCACCGGGCTCGCACCTCCGAATACTAAAAGTTAAAAATACAATTAAAAAGCAACACGTTGTTCACTGGGCACGTTGGAACAGGCAGATAGCAGATACAAGGTGTGGAAGAGCTACTTACAGGGAAGAAGGGCGGAAAGAATTCCGACCCCTCCTCGTGTTCCCGATGGCGTCCTCCCCCACGCACTTCCACAAAGGCCACTTCTTAGTCCAGAGGTTCTGCGACGTCTCCCCTTAAGCTCCAGGCCGCTGCGTCTACCCAAAGGATTTCTCTGCAGTGCCCTGTACACAGGGAGGTCAGCCCGGTGGCAGCTCACCACCACATAGACCTGGTCCTCCCATCTATGGCTCAACTTCCCTCTGCTCCCCCACCTATGATCCCAGACCAGGACCCGCTCTCCTAGCAATAATGGTGCATCTCTTGCAGTTCTGTCATATAGCCTTTTGTTCTTTTCTGCAGCTCTCTTGAGATTCTCATTCACCTTAGCATAGGCATACCCCAGGTGTCCCTCATGTCTGATAACCCAGTCAGCCGTGCCCTGAGACGTCATTGCCCCGTGCCAGTCACCATGTCAATGGGCAACCTCAGATGGCGGCCAAACATCAGGTATGCTGGTGTATACCCTGTAGAGCTATGGACACTATTGTTATATGCATGGGCTAATGCAGCACAGTGTATTACAGTGTAATACAGCCACTGACCCTTTTTGTCTCCCTCTAGGTTGCTTAGCAAGTTCAATAGAGTCTGATTAAAATTTTCACACCCCTCATTCCCTTGCGGGTGATAGGGGGTGGTATGGGTCTTCCTGCACCCATATATATTACACAGTTCTCTAATCAAGTGGGACTCAAAATTTGCACCTTGATCTGAATGGATAGTCTCTGGGCAACCAAAAGGCTGTATCACATGGTCCCACAGGGCCCGGGCTGTCATCAGTGCAGTCTGGTCAGGGGTAGGAATTGCCCATGCATACTTAGTGAACAAATCTGTCGCAACCAGCACC
Source organism: Lepomis macrochirus (assembly GCA_024633595.2). NCBI lineage: Eukaryota > Metazoa > Chordata > Actinopteri > Centrarchiformes > Centrarchidae > Lepomis > Lepomis macrochirus. The sequence goes on along the minus strand of JALXJV020000006.1, from coordinate 27,057,232 downwards.
TGTTGGTACCGGTCAGTGGGGAAGTTCACTGTTAAAAAGTTTACAGCCAAGATGTGCATTGGGGCCTTTGGAACAATCGGGACCAGTGGGGCCTTACCTTCGGGCCGAGTCTTACGGAGTACACACTGGGAGCATGTTCTTGTCCAGGCCAGGACAGTTTCCTCCATACGAGGCCAGAGGAATCTTCTACACAAGAGGTTCAGGTTCCTTTCCACCCCCTGGTGGCCAGTCTCGCCATGGTAAGACCAAGCCCCAAAGAGGCTTGGTCTGGCTTTCAGGCACCACGATCTGTTGGAGAAGCTCAGAGGTTAGTGGATCTCTCACACTACGACACACAACACCGTCTCTCAAAGTCAACTTTTTCCATTGTTGCAATATCTTCTTCTCCAGTTCTGGCAGTCGGGTCCTTTCAGGGGCCCTGGGTAACCCACCTCCATCCAGGTAATTTCTCACCCGTCTCAGCACACAATCCTCGGCTTCCCGTTTGGTGGCACCTTGAATCCGGTGACAGTCTGCAAAGACACTATCCCATTCCCTACCCCATGCTGCTGTGGGGACGCAAATCTTCACAGCTGTGAAACAGTTTTTCCCAACAGGTGAGAATCACATTCATCCCCAACAGTGCTTTCTTAGTCCCCAAACAGTCATCCCTCACAATCACAACCCCCCTGGATGGCACAGTAACCCCCCCAATCTCAAAATCAGCCACCAAGTAACCCACAAAGGGAATGTCTAGTCCATTAGCGGCATGCAGAGTCAGCCACAGGAGGTCGTCAGGGTGCCGCTGCTGTCCTTTAAAAAGTTCGTTACACAAGCTCTCGCTAAACAAGGTGACTTGCGACGCAGTATCTACTATACAATCAACCTCTACACCGTCTACTTTGACTCTGGCTCGGGGACAAGATTTCGCCATAATGGCCTCCTTAAGTGGTTGACTAGGGTCATTCACATGACCCGCTGTGGCCGGCTCAACTAAAAACCCTGTGCTGAATGGTTGCAGAGGGGACAGCCATCTTGGCTCCACTGAAACTTGGGGTAACTTACAGAGTGTCTTGCTACCTGACTCTGCTGTGCTTGCCTACCCGAATAAACCCTGGGCCGATGGGGGTTTTCAGAGGCACTGAATCTACGATTCAGGGTCCTCATCTCTTCTAGCAGTGTTTTTGTGTTATCAGCCAATTGTTCTCTGACCTCTTTGAGGATCTCGTGTTTGAGCTCTTGTTTCCAGTCTTTTACCTTTGCTGGGGTGTCAAGCACGGGCCTCTCAACGTGACAGACCGGTACCGACCATCGTTCCTCTTGGTCCTCCTCCAGGGCCAGCGCCTCACCTTTAACAGCATCGAAGGAAAGGTCAGGATCATTTCTGATCTGGCGCCGTAGCTCTTGTCGAATACGCCCGGCTTGTAATCTGATGACAAACTGGTCCCGGAGGATGAGGTCCCCCTGCCTCAAGCTGTCGTCTCTCTGCCGCAGTCGACCAAACAACTCCCGCAGCTGCAAAGCGAAGGACTTACTTACAGGGAAGGAGGGGGGAACGAATTCCGACCCCTCCTCGTGTTCCCGGTGGTGTCCTCCCCCACGCACTTCCACAAAGGCCACTTCTTACTCCAGAGGTTCTGCGACGTCTCCCCTTAAGCTCTGGGCCACAGCGTCTACCCAAAGGATTTCTCTGCAGTGCGGTTGACTCTCTTCCCGAAGTCTACCTCGGTCCCTGTCTCGTCTTGGTCCACATCGTCTGTGGTTACCACCTTGTCGCTCTGGATTCCTTCTTCTCGTGCCACTGCCGTTCTGGATCTCTTGGCCCACTTCCCCCTGTTCGCATTTCTCCAGTCTCCTTATAAAAGAACACCTGCAACAGATTTCCCACACTGGTAGCCATTCACCACTAATAACGGGTCGTGGACCTACCCTGCTCTGACACTCTCATACACACACTGGTGACACTAACACACTTCTCTGTCCTTCTATTTCAGCAGTTACCCACCCAAAACCTTACGCAGAGTCGCAGTCTAACATACTTCTCTGCACCTCCATTCCAGGTGTTACTTAGTGAAAACCCTATAGTGACGGTGTCTGCACCCGACCATTGAAATTATTCAAATCAAAGGTAAACAGAAGAGGATCTGTGCATAAAACCTCATAAAAATTAAAACCACAAAAGCAACAGTGCAAACGAATAGGAGAGTTAAATGTGGAGTGTTTTCTGATAATATTGCCTAAAGGAATCATATATAAAGTGAAGAGGATTGGTCTGAGCACAGATCCTTGTGGAACTCCATGACTAACTTTGGCATGCATGGAGGACTCATCGTTAACATGTACAAACTGAAATCGATCTGATAAATAAGACTTAAACCAGCTTAGAGCGGTTCCTTTAATGCCAATGAAATGTTCCAGTCTCTGTAATAGGATCTGATGGTCAATGGTATCAAATGCAGCACTAAGATCTAATAAAACCAATACAGAGACCTTTGTCCTTTGTTTGATGCAGTTAGGAGGTCATTAGTAATTTTCAACAGTGCTGTCTCTGTGCTATGATGAGCTCTAAATCCTGACTGAAAATCCTCAAATAAACTATTGCTATGTAGAAATTCACACAGCTGTTTGGCAACTGCTTTCTCCAGGACCTTAGAGAGAAATGGAAGGTTAGATATAGGTCTATAGTTGGCTAAATCACCTGGATCCATGTTGGGCTTTTTCAGAAGAAGTTTAATTACAGCTAGTACTGTGGTACATAGCCTGTTGATAAAGACAGATTGATCACATCTAGTAGAGAAGTACTGACTAAGGGTAAAACTTCTTTAAGCAGCCTAGTTGGGATGGGGTCTTAGAGGCAGGTTGATGGTATAGATGAAGAAATTATTGAAGTTAGTTGGTAAAGACTGAGGGAAGCAAAGCAGTCTAAACATATAACTGGTTTTACAGCTGTTTCTAAGGTTTCTGAGTTTACAGATAAGTCGGTGCCAGTTGGGGGCAGGTCTTGGTGGATTTTGTTTCTAATAGCTAGAATTTTATCATTTAAGAAGCTCATGAAGTCGTAACTACTGAGAGCTATGGGAATACTTGGCTCAATAGAGCTGTGACTCTCTGTCAGCCTGGCTACAGTGCTGAAAAGAAACCTGGGGTTGTTCCTATTTTCCTCTATTAATGACGAGTAGTACGCTGCTTTGGCATTACGGAGGGCTTTCCTATAAGTTTTAAGACTATCTTGCCAAGTTAAACAAGAATTTTCCAGTTTGGTGGAACGCCAATTCCTCTCAAGTTACTGCGATGTTTGCGTTAATTTGCGAGTTTCAGTATTGGAGCTAACCGTCTTTGTTTTAGTATTTACTTTTTTAGAGGGGATACAGAGTCGAGTGTTGTTCGCAGCGAGCCTGCAGCACTATCAACAAGATGATCGACTTGGGAGGGACTGAAATTAGCATAAGAGTCCTCCGTTACTTTGTGACCTGATAGTGAATTTAGAGCTGAAGGAATTGCATCCTTAAATTTAGCTATAGCACTATCAGACAGACATCTTGTATAGAAATTTTTGCCCAATGGAGGGTAGTTCAGCAATACAAGCTCAAAAGTTATCAAACAGTGGTCAGGTAAAGAGGGATTCTGTGGGAACACTATTAAATGTTCAATTTCAATACCATATACCAGAACAAGGTCAAGGGTGTGGTTAAAACAGTGAGTCGGTTCATGAACATTGTGAGAGAAACTTTCATCGTAATGCAGATGATACTCAGTTATATCTATCGATCAAGCCAGATGAAACTCATCAGTTAGTTAAACTTCAAATATGCCTTCAGGATGTTAAAACCTGGATGACCTGTAATTTTCTAATGTTAAACTCAGATAAAAGTGAAGTTTTTGTTCTGGGGCCTAAGCACCTCTGTTACGCATTATCTAAAGATAGTTTCCCTTGATGGCATCGCCCTGGCCTCCAGCACCACTGTGAGAAATCTTGGAGTTAACTTTGATCAGGACATGTCATTTAACTCTCACATTAAGCAAATTTCAAGGACCGCCTTTTTTCTATCCATCCATCCATCGTCAACCGCTTATCCTGCGTACAGGGTTGCGGGGGGGCTGGAGCCTATCCCAGCTGACATTGGGCGAAAGGCGGGGTACACCCTGGACAGGTCGCCAGTCCATCGCAGCCGCCTTTTTTCACCTACGTAATATTGCAAAATCAGGAACATCTTGTTTGAACATCCATTTGTTACTTCTAGGCTGAATTACTGCAATTCCTTATTATCAGGCTCCTCGAAAAAGTCCATTAAGCACCTTCAGCTGATCCAGAATGCTGCAGCACGTGCTCTGACAGCAACCAGCAAAGAGATCATATTTCTCGTGTCTTAGCTTCTCTGCATTGGCTTCCTGTAAAATCCAGAATAGAATTTAAAATCCTTCTTCTCACATACAAAGTGCTCAATGGTCAGGCAACATCTTAGCTTAAAAAGCTCATAGTACCTTACTACGCCACCAGAGCACTGCGCTCCCAGAATGCAGGGTTACTTGTGGTTCCTAGAGTATCCAAAAGTAGAATGGGAGCCACAGCGATCAGCTATCAAGCTCCTCTCCTGTGGAACCAGGTTCCAGTTTGGGTTCAGGAGGCAGACACCGTCTCTACATTTAAGAGTAGGCTTAATACTTTCCTCTTTAATAAAGCTTATAGTTAGGGCTGGCTCAGGTGAGTCCTGAACCATCCCTTAGTTAAGCTGCTATAGGCCTAGACTTCTGGGGAATTTCCCATGATGCACTGAGCTCCTCTCTCCTCTTCTTTCTCTCCCTCTGTATGCAACCACATCCCATTAATGCATGTTACTAACTCAACTTCTTCCCTTTACTATAATCGTGTGCTTTCTCGTCCCTCTCCTCTCTCCTCCTATCACTTCCTGCAGGTGTTTCTGGCTCTGGAGCTGCCGCAAAAACTAAAATAACCTGCTAGAATTACCTCCTCCTAAACCGCAACGTCCGATCAACACCAAATTTGGCACAGACCATCTCTGGACCAACCTCATACAGGCTTGTGCTCCCCAGATCGATATGCGAAAAACTTTTTTGGTTAGAAGCTAACAATTATTGAAGCAAAACGCTAGTAACAGGAACTGATATCATATCTTCGGTTTGGAATGGCCAATCGACACTAAACTTGGAGCACTTATGTGGGACGGCCCCCTGAGGGCCAAAATTTGGTGCTACTGACCCCTAGGTGGCGTTGTTTAACACAAAAAATTAGTTCCTGGATAACCAGATGTCGTATTGACATGAAAGTCGTGCCAAATTGTTCAGCACCATCCCCTGACACCAGGCACCAAAGTTGAGCCTAATGTGCCCATAGGTGGCTCTGTTATTGCAGATTAAAGAAAGATTCACGAAAAAAATGATCTCATTGACTTACATGCATTTTATATCTCCTGTACCACAGGTCCGATTAACACCAAATTTGGGTCAGTTCTTCCCCATGGGCCCCTCATGACACCTGACACATTTGGTGCAATTTGGCCTAAAGGTGGTGCTGTAATCAAAGCTGAAATGCCATGGGAAAGCTCATTGAAATGAATGGGATTTCAAACCATGGCACATTTTACCTAGGTTTGGCATGGCCAATCAACACCAAACTTCGGGACCTTATGCAGCATGACTTCCCGAACGGCTGTATAAAATTTGGTGTCAATCGGCCAAAAGGTGGCGATATTACTCGTATATCAAAAAACACTCCCATTCACATACATTCATTTTATATCTCCATAACCACAGTTCCCATTCATACCAAATTTGGGTCAATTCTCCCTGGGCCCCGGATGACACCTGATGACTTTCACCACGATATTTTAGCGCAGATGTATACCGAATTGCACTGTAGGGGGCAAGAACAAGTCTTCGAACCTGTGTGTGTGCCTACTGTGAAATTACTACATCAAACGTGACGTGCTAACATGGATGCAGCTGTTGCTGCGTTCCATTTACCTCGGAGGTTGGAGCTGGGAATGACGTCACACCTGAGTTGACGGCGTTACAGTTACAACCTCGCTTGGCCAGCTGTTTGTTTACAACTAGCCAGGTTAGTTATTGATTAAAAAACGCATTTTGCGGTATTTACTCACACTAACTGTAGCAACACGTCCACAGACAGCTGTTGGGCAGCAGTTTGTGTACGAACATTTCTGAAGCCGCTGGGTTTGCACCTTGTGCAATGCGGAATTAGTTTACTGTAGGAGTTCTTCCAGTCTCAAGTACCACCTAAACGCAAAGCACACACACAAGTACATCTTATTGAACATGATTTATTTTCATCACCAATTATCATAGTAGAACAGCTTTCTCAAGCAGTTTGTGATGCATTTTGGCTGGCTTGAAACCTGGCTTGAAACCTGTTCGCACACATATTTTAAATGCCTTCGGCAGGATTCAAATGAGACATTTTAATCTAGATTAATCTAGATTATTTTCAAGATTAATCTAGATTAAAAAAAATTTAATCTATGCCCACCACTATTATTATCATTAACACTACTATAAATATCTGTACCATTTTTCATTCAGTCTATAGCAACATTACCTTACCTACTGTCTGTACCTCTATGTGTATACTGTGTAGGCCGCCTCCCTCCCCGCTCTCTCTCTCTCTCTTTCTCTCTGTTGCTCTCTTGCCCTCTCTCTCGCTCTCTTTCTCTCTCTCTCTCTCTCTTTCTCTGCTCACCCTGAGCCATGGTTCTGCTCGAGGTTTCTGCCTCTTAAAAGGAAGTTTTTCCTTGCCTGTGTCGCCTATTGCATACTCTTGGTGGGAATTGTTGGGCTTCTGTAAATAACATCACAAAGTACGGTCTAGAACTGCTCTTTTATGAAAAGCGCTGTGGGATAACTGTTGTTGTGATTTGGTGCTATATAAATAAAATTGAATTGAAAATTGAAATCCAAAAAACAAGTAAAACAGTTATTTAAAACATAAGAATGACAGTTACCAATAAAAACCTATTTTCTAAGGAGACAAGTTTTAATAATAATGTATTTAGAAAAAATAGCTTAAGTTATTAGCAGATTTTATCAAAACTCCTTTAACCCTGATGCATCATGGGAATTCTGAGGGAGGGACGAAGGCTGTGTGTGTGCAATTCACACTGGAAGCCTCTCAGAAGAATTTCAGCAGTACCATGTACAGTATTTAATTTTGAGAATTGACTGATCAGCTCCTGATCGGTCAATTTTCCCCCAATTTTCCAGCTCAGACAGGCTTAGTGGACTTTCGGAGTGAGCACGCGGTCATGTCAACGTTGTTTAAATTACTTGGTAGCAGGTGTATTCAATGTGTATTCTTCAGACCTTGTCCTCTTTGGCTGTTTCTCAGCCATCTCCATCATTTTTCTGGACAGTGCCTAGAGCCCATTCACGAGTCCGGCAATTTCAAATGTAACGATGTTAACAACTTTCTCCCCCACTGCTCATGTGTATAGCCAAGTGCAAGCACAACTGCTGCTGCTGATTGGCTGGACCAATGTTGTGGGAAAGGACCACACCACTTTCTTTGTTTTCCATTTACAGAGTCAGAGCTGTGTCGGAAAACTATACTTTTTTCAGAGCACACACAACACGGAGAGCTAGTGAACTATTTCACTACAAATTTAACAAAACATATATTAAATTAAAATTGCTTGCTATCCCTTTAAAGGGGTATTACAGAGTTTCAGCGGCCACTAGCTGTGCGGTTTTGAGATTGCAACCAGGTGTGTGCCCGTGCGTGCATTGCTTATATACAGTTTATGTTCTCCACCTGTATTTTTCTCAGGCCTGCCTCACTACCTGCTAGGCGAGAATTATGACACGTTGCACAAAGTGACGTAACCTGGTTACAGAAGTAAAGGCTGGACTACGATCGATCTTTTTTCAGGCAGTTCTGGAGAAGTGTTTTCTGTGCGATTTGGTAACTCCCTTTGGGGTGGACTTTGGCCACTTTGCAAACCTATTACATGCACAAAAAAGATATATAACACTTATAAGGATATGGATAAAGCCAAAAAGCATATTCTGACCTCTTTAAGACACATCTCATGACTATTTCTAAAAGAGCCAAGCTCAGAACCTAGCAGTTGTTGGTGCAGATTTAGTTTATTTTGCCTAATTTGATAGCAGTGAGTAATTAATTAATTAAGTTCACCAACACATCATAAAAATTGCTGTACAAACAAAAGAAATGTACTAGTTAAACTTAAGTTTAGTCCAGGACAGATGTGTGTTTACATATTCAACGTTTAAATATAAGGTTATAGACAAAATTGCAAATTACTGCCATACAGAAGAAAAATGCCTACATGTTTTTGCAGAAGTTATAGTGATCACACACACTCAGATCTGTGTCTATGTAAAACATGGACAAGTTAGTGATGCCATCCTAAAACCATGTTATATGAACCCAACTCTGCTAAGCCAACTGCTGGTCTGGCTGCTCACATTCATACTTATCCTCGCTGTGAACAGTCTTCCACACTTACTATATATGTGCCAGCAAATTAATGCAGACACAAAGTGAACATGTAAAGACCCTGGGTTCAACAAGCTGGGAATGTGTTTTTTTCTCAGTGACAGAATAGTTCTCTGGTTTTATCTCCAGAACAACCATTACAGCCAAAGTGCCTTTGACCAAGATAATTAAGAGGCCCTCCCCTATAGGGCAAAAGTAAAGTATATCAATAAAGTATAGTGGGCTAATTAGTTTACACTCCGTCAACCTTTTCACAATCAGAACATCCTTTGCTCCGAACCAAAGCCCTCAAATCCAGTCAAGGAGCCTGTTTTAAATGGAATGTGTCAAAACAAGATGTCTTTTTGTTTGTTTTGTCTTATCATAACTGAGGCTGACTAAATAAGTCAGCTATTCATAGGAAACAGATTTTCCTCCTTATGCATTTAACAATGAAGCATTTCAGACATTTAAGACATCAAGTTATAAATATTTGCATATCAGATGAAACTCTTAAAAGACGCTTTCAATTTTCTGTGCCTCAGATATAAAGCAAGCCAAAGCTGACAGGAATAGTGCACTGGTACTAATATTAAAATAATCTTATGCGTGTGTGTGTGTGTGTGTCTATGTGTAAGCTAATAGACATCAGTGTCACATTATTAAAATAACAGTTTATTTATGACCATACAGATGGTGTTTGTTTTAATCTGTGTAGAATACCAATTGAATTATTTTAGTGTCATACAGAAAACATCTAAAGATTATTTTTATTATTTGTTAAGGAATAATTTAGGGGGGATATTTGCTGTTTGTAGCAATATTCTTCTTCACATTCACACACTGTTCAACACAGTGCAGGCCCCTGTACTGTTTTGCTGTTGGCAACTGAGATGCACCACTGGAGCAGGTGGGAGTTTTGGTGCCCTGCTGAATAGCATCTCAGCAGTTATTGTTGGGGCGTTGAATTTATGCCCTACTATTTTCCCAGACTGTGCACATGAATTAATGACCTTCAGTTGACAAGTGCTGCTGCCACTAGTGCACCCATGTTTAAAGTTGAACATTGTTTCTTCTGTGCAAATTTAAATAAATGTATATAAATGTCCTCCAAAATGAATATAGAAGATATTTTCAAGATATTTCTACTTGCAGCTTTGAAACTCACATGTTTACTTACTCTTATTTAATCATAAGTTTGTTTTGTCACAGGTCAGGTTAGAGAAATGATATGTTGTTACGTCCATGGGAATTAATTAACACTAAGCGTTGTGGCTATAACAGCTACTAACTAATTGGCACATATAGTGCCAATGGTGGCCAGTGTCCAAAAGGATGAAACTGCAGTGAGCTTGATTCTTCTCCTGTTGCATCACTTTCCTCGACCTGTCGTGGCAAGAGCTTATCCCAGTATTTGCTTCAGTTGATTTAGCTTAACATGTGAACACAGACAGAAAATTAAGCCAGATTACTTAAGGGATGAGGGTTATTATTCATTGTCCATCATGTTCTTAACAAAAGGAGGTTTTCACTACTCCACTGCACCCCAGTTCTCTTGTGTTTTTGATTCCCTCCTCCTTTTCTTGCTCTTTCTTTTTTGGCATCTACCCCTGACAGGCTCATATTAGATTAGAGACCATGCCATTCAGCAATCAATCAATTGGACAATGACAACCATGTGACTGTGACACTATGCAGAAAATCATGTAGGATAGCAACAATCATTGTATTGACATGAGTGGCTGATTTATTACCATAAAATAAATGTTATATGATTGCAAGAGTTTGAGCTAGCACATGGGATTTATACCCAATTACAGTATTTCCAATGATAGTTGAATGAAGAATGACAGGGCATTTTTCAAATGTACATATAAATGTGAGAGTTTTATATAAAACAGGAAAAAAAATCTGTGATCACCTTGTTCTCACAGAGAAATAAATGCACACACATTGATGTACACTCACACACATTGTTCAATATGTGACGATGTCCTCTCTCAAAAGAGAACATGAGCTTATAACAGGCCCTGAATCACTGAAGTGAGGACGTCTGGCTCTGTGAATTACACTGGCCTTGTTGTTTCTGAATCGGCTGAAGCCTGTTGGGACTGACTTAGAGTAATGCCTTGCCCCATATCTCCCTCAGCACTCAGCCAAATGCAGCTACGCAACAGCAGCCCCACTTAATGTGATCTTCCTTGGCTTTCTGAGGTGGAAGTGGCAGAGAGATAAAGGGCAAAGAAAGAGTCAGTTGACTCATTGATGCACACACACTCGACAATGCACACTCCAAAAATAGTTGGTGGGTTTATATGTGTGTGTACATGCAGCTCACATGTGAGTCTCTGCAGGCTTGAGCATCTTGTATCTCAAGATTTCTCTCCTTCAGTTCCTAAATAAAGCCTGCTCAGTGAAGTGGATGAAGAACACAAGAGAATCAATCATACAATTATCCAGATTTCCTCTGTCACTTCAAACGGAGAAGAACTGACCATTGTATTGGTGTGGGGGTGGGTGAGCGTGACAGTTTTCATCAGCACAAACTTTGTTTTAATAGACAATATAGTGCTGTCAATCCCCTTGGTTGGCAGTCAGTGGCAAAAGTGTGAGGGTGAAGCAAAAAGAGAGAAATAGCAGAAAGAGATCTCTGGAAGAGTGGAGTGGAGAAAATTAAAAAGTTGCTCTCAAACATAAAACTCTTGAAAGTCTTACACAGCATCTTACACCACTTTTTGCCTTGCGGTTCAGTGCACTCTGTATATGTGTTTGCATTTTAACAGGATCAAATTAGATCTGTGTCAACAATACAAAAGCCTTCTCTGGTGTTTAAATAAGTACATACTGTACAATAATATGTAATAAGCAGTGAAAAAAACTGCATGATTTCAAATAAGAAATTCACTTTCTTCATACAGTGTGTTACTTTCCACTCCTTTTGTACACATACAGTTGCATGTACTGTAAATACCAGGGGTGAGAAAAGTTTCTTTAGTATGAAGCTTCTTAAAACGGTGCCCTTGGGTGAGAGACATGTTCTGCTTACTGATCACATCGGAAAGAATCATAAAACCTGACTCTATCTATTTCTGCTCTTTCAGATGAAGCTTGGGTTCTACATCATTAACCAGCTAGCCTTCTGGTATTGATCACCTCGTGATCCTGAAATAGTCACAACATTCTCACACTAACAAAAATACATAGGGGAGTTGATTTCCCTATACCTACAGTATACTGCTGCGTAAGCTCTATGGAGTCTAGTGAGCTCTCAAAGTGTGACTCACATTCATCAGCTTGTCGGGTGTGGTAGATTTTAGCACAGCGCTGCCTCAGACCTAAGCATTTTCCTATTTCGATGTTAATCTGTGTTAACAGACGGCGTGTATAAAGTTTTTCTCTAAAGCCTTCAAATTAGAGTGCTGAAACAATTATAGTTGTAACTTCATTAGGCATAGAAAAGTACAAAATAATTCAACACATACCTAAATGACAGATTAGGTCAACTGACAATGAGTCCCACTTGGCTGTATATGGCCATTTGAAAGTATCAGCAACAGGCGGAGCAGACCTTAAGTGCATTGCATAATCACGTGACATAAGTTATTGACGTTAAACATTTGGTTAATATTTTGAAACTGCTGCAGTTTGGTTAGGTTAAGGTCACATAACTATTTGGTTAGGTTTTTACAGGAATCTGTTTGTGTGTCTGTATTCCGATTATGTTGAGAACCGTTCATCCAATGAGCCTTATACGTGGCGGGTGTGTTGTTGCAAACCTAAGGGAGTACAGTGTCAGCACAGCGCAAGCCGCTCTGCTCTGCGAGGTCGGGGTACTGTGCTGTTTATACTGTAGGTAAAACTAATGAGATAAACATTTTGAACAAGCGCAGGGAGGCGTCACATCGGCCCCTTTGAACGGGAACTGCACTAGTTACATAAATCATGTGTAGTAAGTGATGTAAGAAACGCAATGTCACAAATATAACGTTATGTAACTACAACTTTAAAGCTAAGGAAGGCAAGGTTGGAAAAACTAGCAAGAGACAACTAGAATTTGAAAGTATCCAACAGAAAAAATCCCACTACTAGAGTTCTGCCTCTAGGCCTGAGGTCTCTAGCTCAATTCAATTGAATTCATTTTGTTTGTATAGCGCCAAATCACAACAACAGCTCTACTTCAGTCCTGCTTCCAGGTTCGTCCGTCTCCAGTTCCACCCTGTCCCGCCCACGGGTCATCAACCTGAGGTCTCCTGCTCTGCTCCTGTCCAGCTGGGCATCCTCAGCTCCCCATACCCTTGCCCCTGGATCCCTCCTCACACACTGGTTCGTAGTGGACATCTTTGTGTCATGTTGAGTGTTCCTGTTTCCTTGCTGAGCCTAGACTTGGATTTTTTAAATGAATTTTGCCTTTTGAGCCTGTGTTATTAGAGCATTATTTGCCTTTTCTCCTGTGGATCTCCTGTGGATCTGTCAAACCATAGAGTTTTTGACTAAACGTAAGTTTGTTTTATTTTAAATAAATGCTCTTAATTGTACCTGCTCCGCCTGAGTTTTCTGCATTTGGGTCAACATCACTGTTTATTCTGTGTCTGCACTAAGACAACATGAAATAGGTTGCTTGCACCAATGACCAAATCGTCTATACGTGTTTTTTAAATAAATTTATTTTGATATTTTGTTATTATGAATACATAACAGAAATATTATGAATGTATATATTATGATTAGATAACCATTGAAGATAATTATATTGCTCATAAATAAATATTATGTTACGTAATGTTATAATCCTTAAAGTCACTGATCATAATTTTTCTATTTACAGTAGATCACATTACTAATTAGATGTGAAAAGGTTCATACTCATAAACCCAGAGGGAATTGTCACCTGACTTTGCAGTACCCCTCAGCTCTTTTTTTTAGCTGCCCACAACTTTACTGTTTTGGTTCAGTCTCACTGCTCTTATCTACATTGTTTCCAGATGCAGCAGGCAGCTGTTTTCCGTTTAAAAAATAGCTCTAAAAACCAATTGCGTGTACCACCCCAGCACCAAACCACAGACAGAACAAGTTAGCAACTATGTTTCTCCAACATAATGGAGAAATTAGTAGCTGAAGAGCCAGGTATTTCAGCCAGGGGCTGAGAACAAAAATCTAAGTTAATAATAAAAGTTCACTAAGATGACAGGATGTCAATGTTATGTTCACAGCTTATTTCATTTTAAATGATATAAAATGATTTATTAATTAATATATTACATTCTATTTCTTAATAGTATCTGTGGCATATCTTGCATATCTTAGGGCAATAGCCATTCAGCATATTTATATTCAGTAATTACCTCTCTTTGTGATCTCTTGTCATGGGAAACAGGCTGAGTGCAGACTTAGGTGTTGACCCAAATGCAGATAATATGAGCAGGGGTGCAGTGCAGAAAATATTCATTACCTCAAAACTTCACTTAAACAGGCTTTCACGGAAGCTCGAGGCAAGAGTCCAAACAAATGTAACTCAACAGAAACATAAATGGCAGTCAAAATCAAACAGACAGAGACTATGATGAAACAGTAGACAAGACCTAAATAATAACAAACACAGAAGTACACAGACCAGGAGTAACACTAGGACATGAACTAAGGCACAGGACTAGTAACTTAGGCAAAGAACTAAAATGCAGGACTGAAAACTAAGAAAAGAGACAGATACAGAGACAGATACAATTAAACTTAACATGCAAACGAACAAAAGACTACAGCTGGCTACAAAACACAAAACCCTAAACATGACAAGATCAAATAAAGCTTACAGAAACACAGAACCCAAGCAAAAAACAGCAAAACATGAACACAAACCATTGGTATTAACAAAGTCCTCCATTCTCATGCGGAATTCAAATTTCCTCCACATGCGTAAGAGATTCACAGGAAACAATGCAGGAATTTACTTCAGCATTACTCTTAGTAATTGTCTCATTTGCCTCAACATCAATTTAATTGATAGAAGCCTCTATGTTAACTGATAATTCTCAGCTGTATTGGAACTGTGTTAAGTTACAGCTAAGGCAATCCAAGCCACTTTCTGCTGCTGCTGTTTCACATTAAGCAGTAAAGTGGCAAGTCACATGGTGTCCTTTCTAGTGAAGCAGCCAAAGGAAATGCTGTGCATTTGTCACCAAAGTTAGCGCCTCACAGATGCATCTACTAAACAAAATATGGGCGTTTTTGGCAATTATTACAAGCCGATCATGTATTACTTTCAAGGGATTAATGTAATAGGAGGAAACAACCACAGTGAGCTGTTAAATAAGGAGCTGCAGGCGAAGGGCTGCTACTACAGTTGTTGCTAACTGCCTGATGGAAAAATGCAAATTATTGATTATGGTTTTTTTTATTAAAACAACAATGCAATGAGTCCTCTCAACCCTCAGTTTATTTGGCTGCATTGCAAACAGAAATGCACGTTGCTCTTTTGACACCAATATATATAATATATATAATATATAAGTGTCAATAATAAAGGTTATTTCCATATTTCCAACTGAGCTGTGGCATCCCAGTAAAACAGTAAAACACACTTGCTGTCGACACCACTAATCAAAGGGGTCACCATTAACCAGGACTGAAATCTTCAAGATCATAGCTTCATTGGGTTTGTATTAGTGGTGGGCATAGATTATTTTTTTAATCTAGATCTCACTGAAATCTTGAAATTAATCTAGATTAATCTAGATTAAAATGGCTCATTTGAATTCTGCCAAAGGCATTCAGAATATGTGTGTGAACGGGTTTCAAGCCAGGTTTCAAGCCAGGTTTCAAGCCAGGTGGCTCATCAGACCAGGGGCTCATCTCCTGTTTCCAAAATGCATCACAAACTGCTTGAGAAAGCTGTTCTACTATGATAATTGGTGATGAAAATAAATCATGTTCAATAAGATGTACTTGTGTGTAGCGTTTGATGTGCTTTGCGTTTAGGTGGTACTTGAGACTGGAAGAACTCCTACAGTAAACTAATTCCGCATTGCACAAGGTGCAAACAACCTTAGTCTTGTCGAATTTTCCATTGGGAAGCTTCCCAGAAGCAAACCTGGCGGCTTCAGAAATGTTCGTACACAAAGTGTTGTCCAACAGCTGTCTGTGGACGTGTTGCTACAGTTAGTGAGTAAATACCGCACAATGCGTTTTTTAATCAACCGGCGTATCAATAACTAACCTGGCTAGTTGTAAACAAACAGCTGGCCGAGCGAGGTTGTAACTGGAACGCAGTCAACTCGGGTGTGACATCACTCCCAGCTTCGACCTCCGAGGTAAATGGAACGCAGCAACAGCTGCATCCATGTTAGCACGTCACGTTTGATGTGGTAATTTCACAGTAGGCATACACACAGGTTCGAAGACTTGTTCTCGCCCCCTACAGTGCAATTCGGCTAGGTATACATCCGCGCTAAAATATCAAAGTCATCATAGCTTGTGTAGTATAGACCCAGCTCCCAACCCAACTTTGAGAATAGATTAAGATATTTTTTTTATCGCCCGATAAGAGTCTCACGTTAACGCAGCACGTTAACGCCGATAACGGCCTACCACTAGTTTGTATACATATGAAAAGATTAACATGACAGGGCCTCCAATAGAGTTTTTATTTTGCAAAGATGAAATTCAAATTTAGGTTTTTGACATACTGTAGCAGGCAACAGTTAGAGGATCAACCTATCTTTGCCTCCACCTTGTGCTCCGTCTCAATGTCAGTGTTACCTTATTTCTGTGAAGATCTGCGCCGATTCATATCTTTGGTCTCCTTAGCAGGCAATCCAAAGCATTAACTATGTTCTGTTAAAGGCCTGTTTTGTGTTTGTTTGTGCAGGGAATGATTGATCACAGGCGGAGAGGGGACAGCAGAGTAGGGACAGCCTAGTGATATAAATCACATCTGATAGAGGGCACATAGATAATTGGTTGTCTGGCCCTATAGTCACGAGGAGCGGGCTACTATCTTCTAGAGGGAGATAAACTAGAGGGCAGCACACAATGATAACAACATGCTTGACTGTCAACAGATGAGATGCAAAATTACCCCCCTCCCATCTCCCCCCTCCCAACCGTTGTTACTCTGTGCCTTTCTCCTGCCCTGTTATTGTTCGAAAGAGAAGTGGAGAGGTTAAGTGGATTGAAAATCTGTTGGCGGAATGTTTCTGTTTATTCTCCTTGCTGCCCTATTTCCAAAAGCATTTCAGCAGCGGTCATCTGTGAATAGATTTACTGTGGGTGACCATGATACAGTCTGATCAATACAAAGGCATCATCAAGGACTTCTTACAGCCACACTAGTTGACGCTCTACCAAGATTCCCTCTCAGTCTCACTTTCTCCCTCTCCTTCTCTCACATCCTGTCCCCTTCTCCATTCCCTCACACTTTTCAGGAGGGGTGCCCGCCTCACTCAGCAGTTTTAGAGATAAAAGGAATGTCCATGTTCATCTGACACACAGAGAGCCAGTCTTGATTAAATAGCCTGACAATGCGCCAAATGTATTGCACTGTTGCCAGGGAGACGAAACTGACCTTGGGTGTTGCGTTGTGCGTCAAGAGTTTCCAAGAAGATACTGAGTGCATGTTCCAGTGAGGGAAAGGACAAAATATGCAGCACTTCAAAGGAGAAGAAGATGGCTATTTTTTTGAAAGTGTGAATTTAGAGATGAAATGTATAACTTCTCACTGACCAGAATCCCTCATAAAAAGAATTCAGCTGAATTTGCCATCTTGATTATTAGTGTTGTGCTGTTTGTCTCTTACCACTAGTAAATACAAATAATTTAAAGGTTGAAACATGGCCTTCTATGTCGTTGTCTTTTTTCCATTTACAATCTGTCCAAGATGCTTTGGACTCCACTTTCAGCAAAAGGTGAATAATAGCACTAGGATTACTAGAGCAGCAGTGCAGAATGCAATGCACTTACTGCATAAAAATGCAATTCATATATGTGTGTATCGGATTAAATATTTCCTGAGCCCATAGTGAAATAATAGAGAGTGAATGCAAAGGAACAAGACATGTCCTGAACTTCTGATGTAGGTTTTGCATCTTTATTTTTCCTTTTTATTTTATTTTCAAAGCTATATTTGAAAAAATGACTAAGATGAGCTTTGCATCACATTAACAAGATATTTTTTAAAGTATCTGAGCATGAGGCAAAACATTTTTACACTTGTGAAAATGAGGATTTTGGGTGCCACAAAGAATTTACCAGCCATGTCAGATCCATCACCTTAAGTAATGCAGCAGATTAACATAAATGCAGTGTCTATACAGATTTATTTGCATGAGATCTTTGTTGTACCTCATCTGTCAGAGTGCACATGTGACAAAAGCTAGACGGACTAACGTAGCATTAGGGAAGCTCTGCATGTTTTCCATTTCTATCCAATTTCTCACATTGAAAAAAATACAGTTAGCCCCTAAGTTGTGTGGAATTAGAACAAACAGAGAAAACAGATGCAGCAGTCGTCTCTTAAATAAGAGCTTCTCTCTCTCTGGAGTCCTTTGTGCAGCTGAGGTTTTTGTTGTTCCCCGGGCTTTTGATAAGGCCTCCTGCTCTTCCTTAGCCAAATCTGGAACCTCACCACAGGGTCCTCAGGTGGGAGTAGACTCACCTGCTGCTCTGTGTGCCCATTTTATCATGTGGATACACACATACAGAGAGAGAGAGCAACAGAGAGACACACAGACATTTTGACTCACATTGTTGTTCAATTTATCCATACATCGATCTCCAGGGGCCCCACTGGACTCAGGTGTTGTATTTCACTGATTGCTCCAGTATAAGCATTAAGCAGTGTCTTTTGAGTCCTAATATTAAAACAATTAAGCATGGGAACAAACATGGGGTACTCAAGCTCACAAATGAACACACACACCACAAGGGAGAACAAAGCCAAAATATATTGCCACACTTACTAGTAGGTATTTCTTTCTTTGTGAGAGGAAATGCATGGTGGATAGGCCCATGTATTAAGATTGCTAGATGGTTGCAGTGTCAGCTGCAGGGGAGGAGGAGGAGGGGGAGGAGGAGGAGGAGGAGGGGGAGGAGGAGGCCTTGATTATTGTCATTCACATCACACCGTGCCTCTATGTGTGCCGGCTAATTGATGGGGTTTTTCCTCTTGATTTCTTTGGGGGAAACAATCCAGCAGATGTACATTCATTTACGATGAGGAGATTGCTTCCATTGCCGTCATTGTCCATCCATTACCATTCCACCGGCACCAGAGAAACAAGCACAAGCACAATATCTTCCACAGGTAATGGGCTCTTGTTTGTTTCTATTGTGTTGTTGTTTTCTTGACTTGTCAGGTTTGTTATGACAAATAGAATATGAGCCGTGTTTTAGCTATTTGGTGCATTTCCGTGTAAAGAAATGTGATGGTGTTCCTCAGTTTATTAATTGCAAACTTGCAAGCTTCCTGCTGCTGTTTTGACATGTTTTCTTTCTTACTGAGAGCAAAATTGCATACTGTAGAATTAGAAAACAAAAATCTACAATAAACTGCTTAATTCATTACAAGTACTATATAAAATGTAAAAAAACCTTTTTTTATTAACTAACAAATTGACTTTCTATTTTTAAATCATAAATGTGTTGTATTAGATCATAAAATCTACACATAATTCACTTCAGTAATAAAATTAAGCATATGTCATATGTTGTTACAAAATGTTACAACTGCCTGTTTATGTGTACGCTTTCACTGACACATATGAGCATCTTTACAGCTCCTATCCTTGGGGCCATATCGATCTTGCCCAGGTAAGTCTTCACATGAATAATCAAGCCCAGCTACCATCAGCCTTTCCTAATCAATAGCTATTTCGACAACAGGGCCGCAGAGCAACAATTCATTATAAATGAAAAGCCACAATATGTACATCTGACCTCTTTGTTATGACAATGCCCATCTGATCATGATCATAACAATAGCTAGAATCGATCCTTGCCAAGTTCATAAAGAGGTGAGTCTGGATATGCCAATTAACTGAATCAAGATAACAGCCCCCTTACTGTAGTTTTATTGCCAAGGGATTGCATGATCTATGTCAGTAGCAGAAATGCTGAAGTATCGGAAAACATTGTACAACCTTGGCTGTCCCTAAAGCTGTAGTCATCCCCATTCCAATGTTGAATGGTCAAATTGAGGTTAATCACAAAGTGATGTGCAGTGAAGTGTGCGTGTGTGTGTGTGTGCATGTGCGCGTGTGACAACATGCATCAACAAGTTGACTTCTTTTTCTGGGACTTATCTGCCAAGTCTCTGCTTAGTCTAAAGCACAGTCCTGTTGCTGGTCTTCCATAGCAGTCTTTTACAAAAGTTTCCCAGAGTTTCATCATCGTTGGTACCAACTCTTAAACAATTGCATGAATATAACTACTGTGGTTGTGTGCAGACATTTAGAGGGGCACAACCTGAAGTTAACCAACTGAGATACTCCACAAATACCACATTCTTTGAATACATAACCCACAATCCTCCTAAATAATATGGAAGGAAAAGTTCTAACAATGGCACATCTCTATTATTATCAGTGGCGGTGGCTGGAGTGGTAGGATAAGACTGAAATCACAACAAAGATAGCTTTTGCCAGCTCCTGTGTTTATAAATGCACAAATCTTAAGTTAGCAACATTTAGAAAGTCACATATAGTACTCAATTACAGAATAAAAAAACAGCATTAATATGTTAATCCTGACGACAATGTTAGACACAAATAATAAAAATATATTGTTTCAACAGTCTGACAGCTCAGATTTGTCTATCTGAACAGGACTTGAATAAAACTGCATGGACACTTGAGTTTGTTCACTTTGCAACGGAGAAACCAAAATGCTGGCTGCAGGGTGCTTTTATTTGTTCCATGTACAAATAGAAGCAAACATGCAGGCTCAACCACATAACAAGTTATGTTTTCAGATCATCTGGATTTCTTGTATGCCGGTGGTTCATTCATTTAGAATGCAGACAAATAACAAAGGTAAGTACAAATATTTGGCTAAAGCTTCCCTTATTGTGCAGGCTCAATGATCTCCAAAATGTAACCTTGATTAAAACAGGTAGGTAGGATCAGGTGAAAATAATTAAAACTGTCATAAATATCAGGAAGCAGGCAGAGCAGATTTCCAAAGAAAAACTGAGCCATTAGGTCCTTTTCACAGCAGACACGTCATAGCAAAAAAAGCAAAAGTGTAACTAGCAATTGCTAAATTCCATTCATGTGAGCCAGGGTGCACAAACCAGTGCGCGTTGGCTCACTTACTGGGAGACTTCAAGTGAATAGAGTCATCAATAATGCTGTTAAAAACACCTGTGCTTTCCCTGCTAAAACAAGTCCGTCATGCCTGCCATGAAAAATGCCTCATACAAAGACTACCTAGATCAGTGTGTCCATGTGTCAAAATAGTTTCATTATAAGATTTGATCATGAATGTTGAGATTCACAAAATGCACAACAATGTACATAACTTCAGGTCTATAAGAAATGAATACATTTAATTCTTCAGTGAAGCCTCTTGGTGACACTGAATTAAGCCTGTATATCAAGAGAACCTCTCTTTGGAGAACTTTCCTCTCAAAGTTGTCTCCCCTGCTGGCTGCCATTACTTTTCCTATCCCAATTCACCATCGTTCTTTAATTGTCTTCAACTTAATAGCTTTCAGTATTTGAATTTCTATCACATTTTGTTAAAGTGGTCACCAGGCAGTTAAAAGTATAAATGGGCATGTATAGTAAATGTCCATTGCAGCTACCTGGTTTGATGAAGCATTTAAATGTATATCATTGTGTTTCTTCCGTCCCACCCCTGTGTTTTATCCGTCCCGCACAGTAGGGACGAATGAAACAATGTGCACCTTTCCTTCAAAGTGAAATTATACTGAAGTCCCCAGAAACATTTTGATAACTGTGCCTGCAAGTTTCTTATATCATAAGTTTAGTTTATATTATTTGAAAGTATTTGAAGTATGTAACTGTAGAATAAGTTTTGTGATTAATGTGTACAGAAAAAAATATATGTTTGTGTTGGCTGCAGAGGATTTTTGAACACCATCATCATCTATTGTATGAATTGACTCAAAAACCACAAAAAGGAGTTGCTCGACAGACTGGTACAATTTTTTCCAATGTAACAACTCGGGCATAAAATGTTTTTATATATGACTGACAAGCCCTAATCAAACTGTTGACAGCTCTAAATAGACTGAAAAACCAATATGTTTTACATTCCTAATACTAGTGGTAATGATTAACAACAGAAGCAAAATAAAATTCTCCAAAACCATCATAGTTTCACTGTCACCAACTGTATTTTGTTCCAAATAAACCATTAATTCACAGAGTTAAATGTGAAAATATTCTAGCGCCACTAGCTGTTACTCCCTCTCTGATGCCCAAAATCCTTCTTACTTCTCTCCCGCTAGATGCCTCGCCTGTCCCCGCCTGAAACCACTGTCATCCCCGGAGTCAGAGTCTTGATCAGAGCTGCTGTAAATCACCTCAGTACTGTGTTCCCTGTCGTCAAACTGGACTGTCCCAAACTGTTCGGTCCCAGTCAAGCAGTGACCATTGGGAGGCTGGTGAGCCAGGTTCCATTGTCGGCTTGCCTGGCTCAGTCAACTAATAATATCTCTGCGTTAGCTTCACGGCTATCTGAGCTAACAAGCTAATGGCAGTTGGCAGCAATTGTGACCTGATAAATGATATGTATGAATTCGACATGTAGGAACTAGTCTCGCTTCTTACACATTGCACCTTTAAGCAGTTCGCTATTAATGTAAAAAAAAAAAAAAAAACATATTCCGTATTTTGTATTTGTTTGTATTACTGTATGAAAATAGGCATGAAAATGGAGTCATGGGTGATGTGAGAGGTTATTTTCAGGCTCAGGGTCCAAGGACATATGAGAGGCTAGATGTGTGATCTCTCTCTCTCTCTCTCTCTCTCTCTCTCTTTCCTTTTCAAGCCAAATTTGTTTTTTCTGCCTCACACACACCCTACACTTCTTGCTCAACCAGAAAAGGCCTACAACTAGTGTTTCAGACTTGCACACCATATAATGCAATTTTATTCAGTTACAATTTTACTGTGTGGTCTCCTTTTTATGGCAATTCAGGCAGATTGTAGCAACCTCTACGCTATAAAACTTTACTATGACTGATAAATCAGTATTCATGGCATTGAAGATATTCCAAATTATAACCAGCTACTAGTGGATAGAGTATACAGGGTAACATTTGCATGATACACAAGGCAATTCCCAAGTGTTGTGCTCTTTATGCCAACACAGTATAATTTTGCAAAATAACAAGCCATTGTAATTCCACTCAAATAACTTTTCCTCAGAAAATTATTTCTTGTTTTTGTTGTTTGCCCTCTCCAATTTCCCCCTTGGTTGCTCACCATCACAGGCACATCCAAAAAAGCACTGCCACACACACATACGTTGTCTTGAGCTCTAGTTAATTATTTTCTGTATTTGACTAAGTATTATTTGTGAGCTCAGTATTGCTGTGAGTGAACCAAAATGTAAAGTAAAAACTGTTGTTTTGTTGCAGTTGTTGTTGTTGTTGTTCCTGTCCACTATTAGGTCCTGACAAATTGAAACAGAATAGCACCCACTTTTGGGTCATATGCGTCGCCCCTCAATATAAACTGGTGAGAGGGAAGGGTGAGGACAGAAGCTGTTGTGAAACTACACCACAGCGACACTCCCTGAAGGCCTTCTCAGCAGACTTTGGCCACATAAATGGAATATTCTGGGAGGTGAGGGCACCAAGGGTGGCTGCCACAGAACTGTAGCTCTGTAGACCTTGGCATATCTGGATGCTGCCTGCAGTGACAATGAACCCGATGACACCTCAGAGACATAGAACTTACTTCTTCACCTTGCCAAACAGCTGGTTCTCCAGCTGTCTTTGGAGGACACGCCACACATGTTGCATCATGTTCCTGCTTGGACTTGGAAAATATCAGAGTGATCCGCAGATATTCATAGTGATCACTTGGTGTATTACAGGCAGTTCTCAGAGTCCAGCTCTTAGACTGGAATGAAAACAGGAGACACACAGATGTACTAAATAGCAAAGTAATTTATTTACAATAAAACAACAAAATAATCAAAGCAAATAAGTGGGATGAACCTATAATGTCAGTAGTATAGGGAGTGGATGGGTGAACATGTGCTGCCTAAGTGTTGTACTGTAAAAACAAAGGTGTGTCTGGAGAGGAGATCTACCATAGGACTGGCTGCTGTTCTGGCTTATATGCATGCGGCACCCTGGGCTCAGGTGTATCTCATGCCACTTATTAACCCTCAGATAGGTCTGCAGCCATGGAGACAGAAAACACAGCAACAGCAGAGCACACCAAGTGGAGGGGCCGTCACACAGTCTTCCATTCATCCCCCCTCTAATGCATACAGGGTTATAAGCATTCCTGAGATACTTAGAAAAATCTGTTGCAGGATACCAGTAGTCAATGAAAGGATGGAGGGATTTGTCCATTTTTTCTACAAAGAAGAAGCCTGGCATTGCTGGTGACATGTACGGCTGGATGATACACGCTCTCAAGTCATTAATGTATTGCGCCATTGCTTGAGTTTCAGGGGTGTCGCAGTTAGAGGGATGATGGTGAGACAGAGAGGTGGGTCAAGCTCTATCAAAGACCTCTTTCAAATCCAGATATTAAGAAAGAACCAGAAAACTGAAGGCAGAGGAATCACCAAGAGAAGGAAGTAGGAGACAGGGTAGATCTGAAACAGTATGAGAGATGGACTCAGCCAAACAAGTCCCAAGGACCAGTAAATGTGTTGAATATGTCTGGCAACGCATGGAAATCCCTGCATGACAGTTGAGGTGTGTCTATCAGGTAAAAGGCGAGGGTTTCAGGATAATTATCTGACATGCCTAGGTGGACGGGGATATTTGTGTCACCAAGCAGAGGAGGAGTTCATCAAGGGCACTAGCTTCCATAAGTATGGCTAGGGGATCCTGGTCCAGTGCCTAGCTAAGTGGCATTCTGTCCATAAAGCTGGAATTGACACAGGAGTCAACAGAGAAACCTTATTTGTCTAGTCAGGCAGAATAAAATAAGCATGAAACATAGGACATTTACAGGTCTTGATCTTGGCTCACCAACATCCTCCTGATAACTGCTGTGTCCTTCCTTTTACAGGACAGGAGAAGAAAAAAAATGCCCATATGGCTTCAGTATAGGCACCTGTTTTCCTTGCAGTGACGCTGTTGCCTCTCCTCCTATAGCCTGGTCCTGCCCACTTGATTGCTCAATGATGTTTAGATGAAGTATGGGGTTGCAGTGCATGGGGATGCTGAGGATGGGCGTGGTGAGTTTCAGGGGCTGGTGGCTAGGATTCACTCCCTCTTCTGCTCCCAAATACAACTGTCAATGTGTATTGTGAGGGCAATGAGGGCATCCAGGCCTGGGGGAAGCTCATTTTTAATTAGATCAGATGTTTTTTTTCTTTCTGAACTTGATGGAGAACCCACCTTCCACCTCCTTGGCTTGGATTGCAGATTTTCCTCTAGATAATTGGTCGAAAACCATCTTGAGCTCCGTGGTGTACATCTTCACAGGTCAGCAAGTGTCTCTTCTACAAATCTCTGTCTCTGCCAGTGAGCTGCAAAATTATGTAAGCTACACAGGATCACTCAGAAGGAAAGGAGGAGGACTGGAGCTTCAAGATCACTGAGTGAGGAAATGCCATCATGACGATGGGTCTCCAGCGTTCAGGATGGGAGAATCAGGGCTCGGAGACAGGAGGATGAGCCAGAGAGCTGCTGGATCTGCCTACAAATGAATTACAGGACACTCTAATCGCAGGTAGATATCGCCTGGAGGCCAATGGAGGGAAGCCACTGCTTACGGTGGTGAATGCTGTTCGTCTGTGCTGCCAGGTCTTTAGTGGCCAGATAGTACTATAACGGCTCAGTAAAAACAGGTTTAAATCCAAAAGCATGACTTTGAGACCAAGTTAATAATATATAATATTATTAACTAATAATATAAATATAAAACATCAGTAATATAAAAACATCAAGTACTCAAGATTGAAAATAGGCAAAAGTCAAAACCAGGCTGTAAGGGGAAATGAGGCAAACTTGCCCAATAGGACCGGGCTTAAGAGTACGGATTCCAAAAGGCAGGCAGGGGTTCACAACAGGCAACACTCAGGCAAGCGGAAAAAGTAGACAAGGAAAATATGACACTAGGAATTGTCTGACATTGTGACACAAAGGTTTTAACACAGAAACACTTGAAATATGTATAGCCAATTGTTTGAGACACTTACCAAATTGACCAGAATTATCCTTCAACAAGAGAGCAAGGGATCATAACAAGACTAAAATGGATTTTTCTGTATGAAGAATGCAATATCGCATTTAGATATTTACTATTACTTACTTTTAATTGAAAATTGTACAGTATACTAGGGAACTCATTTTAAGAGTGAATTGTAATAGGACTGTCACAAATGTGAAAGAAAACTGATAACCAACTTCCCCAAATTTAGTTTCTTTGTTCAGTGCTCTACAAATCCTCCACAATCCAGTTGATGTGCTGAATGGCTTCTGAAGTAAGTGGCATGAAAGAGAAATATCTCCTTCCACCACTGCTCACATGCACCTCAAGTGAGAACCATAAAGTGTTTGTGAGTGAGGGATTTAAGCCTGTTCTTTTGACAGGTTTAAACCCAGCCATCCAATCTTAATCCTAAGGGCAAAATGCTCTCTTGCAAGGATTCAGTCATCTCCTTTCAACCTCTGACACTGACAGAAAAATGCACATTTCCTAACATAACATCCCTATTGTGGTGTATTTCAACATCTGTATCTTTGTAATGTAAAAGTTTGGATATTCACATTTTTGACAGGATACATATAGTTTATCACATAAGTCTAATAAACTTTGTTCAGATTTTGTGTTGTTTTGTTTTTTTAAACAATCCCCTGAGAGAACAATTTCTCATATTTACACAACACAACCTGACCAATTCAATACCAAATTGCTGAATGGGTTACTTTGTACTATTCACAGTGTAATATTAAATTAGTCACACATAGTTATAAGTGTACACAAGCAGTGGGATTTGTTGGTTAGCTAGGAAGTACTGTTTTAAAAAAACAGATACACATTGTCGAAATGCTAAATTATCACAATCATCCAGGCTCATTAATGCAAATAGTAAGTTCAGGTCACACAATGCAGCCTTCCTCCACAACTTTTTTCGTTCTGTAAATGGGTCATAAGTCATACAACTAAATAGATTTGCACACCCACGTATGTTTTCAGTTATTCTGGCTCATCAAACCTCTGCTCAGATTGCATTTGGGTGGAGCTATGCTGGGGTTATGTGAGGTCACCAAACTCACGGTATAATGTATATAAATGTTTAATGTATAACATTTCCACATTAAAATGTCTAAAAATGTCTAGACCTGACTTAAATATTTTGTGTACTGCCAAATGTTTTCAACAATGTTCAAACCCAGGGAAATTGGTATAGTTGCATTTTGATATCATCGCCTGTCAGTGGTGTTGTATCCCCTTTACCCCTCTAGTTGGTATAACTTCACAGGATTCGTCAGAGTGAGGCAATATGTTCACTATTTTTATTAACATGTGGCCCACAAATGGTATTACAAGTCACTGTTGTAGGTCAAACATCAGAATCTCACGACATCTTCTGGAAACAAATAGTCAATGCCAGAATATCAATCCCAACATATGTCTACCATGTCCATATACATGATTTTAAATACATTATCTTTTTGCTGTTTTTTTATCTTTTTAATTTTATAAAAGTCAAAAATAAGCAGAAAAATTACATCATTTTGTTTGCAATATTGTTTAAAATTCTGAAGGGAATAAATTAATGCCATCAATCTCTGGATCTCTGCGCAGAAACATTAGTGATTTTTAAACTGTTCAATCAATACATTTACAGTTTGAGCTAAAGTAGCTTCTCTTGAGTTTTCTAACTTTGTTTTGTTTTTTGTTGCACTTTAAATCACACTGGAGCACGTGCTGCTTTAGGCCTGTCTAATTTGCACTATTGCTGTAGACACCAGGGAGAGTAAATGCTAAGTGGATCAATAGTATAGAAAAAAAAACCTTCCACTAAAACTTTTGTACTGCCATGGACTCTTTCAAGCAAGTGTTCTTAACATTGTAAGACTCTGCCCTCCAGGGAATCAGATGAAATCTGGTGTTTTTCTTCCCCTGGTTCCTTAATAGGTCTCTTGGGCCCTCCAACCATTATGTGGCAAAAGGGAAAATAAAAACATTGATAATTTGTAAGTTATGCATAGATGGGGAAATAAGACACACCTCCATAATGCTGTTCTCTTTTCCATTTATCCCCAAGATATTTCAGTGCTCATTTTATTTTTCCAATGCAAGAAGCTTCCCCTCTGCCATATCCATGCACATGTTCCTTTACCTGGAAAAAGACAGTATAATATTTGATAGGGAATCTGTTTCCTGCTTTTAAAGAGACAGCAATCCCCATGAGGCATATTTAAGCCACTTGGATGCTGGTTTATACTTCAATGGGATGTGAAACCAGAAAAATTGCCCTATAGGTCGATTATGCAGCAGCTTATTACGACCCATATTTTTGTGTACTGTTAGACCTGTTGTGGCCATATTAAAAGTATAAAGAGCAACAGAGTTGATGTAAGGAGGTGGTTGGGGTAGATGGATGTGTCAAACAAACACAATACTTTCACGCCAACCCGATCGCATCTCATTCGTCACATACACACGCTTTGGAAAAGCCGTGTCTATAGTATGCAAAACAGTGATTTTGCGTGTATATGATATTTTGCAATAGCGTTGCAGCACAAAGGAGGCTAGCCGGTCGACATGCATATATTTACTGACTTAGGTTTAGGCACTAACCAATGCCATGGTTGAGGTTGGGAAAATTGCTTCGAGGGGGGGCTGTCAACTCCTTAAATAAAAACATCGCTAGCTACCTAGCTAGTTAGCGACCGGAAGCACTACTCGCACATCCGGTCACCCCGGGGCGTCACATACACACGCTGCCTGGATGTGTCTCATACACACGTACCTGGGGGCGTCAACTATACACGCAAAATCGCTGTTTTACTTACTATAGACACGGCTTTTCCAAAGCATGTAAATGTGACGCATGAGCATGAGAACAGGCTGTTCACGCAGGAGCTTGAGGTTCAAGTCAAGTGTCCCAAGACCCAAGCTGACTTTTATAAAGTTTAAAGGTTAATAATGATACGTAGGTGACTTATGTCACATGACTTACATAATGTAATTATTTTAACCCAAAGTGACAATCAACCTATTTTGTTGTTTAGGTATGAGGACTTGTTAGTATGGCATATTGCTTAACAAAATCTTAGATTGTTGGCCTCATCTTGCTAGTAGCTGGCCTCATTTACCTGAGCATTACTCATGCAAATGTACTGTTGAGTTTTTCATATCCAACAATGCTGTAGTTTTGCATTTTAATCTACTATAAGTCTTGCATCTGAGGTATATCCGCATTTATTTACAGAAAAAGAAAAAGTCTAAATAGCCACCATTTTAGACGTATTTTCTTTTAAAGGTGGAGGATAAATTGACACAGCTAGAATCTGCAACTCACCCCATGAAATGAAATATTAATGAGGTTTATATTGCATGTTACTAACACTAGTCTCACTTTTTTAAGTATACACTGTAATGAACTCATCCAAATAACTTCAGGTCCCCTCTGTGTGTGTCTAATCAAAACCTGGAACGGCTCATATAACTGACTCACACAAGAATTGTGAATTAGGTCCTGATCCCAGTGATTTAAAAGCTCAACGTATCATGTCGAATTCACACATTCACCGCAGGGAACCATTTGGCATATGAATAACAGATCCAGTCTTTTTTTTCATGCATGATTTCCTGTGGGGAGAAAACAATGACTCTGTATTAGACATTTTTCATACGAATGTTAGCGTGCATGTGGCAACCTTTTCATCATAATTTCCCTGCTCTTTTCTGATTGCAACATAGTGGGACCATACAATTACAGTCAATTACCTCAGGTAACTGTTACATATCAAATCTATTTATTTTTGTCTCCATAGCATATAGGTGAGAAAAGGCATGGATTTTCCAGTGTTTTCTTTTTCACTAGCATGCATCCCTTCCTTTTAGAATTAAACAAGGAGAGTGGTTTGTAAAAAGTTATCTTGCCTTTATCACAATGAATCTGACTTAGCAAAGAAATTACCAACAAATTAGTTTTTGAAAATCTTATACATAGACATATCACCGGAAATGTGTCTAAAGGTGAACAGACAACACAGGATGCTACATTTTTACTGCTTCCAAATATGATTTCACTGTATCAAGGAGAACTAATCAAACCCTACTGAATCACTTTCCTCCAGGATGATTGTTTGGCATGCCTGGCTCCTGAGGTCTAAGGCCTGGTCTGTGTCCCTCGTTTCTCAGTACCCATAAGGCCAGAGAAGCATTGTCCTGGTCTCACTACAATTTGATCTACCTTCAATAGACAAAGGGTTCCAGCTGGGCTTATTCCTCCTTTCTTTCAACCTCCTCCCAGTGACAGATGGGACCAAAACTAGAAAAAATCCTTGAAGACAAAGAAATTTGTGCCTTTTATATGGATCCAGAGCAGCTAGACACCAGGGATGTTTGGCAGGGGTAAGAGAGGAGTTGCAGCCTTTCAGTATCATTTTACCCCTCATTGTTGCAAAAAAAAATTACACTATAGTAGAAGAGCCATACAAAGCTCCAATATAATAGAAACCTGTCTGACACATTGTTTGTATTGTTTTACTGAACACTAGAGCTGTACACCTCAATATAAATAGCAAAATGCACACAGTGACACACATATGCTCACCTATACGCATTCTCTTTCTATTATTACCAAACATACACACACACACACACACACACTCACACTCACACATACACACAGCTCTGTGAGCTGGTGATAACTGCTTAGCAGCTCCAACAATTGTCAGACTGCCAGGGCAGAGAGAGCCAGGAAAGAAAGAAGGGGAGGGTGAAGGAGCAAGCTATGAGTGGCACCACAGAGTGGGTACAAGGAGAATTAGACAGGTGCCATGGGGAGAGGTTGGCAGAATGAGGAAAAGGTAGATGTTGGTAAAAAAGGTGGTGAGACAGATAACAGCAGAAGTGTGGAAGAGGAGATGGAAAAGACTTCAAGATTTCACCAATGACAAGACCTACACAGAAGACTGGAGAGAGAGACAGGGTACTGGAAGTACAAAGAAGTAGAAGGGTGGTGGTCCGGGGGGGGGGGGCACAGCCAAAGAAAGAAAGAAAGGATATGAAAAATCGAGGGAGGAAAAAATAGCAAAGTGTGAAAAGCAAAAAGAGAACAAAACAAACCGTAGAGAGTGAATGATAATGTGTTGTGCAGACACCTCCACCTCCACTGGATGCAACTCTCCCACTCCTTTCATGGTCTGCAGTCTGTCATTAACACGAATCTCCAAGGACAGCACAGACAGGGCTATGTCTGTGGCTGGGCAATAAAAATCACGCACGACATAGGTGAGTAGAGCTGTTTTCTTGTCTTAATTTTACTTAATTTGCCATAACACTTCACCTCATCTCACATTATGTTAAGGAAGGAGAGGAGGAGTGAGAGAGCGAATGATGTGATAAGTCAAAGCGGGAGGTAGTGAGAATGAGATGGTGTGAGATTGAAAGGAGGCGGTGTGTGGTGCGACAGATCAACTGTTGATGGCCTACGGTCTGCAGTCCACCAGCACCACCATGTGGCGGAAACATCAGGGCAATACTTCACAGTGTAGAGGTAGTAGACGTTTTTATCTCCTGCACAACAACACATTTTCACTTGTGAGCATTTTGTCATTCTCGCTGTCACTCTGTAAAGGCAGAAGTTTTCAAGTGAGTCCACAACAACATTTGCACATACATTGTACATATCCATAAAGATGCACTGCTGCCCAAACACACAAAGACATACACAAAATATGTTCTTTTGGTTATATTTTTCTGTCACTTATCTTAAACAGCAAATGCAGATAAAGTCATTTGTACAATATAATTTGACATAATGTAATATTCACATGCATGTTCTAGCTTTGGACTGGGTCCTTATCTGGGTCACTATGGTGTGTGCTGTTCTGCTCCATCCCCATTCATCCATGTCAACAACTGACCTGCTTTTCTTCCCTCCTTCCCTTTTCCTTCTTTGCTGTGTAAAACCATTTACCTTTGGATGAGACAACCATTCAGTATGTGGGGAAAAAAAGATTGCTGTCCAAGTTTAAAATCAATCACATCGACCTTTGAAAATGCCCATTTCTAACGCGCTACTATAGTGCTCTACTTGCTTTGTCTGTGAAATGCAAAATTTACTCATGCTCATCACTAGCATCTAGAACAAAAAAAATACTAGAAGAACGTATGCTTGTTAGCCAGAAACACTTACATTTTTAGATGCCTGGGTTTACCTTAAAACTAGGTGCTGAAATTATGAAAAGTTTAATGATATTTGTATAGCGAACATGTACTGAAACGTTTAACTGCCAACATTAATCCTGTAACTTAGTCATTCCTTCCCGTAGCAAGACAAAAGATAGCCGACTCAAAGTAATGTTAACATTACATCCACAGCGCTTGATGAAGTTACATTAGCTTACCTTTCTATAATTGTCAGCATGATGGCTTGCATGTTTTTGTAGTTTGTCCCACAGTAGTAGTTTGTTCTTGTCTAACTCTCTGTGGACTGTAGATGAATATAGTCTATTAACCTGTTTCTTTCAAGACCCGGTGGTAACATCAGATAACATTACTGAGTGAGACATAACATTACTTGAAAAGTAGACTTTGCGTTAAAACAAAGATTAGTTATTTGTTCATGTAGTTCTCTTTTTCAAGGGTTACTTTTTATGCTGTCATGGTTGACAAAATTCACACTGCACCTGACCTGAGTTTTTGTGTGAAGCTCTGCAAAAGCATAATCACAACGAAACCTGGAAGAACATTAAGCGTGGATGCAGACTATCACATAATCTAAAGTAGATGACATCTATATGATGTGTCTATTTTCTTAGCTAGAGCCACTGAAGAATGTGAGGCAACAGTTGGTTAGAAGTGTGTCTTTCATAAGACTGCCCACACACACACACGCACACACACACATCTTTTATTCCTCACCTCACCCAAGGGCTTTTGAGGGAAAGGATAAATCTATGGGAACAACTCAATCACATTACCTTATGTAAATACCCAAGTCAGCCTCCCTCTCTTGACCACTACGTTAGCTCACAGCCCTATGGCTCCTCCGGCACAGAAATGCGCATGGGGCAAATTAACATTTGCTCTCATGGTCTGCAAATGGCAGCTCGTGCTTGCCATAGAAATGAAACACTGGCCCATGCAGGAAAGAGAATGAGAAAATATTTGAGCGGGGAGCGATTAATAATTCGTCAGGCAGAGCAGTAACATTTGCTTTTAGGGCCAATGGATTGACAGAATGGGCTTCTTCAGGAACTTTTGAATCAAAGCTTGTTTTTTATTGGAAACTTCATCTTCTCCTATGCATTCAGAAGGCATCCCTCTGCACTTTTTATTGACTGGCATTAGAATTGGAAGCAGTAAGTACAACATTTCTTACGTACATTGATGCTGTTCATTTTTCTCAAAATTATGGAAGAGTAGACCATAGCATTAAACAGAAGAGGCAAGGAGCTTGGAATGTATATATAGCAATAACCAGCCCTTTACAATAGAAAGAATATTTGTCTAATTACAATAAGAGCAAAAAGACTTCTTAATGCTCCGCTTCATTATGCAAACATAGCTGTTAGCCCACAGTACTAAAAGGCTTTGAATGCTTATAATTATTTGACATTTTCAGCTGTGTAAATGTAGAAGTATGGAGACACTGATTGATTACCTAATAGCAGAAATGCAATAAATTATTTGCAAGGCGAGGAGGTAAATTTATGTCCAGAGTTTCTTTACAACGTTGCTCCAACACTTTTCAGTCCATTAAGGCTGTGATCACTCAAAGGGCTAAATGAGATAGAGGTACTGTAAGCATAGGGTAGATGGAACTCAACCTCCTGCTGAAACTCCACAGGCAGCACAACAGTAGCACCTTCCCCATTTGCTACTCAAGATGTTTGACTCAAGGCGAAGCTTGGTGCAGATGGCTTTTCTCTGCTCTGCTGTAGTTTGATCCTGCTGTGGAAAAATGCTGTCTTTTTGTAACACCTGAACTAGACAGACAGACATTTAAAAGTAAAAAAGGCATATCTGTGAGTTACAAGTTCAGGCAAACAATGTCCATCTTTAAGTGCCTCAGTGAAAGCTCATTCAAACAGAGGAACTGTTTTGAATGAGGAAGCCCAGTTGATCGATATGTTATGTAGTTTAAATGTATTCTTTCCCACAAGTGAAATTGTCTCTACAAGATGTTAAACAGCAAACACAGTGCATTCAGTTTAGTGACTTCATATGTTCCTTGCCTTTTCACTTTAATAATAATCAGCGTTGGATATATGTTTCATTAACATCTGCTATATGGTACAGTTTTGTCTTAGCCTCAGGACTAGTAGTTACCCTGAGGCATCTTAACTCAAACACATGGCCAAACACCTTGAAGGGAAGATTTTGCAACAGTGTGAGATGGGACAACAATCAACTTTGTTTTTGTTGAAAGTTTCCAAATTTACTTCAGTAAATTTTATATTTCGTTCTGTAATCTCAATTAACAATACCATATGTGAGACTTTGGTAACCCATTGAATCCTATGACACTTGTATTTCACATCAGCACCAGACAGATAATTTTGTAACCAAACCCTATTTCTGATTAAAATTTGTACTAGAAAAATATTGTCCTGTCTCTGGTAAGCAACAATGTAAATTTTCTATCTGCTATAGGGTTTTCTATTATTATGCAACACGCTTTCTGAAGTCTTCATTCATAAGTACCTGAATACCCTGTATTAATGTAGTAATTTGTAATGTTATACCTGCAGATATCAATAATTTTTGTGTATGTGCCATCTACTAGTTTTACTAGATAAAACATAATGATTATAATACATTATCACCATGTTGAACTCATTACTATATCATACAATACTTTTACTTTACCATTCATCTTGTCTAAAATGCTGGGC
Organism: Lepomis macrochirus; assembly: GCA_024633595.2. Classification (NCBI taxonomy): domain Eukaryota; kingdom Metazoa; phylum Chordata; class Actinopteri; order Centrarchiformes; family Centrarchidae; genus Lepomis; species Lepomis macrochirus. The sequence continues at coordinate 27,022,547 of JALXJV020000006.1, read as the reverse complement.
TGCTGGGCGTGCCGGCAACCAACCACGTCTCATGATGGGCAGACAGATCGTACCATCATGCCAAATCTAGACAAAGCGAGGTGGTGGTCTGTTACGCTTTCTACAGATCTGACAAGATACCCTGTGTCGTTTTTTCTTTGATTTACCTGGCATAACTGGCTTAATTATTGCGTAAAATTGAACACTGTGCAAAAACTATTGTGGCAGTTTTGAATTATACTGTTCTACCTTTGGTTTAAAGTATCAACTTTTTGTCTGCTAAAAATATTGTTTTACTCACACAATTCTGTCACTAATGCTTTAATATGAAAGTCTGGTCAAGGTTTGCTTTTTGAGTGACTTATTTAAACACATATTTAAACACACATTTATCCTTTAAACACATCTTAAATGAACTAGAAGGGAGGGATAAAGATCTCTGACAACTTGTTGAAATGCTCAGTACCTTTAAAAGACGGGTAACTCTTTTGTTTGTCGATTTACATCAAGGTAGAGTGAATCATTGGCTTAACAGAAACACTGAGTCTTTACAAATCAAGAGAGTGAGTTTTTTTCCCTTGTAAATCTTGATCCAATTCAGCACATTTGAGCCAAACTAAAAAAACGGAAAAGAAATATTTGTTAGAATATGCATATTTTCAACTAGATGGATTTTTTTTACCTTCCTTTTACCCTGTCTGTACAACAATAAAAAATATGTTTCTGTAAATTTCTGATATGAATTTCATCTTACCAAGAACTGAAGGCTTTAGACTGTTGCTATCAGTGTCATCAAACTAGATATACTAAATACTAAAGATCTGAATATTGTTTATACTGAAGCATACAAAGGTTTACAAAGGTTTTTAATATGTGTTTAAGGATGTCAGTCCGAACAATGTTGATCTTATATTTCAGCCTCCGCAGTGGTATTGTCAATAGTGACAGTAACAGGATTAGTGGTAGTCAAAACACCAATTTACCTTGCAATTCTGGCAAGGGAAGGAGTGTGTGTGTGTGTGTGTGTGTGTGCGTGCGTGCGTGTGTGCGTGCGTGCGTGCGTGCGTGTGTGTGTGAGAGCGGGTAGTTTGGTGAGTTAATGGGAGAGGGTGAGTGGGGAAGTCCCTGAATTTGTCTCTTAAGTAAATATGAAAGTAAGATATCAAATGTTTTTGTATTTTTCTGCTTGATCAGTATGTTGTAGGTGCAAGAGGGCATCTTTGGAAAGACGCTAGTCGCTGCAGTGCTAAGGGAGCTATTCTCTCACTCTCAAATTTCAGGGTTATGAAATTAGGTCTAGCAAATACACTGTCATGCTACTCCAGTAGACTGTGACAGAGCCTAATGAGCCATTTCAAAAGCAGCTTAACTGTGGTCAATTTCCTGTTGTTGATGTTGTTGTTGGCCTACCTGGTTGTCATTCACCTCAGCACCTAGTCAAGCGTACTCAACTTCAAGGAGAGGCTGCTCCTTTGATGTGTGGGTTCTGTATTGATGCCGATTAAAAAGAGAAAAGGATATTAGAGAATATGTGCACACACCCACTACCAAATACAAGGTACAATGGGCATGGCACAAAAGAAATCATTCAAAGCAAAAATGTATAACCTTGGTTTACCTGTGTGAAGAGTGTCTTGATCAGAGTGTCTGTCAGAAAGGTCCTCTAACATCTTACGCTCTGTTTCTTTCAAAACAGTCGTCTTCATTAGACTCAAGATGTTTCCGGGGTTCAACCTTGTGTGGGGCAATAACAGACACAGTCAGCTGCTGCTCCTCACACATTACTGTGGTAGCATCATAACTGGAGTCAAAAGTCCCACTTAATCCCCTGTGTTCCTGATGTCATCGTCTTTAAAGTGTTCTTTTAGAAAATCTTTAGCCTCATATGTCATTTATTGCTTGCAGAGACTGCTCCAAACTGTTTCTAGTAAGCTGAGTAGTCAGTGTCATGACAATGAGCGGGAATAATAGTGAACAAGGGCCACGACACATGCTTGTTTTATCCTATGTAGCATACCATAGAGAAAGACAACTACACACTGCTTAAAGTGTCAGAAAGAGTGCAGATCCTGTAATCGTCCACAACTGTAATGGCGAAGTGAAAGACAAATGATGTTGTTGGTGCTGCCAAGTGAACAATAGGGTTGGTCCCTTGCACCTTATTCCTAATCACCTATGTCCCGTTTGCAGGTGTTTGATCAGGGATGTGTACATGTAGTCTGCTATGTCTCACTTCAAGAATTGATGACTCTATGATTGCCAGTGTGACCATGACAAAACTATCATGTAGTCTGCTCTAGTCTGGCATAACATTTCTCTGCTATTTTAGAGTCTACAAATCTTGTTTTTTAATTTGTTTCTATTAAAACCAAATTTAAAACATGTTGCATATTTAATGACTATGTCACTAATTAAGTGATTCTAACAATATTAGACTTATTGATTTTGATTCATCTCCAGTGAACTATTACCTATATGTGATTGCGACCTACACATTTCATCCATTGTTGTGAGGCTACTTTCTCAGGTTTTGTTTAGTTTTACTCAGTGTTTGGTTGTTCAGCACTCAAATGAAGCCTCCAATCTCCTTTGTTTCTTTTCGTCCTGTCTATCATCTTCTGCTTTGTTATTCGATTCAAATTGGAAAAAAAAAGAGAAACCAGCAGATGAGTGCTTGAAATATCCTACTGAGACTAAAGCCTCATTTCCGATGGTGTCCTAGAAACATAAATCTCATTATAATTTCCAACATCAAGACAATCTACTTTGGAATAACACAAAATTATGAGTAAAGCTAAAAAAAGATTTTAAAATAAACATATTGAGAAAGCCAAACAACCTCAAACCATACATATGCATGGGTGCCTTCAACTAGAAAAACTCTTGGATATCAGGGGAAGAGACAAATAAATATATGTTGAATTTTTTTGAAATTTTGCAACAATAATTAACAATGTTGTCTTACTATCACTAGTTTGACTCAAAGAGGAGGACAATGTTTTTGAACAAATGCCTGATTAAACATTGTGGATTACTTTATTCAGACAGTGCTAAAATGTGAGCTAAACCACATGTATCAAAATAAATACCTTACAAGTCATAGAACATGTTGTTCCCTCAAATTGGTCTCGTAAGGGACAAGAACAATCAGTTTTAAAGATGATTTCTCTTTTCCTCTTCCCAATGAAGAGGGCAGTATATTTCCTTTACACACAGTCTTCTATGATTATGCTTTATAAATAATGGGAGCTCATTACAACCCAAAAATGTTCTTTATTCTCCAACCAAATCGTTATTATCAAGTTGTCAGGGCCTTAATTTCATTTCCTCTGCAGATGAATGTGGAGTCATTGGGGGTGGGAGGAACGGAAGCTTTTGAAACCTCATCCAATGAAAATTCCTCTGGGAACCTGAGACTACAAAGTGATAATGCCAATAGCAGCCCTTTCAGCTGATCACACAAAAAGAAAATGAGAGCTTTTGTAATTTGTTTTAATGTAGTTATTTGTTGCTGTTGGCTGAGAGGAATACAGTAATAAAGGACATTAAGGTGCATCCATTTTGTGGTTCTTGTAGAGGTCTCATTCACTACTTTGAGAGGTTTGGATTAGGCTCAATGAAATACAAATTAAGTATATCTGCTTGTGCATTACACATACTTCAGCAGTGAGACCCACTGCACATCAATACATGTTAGCTGAATAGGTGAGGAAAGGAGCTTATTAGCAAGGAATATATAAAGGTAAGAAAAAAGCAAAACTACAAGTGATTTCATAAACAGTAAGTGTCTTACACAAAGATGAAAACAACTGCACATGCTAAAAACATCCAACAACAGTAAGTTGTTTATATTGCTGTGTTTAAATGCATTCATACTCTCCTCTGCAATGAAAAATTACAGACTTCTAAATCAGTTTTAACCAATAAAATTATTGCATTGATTAAATTAAACTAGTAGGAAGTTTCAGACATATTATATTGTAACTTTTATTTCAATTTAAAACAACTAACCAAGCTTACATATGAACCCAGGATTCAATTACACATAAAGATAAGTAAAATAAATATTGTCATTCACAAGGAGACAATTAACTAAATCAAGGTGAAACATTTTGCTTGTATGTGCAAATAATCTGTATGGGGGACAATCTAAGGATGATTGATGTAAAATGATCAGATGTTATGATCAATACAGGAAATTATAGGGATGTTAGATGCACATTATGAATGGAGAATGTTAGTGTTAGGGTCAGTGGTAGGGCCGTACTCCACTGTACTTGGATAGTTAGAGGCAAGGTGATCTCACTTGTATTGATGAGACACATTTGCTCATCATTTTATGATAAAGCAGAAATTTGCATAAAAAATGGCAGTCCCTTGACAGCCTAAAGTCCCTTATTAGGTACTTTCTGTCGTAAAAATATAACAGGATGGGATTCATTATTCTAATCTGATATTGGTCAACTGAATTTAACTAAAAGAAAGCCAGATGTTTCTCTAAGATTGAATGCCTTTTTTTCTTTGCTTGCACAGAATACACTGGGGCTGTCTCAACACCATACACAATTTGTTGTAATGTCTTTCAGAAACTATTTGTGTCCATCAATAGCAAAATTAAATTTTTCCAGTTTAAACACTCTAACCAGGTTAGAGTATGTATGTATTTGAAACACTGCATTGGTTTTGCCAGATAAACCTTGGCTAACACATTACTTTGGTGGTACTCCATTTATCTTTTTTCTTGAATATATCATTTTCGAGTACAAACACAATCAGTGATTACAGCTGATCCAACAAAGCCTTCAGTTGGGATTTTCCATTCAGTGTTTTTGGTGGAAAAATCTGGAGTAAATCTGCCCAGTAATACTTTGGTGTGTCTCCAACTGGAAAGTTGGCACCTAAGCACAGCCAGTCCAATAAGCAAATATTGGCCACACAATGAGAAGTGGTTGAAAACCTGTGAGGATTGGCAGACTGTATATTTAATTGTGAGACAGGATAAATACATTAATGATTTGCTATTTTCATATAGTGCTTTGATTTCTAACAATCTCCCTGTGTTTTCCCCTCTAGGGTTTGTTTTGGAGCTGATGGCACCCCTACAGAGAATACCCTGGACAACGAGATCTTAAGTGTATTCAAAACCACATGTTGTTCGCTGCTTTTAGTAAACTGAACTCATTATTCTGAGAAAAGTACTCCTACTAATTGCCCAAAATCCATACAATTCTTGATCTCGTAGCAGTCTGTTAAATTTGTTATTTTATTTTATGCATTGGTTTTGGATGTTTGAAATGTGCTACATACTGCACATTCAGCTATACACTCACTGGCCACTTTATTAGGTACACCTGTCCAATTGTTTGTTAACACAAATAGCTAATCAGCAAAACACATGGCAGCAACTCGCATGTAGATGTGATCAACTTGCTGAAGTTCAAACCGAGCATCAGAGTGAGGAAGAAAGGGGATTTAAGTGACTTTGAGTGTGGCATGGTTGTTGGTGCCAGACGGGCTGGTCTGAGTATTTCAGAACCTGCTGATCTACTGGGATTTTTACGCACAACCGTCTCTGGAGTTTATCGAGAATGGTCCAAAAAGGAAAAAATATCCAGTGAGTGGTGGTTGTGTAATGGTGTGTGGGGATATTATCTTGGCACATTTTAGGCCTGTTAGTACCACTTGAGCATCGTTCACATGCATCAGCCTACCTGAGTATTGTTGCTAACCATGTCCATCCCTTTGTGACTGTAGTGTACCCATCTTCTGATGGCTACTTCCAGCAGGATAATGCACCATGCCACAAACCCTAATTCATCTCAAACTAGTTACTTGAACATTCGCTCCACATTCACCAGATCTCACCTTTGGGATGTGGTGGATCGGAAGCATGGATGGATGTGCAGCCGACAAAACTGTAGCAACTGAGTGATGCTATCATGTCAATATGGACCAAAGTCTCTGAGGAATGTTGTTCAAAGTATGCCAAAAAGAATGAAGGTAGTTCTGAAGGCAAAAGGGGTCCAACCTGGTACAAGCAAATGTCGGTGAGTGTATGTTACCATGCTAGACAAAATGCAACATATTAAGGTATGGTCATGAACTACATATAAGATAGCTTGTTTTATCAAAGACTTATTGATAAAACAATATGACACATTGCAGTATTTTCAGTACAAATAAGACCACACCAACTGGGTGATGGTCATCATTTGCTTAATTAAATCAAGTGTTATTATTTTTACATTTTTCAGTTACATCACAGTTATACCTTCATTTTTTATTTTTACATGAATGAGTCATTACATTTCCATAAAACAATTGAGATACTTGTGGTTTGATGTTAACAGTGGATTTCACATTGAAGTTCTATATGTTACTAATTCAAATGAAGAAATGCTTTAAGAATTTCAGTAACGAAAAAAAAAGATGTAAAATAGGCAATGCTCCAGTATGTTCAAAGCAAACTTGCTTTGAATACAAAAAAGCAAAGAAAATGTAGGCTGCTATACATTAAAACAAAGAGTCTAAGCAAATAGGTTTCTTTTATATTAACTGCAACAACTGAGATAATATCTGTTGCAGCTGTTTTGCCTCAGGACAAAGTCATGTTTACTGCACAATCTTTACTCTGTCCTCAAAAACATAATGCGTGTTCAATGTGTTCAATAAGCCAAGACGTTAAAATTTGCCTTCTTGTCATTTTTTGAATTATGCCTGAACAATTATTAGTGATATTAAATTGTTTGACCCATCTTCACTGGCACATGCTAAATAGCATAGGATTAAGTAATAATACATAAGGAGTGCTACACCATTTAACATTGCAGTAGTGTTCAGCAGCCATAGGCAAAAAGCCAAAAGCTGAGTGTATATATATCATAATGAGGCAGATGAACAATGGAATCTCTGAAACTGTTCAGTGCTTAAGATAATTTTAAGTGACTTGATGGTTTATTTATTTATTCAATCATAATAATGTATTATCTATGGGAGTAATGGAGCTCCATCGGTCCCTGCCACCCCCTGGGGGCAACAGATGTTTCACAGCCCATATGGTGTCTTAATTTCTTTCATACTGTATTTCTGTCTCTCTCGCTGTAATCTCAACATTTGTTGCTCTCCAGCTTTTTCTCAGAATAATGTAATGAACCCACTAAACCAATTTAGGGTCAATGGATTTCAGAAGCCAAATGAGATTCATCGACCATCAATGATTTGGGAGGACCTCAGTATCGAGCTAGAGCCTTTTCTTCAAACTGAGAGGACACAATTTAGGTGGTTTAGGCACATTTTGCAGAAGACCCTAGGCACTTTCCTGAAGGTGTTCAAGGCATGGTCTACTGGAAGAAGACCAGTGTAGAGACCCAGGACACACTAGAGGCTTTACACCTCCCACTTAGCTGAATATTTACATGAAAAAGAAGGAATGTGCCCTCTCCTGTTCCTACAGCGACCCTGACCTGGATAAGAAGCTGAAAAATCAATGATGGAACCAGAAATGTGGCACAAAGACCCCACAAAGTCATGTGTAATTGGGGTTGTTTTATCTTCTATATCATTGTTTGTTTTTAAAGTACCTATGCCTGGTCCTAATTGGGTTCTTTGACCCAAGACATCTGAGAATTTACTTTGATGTTACCAACAACAACAGCATCAATATTCAGGAGGCAAGTGTTTTTTTGCAATTGTTTTTAGTATTGCCTGTCTCCTGTCATTCAGCCACCGGCGTCTGCGGTGTTGTAAAGTGCCAGTTATTTTCAAGCTCAATAAAGGCTCAGCTCAGGGAGGGAAAAAGTACAGATAAATGTTGCAGCTGATTTATATTGTAAAAGTTCAAAACAGGCCATTCAAGCAGAACTTGAAAACAAATGGTACTTGTAAAAACATGTAAAATCACTTTAAAGTATCAGGAGGAAATATAATAAATAAGTGTGGTGTGGCAGTATGCCACAGCTAAATGTACAATATGCAAAAGAAAAACCTTATACTTTTGTGAGTTTTACAGATTTGTTTACTGAGCCACACATTTAATGACAAACCTTTTAGAAGCATAGCTCCAGGGAAGGCAAACTCGGTCTTTCTATTGGTCGGTCAACCACTTTCATCCATACTAAAATGTTTAAAGAACTATTAGATGGATTGTCATGAAATTTTATACAAATGTCCATGACCCCCAGAAGATTTTTTTTACAATCAAAGTTTACATTTAGGTAAAGACCATGGTTATAGCAAATAAATTGTGATTAAGGTTTTATTATGGTTAGGCAACAGAAACACTTAAGGGTTGTGAAAACATTATTATTATGGTTGACAAAAAGGCTAAAGTTAATTGCAGGGTGTGTGATGAAATACAAACTCCAGTCTCTTGCGAGATTATCACATGTTACATGGCCATCCACCAACCCAACGTACTTTCACTTCGCTGCAGAAGGGGCACACTATTTTCTACATTGCAGCTGAGCCTTGCCATTGGAGCTAAATTATGAAATCCAAAATATAAATTTAACTCCTGAAGATATTGGGAATTCATGACTGAAGGACGAGACACTCATCTGTAACTGACAACCACAACCCCAAATAAAGTAACATGATTGACATTGATCCTAGTTAACAATCAATAATCATTGTCTTTCAGCAGCAGTGGTCCAATGTCTACACATGAATGGTAGTTACATGCCATAGCCATTAATTTGTAGTTAAAGTTACTTAAGCTGAACTTGGAGCAGCAGTTTCTTATAATTATTGTTAAGACAGTGTGTGAGCCACCACTAATGGTTAATCACTGGCTTTTCTTGCAGATTTGACGCACAGTGTATGACATGTAATCGTAATTTCCAGTGACTTCCTGCGTGTACACACATTTGTATTTTCCACTTGAATAGCAGCATCAACAAACAGTAGAAAATAGCAGAAACAGTGTATTACAGCTGAATGCTCAATAGGCTAGCTGTAAGTTGTCAATGTTTTAATTATTATTTCAGGCAGGTGTCTCTGACCCAACGCTAATAAAGTAAAATCTCACCTTTCAAATCTATGGATGGCTTCAAAATGAAAAACATCCTTTTAAATTCTCTGTTGTCTCACTTGAAATTGATCGTCTGTCCAAGCTATTAGCACAAAATAGCTATGTTATATTAAATAGCCCCTTCATAGAAATTAGTTTGTTATAAGATTGCATCAAAATCATGATCTGCTAATAGTAATGTGAATCATTCTCACAATCCAATAACACCCACACACGCACACACACACACACACACACACACACACACACATTACCATACACTACACTGTATGAATATAAACAATATAAATACCCACCCTTATAAAGGAATACCCCAGTGTGCCCACATGTGCTCACACTTTTGCGCCGGATAAAAGCCCTACATGGGATGTCCAAAGAGGGGCCCAAATTTCAGTCCACAGTGGCCCCACACTAGCCTCAAAAGGGCCTTTTAGCCCAGTATTTTAGGATCATCAGTCGCAAACCTTTGAACATGCACTACAGACTACAGAAAGTGAAAAAAAATATAAAAGAAACAGACACACAAGAGCAAATGATGGCACTGTTTAACAAAAGACAAAAGCAGCCAGCCTTTCATTTATCTGCTTATATCATCCTTTCTAATATCAGCATGTATAAAATGTGTAAATTAAAATTACATATCTTTTCCTATTTTTGTGTCCAGTTTTAGCAAACTCAAGCCCTCATACTGTATGACCTACTTCCCTGGGCACTGTGACAAGAAGGAGCCATGATACTTGTTCAGGTTTTTGTTTTGGCTTTTTGTATGCATTAAGCCTGACATCACTGATGATGAATGTGTGATGTCAGCACAAATTAAGCAAATCAGGTTCAAAGTTCATACTTTTCCTGCTGTTACTGAGTCACTGCTAAAACTGTTCTTCTGTCAACGGTCCTCATCATCCGGTAACAGTTCAATGCATCCAATCCCAGAAACATACAGATGGCTCTTGCCACACTTTCTCATCTTTAAATTTCTGACCCGGACTGCTGTCATTCATCTCCTAGTTTGACAGTGTAATCTTTGGTTGTCACAACTAAATATCCTCTCCTGTGGAAAGCTTCTGGACATGCCTCTGATTTCCTTTTTACACAATAAATGTCCTTGTTCTGTCATCCAATAATATTGCCTACCATTGTTATGCTGATGACACTCAGCCTAACCTTTCCTTTCCCTCTGGCAATATATAGTGTGAGGCATGCCACGTTGACATCTCTGAATAGATGCCTGCCCACCACCTCAAGCTCAGCCTTGACTAGAGTGAAGTGCTCTTTTTTTCAAGGCTGTTTCTGCCTTTTGCAAGATCTTTCCATCATCGCTAACAACACTACAGTGACCCCTGCTGCCTGTCAACAATTTCACTGTAATTTCTGACAAAAAGCTGTCACATATCAAACATTTGCCATCACAAATACAACTCACAACCATACATTTTTACTCCAATTCCGAGCCTCACTAGGGACTCAACTCACCTCCAAGCTCTTTGTCTAGACTACAACTACAAAGCTCCCCTGGGGCTGCGTTTCATTTCGGAAGCTACACCAGTAGCCTCTGAATGTGGCCAATATATCAGTGGATGCAGTTCATAGGGAATAAGTGACAGAAATAAACTAAAATGACACTGGTGTAATAATTTATTTATACTATTTATACTATCTATGAAAAGTAAAACTTCCATTTTTCTGAGGTTACTTTATTAATTGCACACATCTTATCGCATGATTGCTTCCTCTTTGAGAAACTGTTGCCTAAGTTAAGTGAGCTGCTCTTTAGGAAGAAATACAGTGCTGCCTGGTTCTGTGTGATAGGTTATGAAGCTTTAGAGTTCACTTTAAAGCTTAAACTGTGCTTGCATTTGTGCATGCAATCACACTGTCATCTGAGTCTTTCAAATAATCAAGCTGATTGATGAAAGGCTCTGAAACCAAAACTTGATAATATATGTATACAATGTTTAGAGAAAGCTTTACATACTTCTCACTCCTTCTACTTTTGTTTTGCATTTTTCTGTGTTTTTTTAGCATCATGTTCTATTTAGTCCCTGCTACCAGCATGGTTTTAACCTTATTCCTTTTCTTTCATCGCCCGAGGGCAAAAGGTAAATGGAGGATTCTATCAGTCCAAACCCCAATGCTGCAAAAGGCTTTCAACTCCACCAATTGAACTCACACGCAGCGGAGCTGTCAAGCTAAGCTGCTGAGCCATGTGAAGGACCAGTGAGGGGGAAGGAAAACGCAGACGCCATTACTGTCTGTTTATGCCAACAGAAGAGGGAAGAGGGGAAAAAACAGGGTTATTGAGCAGAACAGAAAGGAAACTGTGCTGTGATGTAAACAAAGAAAGCCTAAGCTAGGAGGGATATCATCTAAACCTAATCGGATGCAGTATTTCCAGTGTGCATTGGCCATTTTAAAGGTGTAACTAGAGATGCACCATTTTCAAAATGTCTGAGGTACTGCATAGGTGCACGTGTCTGCATGAGACTGAAACTCACACTTGCCCTCAACTTGATGTATAGAGCTACATAATAACAACAGCTACATAATTCCTTATAACATGTGTTATTGACTTTTAGAGTCAAAAAGGGTCATTTCTTCTCATTTATCTGGACCTAGAGAATTTTGGTCCAATCATGACCATTTCTTTGAGAGTAGAAGACTTGCAAGTGTTACTGATTGCAAATAATTGCAGTTGCAGCCAAGCAGTATTGTGTACAGCCTAACTGTAACAACCATGAATGTGACTATAACATTATTTTGGATTTACTGTAGAAGAAGACAACACGGACATCTTATGATGGGAATGTTATCTTGTTTAATCATTAATTTATCTATATCTATACTGTATATATATATATATATATACATACAGATATACATTTGAAATAGTTATATGAGAGAGACAGAGAGCAAGAGAGGGAACATGCAAAACACTTAACATAATAAAGCAAAATGAAGCCATCTTATTTTTTTATTTCGCAGCCAGTTATAAAGTATTAGCCTTGAGAGGTAATCAAATAGCAGAATATGTATTTCCTGCGTGATGCTAAAACGCAAATTGAGACATGTATTTTAAAACGTCCCTACAACCTTTAGAAGTACATTTTGGTTACTGTATAGTGGTATGGAAACATATAGTTTTCTATTTGAAGACACACACACATAGATTTAAATTAGCAAAAAATATTGTTTTAGTCACCCCCTACTTTTTAGTTGGGCCATTCAAATTTGTCATATTGCCTCAGGGCGTCTAGGAAAACAAGGCCTGTTAAGAGACTGTGTCCAGACGGCCTTCTGACTCTGCAGGAAAGCAGATGGTTTTTAATAATGCCCTACTCTCAGCTTCATGCCCCCCAGCTAGCCAGCAACACAAATGCACACACATATACAATTTCTCTCTCTCTCTCTCTCTCTCTCTCTCTCTCTTTCTCTCACTCTCTCTCTCTCACACACACTCTCACACAAACCCCTAGTTACTGTTGCCAGAATAACAGCTTTCCCAAATTGGACTATTGTAAAAATTCAGTCAAAGATTATGTTGATGTCATGAAATTCTGGTCACAAAGACGGTCTGGCTTCTATTGAAAACAACACAAGAAACATTTTAATAATGCACATTGACTCTGGAGTTAGATTTCTGGCAAGCCAAGAAGAGAGCCAACAGCACATCCTGCACACGAGGGCAAGCACCGCGCTGGTACTGCCTGCAGTCATAATATGCCAAATGTATCGAACGTAAGAAAAAGAAGACGAGAGAACAATCGAGAGTCAACCCTGTGAGCACATACCAACTTGGAGTTTCTACAATACAGTAGATTTTCCTCAAACATAATTGATATAGCGGGGCAGCACGGTGGTACAGTGGTTAGCACTGTTGCCTCACGGCAAGAAAGTCGTGGGTTCAAAACCCAGTTTGCTGTTGCATATTACAGTATATGAACTGTCCCTCAAAAGCCTGGCCTCTCTCTGTGGAGTTTGTATGTTCTCCCCGTGTCCACGTGGGTTCTCTACGGGTGCTCCGGCTTCCCACCCACCTCCCACCATCCAAAGACATGCAGGTTAATTTGTGTCTCTAAATTGTCCTTACGTATGAGTGGTTGTCTGTCTATGTGTGGCCCTAGGCTCCTGCAACCCTGTACGCAGCGGTTGATGATGGATAATTGATGTAGTTTTTTGCCTCACTAACTTTTGACAACCTTTGGTTAAAACCACTAAGATGTTAATGTATTTCTCTGTTCCTTTTGTTGCCCCCAAAAAGCAGAAAAAGAAAGATACATAGAACTGCCTCTGTTCTTTACTTCTTCATAGAGGGTAGCTGCATACTAGTGCAAGGGGTCCAATGCTACGGTTGTGTTGTCAGCCAGCGAGATGGCAGTGAGGACAGCCTTTACACCATGGAAGTAAGTAGCAAAGCATTAACCTAGTTAACTGGTTGCTTGTAGAAACATGATGTAATGTAAGTTATACGAGCCCGTGTTTCATTGTTTTCATAGAGGTAGCTGTGCCTTATATGCCTCTGGCCAGTTCACTGTCAGATGATTTGTAGCCAAAAGGCTGCACAGGAGGCACAGTCAAGAACCCTTTGTTTCTATTTACTTTCATGTACTTTAAACAATTAAACCTTTTTCATTTCAGTTGAATTGCAAAAAAATACATGCTGTATGAACTTCTTATAGGGTATATGCATTGAGCCCCTGTACCCTCTTGATATTTTTTCTTGTAATCAAACATAACAAGCTGTAAAGGGTTATTTACAGGGATATTGCATCATTTTTCTCATTAGCCTTGCAATGACAGAGACATGAGTCAGTACATTCAGAGGTAGATGTATAGCAGACTATGTGCCCTCTATTCCACTTGGAAAGTTGGAGCTAGCAAGCCAAGCATGCTAAAATTAGCATTCTTTCCAAATTTACTTACTGCATGTTATTTTAATACCTGTTGAGTGCCATTTAATAGCTCAAACACAGTGATGTCTTCAATCCATAGAAAGAAGGGTGTTACAGTTTTTCTCAACTGCTTAAACCCTATAACCAGGCTTTTGAACTAAAATTTCAAAACCATAACTTCATTTTTCAAAAAGCACATCCATTTCTATAAACTCTACATACAAATCCTTTCATTTCTCATTGCCTTCACCATGAGAAACATTCAATACTGGACACGCAAGTCAGCTCAGCTTGTGTTCAATTAGCACACAATTACCGAGGTGGAAACACAGAGTCATAATTGATAACACACCAATCAGAACCTTCAATTGACAGATAAAAGGGCAGTTCATTCAGTTTTGGAACAATGGATCCAGAGATATGTGAACAAAGAGATAGAGGACACCAGAGAGGAGGAGGAGGAGGTGGAGGAGGAGTAGAGAGAGTAGGTGGAGGAGGAGGTAGAGGATGACAATCTCTCGCCTGTCCCAGACCAAAGACAGGATGCTGGGGAAGAATAATTTGTTGTTGTTGTAGTACAGTACATAACAGTAAGGAATAAAAAATGTGAAAATGTTTACATTTGTTGTTTCTTTTGTTGTGTTGTGAAAAGATGTTTGAGTGAAGAATCACAAGCAACAAGCAACATTACTTATAATCAGTTTTTGTAATATTGTTTTGAATTTATCTTACCAATGTGTAAGACTATGTTGTAGCGTGTGTGTTTTTGAGGGCTTGTTGAGGGCAAAGTTTGTTTTTTCAGCATGATTGAATGGTTTTGAGTGGGGAGCTTCATTTTGACCAGAAAATAGGGTGTTTGGGGAATTGGGTGAGAAGTTTGTGAATTTGTGTTTAGAGTTTCAAGAAAAAAAGCATAATTTCAAGACCTGTGTTTAAGCAATCAAGAAAAACTGCAAGCTAGCAGCAGCTGTCTCTTTATCATTGGTCCAGATGTGGTGAATGGGATATAACCAATGCAAAACCCAAATAAACAGATAACATTAATCAAAACATAAGTTAAAACAACAACTGAGAGATAATAATGTCTATCAGTTGGACTTTCAACTGTCAGCTAAATTTGACACATTTTTAGCTACATTTTATACAGCTGTGGACTGCATGCAGTTTACATGTCCCTGCATTTGTGCCTTTTTAATTGAGTGCTGTTGCAATTGAACTGTATATGTGCATTGCTCAATCAGCTCTTGGAATATGGCCAAACTAACTGATGGCTATTTTTGCTAAGTTCTGTCATTTAAGTTTTCAGGACATCTGCTTTAACCCTGTTAGCGTTCTGAAAATTACCTTTCCTGTATGTGCCTTTAGCATTAAGCAAGTATAAAATGTGCTACAGCTGCCATGAATTAATGTTCACATACACCAAGGGTCAGCTCTCTCACTGTAGTCCAAGGGAAGTGAAATATCCCTAATATCGAGCATGTTAACAAGAAAGCATTTGAAAACACCCTGTGCAGATGTGCTGCAGGTCACTGTGATTAGCTGTAGGTGCTGAATCTCAATTGCTGGAGGAGGCCAAATTTATAAGAAAGTCTCATCTTACCATGCACTCCACCTGACATGATGAAACATTCCCAGATTTACCAGTGCAGTGCTGTTTTGATTAAAAATGTTTCTTATTGTGACTAGGGGGACCACATAGTCAAACATTTTGGCTGCAAGCAGACATCCATGGAGCTGGGTAGGTGTCATTTTGTGAGAAACTTTCTTTACCTGACTGAAGCATAGTTTTACGTGTGTGTCAACCACAAAAGACGTGCGCGAGAGATCTCAGCAACCTGGCAATGTAGACTGCCATTGTATATTATGACTGCTGTTTTTGTCTCCATTCATCTGCTAAATCAAATCAATCAATATTATAAAACCTGTGGGTTGTTGCGTACACCTGGACTGATCAGTCCAAGATAATACAAATTTTTGTAAATTGTGAAAAAAAACTCTCTGCAAGAGAGAGAAGATGGTTACTGTAGATCAATTCATTCCATGTCATAATCTACAGTTTGTTAAGTGCCTTTCTTGTTTGTTTCTTGTCCTACTTAAATTAAAGGGTAAAGCACATTGATTTCACATCTACTAACTGCCAGTGGACAGTGGACTGTCTGTCCTACTGCTTTATAGTATTTGTAGGGAATTTAAACACACAGTTGTAGGCTTGGGATGGTAAGTTAATACAATTAAGCACCAGGCAAAATGTAACCAGCAGCACTCTAGATACCAAGGACAATAAAGTAGCCCAAGCCCAACAAACACCAAGAAATGAAGGTTAAAATGGAATATAACTTTGAAAATAGAAACCCTCTGGTATCCACGCTCTCACACTGATTTACATACAGAACCTTGCTTCTGTCTATCTCGTTAGTCTGCCAAATGCTGTCCCAGGCGATAGAGGGCTCCCATGTGTTGATCCTGAAATGCACAAATCCATCAAGAGAGCTGCTGCAGAAGGGCATTTCAAAATGTTCTTGAAGTGACTCCTTTCCCATTTTAAAATGCTGTGACTAATGTTTCCATTAATTACTATATCTCACTGGGGTGACATTTAGACTTCAGAAGAGATGCTGCTCATTCAGGCAAGAGCAATATGTTTATTAAAGATTTAAATCAAGAATATATAAGAGAGAATCCTTCTTTTACAAAATCTGCCTCAAGCTTTACTGTCCTGAGGGGAGGGGTATGAACATTTCGTGAATATAGTCCTGTTAAGCTGTGAAACCTTTTATCTAGAAGTGCCTCTAGCTGAAGTAAAAAAAAATCTAACTTTTCCCTGAGTGATGGCCCCCGGGTTTGATTATAGACTGCCAAATAATATATAAATATTATATTAAATAACATTAATGATGGCTGCATTTAATGTATATCCCTCAGTTTCCAGGGCCTGCTACTGTGCATGCTGGCTCATTGCTAACTGGGACAGTTACATTGAACAGGGGACCATCACATCAACATTTACAGTGGCTTCTGGTTGCTTGGAATAGATTTTTACATGCATAAAACACCACTGTAGAGGTTCTGTCCTACAGCCACAGAGATAAAACAAAAGAGGTCACATACAGTAACATCAGAACATGGCATAATAATGTACAATCTCACAAGTATATTTCGCCTGTGACTACAACAGTGACCTTTGGACATCCAATGCGGTTCATCACTTGAAGCATCATTTAACTGCTGGACTAAAAAAAAATGCAGTAACCAGAATCTGACCTTACCTTCTAAACATCAGTAGAGCTGAAGGGAAAGATTGTTTTACGCTTACTTGTCAGTTGTTACATTAGTCCAATAGAGACAATACCACATCAGACAATACCGCTCTGAAATAGCTATAGCTAATTAGCTCTGCTATTTCCCATGTACTGGCGATAAACATATAGATACATAATACACAGTACATGTAATATTGTCTAATTACATTTTTTTTAATGAAATTGGCATAGATTTAGTATTATAATTGCCTCACATATGTTACACTAACTTCTATATCACATGTTCCATTAAAAGAAATTCTGCACAGTAAGGTCAAAATACAGGTGGGTGACAAATTAAAGAAAAGGCCAACATGAATTGCCTTAGAATGGAGTCAGGCAAATCTAAGCCTATAGAACAGCTTCAGTGCTCATTGCCAAGTCTGTGGAACAATACTGGAGGGATGAATGCCATGCCTTCACAAGATATTCCCTCCTTTAATAAGCCAGCTTTAATTTAATCAGGTTATCTCATTCAGATCATGATTTCTTTTGCAAGCGAGACCTAAGCACAGAAGCAAGAAAAACAAATATAGCTAGACATAGCAAAACAACAAAAAGTTTCTACATTCTTTTTTTCAGGTGTTTTCTTTAATTTGTTCCCTGTCTTGTAAGTCACTTTCATCACAGGTTTTAATTGTTGCCAGTTCAGAGATGAATGCAGGTAAGATTGCTGCCATATGGTTCCATTCCAAGATAGGATTTATGAATGACATATCTTCCTAGCAGTTCAATTAACTACACTCACTTCAGTATGCTGTACTTCTCTTGACATCCACATAGATGTACATATTGCCACCACACTTGTACACAAGTACAATGACAGAAATTCACAAGGGGAGTAAATATGAAATTGCACAAAAGGGAAACTGCTGGAATTGCTCATGTTACTTGGTGGTCTCTCATGCATGTAGAGATCTCCTCTCCATGTTAATAGGTGAATGGCAGACCCACACACACTAAGCTATACAGTAAAAACTTGTAACTATCTCTACTGTTGTGTGCACAATATGTCATCCTGCACACAGTGATGGCAGCTGCCAGAACATCATCTGCATGAGAAAGAACATTAGTGGTATGAGCTGTGAAATATGTTAACATCATCAACTCAGACGGTCATCCACTCAAAGAAATGTTGCTCTCAAAAGCCAAGATCAAATGAAGAAAATTTAACGGCAGCATTTTAAGTTTGCTGTTGCATATCACAGTATATGAACTGTCCCTCAAGTCCCTTACAATTTTTGGTTTTGCTGGTAAACTTTTAACTTGCTAAGATGTCAGCATATTGTAAGAATGAGTTATAAACTGTGATAATAAATAAATTGTAGCTTCCTCAGCAGGCTTTTGGTTATTCTTGGGTTAGAAGATGATGTGCCCTGGCAATTCTAGCTGGCATTTGGCACAACCTGTGGATTCTTGCATCTGCGGCAGTGTTTGTTGTCAGACAGCCAATCACACAACGCAGGGCAGTCAAAAGATGAAAAGAGGGGGAGAAAACAGGCACTCTCCATCCCAGCCCCTGAATTCTCAAAACTCCACTTGACTACACTGTGGTAGCAGTAGTGCCTGTGTGGTAACAATTGTTGCCTGTCTGAACATGTCTTTCTACATTTTTTTTCCAGCTGGAGATGACTGACAATACTCACCACCCACTCTGCACTGTTTCAGCACATAATGATGTGACTGATGTGTGTGGATGAGCAGAGAATGTCGTGTGGTGCCATGCTGTCAATCCCGCACAGATGAGCTAAACCAAGAATGGGTTGAGTTCTTCTCTTTGGTTTGCCTGATATTCTGATTAAACACAGTAACCTGCCAACCAACGTTAGCTGACAACAACATTTTGTTGTACACATAACCATGAGATCTGATAAATCTATATCTATAGGTTGTGAAAATGATTAAGGAAAGGTAATTGTGTATGAGATATGTCATAATTCAGTCACGCTGTGGCTGCATTGTTACTGATGCTAAGTAATGGCAAACCCAGCAAAGTGGAGCTAGAGGTGTGATCTGTTTTAGTGTTCCCAACAGTTACACTTGTAACTAGCTGATGAGCAGTAACAAGAAGGACTTATTAAACTGTACTTCATTCCAATTTAGAACTTTTTCAAGTTTAAGGGGTATGTTTCTCCATGAGTAATCAGCGATATTCTTTATAGTTCTAGTTATTCCTTTGAATTTTCAACTCTTGTAGTCTTATGAGCTCAGCATTATCATTGAGAGAGTGAACGCTGGTTTAAGTTTGTAACTCGACATTTACATAAAAAGGCATAGAAAATATATAAACAGAGCATAACTAAGTGTGACACATTTATTTATGAAATTAGTCAATGTTTGACACGAGGGGTAGCTGGAATGAGCAAGAACAAAATGAGAGGAACCCAGGAGAGGACATGCATTTGGAGGAATTATTTGAGCACTAAGCTTAAAGGTGCGGTGACAGTGGACTCGATGAAGGCAGCAGACAGGCAGAGATACAGATACATAGAAATATAAAGAGAGAGAACGGAAACTGAAAAAGAGAAGGAGGAGAACACTTTAAATCCATCTGCTGTCTGCCGGCTTGTCATTTCTAACCAGTCAACCAGTACCATAGGTGGCTTACGGAGGAGGAGTGTTTTAGCATTCACCAAGCAGTGTCTCTCACCATTACAAAGCACACACATACAAACACATATGCTCACAAATTTAATTAGTATGATTATACAATTTAAAACCATTAGTTTCATGAACTTTGCAGTATACACTGATGAAAATTGCAATAACCTTACAAAATTACTTTTAAAAGACAAAATGGAAAGATGTGCTTCATGTTTTAAAACTGCCATAGTATAACTGTAAAAGATCTACTATCCAATTAAAATGAATTACTACATGCAAACAGCCCATAGAACACGTTCATTATACACAGATTTAAACAGAACATTAACATCCTTCATAGGGGGCCTATGGTTCTTTCTAAATCTCATAAACCACAAGAGATTAAGTACTTATACACATGCTTATGGTATCAGGTGTCTTGCTACTTATCTTACTTGAACTGCAGTGGCCAACAGCCAGGTGGGCAGAAAGACAGTCTGTTAACCAGATCATCATGGTCCAAGCCCCCTGTGTTTGCAGGTGAGCTCTTGGCTCATAGATTGCCCAAAAGGGCCACAGTTTCACTGATGTCCACACCTAGAAGTCTCCCGTCTGTTGATATAAGCCATTATTGTCCAAATCAGCATATTGGTGCTGGCGAGAGACTAGTAGAAGTTGCAGCCTGTTGTATTTGTACTATGTGACTCACTGAAAAAATAAAAGGCACATCTTGGATTTGGGACCCACAGTAATGTCAAACTAAGCATCTTTCTAAACAGTGGTGGCAAACTATTTCTCCAGAAGGAGACTCACTTAGACTCACTTCATTTGGGGCTGCAGACATGATTAGATCCTTGTGCCACTAGGAGATCCAAAAAGTATAACAAGATTTGGTCTGGCTGCTTGGATCCACCTAGGTTTGATTTTGGATTTGTCATTTGGTAGCATCTTTTTAGGCAAGAGAGAGATGGAAATAAGCTTCAGCTCCTTTCTCATCCATTCACTGAAAATGCTAAACTAGGCCAGTCTCTGTGTCCCTGAAGACTGATGTGGACATGAAGGGGATCCTCACAGCCATGTGTCCCTGGGATGGTCATGTTTAGTCACATCTTCCTTGTAGCAACAGTTGCAAGGACCAAGTCATTACACTAGGGCAAAGCATTGGATGAGGGACAGCATCTGAATCGCCATGTGTAAAACCAACATTTTATCATAGGTAGTCAAAGCCACAGCAAGGGTGATGATAGCAGTGCTGAACTCATATTTCTTCCACTGCTGGATGAAGAGTCTCAGGAGTTCTCAACCTTCTGGCTTTGGGGATTAGTTAGGGTTAAGGTAGGGCAAGTCTGAACAAGTCTCATAGTTGGGGTGGTGGAGATGGAATTACTAATTTGAAGTAGATCTATGTTATAAACAAGTACTCAATAAAATGCCTTCATGGGATATATGGATATAACGTTGAAAATGCTCAGTCAGGTAATACATCTGAATTTAATCAAGAATTTAGAGGAAGTCACACAGTAAGATAACATTAAGTTCTTTCAGTTTGATTCAAGTATTGGAAACATAGAAAGACCCCATAAAGGCATATTGATTCAGCTGTATTGCTTAACATCTGTTAATAAAGCAAGACATTTGCAACACCAGGTTCATCTGATTCATAAGTTCAGTTAGAGGAGGTTCAATAGGAAGATAAGTACCGGCCATCTGTGAGGATGTAGAGAAGCATGGTGTCCTCTAAACTGTTCTAAGCTTCACGTGTAAAGGAAAGGGAGGGGGTAACAGGGTGATGTGAGGGAGCAGAACCTTGGTGCCCTGTCCAACTGGCCAACACAGCTTGAGCACTGACTTGTGGAGGCCACAGACCTTCTCCATGTGACCTTTAACCAGGTGGCCTCTGAAATTAACTCTCTTTCCAAGGGGTCTGAAGCTTAAAATTACAAATACAATATAAATGATAACACAATAACAGAAAAGCAAACCATGTTGTGTATACTAAAAAACATGGAGGTCAACTTCCCACAGCGCATTGGCTTTACAGATTTAAAGAGGGTATTTGGAAATTGCATTCTGGTTCCCCAGATGTTCACCTTGTTTATTTGAACTCATTCGGTAATTTAGAGGTGTCCTGAATACTGCGACACACTATGCTATATTATTGCTGACCTATTACAGACAATCGCTAATACTAAATAATGTAAATGTAAACCTTCGATAATTTAAAGAAATGCAGCTACCGAAAGTCAGCTTAAAGGATAAGACAAAAAAATATGATTTGTTTTTATAATAAAAGTATTAATTTTGTCATACAAATAGAGAAAATTAATATTGGGGTGAACAGATGGTCAAAACTTACTGTGCTTATAATGTTGGAAGTTAGAAAAATATGAATTATCATTTTATGCAGATGATGCAATTGTCTGACTGATTATTCATGTAATTAAATACTTGCCACTGCTGATGAAATCAAAAATATAGTTCATGTTCTAATTATACTGATCACCTGAGCTGTATTAATCTGCAAAATCCCTTTTGAGGGCTCACCTGTCTCCATAGAGCTAGGGTCGCAAAACAACAGGTTTTTGGACCCAGAACCAGACATTTGAACTGTCAGGATAAGTTTAACTGTTTTATTTGAACAAACATAAAGCACACAAACTCACAGTGGAAATGTACATCAAAAAGGAATTCAACGTAATAAACTACAACAACTGAAATAGGTAATCCAAACAAAACGGGAAAATGCAAAAGGCAAACATAAAGTCCTAGTCCAAAATGTGAAACAAACAACAATCCAGGCAGAGATGGGCATAAATAAACACACAAATAGAGAACAAACTGGGACAGGAATGGGACTGGGAAACACACAACATGAACTAGACAATAATCCAACAAGGACTGAACAGACATTTCACATTATATACAAAAACAAATGAGCAGGGAAAGAGAAACATCAAATGCGACGCATTCAATTCAATTCAGTTCAGTTTTATTTATATAGCGCCAAATCACAACAGCAGTTATCTCATAGCACTTTTCATAAAAGAGCAGGTCTAGACCATACTCTGTGATGTTATTTACAGAAACCCAACAATTGCCACCAAGAGCAAGCACTAGGCGACAGATGCAAGGAAAAACTTCCTTTTAAGAGGCAGAAATCTCGAGCAGAACCATGGCTCAGGGTGGGCGGCCATCTGCCTCGACCAGTTGCAACTCACATGAGGTGATCGGACAACAGGAAATAAAGCTAGATACAAGATCAGACGCAGACGACTACTTACTAAAAAGGAAAGAGACAGACACGAAACAAAGCATAAAGCAAACACCAGACATGGACAATTTCAAAATAAGACAGAAAAACTGATTGAGACGGATCAAAAACACAGGAATACAGAGGTGTCACAGCAAAAATGATTGAAGAACTTGAAGCTCCTTACCCTGTTCAGCTATTGTTTTAAATGTTTTATTATTGTTTAAATGGCAAATTTAACATCAAGCCAAAGAACAATAATAACAACCCTTTTGGCTAACACTGGCACACTAACAGTGCTTACAGTGTACGTTACTTTTTAAGAAGTATTTAGATTGCAGTCTACAAAAGACTAGTCACACCATTACCAAAAAACAAAAAACAAGTAATTTGCTATTACAAGAGATGACCTATCTTGACATAACAGATTGTACTTTTAAATAAAAGAATAAAATGCACTGGAAAAGGGTCATGAAGAGAAAGTATGGGGCACAGTGATAACAGGCTATATTAGCCACATCTGTTGGGAAAAGGCCTGCAGAGAGTGTTACTTGAAGCGCTATCTTCAGTGGCCTGGCCCCCGTGACAGCCAACATAGTCAGTGGTTTGGGTGGGGCCAGAGGGGCCTTACACAAAGCAAAGAGTTTTACTATGGCAGGTAGGGGATACAAATAACACACATACAGCATAAACACGGAGGGAGGGCATCAGACCGTGTAGGAGCCCAGCATGAAAGGTAGATCAGCGGTGATATAGAGAGAAAACTAGATGTTGGAAAGGGGACTGTGGGGAAATTGGCTGGAGGGTGTGAAGGGATGAGAGAAAGAAGATATAGAAACTGTAGCGATGGTAAATAAAACAGAGCAGTAGAAGTGGAAATGCAATGGGAGGAAAAGGGTGGGCGGAATGATAAAGAGGATAACTAATGTTATAAAGAAAGAAAGCTGAAAGGATATAACAAAATATACAAGGTCAAAGAGGGGATGTAAAAGGAATAGATAACAATAGAGGGATGCAAAAAAATTATCAAATCCTTTCAAGGGCAAAGCATAATGTTTCATGGTAGTGAACAACCAAACAAAACACCTGTAAATGGGCAGGCCATGTATTTTGTTTGTCCCCATGGCAACAAACAAGAAACACAGTATCCTCTGTACATTCCAATGCAATCCAGGTATAATAAATTCAACGTATATGGTATATGTAAACGTCCCTGTCCCTTGACTTGTATATATTATTATTAAATTCTATTATAATAAGCACTTGTGTTGAGACACATTTTTCTAAACATAATTTTAAATTACTGTTTATTCTGTAACAGATAATTGATTTGACTGTTGTTGTTTGCTGGTATTATTGTCTATATTATTTGCATTAATTTGAAGGGCGTAATCACATTTTCATTTTTTGTGCACCCCAAATAAAGTGGACAATAGAAACACCTTTAAATAAAATGCTGTCCAACGCAATCACACGTCAAATCCTAGCATAGAAATTGAGTCAGCACACAAAGAACCAGGAGTTGTTTGAGCAAAGACAAGAGCCTTTTCATAGCAAGGCTGTATTAACTTTTTTTACTAGTATTTACTGCAGGGCTGATGTTTCTATATTTCTGGCCTATCATTACTTTCTTCAGTGGCTTCATCAATAACGGCTCTGAGAGAAAAAATTGCAGCCCCATTACTTGTGCACACACACAAACCTGTAAACACAAATGCGTTCAGTATGCAATCAAATCATAACATATGCATGACCAGCTGAGCCAATCATTCATCCCTGCTACCATGCCTCTATTTTAGTTGATGACAGGCTGGTTGAATCCACTTGACCAATTGACTGGACCATTGTATCATTTGTCCTTCAGGTTGTGATTGGGCTGTTTACGAGTTGGAGGTACGACTTTACCCCCCTTTTTCACCTCCCTCCATCTATACAGCCCTGTAGGTACCTGACCTTTAAGAAAGTGTCTGGTGAAACGAAACAGGGAGAGGAATAGAGGGAGGCTCAGGAGATGTGCGTACCCCCTAGGGAGATGGACAGACCTGTAGACATGGGAAGTAGTGGCACTTGAAAGCAAATGGGAATCGGGATGGAAATAGAGGCACATCAGCAACTGTTGCCTGCAGGGTAGAGAGAAGTTGTTTGGTGTGCACCACTGAGGTGGAAATGTGTGGATGGCCTGGCATGGTGGGTGGGCAATTGCTTTTTTTAAAGGAAAAAATGAGAAGCATTTTATGGCCATGGAGATTTGCAGTAATTCCTTGACAACACTGTATTTTTTCCCCCTTTCATTAGAACAACGCAATATCAAAGATATATTCGCTTTCACAAAAACATCACATGAATAAGAAATAATCTTTTACACTGAAGCACAAACAGCAAACAATTGTACTCGGTAATAGAGTGGGGAAGCTGACAGCTGAAAAACACTCTAAATACACACATGAGCACACATCAACCAGAGAGGTGTGTACATCCACGGCAGTAAGTCACACGCGCATTAATACAAGCATGTATTCTCAGTTTCCTTTCTATTATCATGTGTAGTACATATATCTCAGTCTGTCACTGAATCACACATTTTTACAGGAGCATTCATTAATGGCAAAGGTGTTGACAGTGGAGTTTGGATGAAGAGGGACTTATCTCCTTGTTGAGGAAATCCAAGTTGTTATTATTAAATTCAAAGCCGTCTGTTTCCATCAGCAACATTACCCTTCTTCTCCAAAGAGGTTATTGATTTGGGTCTTAATCTACAAATAAATATATTGTCTGAGTTTATTTTTTCCATGCTGTCAGCAATGTTAAAAGGACACAGCTCATCTGGCTGATGGATGGGAGCAAATGTAGCCCAGGGCCTAAGGGTGGACTGCAAGAGAAATGTACCTTATAACACACAAACATAGACACATAACCGTCCCCTCCAGATGGGTCCCCCCTTGTGAGCAGTATGTTCCAATTATGTGTTTGTCTGTGTGTGTGTGTGTGTGTGTGTGTGTGTGTGTGTGTGTGTGTGTGTGTGTGTGTGTGTGTGTGTGTGTGTGTGTGTGTGTGTGTGTGTGTGTGTGTGTGTGTGTGTGTGTGTGTATGGTTTGAGGGTTGGGGGGGTTGAACAATGTGAATCTTAACTGTTTGTCTTAACAGCTTTTTTCCCCCAATTGCTTTGGCCTCATTTTCAGTATCAATATAATAAAAAAAGTGTTAAGAAATCTACCATCTATATACTTCTTCAACTGTTTATTACTATATGGATCACAAATTACTTATTGCACAGCATGACATAGCAGGTTCTATTGTAACCAAACAGAGCAGCCAAGGCGAGTGTAGGTGAAGCAGTGTTGTTGTTTTAGTTCAGGTCAAGGTTGTGGGTTATTCCAGCCATAAAATATCCTAGTGTACAGTGCAGTCTTACAATAACACATTACAATAATTTTTACTGTAAACTGATCTTTGATGTTTGGGAGTCTTTCATTCCATTTTATTTTTGTGTTATCTTTGATCTGTCTGATTTGCCTCATTGCAGTCCTGCAATGTTTATAGCCTGGTTCAACTGTGGAAAGCACTTTGTAACTTTGTTTTGAAATGTGCAGTATATATAAGAAGTTTATTATTATTACTATATTACATGTAATAGAAGCCATAAATCACAGTCATTGAATATGGATATCTGTAATGTTTTTAGTGTTGTTTTTGGATCACAGAGGACACTGCTGCATGTTGCCTTACTAGTGCTAGCTGCAAGTTTGCAGGATTTTTGAAGTAAATCATTTGAGCATCTCTAGTGAAAGTTCTTAGTTCTAAGGATGTTAAAATCAATTGTTCACTTGGTTCAAACCACTTAGGTCTGTTTGGGTGTACAGAACTACATGACATTAGAATCAGGCCAGTAGCAGAGAATTAGACTCCTAGTTTGGTGTTGTAGCGTTCATATATCATTATTACATCACAGAGTATGGTCTAGACCTGCTCTTTTATGAAAAGCGCTGTGAGATAACTGTTGTTGTGATTTGTCGCTATATAAATAAAATTGAACTGAATTGAATTATTTTGAAAGAATTTAGGGAATGTGATCCCAAAATTGAATATAGACATACGAGTAATTAGTCAAATCATTAACAAAATTGTCATAACTCATAATTGTCTGATATAACATCTTTATTAAATGATAAAGAGCTTTTGCTGTGACCATGTTTAGCCCCTTTACAGCCCCCTCTTCTAGCCACCTGACAGCCAAGTAGCAGAGAGGTCAAAACTGAGCAGAAGTCCCTGTGGGAGCTCTCTTGCCCTTTAATCTTTAGGTGCTCATCCCTGATGCTCATTCCCTAGAGGTGTCAGATGAAGACAAACCAAGAGGTGCTGTATGCAAAGGCGAGAAAGGGAAGTGTGGGAAGGGAAGGACAAGGAACTTGAGAAGGTGAAAGAGGACAGAAAGTGCTTTGAATGAGTATGGAGAAGGAGAGAGTCAAGGAGAGGAAAAAGCTGAGTGAGGAGGGAGCAGAGTGGAAAGTGTGGCTAGAACCAGGGTATATGGGGTTAACAGACAGAAGGGGGGAGGAGAAGTAGTGCTTGAAGAAAGAATACAATGAAGATGAGGCTGCATTAGTGGCACGTCTCAGGCCAATTACTCTGCTGCTATCCTCTCTTCTATCTCTCCCCTGCTTTCCTTCTCTCTGTGTCCTGTCCTCTCACTTTTCTCTTCTTCCCCTCTCTTTCACTTTCTCTATATCTGCTCTAACTATCCATGTGCTGTCAGCAGCAACAGATCCCTAAATGATACCGGTCCGCACTGGCAGGTTTTATCTTCCAGTGCTACAATAGGAAAGAAGGATCTGAGAAAAGATAAGATAGGACCAACCAACAGTGACAACAGCAAATACATAATGGCGAGGGGCATGTTTGACACAGTGCTTCACTGCCATCTAGTGGTGGGTAGCTCAGCAGGAGCATCATCTAAGGATGGATGGATGATCATTAGTTACAGGCAGTTGCATTACATCAGTGTGATCAAAAAGCACTTCTGAGAAGGTGTTTCACAGATGAGTGCAATGAAAGACTAAGGTCCTGAAATATGTTGTGCACCTGTGCACTGCAGAAGTTTTATTACATTTGTGTGGCTTTGTGTGTTTTACCAGTGTGTAATACCATACCTATACATTGACCTGGTCCCTTCAGAGCTCTCTTTTAAGTATTTTTTTGTTAAGAGCCTGTATTTTACTTTTTTATAGCATTTGAACCCATTTGCATATATGATATAGCTTTTTAAAATGAAATAGAACAACAAGTCTAAATTACTGTGCACTGCATAGCAGTAATAAAACCATGCCATGGGCACCATGTCAGTTCGTCATTTATCTAATAAGGTATTGAGGGTATAATTGGTGGACTCATTTACATTCTCTAAGAACACTGTAAAAGAACATATGTGGACTTAAGTTGGTAAGTAGTATGTTCACAGTTTTTCCTTGTTAACTTTTAATTAGGAGATGTTTTGATACATATGGGGCTAATCTCAAAAGATGTTTTGGTCAGTGGCTTTATTTGCATGCATACTTATGCATGCGTCCAGCAGCTGGGGTTAGTGAAGGTGCAAAGAGTTGGAAACAGATAAAAATAAAATCACAGGGCCACTACAGAAATAATGGGACATCTGGTCCAGACATCTGGAGCCAGAGGACTTTTAGGAGCTTCCCAGCATCGTCTCACCTTGTGGGTAAATTAGCAAAGTGAGAAAATATGGCAGGGGTAAACGATGCTGACAATCACACAGAGGGAGGACAGTTGAGGCAGGTTACTGGGGAATTCATCATTTGGAGGTCTTTTTTTGTTCCCTGTGAACAAAGGGAGATAAAGGATGGACAATGTGGGAGTTGAAATGAGCGTGTGTGTGTGTGTGTGTGTGTGTGTGTGTGTGTGTGTGTGTGTGTAGAGAAAGAGAGAGAGAGAGAGAGAGGGAGGGACATGTTTGAAATTGGATGAAGGTGGCAACCATCTCATTACTCTTTGGCAAGAATTTATCGATTTTCTATGTTGACCTAATAAATAAAAAAACGTGTTTCTAAATGAAGATTGTAATATGATTGTAGTATGTAATAAATATGGATTTCTGTATTGAAACCAGTAATCACACTGATCAATCCATTGTGTCGATGCAGGCAGACAGCATTTGCTAATAAGCATTTGCTTGAGACAGACATTATTTAAGGTAGGCTGTACAATAGATGACTGACAGTTCTCTTCTTCACTCCAACATCAGTATAAATCTTTCCTGTCCCTGACAGACAGAATGCACCACTGAGCTGTTGCTGGCCTTTACTAATAATTTTTTTTTATATTGAAGAAAACACAGCAGCTAGTCATGAAATGTCAAATTTGTCATAGATCAGCTTATGAAATTAGATTCAGAATAAGATTTGCAAAATAGGCCATGCAGTTGCTGCATCATGGTTCATTTTACAGCTTTAACTCATAGTTGTTCATGAGATTGTGGCGTTCAGAGTCACATCAGAGAGAGAGAGAGAGAGAGAGAGAGAGAGATGGTGTCAGATGTGATATTGATGACAAGCCAGTGTGCTTGTCTCTTGTTTCCCCTTGGCTTAATGTAAGGTCACAGTGGAAAGGTGGGACAACAAATGCCACCAAGTCACTCTGACAGCTTGACCCCTGGGAGAGAATATACCCTTTTAATCAGATGTCCCTTCTCCCAAGTGCCCCATTCCTTTCTAACCTCCTTTCCACTTCCTTTCTGCCTTCTTTCTTCTCGTCATGTCCAATTCATCTTTTCATAACCTTTGTTTTTCTTGATGCCGACTCAAGTACCACCAACTGTTTTGCTCTATTTGTTCTCTCCTCCGTTTTGTGTCTCTACACACACGTATGCAAACACACACACACACACACACACACACACACATACAGATACAGAAGCAGACACACAGCCATCTCTTCCTTGGGCTCTCGGTCAAATGTCACAAATAGGTAATAAAGATGCCATCAAAAGGACACCAGAGGACCCACATTCTGCCTTCGTACCATCCCACTCGTAACTCTGCAGAGGGCAGAAGGACATACATCACCTGGAGAGCCTGCTGGCATAGAATTATGTTGTTTGGTGCAGGCTGTTCCCATGCTGATCCAAATGCATAACACCCATGTGCACAGAAAAAGAACGGGAAGCATACTGTGCAAATACAGCTGCCTGCATGTCATGGCACAAATGCTAGCCACTAAGTGCAGACCATTAAGTAATCTAAAAAATAAAGAAAATGTGTCTTTGAGGGCCCTACTCAGCATGCTAACCACAGAGGAGAGGGAAGTAAAGATGCAGGGACAGAGCACACACTGTATTTATTCCCCTCTGTCCCTCATCGGACCTGTCCTTAGACAGTCAGATGGGCTCTGCTCATAATGTCTTGTCAGATATGACCTTGAGCGAGTCCATTGTCTCCCTGGATCTTCACTCACACTGTCACATCAAACCACTTCAGCATTCTCAATAAAAACAACACAACAACAGCATCCCAATGATGTATTGCTGCACATCAGATGCATTAGAAAACAGCTGGGGCAGGTTTGTCATATCCAATTATTGGAGCTGTACAGTATAGTGGCTTCAAATACCTTCCTAGTGAAATCTTTATGATTCAGCCTGTATTGTTATTGTGCCTGGTTAAATGACATTATACAACAACTGTCTCTATGAATCATTTAACAGACAGAAAAAAATATCATTGAGGAAGTCCTGAGCTACGCAGATAACAATGCCTATACCTGTATTATTAAATGGCAGCTTTTGTGTCAATGTATTTTAGTTGAAGGGACACATTGGCCCTGATTTGTTTAACATTTGCGCATAATCATATACATATTAACAAAACAGGACTTGCGTGTATTCTGATTCTGTAGGTTCACATCTAGTATTGAACATCCAAAATATGTGAGGAATTGGAGCGATTTGGACAAGGATGTGTGGGTTCAGTGTGTTGCTTTTAACTGTCGGATTTAGTGCTGTGCCTTAAGGAATTATCTCACCTCCATGAGTGTGTTGTGGTTACAGCACATGGTGTGGCAGTGCTCTGCTCCTAAGAGGCACACACTCACTTCTCATCTGTGCCCTTTTGGTATTTTGGTGACCCACTCATAGTGAGTCACTTGGCTGCACCTTTGTATGAGTAGCTGCTCTATAGGGGTGTAAAACAGTTCAAAGTGTTATTATTCAAACAGTCATTTTTTAATGTGTGCAATGCCCAGGAACTGTTTTTCATAGTTGCACAGCTGTTTCCTTTGTGATGGATGCATGTGGCAAAATGTCCCTCTGAGCATGAGGGCGTCACGTGATCCCAACTTCAATTCCAGCTTTGGCCTCCAAATCATTGCATCTTAGGTTGCTCTTTTACAGTCACAAAAATATACCATGAGGTTATACCATGAGGTTAAAAAAATGGTTCAGAACCCCACTTCACACTTTATCACTTTGGATCTCTTGTTTTGTCCTTCTTTGGATATTTTTTTACATTAACCTACAATCCTCTCAGGCTAGGTGGAGATCAAAAGCAACAAATCTGTCTCTGAAGCCAGCGAAAGTTGACTGATGCAGGTTCTGTGGGGCAGACGAGATAGACTTTGTCAGATAGGTTGGACAAAATATAATTTCAACATCAGCATTTTGTTTGAGTTGGATTTATACAAAAATAACCTCCACATAAAAGCATCTGCACACTCTAAATACTGGGATACAAGGAAAGCAAGGCAAACAGAATGAAAGAACACGTATAGGTTAGGTTTATATCTGGACATTCATTTAATTCATTCATTTAGATAAGGTCATATCTCAGACAACAGTTTATCAGCATAAACAACTGCACCTCCTCCACCACTTCTCTGTCCCAAAGCGTCCGTGAGGCTTTGTTGCTTGGTCCACTCCTGTTCAACCTATGAGTCATTTTCATTCTGTATTCGGTATATTAATGGTGAATGTGCTGCAGTGCAGCTAGCTAACTATGCATTTCTTATTTTCTTTTACATCAGCTGCTGTATAAAAATATATATATTGAAGTACAATATCAGATATAATATATATAATACATACAGTACTAGTTACTCAAAAGCAAATTATGCATTTGTGACTGTGGTGCTCATGTGTGAATTCATTCATTCACCTTGTGTGAGACTCCCTTTCTTTAATCCATCACTTCAGTGTTCCTGTTCAGTGTTCTTGTGAGGTGTAGTTAATCACCAGACTATGTTCAGCACTGATGAACTCAAAAGACCAGAGAAAGAAAGAACATCAGACTCAAGCAGGAAACTTCAGAAAATTCACTTTAATTAATCTGTAGAGACAAAACTTTCCAAAAAAAAATCGAAACCATGCATGGAGTGTAGTAGTCTAATGTTTTAAAGCTACTTGTTCACTTTGTCAAAACGACAACATTGAGTGGAAAAGCCAGTATTCTTATTAAAATAATAAACATTATGTAGATTTCATGTACATTTTCATACAAAAACCCCCAGGTGGTGGACATTTGTGATTACAGATCAACCAAATGTCAAATAACAGGCAAAAAAACTTCTTTTGTCAAAATTCTGTTGTCATCTATATCAATCCTCTGTAAGGATTGTTATGCTGGATCGCACTTGAAAACACTGTATGTTTAACATTGTTGCTGCAGTACAACTCAGACATGGTATAACCCAAAGTTTTAGATTAGGACACTGGAAAGATTTTCTTCTCATTCACAAGATCATATGCGTTTATGTTTATTTGAAGATCAAGAAAATCATTTCGTTTAGGATGAAAATTCCTTTCAATTTACACTCACCTCATCAGGTTATTCTATAACGGCATCCCAGAGACCCAGGGGATCTGGTAATGACATTTAAATCATTCTGCAATAATGAAACTGTTACACTTTGGTTGCACACCTTTACATTTTAATTAAATTAACTAAAACAGCTGCATTTTCTGTTGTGCTGAAACTGTTCAAATAAGTACAACAAAGCAAGTTGCTCACTGGTTGTACAGCATTTATTGTTGATGTCTCTCCAGTTCCACTATTCCATTATTTACAACATGTAAGACACAAGTTGTACTGTACACAGCACTTCTTTTCAACACTGCAATTTGTCATACGTTTAATGGCTAACTTTTTCCTTAAAGGGTAATTTCAGAATTTTTAAAACTGGATCGTATTTTCATTTTGGGGTCGAAATGACCAGTAGGTACAAAAAATTTTGAAATTTGTGCAGTAGATGGCTTCAGCCAGCAGCCACGAACTGGCTGCAGTGGCTGCAAAGAATTCCTTTGGTGCAATTGTGCTTGTCAGAATTACTTCTACAAAAGGGCCTGTTTTTGCCACTGAAAGGCTCAGAATGTTATACAAGGTGTCTGACAACATCATGGAGACAACCCTTGTTTTTAACCAGAAAGTTGGGATTTAACATTGGTCATTACATAAAAGTATACACAAAATTTGTTTGATAAATTACAGTTTTCTTGTGTGTGGGAACAGTTACTGACATATTCCAATTCCCATTATTTAATAAAGGTGGCCTCAGGTTTTGTAACAGTTAAGTTGTGGATTCCTATCTCCTGTTTGGGTCTTTAAATACACAATTTGTCTTGCCCATCTAGTCATTCTCCCCTGACCTCTCTTGCCCACAGAACTTCTTCTAACTGGATGTTGTTTTTCACATCATTCTCTGCAAACTGGGACCTGAAGTTAGAAAAGTGAGGATTGTGACTGGAAGGTTGTCAGTTCAATCCCCTTGACTAAATGTGAGTGGGGAAAGTGAAATGCAGAAAGTTGCCCTTGAGCAAGGCCCTTAACCCCTACTGCTCCACTGGAGTTGTGGCTAGCAGACCAGACTGTGGTTGTACTGGATCGTTTCCAGGTGTGAATGTGTGACTGTGTGAATGTGATCAGGACGTTTCTAGAAAATACAACACTGTTCAGTGAAACTCCTCTTAGTAATTAAAGGTGAAAAAAACTATTGTGCATGAAAATCCCAGGAGATGAGCAGTTTCTCAGATATTCAAACCATCTCGTCTGGCAACCAACAATTATTCTGTAGAGGTCAAAGTCACTTAGATAATATTTCTTCCCCATTCTAATATTTGCTCTGAATATCCAAAAACAAAACTGACCATATCTGCTTGCTTTTATGCATTGAGTTGCTGCCACATTGTTGGCTCTTTAGCATTAACAAGTAACTAATACTAATTAAGTGTCCACTGAGTGTGTTTTTTTGTATTGAAGTGCATCATCAAGACATTTATTTACACTTAAAGCAATTAAATCAATAATCAATATCAAAATAGCTTTCTTTTCAGAGGTCCATTACTGCTGTGCATGTCAGAATTGTAGCTATTATGTCCCTTTCTCAATACACAGGTCAGAATGTCATGTTAAGTGTTACAAGGTTACATATTGTGTGCATGCATATACTATATCAATAGCATTCAATTAAAAACACACTACTCTTGATGGTAAAGACTATAATTGCGCCATTCCCAGTTGGTGTTTCTTGTTGAGGTCTGAGTAAATACTTCCCCTGACATAGATGGCCAACGGTGAAGTTATTCTGCTTTGATTTGTAGGCTCTCCAAACATATAAAGCATTTAAGATTTGTCTGCCTTCTTTATATAATACTTATTACATAAACACATAAAGATTAATAATGGAATTGTAACCAAAACATCTGTCAATACTTTGTCTTTTTGTCTATACAATTCCCCCTTTCATCTTTAGCAAATCATATTGAAACTTCAGCAACTGGATCAGCATGCATAGAATTTAAAATGATTATATTTAACACAACAGATTTGAGCATTCCTATTTCCTTTTGCCGTTCCCCATTTCCCTCTCATTTGCTATAGACCTCCCCAGTAATCCTGCTGCATGATCATAGAGGAAATTAATGTAATTACTGCCACACAAATTATTTTTTATTTGAAAACACTCACTGAGGCTTATTTTTTCTAATATGTGTGTGTGTGTGTGTGTGTGTGTGTGTGTGTGTGTGTGTGTGTGTGTGTGTGTGTGTGTGTGTGTGTGTGTGTGTGTGTGTGTGTGTGTTTGTGTGTGTGTGTGTATTTTCTGTTCATTATTTTTGTTTCAAACTGGCTTTGGGAATATGTCATGGAGGAAGTCCACACAAGGTTCTACTTAAAACAAGTCATTTATTTAAGGTTAACTGTGTAGATCAGCAATGTCAACAATGAAAGGAGTATGTAGACGTGTGGTTGAAGTGCTTATGAAGGTGTTGAAGTTGCAAACCAAAAGAAAGTGCTGCAAGGTGGATGTCATCTGTAGGAAGAGAGGAAGCATGGGCCAATTTTCAGCCAATTGTCTACACACATTATGCACCTCTTTTTTATCTGAGGGACCATTGTGAGGCATTTTT
The DNA here is from genome assembly GCA_024633595.2 of Lepomis macrochirus. Classification (NCBI taxonomy): domain Eukaryota; kingdom Metazoa; phylum Chordata; class Actinopteri; order Centrarchiformes; family Centrarchidae; genus Lepomis; species Lepomis macrochirus. Next base: position 26,987,119 of record JALXJV020000006.1, on the reverse strand, counting down.
CCTGCCCTTCATGGTAAAAAAAATACTTTGCAGTATAGCATTTCATGATATATACTTGCATGTTGCAAATTACTGTGTAAATTTAGTCTCAGGTTTTACATCTCAAACTACTTAGGTCATACTTATAACGTATGTCATCGCAGGGTGATGTTTTCATATATATATGCAGTCCCCTCCTCCTCCCTGTAAAACACAGGAGAACAACAGTTAATGTGAAGTGTTGCTTGTGAGTTATTCCAGAAGAAAAAATTGATTTGCTCCAACATCGATGAAACAAAATTTGACTTGTGTTTTGAGTTATGACAGTATAAGAAGTTTCTTTACGATTATTTTCCATCAGCAAATCGTACCCTCCTGGAAACTCCATTTTATACCTTAATTGATGTACTCAAAAACCTCAAATTGGGCTTTGAAATAGTCACACTGTTAGCGGGCAGAAACAAGAACCTCTGGTGGGTCAATCGATAGAAACTTCATTACTGGGAAGCCTGGCTAGTAATCTCCTTGGCTGCAGCTGTGAGGGGCATACATTCTACCACAGCACCTGTTCTCAGTGATACACCCAGCCTGCACCTGCAGAGGCATAAAAGGCACACTCACACCATATTGAGGTTTAACACTCTCTTACTATCTTACCATCTATTTCTCTGTCTGCCTATCAAATACAAGCTCACAAGGTTTTCATGTTATTTTATACTTTCCCCATATTTCTGTCTTGTCCCTCCAGTTTTCTCACATTTGTGCCAGGGTGCATCTTTAGCAGCTGTCAAGAGCAGAAAGAGAGAAAACTGATGGGAGAAACAGTGGAGGTGGGAAGCAGCAGAGAAGGTGTGAGGAAAAGGAAAAAAGGGAGAGAAGTTGAATATTTTTCAGTTAATAGAAACAGACCTTTAGGGTTCAGAAATTGTGTAGTATAATATTATGTTAGGACAGCTCCATTTTACACTAAAATTGGTTCCATGACAGCAAGCCACAGAGACATATTTAAGCACTTTTCCTTTGTACCTTTCTCTTTTCAAGAAAATTGGGTCTCCGCAGGAAAAATGACTAATCATCTACTTATCAGGAATAAGTACTCTTACAAGTTTTCAGCCCTGCACTCAACACTCACATTTGTACTTATCTAAGCCTGCTTTAGAACAAAAGCCGATGGAAATAGATTTAGTCCCAAATTGCATTTTGGACTCAACTATAAACAGGAAAGCTTTGTGTGTCTGGACCAGTAATCTGACACACTGATACTGCACTGTACTCTACTGTATTTGTGAGACAGAAACATTACTTGTGTTTTGTCTTTTATGTCACCTCGACCAGTAGATGGCAGTGACAGAGCAAGAACGTGAAAGGCTGACTTTACAGATTAAAGTAAACTAGTGCACACTTACACAAAGAAAAGTTCATTATATCTCTACAGAGCAAATAGTTGTCCTGGTTATTTACACTCCATCCCATTTTGCAGAACTAATCAAAAATCTAGTCTTCTCTCCCCCTGCTTGTTGATGACTGTGCATACAGTGGGGAATACTGGCATCCCTCCCCTTGAGACTGAGGGATGCAGCTGCTGTGTGTCTGATGCACACTAGAGTGCACTGGGCTGGAAAATGTTGTTTCAAGTCAAAAATAAAGACAGAGGAAAGGTTATTGTCTTATACCCTTTCATACATGCCCATCTTGGTGCTAAAACACAATACTGGGACTTTGTCAAGAGAGAATATATATATATATATATATGCAAATAGTGCCCATTATGTATTCAGGTATTGCAAAGTAGGCAGAACCGTGACAACTATCTCCCATGGCCAACTCTCAGCTCTGACATAATATGTGAGGACTGAATGAGATTTCTGCCCTGTTGAATAGACTCACTAAACAGTGGATTGTGTGGTACTCCATTAAACTGAAATCTGTGTTCAATTTGCAGCACTTAATGTTTTGTGATAGACACAGGAAATGCAGTTTTGATTAATCAGATGTTAGAAAACAATTCTTTCTGACTGCAGTGTATAGAATTACCAAGAGGCTATTCTACAGACATTTCATTATAACAAACAACACAGCTGTGATGCATATTTCTGGAACTGCATAATAGTATAGAAGAAGCGAATCCAGCTGGCTCAATGACTAACTGAATTTGCTGGCTTCTGTTTTTTTGACATTTTCAAAATTACAGTCTAAGGAGAGTGCAACATTGTTTTGACCATTTGGTTAATTTGTACTGTGTGAATGTCACATACAATTTAGCTCACATCAGACTTTTTAAATTTAGGGAATAGTGCAGCTTCCCAGTATTTTGAAGCATTTACACAATTGCACTGATCGGCCCAAAGGGACACTGACCAGGGCAAGTCAAAACAATGTGACAGATTAATTTGTCATACAGTGTGCAAAATGTTATGGCCCTAAAGGAAACTTCATTAACTAATGAGCATAACACATTTTTGTTGTTATTGTTGTTGTTGTTGTTGTTTTAAATGTTATTTAAAATTATTCAATTTACTCAGATACGTGCAATATGTTATTTTTGGAAAGCTGCTACTGGCACAGATTGGCAGTGTAAACATGTATCATCCAATTTTGAAAATGGCAACCTGCCATAAACAAATAAAATAACAAAAAACTACTGTTAACCCAATAAACAAATCATCCCAGTGGAAGACAATGTGGTTAGACTGTTGTTGCACAGATTGTTTTAATGCTTTTGATTCCAGAGTATTCAAGCTACTGGGTCTCCTGACATGATACTTTTGTGCGGTCAGATCATTTTACTTAACAGCCATGGAGCTGTCTCGTAGCTATCAAGATAGCTTAGCAGCTCTTTGATTAAAAGACCATGGTTAACAGGACATCTGTTAGGAAATCTGGGCAGAGATTACCCAAGCTCATCTCACAAAGACCCGGAGCAGCAAATGATGTAATTAACATACTGCCTTGGCCTTATTCAACCTTTGTAGTACTCTATAGTAGTGTTTTTTTATGGTCACCACCATTTACACACACTGTTAGATTTGAGAATTGACAAAGAAACAAGAAAACATAGCACATTTAGTTGATATACTACACTTAATACAAATATTGCAGGTGAATTTATCAGATTAATTTGATTTGGGGACAAATTGCTTTACTTTTGCCATACTGTCCCTGTCCCTCAGCCTGCTGCTTGTGATACTGAGATGAGCTGAGAGATGGTGAGTTGATATGGAGTAGAAGGGGCACTAGCGGAGACAAACAGACACAGAGGTCACAGTATCAGGTTGACAGGCACAGAGCATCACTGGCCTTTATGTTACAGCACCTTGTAAGGCAACTGCAACAGAGTAAATAATGTAAAGCTAACAACAGCCTGTAACACATAACATGTTTGAAATAGTATGCTGTCTTAAAATCTGGTATGTTGTCTCAGAAGTGCTCTTTTGTGATCTGTTTCACCAAATTTGGAGCACAAACAAAACAAAATGGCATACTTGCAATCAATGTAGGAGCATTTGAAAGCTTTGTGAGACTCATATTTTCTGCACAGTCATTTGTGCAAAGTGATGTTGCCTTCATTTGTGTTGTAAGCATTATTATTGTTGAATCAAGTTGAATAAAAAGAAACAGTGTCACTTCTGATTATACAATCACAATTCAAATTTTGTAATCGAGTGTTTTCTTTTGGTATCTTATGTTAATAGATTTAGTCTGCAAAAGAAAATAACGTAAATGGATTGCTCTGGGATGCATCACTTTCACACACTATCTCAAAATTTGAACATGCTGTATTTTCCATCAGATGGATTGATCTTATGAAGCTAAGGTAACTGCTCTGGACGTACTCCTCACTGATGATCAACAGCCAAACACCTCAGAACCTCTGCTGCTCAAGGCAGCTCTGAAATGACTCTCATTTTCCTGATCTGCTGCTTTCCCACGCTCTTACGCCTCCCAGCCCACTCCCAGCCCACTACTACAGTAGGTTTTTTACAAAAAATTTTTCAGAGTTCAGTGCATGGACCAAAAAAGTGGATGCAAGATGGATTTGTTCATGATCCATATTAAAATATTGTGTAGCTACGTCACTGTCACTGTATATTATGCCTCATGAAACACCTAGAGATTTGGTTTAGTGCTCTTCACACCAAATAACACAGGAAATGCAAGTTTAGGCCCCAGTATTGTTCATCCGCCAGACCCTTATGACGAGGAATGGCTGCAAAGACCACACACAGTATGAGACAAAATGAGTGAATGTGTGTGTGACTGTCTCAATCTGCCATTTTCCAGAGAACTTCAATCACTCAATTTCTCTGAGCAGTATGCTTCCAATCCCAGCAAACAGCTGGCCGGGCATTTAGAACACATGAGGATTAGGGGGTTGATTTAGTTAAAGGCTCAATCCAGCATCAGACCATAGCACCACTTATGATGCCAAGATCACCTCCCTGCTGACTATGTTTATGATATTTTCATGCTTTTTGTATCAATTTCATGCATATACAGCATGTATATAGAAGCTAAACATTAAATATTTATCTACATTTGCTTTAATTCATTTTTATCTGTTTTTATCTAATGTTGGATTAAAGTAATCTCTATGCTGTGGATATTTTACATCTTGCTTAGTCTCTGTTATTTGCTTGTTTGGTATTCATTTGCTTTCACTCTGCCACAGGAATACAAGGTATGCAGCTGCTTGTGAAAACATGGGTGTGTATAGAAAGAGCAGGTGTGTGTCAATGTGCTTTGATAGCACGCATGAAAAAAGAATGTGTGAACTCAAGATTTCCCAGTGGCCACCGGCTCTCATTGGTTAGCATTAGGGACTGATTTGCATGTGGTGGGAGTGTCCTGAGCGAGCACTGGGATGAATGACTTGTTCAAGTCAGATAGCAATAAGGCACAGCACTCAGCAGAGGTCTGCGCTGCACAACGCTCAAAATGCCTAAGTTACTTAAGATGCTACTCTTCCTGTTATAAGTGGAAAGTGCTGGACTCAGACATAAACATGTTCAACAGCAGACACCCCAGCCTTACCAAAAGAGGAGGAATATGGGTAAGTTTTATGATAATTCACTTTACAGACAGAATTCACTTTAACACAACTACATGTACCTTTTTTAACAAAAGTACATGTACCTATTATGATACTGTGAGTACTATTTCATATTATTAAGGCAGAGGCATGACTAGGCCTCTGTACTGTTTTATTCTCATGACTTAAACTTAAACTGTCAAAATTATCTAATTTGATTGATTGGCTAAAATGATAAACATAATGTGATTTAAGTGAAGTGATTACAATCAAAATCTTGTTCACACTAAACAATAATACATGGGAAATAATTTAATTTTATAATTATCATTCTATTCTGCATCTTTCAGTAAACTGTATTATTAAATGTATATTTAATTATCTTGTATTACAGGGATTGTTCATCATCTTGCTTTACTCCAGCCCTCTTTCCTGTTTTGCAAATTTCAGCCATGCAAAAGAGCTCATCTATAAAATAAAGGAGGGATTACCCAGAGGGACCTTCATAGGGGCCATTGGAGTAGACTTAAATTTGGATTTCACTGTTGAACCCCCCTTTTTATTCAGTCTTCCACAAAAGAAGGTTAGTGAACAGTATGTAAAGCTAAATAATACCACTGGTGAGCTTTACACATCTGCTACAGAGATTGACAGGGAGACCCTCTGTCCTGATAACTTGGAGCGACAGGGATGTTTCCTTTCACTGGATGTGTTTGTTTTGCCCCAGCAATACTTTCAGCTCATCAAAGTTAAGATTGTTATTGAGGATGTGAATGACAACAGGCCAAAGTTCCCAGTGGATGAGATCTGCATGTCCATCCCAGAAAACACACCCATCAATGCTCGTTATGCGGTGGAGCAGTCTGCAGTTGACCCGGACCTGGGTCTTCACGGAGTACAGACCTACTGGCTTGTTAATGATTTTGGCATGTTCACACTGGATGTTGAGGAGAACGAGGGAGGTGAGCTGACACCCTTCCTCATTGTGACAGAGGCTTTGGACAGAGAGACCCAGGCTGAATACATTACAGATATCATTGCAGAGGATGGAGGGACCCCCCCTCTACTCGGAGCGGCTACTTTAAAAATTGTTATCACAGATGTGAACGATAACTGCCCCCAGTTCAGAGAGTCACAAATTAATGTCACTCTGCATGGGAATACCACAAAAGGGGCACATTTGGCACATCTGCATGCTTTTGACCCTGACCTTGGTGCTAATGCTCAGATCAGCTATGCTTACAGTGAACGTGTGCCAAGGGACACCAGAAGCTTGTTCCATTTGGACAGAATCACAGGGGTGATCAAGCTAGCAGGGAAAATAGACACTGGAACATCCACGTTTTACAAACTCACTATTCTGGCCAATGGACCTGGTTGTATCCCTGCTGTTGCCACTGTTATTGTCCATATCATCAAAGTTGTTACAGGACCCCCTGCTATCATACCCCGGTATATTGCACCAGAAAAGGATGGGGTGGTGACAGTAAAGGAGTCTGAGCCAGCGTTTTCTCCAATAGCTTTTTTTACCGTCAAAAACATTGACATGAACCAAAGGGTGGACTGTCATTTGGAAGGGACTGGTCCCTTCAGGCTTGGCCCCTATCAGCTGTTCAAGAACGAATACCTGCTAGAGACTACAGAGCCTTTGGACTATGAGAAGACACAGGAGTATGAGCTAATTGTGGTTGTTAAGAATACTCGAGAGCTTGTCATCAAGACCTTCCTCAAGGTGCAGGTATTGGATGAGAATGATAATGCACCATTGTTTCAACAGTCTTTGGTGAAAATATCTGTAGAGGAGAACAATCCGCCAAATACCTTTCTGGCCCAGCTCCAAGCCACAGACCAGGACAGTGAAAGTCGAGGGGAAGTCATCTACCTCCTTGGAGGTGACGCCCCTGGGATCTTTGTTGTGAATCGCTTGACAGGTATCCTGACTGTAACAACATCACTAGACCGGGAGGAGAAAGAGACATACCGGTTTATAGTGAGAGCGGTGGACCAGGGGACACCCAGGAGGGAGTCGATTGCAACTGTGGTGTTGACCGTGCAAGACCGCAATGACAACAGTCCACGCTTCATCAATAAGGACTTCACATTCTTTGTGCCAGAGAACTTCCCAGGGTACGGTGAGATCGGGGTCCTCTCTGTGACAGATGCTGATGCTGGGGAAAATGGTTGGGTGGCCCTTTCCATCCTCAATGGCAGCGACATCTTCATGATCGACACAGGCCGAGGTGCGCTGAGGGCCAAGACATCACTGGACCGTGAGCAACAAGGGACATACCAGCTCTGGATTGAGGCCATTGATGGTGGGGAGCCTGCGCTTTCCTGTGTTACTATGGTGACCGTGCTTTTGTTGGATGTAAATGACAACCCACCTATTGTCCTCTTTCCTCAGTCCAATCAGTCTTACATGCTAGTACTACCCAATACACTGCCAGGAACATCAATCACAGAGGTCTACGCTGTGGATAAGGACACAGGCATGAATGCTGTTATCGCCTATAGTATCATCAAGAGAAAAGGTGGTGAGCCAGGGTCATTTGCCATTGACCCAGAAACAGGAAATATCACATTAAAGAGGGAGCTCAGCAACCGGGGCCTCTACAGCCTTCTGGTGAAGGTCACAGATCATGGTCAGCCTGAACCGCTTTACTCAACAGTTATGGTTAACTTCTTTGTCAATGAAACAGTGAGCAACGAGAGCTACATCCAGAGTCTGCTGACAAGAGAGGCTGACATTGAGATAGAGGAGAGGCCCTGGTACATTGGCCAGATGACAGAGGGGCCTGAGAGGTATGAGTTGTTCCCCTGTCAGCCTGTCCTCATTGCTCTCTCAGTGACATGTCTGGGGCTGTTCTTCTCAGTTGTTACTCTGACATCTTACATATGCTGTAAGAGATCTAAAAAACACAGAAAGAAAAGATTAGAAGTGGATATACCGTTAAAAATCAAGAATGACTCAATGCAGGTAGTTAACAATAAGCGCAGGCAGATCTCAAACATCTGATATTCAGTTGTCCACACATCCCAAACCACCACTGTTTACATGAATGTTTACAAAACTCACTGTGAGAAGTGAAGTTCTTACATAAAGTTGCTCTTTTGGCTTTTGTCAGATGACTGTTGTTACTGGAGTATATTGTGATTTAAGTTATATGCCACGGGTTTCTGTCATTAACAAGGGCACCCATTACCATTCCATACTGTGCTTTTTATAAGAACTATGACACCAAAGTAAGAAATAAATTAGTATTGGCAAGTAACAACACAATTATTATAAAGGCATAAGAGCAACTCACTGAAGATAACTCAATCTAAGGTCATATGTAAATATTGTACAAAATGTTTTACAACTTTATACAACTTTTGCATTGCATGGAAAGGACAAAAGACAGTTTAAGGCACTTCAAATGTTTCTTTCTTCATTAATATTTTAACAAGTGCATCTCTTTACATTAGACATTTATTTTTAAATAAAATGTGTACCTATATTCATAAAGTAACCATAAATGTCTAAATTGATTGATACAAGGCTAATCAACATTTATTACTTTATTTAAGATTGATATCCTGTTAGATATTTGGAGAGCTCGCTGTGTCAATGAACATCATATTCTTTAGTTTACACAAAGAAATGCCCTGTGAAAGTTTAAAATATGATAAGCACGAAAATCCACTTTTAAACTAAAAAATAGGACTGATCCAAAAAACTAGCTTAACTCTTGCCATGTCAGTATAGCAAAAAGCCACATACTTCATCACACTGAACAACTGAACTGTGTCCAAACGTCTTTGTCATAAAACTGTTTCTAGAAATACACATCACCTTCCTTTATACAATCATGCAATTCTCAATGTGTCTGTGAAAACATGCTGTCACATAGTGTTTGTGAAAGAAAATCAAAATAACTATTAAAGATTTTATTTTTTATAATACATTGGATTTTCTTCTGTATTGATATTATATATGTCTACATATTTTCAAATGCATGTGTAAAAGGATATTTAGTATAATTTAAAGGCGCTATTTATTCCATCACTCTCAGATTGAATGACAGGTCGTTTGCACAGAATAACAGTGCTAGCTGTCTATCTTCTGATGCTGTTTAAGTTTTGTTTATATTGATTACATTTGAAAGCACAGCAAGAAAACCAGTATATACTTTTCATTTTACTAAACTGATAAACACACAAAATGGCAACTTTTCACCTGTAATTCAAACTCTACAATTATGTATGCGCATATACCTCAAATGCTCAAATACCTAATACTGAGTAGGTGAAATCACATGGAAGAAATCACTGAGAACCTCTCTCAGTAGCGTATGAATAATTAATTATATTATAAGTCAAACTGAGTCGTGTTTTGACTGAATCCTCTTCAGACAAGACTAAATCTGGTATACAAATGAACTACTGTATTGTAAATCCGAGTGAGATGAAACAGCTAAAGATCAAAAGCCTGAGAGCCTGTGCTTTTGTTGTCATCACCTGCATAGGTCAGAGCTGGTGAGGTAACACCCAGAGTCACACTTAGAAGGAACACTGTGCTGATTTGTAGCTACAGCTGCTCCTGTCTGAAACATTTGAGGATCAAATCAATTTAGTCCAAGCAAAAAGTCTCACCTTTCTTGAGTGGTACTGGTAACCACTGTACTCCTAGCACAACCATAATGTATCAAAAAAGACACTGTAAAAGTTGTTTTTTATGCCTTCTCTTCAACTAGATTGTCCTTTGCCTGTTTGCTATGAAAGTTGTGTAGACAGGAAGGCTTTAGGACTCTTTGTATTCCTGTTAATTATGCACACTCCCAGGTGAGGAACTCAGTTATGTTATTTTAAACCTGTTCAGGTTTGGCTCTGACAAAGAAGGAAACATGCAAACAGACCTGTGCTGCTGATGTATTTGCACATGCAGCTTCTCAAGTTATAATCAGCATTTCAGTATGGAAGCACGTCATGTAAGCAGAGAGCACATCGGGAGCTAGAGACAGCTCAATGTAATCCTCAGTAATCACCTCTGGTCGAACTGTGCATTACACAAATAGGCTGAAAGATGATAATCAAACATAAACATGCACACAGTAACGTACTTCAAGACAGGTAACAATATAGGTGCTATAATATCAGCAGAGTGATTCAGAATTTATGGCAGGAAACGACATGCATTCCATCTGTCTTAGGTGATAGAACAAGTGTAACAGGCGTGTGTTGTTGTTGTGTGTTGTAAAATTGTATAGCTAAGGATGATGAGAAACACATTTCGTGGAAGAATATGATTAACACCGTGAACAGGTTCAAACAGGTTCTTGCTTTTCTGTCAAGCTGTTTGAGATCAATAGAAGAAACGATGTAAGCAAGTCCATACCTACAATATGTGTGTTTGTGTACAAAAGAGAAAGAAAGGGATTTGTGTCTTTACTTACAAGGCAGTGGGCAGAAACAAGTTCAATACGATAGTGCAGCTTCCTGTCCTTCTTTAACAAATTAATGTCTATGTTGAAAAGGCACCTTTATTTTAGTTTAATAATTTCATCTTTTTAAAAGTGCTTTTATAAAGATAAGCAATTGAGGTGTCCATAACTAAAGGAATTTGAAACAAATTTTACAAACTTTGCTCTAATGTAGCAGCTTAATTCATTCACATAGATGATCTTTTTGGATGAAGTTTTATTCAAAGATCAAGGCATATTTGTGGATATTCTTACTATGCTTTTACTGTGCACGAAACTTACCCAGAAAAGTAAGTTCTAAGTATCTAAAATATTTTTCTGTGGGAACAGGTTCAAATGCTGAACCCTTGGCAAGCCAGTTGCTATGTCATAATCAAACATTCCCATTTATCAAGCAGAATCAATACTGAAACAATACTATGGTGATGCATTCCATATCTCCTTACAATAAATAAGTCAGCTGTCCAGGCAATAGTTGCTTGCAGCCAAGTGACACAAAAGTTAAGATGGTATCTGTCTGCACAATTCTACATTAGTTGTTTACATAGAAAACAATTACAGCATATAATTAATTGCAGTAAAAACAATGGAGGATTTATTTTACGGTATCACGTTTCTCTTTCACCCATTCCGAGTTTTACAATTAGTCATTTTCCCTCAGTATGTTCAGACAGCAAACACACAACAGTCATACAAGCCCTTTAGGCCAATTATGGCTTCAACACAGCTGTTATGATGATAGAGTATGCCCCTGTGTGCACTAACAAACAATGGTTCTGGTTAAAAAAAGGTAAGGCTTGATCATGACTACATTCTTCATCTGCACATGGTGCAGATAATTTTGCATTAACATTGCATTAATAATCATTCACCGATGATATGCTATTTGTGCTTTATTATTTATTTGGGCCCTTTTTTGTTGGCTATAAATTTAAGAGGCTGCAAATATGGCAATACATTATGCAGTGTTCTGCAGTGGTGAGGTCTACAGCAATATTACACACTAAGTGGAGAAAAAATACCCTTGAATCAACACTTGTAACATGTCTGCAGCCTGCTAGCAGCCTTGAGACATGAAACTTAAGACAAATGTTAGCATTATCACATTAGCACTAAATACAAATTAGAGATGAGGATGATGAGAATGTCATTTGTCTTGCAAGGATTTGGCATTGTGGCATTAGAAGAAAATCGGGGGACCATCAAAGTTTTTAAAAAATTGTCCTGATGAGAACAGAAATGTCTGTACAAAATCATTGTGAACCCACAAACGCCTACCAGATTTGACTGCTGAAATTCAAATCTGATGCTTCTGTCAGCAGCCCTAGCAATTTGTTCTGAGGTCAGTAAGTCAGGATCATTCTGTTCAGTATCAAATAACAATTCGATCTGTACATTCCTCAATCCAACATAATCCTCCAAATGACCCAAAGTTAATTGTTTTTAACCTTCATGAGTGTCATTAAGATATGTCTGTTTCACATTGCTAAAAACAGCTGGGAGGTCACCCAGACAGAGATACACAGTTTTTCCATATGACTGATCACCTCCAGTTGTAGTAATCCTGCTGACAGCCTGTACGGCATCTTCACACCAGGGCATGATGGACAGTGGAGGTATGACTTGGCTTAAATCAGGTTCTTGAACTCTTGAACTCTGTGGTCACAGGGATTAGTGTTCTGTACGTCATGCTATATGCAGGATATTAAAAACACATTATTCTCAAGCAGAGGAGGTATCAAGACTATAAGACATCATAAATAGGTGGATGCACACATTACAGGAGGCTGTGGCTCAGGAGGTAGGGTGGGCCTGCTATTAGGAAGATCGGAGGTTTAATCCACGGCTCCTCCAGACTGCACGTTTAAGTGTCCTTAGGAAGATACTGAGCCCAGAATTGCCCCCAATGGCAGTGTCATTGGTGTATGATTGTGTGTTAATGTTAGTTTCTGTTTGAGCACTTAGGCTCAGTGTATAAATGGGTAAATGAAATGTAGTGTAAAAAGCGCTTTGAGTGGTTGCGAAGATTAGAAAGGGACAATACAAATACAGAGCATTTACATTTCCTGGTAACTGAAGCTGGCTTCCAAAAATGCTTTTTCTTTGTCTTGCATTTGTTTTTCTTCTTAAGATTCAGATACAGATAGACAGGCTCAGCTTAACCATTGCCCCTGTAACCTCTTTCTTCTTCTCTCTCTCTCTCACCAGGAAAGTCTATCTGAAATTTCATTAAATTCTTAATGGTGTAGACACCAAGTAATTACCATCAGTCAAAGCCTGATCCCATTTCCAGATTGGCTTTATTGTAATGTCCCTGCCTTGAAATCAAACAAATAAAGATACAATGAGAGGCCTAGGTTGGGTTACACAGGTCTGTTGAATAGGAGAGGCTACATTTCCAAAGTTATGACATCAAATACGAGCCCCCCGCACACACACACTTTGTTCGCCATCTTCAATAATGCATCTCCATATTCTCCCACTGAAAATCACTGCCTTTGATCTAAAACATCTTTCATTTGCTGTGATGCAACAAAATATAATCCAGTCCCACTCTTTTGATCCTGCTGTGGATTACGTTACTAATTTGCTTTATTCCTCCATCCCCATTTTTCTTTCACTTTCATCCAGTTTCAGCTCAGAAAAACACAGAGGGGCTTCCAGGGAATTAACTGCAGCAATGTATTTCTGACCAACTTATTTTTTCCCCACAACTGCTAACAACTGAATACCATCCTGTCCTACCACCAAAATAATCCACCCATCCCAACCCTAAAGCAGCTCGTGTGGACAATGTTGTTTCAGCAGTTTCTGTTCCCATGATAATTATGCTTCAGGATTAGTGTTTTGACAATTATTAAAGTTAAACTGCAACTATGGTACATAGTAAATAGCTTCAATGTCACTGTAGCTCCTATAACTAGCTTCAATGTCACTGTAGCACTGTAGCTTCAATGTCACTGTAGCTCCGATAACTTCCATTGTCATGTAGTGTTTTAATTTAAAGCTGTAGTACACAGCATCATTAACTGTTGAATGCGTCCTTGTTTTGAACAGTGTTAAAATGTTTTTTTCAGAATGGAACGTCTGCTCTTCCCTTAGCATCACTTTTGGTGCGCAGGTACAGCATGCTGTGGACAATGGTATTCTTCTTAATTCTAAATTGTATGTTTATCTGTAAGGTGTCTGTGACAAACGCTTTACTTAAGTGCTATAGAAATTAAATGGATTTTTATGCAAATCCAGACATTCCAGGGTATTCATTAATGGAGATATGAGATATGAATACAATCAAAACTTGGTTTTGGATGATACAGTTAAGTATATTAAATTTCCAATGGCTTGACCTTGCTAAATCCACTTCTAAATCTGTCCTTTGCATAACAAGTAATGCAAGTAATTAACAAGTAATTAAATGAAGGATTACTGTGTGACGTTGAAACAGTGTGGAAAGAATGGATTGTGGACAATGATAGCACCATGAATTGCCCATCACTTGCAACAGCTCCCTGCCCCATCTCAAAGGTTGACAAGAAAGATTATATTACACTGCAAACAGGGCGGTAAAGTTTTACACTAAAAGTGCAATTTGCCCTTATTTTGACTCTTGTATTTTTTTGTAGTGGTCCCAGTAATATATGTTCTTAAAGTGTACCACATGACATGGTAAGTAACATTTGAGTCCAAATGTATAGACACTTTATAAATGCAACTACAAGAACAAAATTTTCCACTCATATCTTAAAATGGAGTGACGGTGGAGTGCCAACTCCAGGTAGGGAATGAGTCCTTACCCCAAGTGAAGGAGTTCAAGTACCTCGGGGTCTTGTTCACAAGTGAGGGGGAGATTGGAGCAGGAGATTGGCCAGAGAATCGGAGCAGCAGGGGCGGTGATGCACTTGCTTTACTGCACCATTATGACGAAAAGAGATCTCGATCTACCAGTCGATTTTCATTCCTACCCTCACCTATGGTCATGAAGGCTGGGTCATGACTGAAAGAACGAGATTGCGGGTACAAGCGGCTGAAATGGGTTTCCTCAGGCGGGTGGCTGGTGTCTCCCTTATAGGTAGGATGAGAAGCTCGGCCATCCGCGGGGAGCTCGGGGTAGAGCCGCTGCTCCTTTGCGTTGAAAGGAGCCAGTTGAGGTGGTTTGGGTAAGGATGCCTCCTGGACGCCTCCCTAGGGAGGTATTCCAGGCACGTCCAGCTGGGAGGAGTCCTCAGGGAAGACCCAGGACTAGGTGAAGAGATTCTATCTCCACACTGGCCTGGGAAAGCCTCGGGATCCCCCAGTCAGAGCTGCTTAATGTGGCTTGGGAAAGAGAAGTTTGGGGTCCCCTGCTGGAGCGGCTGCCCCCGCAACCCGACCCCGGATAAGCGGATGAAGATGGATGGATGGATGGATGGATCTTAAAATGTTTGATAATGAAAGATAATATATTCTCATTATAATCATAACTATTGTAATTATCTATGAACTCCTCCCTGCTCTTTTATTCATTTCCATCTGCGGGATCTCTCTCTTGTTTTTCTGCTCACTCTGAATAGAGTGTTTTGTCAGAGTGATTGTTATTTGGGAAACTAATGGTGCAGTCCCCCATCTGCGTCTGGGCACATGGAGAGCTTTTTAGTGCTGGACTTTTACAATGCTTAACTATCGTCTCTGCTTCTCACAGCAGTAGGTTTTAAGTTGTATTCCACTTTCATTCCCTCATTTTGCATGTCAGGTACCCTATTGTACTATGTGTGCCATCTGTGCACATACATTGTGTTGTGATACGCTACTGCTTCGCTTGGCTACCATGGCCATGATCACTAGAAAGTCTGGGGGTGACATTCCAAATCATCAGTTACCACCAACTCTCTGAAGACACCAATGATTTCACTCTAACTGCATGTGGCTATTAGAGCTGTTTTTTACTTTCCTGGTCATAAACAGAATTATGTGTCTCAGACTGCATGCCTGGCTGCTAAAAGCTGATTGAAATGTGAGTCAACCAGCCATTCCTTGGAGCAACGATGTTCACTCACACCAACTGTTGAACTGGTTTGCTTCCAAAATGCTGTATTTTATGCCTGCTTGTGCATGCTGGTGTGTAATTGAAGTGGTAAACTGATTTCTAAAAGGACACTAACTAACAAGTTAATGAAATAATATTCTCTGATTAGTTGACTACAAGTGCAGCTGGAAAATCAGTATTTGTGTTTTCAAAGACCACTGACTCCCCCTCCGCTTGCTATTCTTTACTTAACCGACTGTTGTCCATTGGCTCTCTCCAGGCTAATGCAGAACAGAGCTACATGGACCCTCAATAAAACATCAGCAGAACTAGTAAAGGGGAACTTGGCGATCATCTTCAGTCGCTGATTGGGGATAGGTCATTTGAAAAGCTTCAAGGCTCTGTCTTAAATAATTTTCTTTCTGTATTCACTAAGGATGATTTGTTGAACTTAATTTGCTCCCTAAAGGTCAAGATTACTGCTTCTCTCTGTTTTTGATTAATCAGTTCTTCTTACGCCATATCAGATTCATTAAAGACTAGAGCTCTGTTCTGAGTTCCTCAGATGCCTATTTTTCAAGAGATAGGGAGGCTCAAATTACAATTATATTTTAATGTAACTGGGCCAATATTCTTTATGTCATAAGAATGTTATGCTATATGTTCAGAACAAACCAGTGTACGGAGTGTATGTAGCAGGTCCATTGTGCCTATCTCCATTAACAGTAAGAGTAATAGAGGGTTTAACTTGTGTGTAGTATTGCCCAAGTAAAGTTTTCCTTCTTGGACTCCTAGAGAAGAAGTATAAAAGGCTTTAAAGGGAGGTGCCCTACATGGTCTGGCTGTCTGGCTGTCTGACCAAGCTGTAGCATCAGACCGAGTTAATGAAGTGCCAGATGAGCACTGCTTGTTAATATCAGCCACTCATGCATTTCAGGAATACATTCTTTCTGTCAAGGGGAACTAAGTCTTCTAACCTAATTTGGTGAAGGAAATGTGCAACAGCTTTTCAGTGGCAAAAAAAACTGTGTATCATCATCTATCTCATTTGCTGCGTTTGATTGATGCTGATCACTGACCTGCTACATCGTAATTGAAAAGGCATGCCGTGTTAGGAGGTGGTTAGAACCCAGGCACAATTATGCATTCACACATCACACACGAGTACGTGTTTATGTGATCTACAAATGCAAATTGCTATACGCTCTGCCACTGAGCTAATCTGACATACTTAAAACCTCATGCCAATTTTCTAGAATTTCAGGAGGTACAAAAGCAATAAGAGTTGTTGGAAAGATTTACATGAGAGAAGAGGGCTAACACACACTGCAGATTGAATGGCAATAACATGGCAATGGAGCACATTAATCCATGTGCACCCTGCTTCTAGTTTCTAACCGCAGAAACTGGGTGGAAAATGCACAAAAATACAGTATATATATAAAAAATAAAGTGGGAAGGGATTTGATGACAGAGAGACACAGATATGAACAGGTGGGCAGAGAGATAAGTGTTCATGACGTGGCTTGTTTGGTCTCAGGTTTTTCTGTTGGTTAGGGCCAATGCTCATCTGCCATATGGCACTAATTCAGTCAACTCTATGTTCACTCATAGACTCTAAATTGTTGTGCATAAGGGTTCGTTTCATACTTCTTTCTCATTTAACACAATTAACTGTTCCAAGTCAAACAGAAACCATTGTTAGTATTTTTACCTTTTTTCCTTCATTTTTTTTGAATCCCAGAAGTTACAGTCAACAGTTGTGGTTTCTGTTCATGCATGCCCAGCAATATGGGGTGATAATTTACTAAAATCTGGGTGCAGAGAACTGATTGCATTTTTCTCCCCTCCACAACAACTACAAACAGAATAGTGAGAAGCAGTAGTAACAGTAGTAACTGTGTATCAATATAACATGCTTTGTATGCCAAAACATCCACCAGGACCTCCTCCCTAACCTTTTTTTGTGGCATTGTACAAGTAGACATTACTTGAGCCTTGGCTACGGAGAGAGAACAATCATTATTCCCACCAACAAGTGGTGGTTGTCATGACAACACATGATTAAATAAAACCACCAACACTGTTGTTTTTCTTTCAGATTACAGTTAAGATGCAACTCTATTTCATTAACATCATTTTATAAATAATAATCATTTACCACCATTATTTATATTATATTCAAGTTTTATGGTAAATGTGACTGTAGATGACAGGTGATCTGTGTGACAGCCCATCCATTTGGCTTCCTGTGGGAGTGGAGAAAGACAAAAAAAGGGGCTGTTCTCCGTGACTAAGACTCTGTTGCTGGGCAGGCTCAACATCTCTGCACGTCCACCACACTTTCGTTTGTTCAAGTTTGATCTTGGTTTGCATATCTTACATCACTCACACATACTTTCATTCACCCATACATGCCCTAAACCACTAACTCCATATCTCCACACTCCATCTAATTGTTTTATTAATAAAAAAAATAAATTTGGCTTCTGAAATGGTTGTGCATGTGGACTCCTTCTTGTTACAAGCCTGAGCTAAGTTTGTAACAATCTGTATGACTTGCAGTGCTGGACTCTGGTATAAATGAATGCAAATTCTGTGGAACAGTCTGTATGCCGGTAATGTTATTTGAATGGATACACTTTTCATCCTTTGCTACCGAAGAACCCGGAGTATCAACTGAAAAGCACTGAGTAAATGTGCATATACTGTTAACTACAAAAAAGTAATTAGTGTCCGATAGTGACTTTATCTTAGTTTACCACCACTGCACCAATAAATAACCATTATCATTATTGTTTCCCAGGAGAAAGATCTTTTTTTGTGCTCCATGCATTCTATTTCAGGTTAGTAAGAAAATAAATAATTCTTTTGCAGAGAGGCTTAAATTTACATGTCACCTGCTGTAGCATCAAATACAGTTGCTCCATGCTTGTTCAGCATGCTGCCATAAACTATGTAGCTCAAGTTGCTCATATGAGAACGAGTCTTTTTATAAGCAGTTTAGTCATTTATTTCCTAATATAACACAAAACAGCATTATTATTGTTGAATACATGTTTCTCTTTCCTACAAATGACTGACATACACTGTACATATCATTATTAGTGTTTTAGAATGTACAAGTGCATAGCCAGCTAAATGACGAGGTTATGCCCCTGTTTGGATGTTTGTCTGAATAACTTCAAACTGATCTAAACTGTATTTATTGTGTAATTATGTTTACATACCTTATCAACTACATGGTTTAATTTTCATTCAGTTTGTTTAATACCAAAAGGTAGTAGTGATTATTGCACATGAATACACGTACCAGACAAAAGGTATTTGTTGTGGTAGGTAGAACAAAACACCTCATTTCAAATGTACTGCAGTTAATATAGATGCCTGAAAGTTGAACACATTAAGCAAACAACACAAATTAACTGAGATTAATTTCAATATACAGTATCCAGCATCCTGTTGCAGATCACTCATTAATAAAAACTTAAAATAAAAATTCTTCTCAACTTTAAGTGTGAAGTATCACAGTCATTTTTTAATGGAAACTGTAGGCAGTGAGTGCATGAGTAGCATTGCACTAATTTTCACCTTGTATCTCTGTGTTGGCAATTTTACACATCTCTCGTTAGCAAAGAGTGCCAAGTTATGTCCCAACAGACATGAGTATAAACACATGCAAGAGGCCTTTGGCCTGTACTACGAAGCAAGGTAATTGGCTTATCCAAGTAACTTCAGAAGTAACTTTGTGACATTGGGTGTAACTTCCTTACTAACCCATACAATGAAAGGTGGATAGGTGTTACCCGAGGTCTGTTGCAATGGCTATTTATGCTGCATCTCTAAACTGCTCCAGGTTTTGTTCATGGTTAACTTGAGATTACATACATGGGCTCCACACCACATCTGTATTCAGTGTTAATGATGAGAAGTAGGCTATGAATACATACCACTTGATAAAATAGTTTTAGACTTCATCCTGACTAGCTCGACTGTGGTTGTAGCTAAAATGACGTTATTCTTAACACAACAGCATTACGTTCGTACAGTGAGCCCTACAGTCTGGGTGATTTTATGGAGAGATCTTAATTAAATAAAGGCCAGTTTCTGAGATGTAGCCCATAACCTATAATTGAATTGTAAGTGTTTTCACATGTGCCCAGACTATTTTAAGTGACCAAAAAATACCAGGGTGAGGGTTAATAAACCGAGAAAAAAACATTCCTAGATGAAAGTGGCAAATTTACAGGAACAAAAATCGGAAATTCCCTGAAATTGAGGTCACAAAAAATCAAAATCACTCTCGTGTTTTCGTGCCCAATCCACGGTAAAGTATCTAAGGTGCATGATAAGATAGTAATTGTGGGCTAAACTCAAGAGTATTTCCTCACTGTTAAATGTGATCACAAAGTCAAATATAACTTTCCACTGCATGCATAGCCTAATACAAGGCAGAGGTTTCTCTCCTCATATCCTGACACAATCAACATGCATTCTTCTGGGGAAAATTCAGAGCATGCGATGTTGCGAAAAAAACTCGTAAACAGCACGGCTGAACACGCCCCTTTTATGCGAATGCGCACCAACTCCAATTATGTTAACACTGGGTTAACAAAGACTCAACTAACCAACATCTTATTCACCGTTGTAGTACCGTTTAACTCCTGTGTAGGTGGTCAGAGTTTGTCAACCCTGAGTTTGCCTGATAACCCTGAGTTACCTCTGAGTAGGTTGAACTCCCTTGGTAGTACAGGCCACTGAAGGACACTGAACAGCTTTAAGCTTTGCTGTTGTTTTCACAATTGGATGCTCTAGCAGATTGGATGAGATACCACAGGGAAAAAAAGTGAAATCTATGTCAATAGGTCATAAAGCCATTTGGATAGTTGTAATTACTGTCATGTATATTAAATGTGTATTTTTATGCTTTTTATGCCACTGCACTTATTGTGGAGAGGATACTGCCAAAAAATGTACAGTTAGATCCCATTTTCCCATAAGTGCTCTACTTTTTTATTAGAAATATTGTTTTGTACTATTTTGCCCTCAAGAGAAACCTTTGACCTTCGTCATATGCTTCTTAATTATATGGTAAAATCCATAAAACCAGACAGAGGAATGAGCTTCCATGATGTATAAGCGTCTTAGGGGAAGAGAAGCCCTATGGCTCTCATCATCTCTGTTGATCATGGGTGTGTGGCTGCAATGCAAATTGCAATTGTCCACAGGTTAATCCTGGGATTTATGGGATTTTAGATACTTCATCGGACAAATTTAGCTGTGATGAGCACAGATGAAACACTGTACCCTAATTTGGTGACTGCACATCGCAGAGCCTTTTATGCCGATGTGGTGGTATTTTTTTGAGGTACACAGAGGGTTTTTTTTTATCCCTGCAACCATTAAGTCTCACTTTGGAGGAGCAATCAAGGTCAAAATAGAATTTCTAGGTCATAGACTCCAACTAGCCTGCACCATTCAACTGCTGAGACTAAATAAATTGCACAAAAGTGCAACTGTGTTTAGTTTTAGTAGTTTCATTTCTTAAATCATACCCACAAATAGACTCCTAAATACCATAACAGTCGCTTTAAAGGCTGCGTATATGACATTCTGAACATAAGATATAGCAGCAAAAACCTAGAGCTGAGCTGAGCCTGAGCTGGGAATAAAGTGACTCCCTTCTGCCTGTGTTGTTATCCCAGCCACTCTGTGCTATGTTTATACAGCCGGTCTGGCTGCATGTGCATGTTAGTGCATGTGAGTCCCTCGATGTGAAATTGTTCATCTGTGAGGAGGGCGATATAATGGCTTTCTTTTCCCATCTAACGGTTGAATTAAGGATTAATGTTAACCAAACCAGAGGTTTGCGATCGTTGTTGCAAAGACTGAAAAAGACTGCTGTAGTATGTTCTATTTTGTTTCTGTCGGTTTGAATGAAATGTGTTTAACAACGACCTGTGAGGTATGTGTAATAATGTTGTCAGACACTATCAATCTGAGCCTGTCAGTTGCAAAAACAAGCACTTTAAATGGACGTTCTTTGACTGGCACATTTGTCCCCAGCAGCCATTGCAGCCATTTAGAGCCTACCAGCTGAGGTGTAGAGCCAGAGTATTTCAGTGAATTGTGGGTTTACAGGGTGACAGTGGAAAAATTAACAAAGACAGTTTTGGTGAGTTTTATTTTGTTTCTGTACAGTTTAAATGAAGTGTGTTTTTCGATGACCGGCAAGGTAAAATTACATGAAGTTTCGTGGGCCAAAGCACCCGTTTGTTTTGGTCTAAAATGCTGGGGCTCTACTGGATATTTAGTGGCATTGAATCTCGCATACAGCTCCTTTAATGCATGTTATGCTTGTCAGTTTTATTTTGATATAAACTTAGTGACGAGAAAATAGAAACACTATACTAAATATAATAGCCCTCCATTGTATACAGGCCTATTGTACTACCTTCCTTCAAGTTTTGAGATTTTGAGACTTCCGTTTGTTGTTGGGGTTTTTTTGTTATTTGCATTATATTTTAATGTATTATGCACATTACATTGGAAGGTGTTTGTAATGTTTTGTCCACCACATTTACATGTATGTAGAAGCAAAAATATTTTTTTTTATGCTTAATATATATTACAGGACTGTTACATTAGATTGCATGGCGCTATCTTCCTGGTCACAAGTATCACATCCTTGCTGTCCTCACTTCTCACAGGAACATATTCAATGTTCTGTTGATCAAATATAAAGTTATTTATAATCAATCCCCAGTTTAGTTTCATGACCTCCAAACTCCATACTGTACAAGTAGGACTTAAGGTCATTGGACCAAATATCTTACTAAATTTAAAACCAGAGGTAACAAAACTTTTGTAATTCAGCCTTCAGGATCTGGAACAGCCTTGCCAGGCTGGTTGGTCGGTCAGCAATGTGGACTGTTTTAAAGTCTGCCTGAAATCCTATTTGGAAAGACAGAACTTTTATTGATGTCTTTTATTGATGTCTCTTTATTGATCGAAGTATGTCTGTGTTATTTATTTTGCTCCATTGACTCCATAAATATACTACATAGATAAACTTTACCACAGCACAAATTAAACTTGAATGATTGATTATTCTCTTTGGATTTTATTAAAGAAAAGAAAAAAAAGCTCACAGAACTTTTTGGGAGTTGATATGGGCCACTGTTGCAGCCTATACCTAAATTAAAACCTTTTTGATATGATGCTGTAAATTCTCTTTTGAAACAGCATCTGTTTTAAAATTAAATGTATTTCAATTAAAATAATATCACAGATGAAGCGCACATCAGGAACTATTTCTAAGAAAGGAGCCAACAAGCCAAAAAATCCCCTTGCCCTCTAGGTCAAAAGCAGATCTGTGCTTCACAACCCACTACCTCCACAACATACAGTAATTGCCTAATTAGGAAAGTCATGGAACCAAAGTCTGGAGACATAACACAAGCTCAAGTGGCTGTTTTGTCATCTGACCAGCCTGACAAAATGGACTTTCTATCTTTTTCTGTTACACACTAAATATGGCAATTGTTTCAATTCTCTTTATATTACAGTGCAATGTCAAGGGCAACTGCGTAACATTAATCCATATTGAGCTTATGTTTAAATAAATACCATGAGATTGTGAGGTTTTGAGTTGATCTAGAATTTACTTTTCTGGTGTGTGGCAAGACATTCCTTCATTTTCTTTTTTCTTTCTTTTTTGCATTTCTGCATCCTAAATTATACAGCTGTAGAAGATGTCTGCTTGTGCCTATATTTGTTCATGTTCTTTTTTCTTTTTATTGATCGTAATGTACATGAAGTAAAATTAGGGGTGGAGAGGGGATGGGTGACCATGCTTGGGTGGAAATAAAATTGATGTTTTTGACGTTTTCTCATATTTGTGCAGGAAACAACAGTTCGATCTGGATAGAGATTTTTGAAAAGGAATGGAGAAGCATATAAAGAAGTTAAGCCAAATGCATCCTTTCAATAATGCAAAATCTAATTGCAGTGATTACTTTTTGTGTGCTGTTATGGGATCATTTCCCCTTGTATGCCAATGACATCATTAGCAGGAAAGATAATGAAGGGAAGCAATTTTGCTCATTTTCACAAAGTGCTTGTGCTCTTTAGATTTGTTGCCTTTTATGCCGTTATGGAACAACAAAGACAAAGACAGACAACAAATAGAATTGAAAATCTTTCCTTATTACAGCCCACTTTAGCATGGTATGTATTAAAATGCTTAGGTTCATTGACATACAGATGACATGATGAAAATATGACACTGCACTGTATGTCCTGTTTGTAAGTGCCATCACCCCCCCCCCAAAAAAAAAGAAAACAAAGTCAGGCATACTAGCTGGACTCGATAGTTCTTCTTTTTCATGTGGTGTGTCATCATTAGCCTAAAGCATTTACAAATGCATAATACCTCAATTTGAGAACAGATGGATTACCCAATGAGGTTTGTACACCTCCCAACACCTTGCTGCCCCACTGCAACCAAATCTCAATATTCTCCGAAAACATCTGACACCAGAGGAAAAAAATCTTTGCTAAGAAAAGAATGTTGCTCCAGATTCTCATCTGCCTTCTTAGTCATGTCATGGGGACTGGAGTCAGGACTATGGACAACGTACCAAACTCTATTAGCAACAGATAGTGGGAGCAGCAACCGGGCCAAAGTGTGACACCAAGACACAAAAAATACAGTTTTTTACAGTAATAACTGGCTTTGAGGCATTTTCAGTAAAAGAGAAAATACCTAGAAAATCTTAAGTAAATTTGTTTGAATACTTCAGTAATGACATACTGAAAATATAACACTGTGAATCTCGTTTGTAAGTAGCAATATAAAAACAAAAACAAAAAAAAGAAGCCATACTAGCTGGACTCAATAGGTCTACTTCATGTGGCTTGTAGCCATTAAGTGCAACTGGACACGAACCATAAAAGTGACTGAGAGGTGCTTTACACCAAGTTTGTTCTGCTGCGTAGACCCATATGTGGTAATGGTAAAGATCAATATCCAGCTGCTGATTCATCATTCACGCTTAGTTCATACTGTCTTTGGTCAAGCTAACTGGCCCTGTTTGACCATTATATGTGTTGTGAGTAACACAAGGGGTGCTTGGCAACAAATGTTGGCAGGATGTTTGAAGAATGAGCCTTCTAGGCCATGGTCTGCTGCACACTGCAAACAGCCATTACCACTGACAAGCAGTACCTATCTTGCTCATTAAGTGCTGAGCCTCTCAAGTGCAGATCAAGCACTGGAGTTTGAGACTTGGCCAAATTTTCTTCTTTTTTGTAAGTATTGTTGCATGAATGAGTCAGGTTGATCAATGAGCACTATGACTGGTCACAAAAAAAGATAATATTTCCTGTAGTGATATAATAATGGTGTCTCTCTCATATGGGGACTGTGTGTGTGTGTGTGTGTATGTATGTATATATATATATATATATATATATATATATATATATATATATGTATATGTATGTATATATGTATATATGTGTATATATGGACATATGTGTGTTTACATATAATGTCATAAAAAAGGAACTAAAATCTAAAATCCTGTGTGAAGCAACAAGCAACAAGGTGGTAGATTGTATGCAAAAAAGCTGCAAGTGTCTTCTCACACACACTATGGCTGTTATAATTTCACCCATATGAGTAAGTGCTAGGTTTTGCAATTACAAATTATATTTGCCTAGAGATCTCAACAAAGCATACGCATGGAGGCACCTGTTTTGCATGTTAGTGGTGTAGCCGTCTACCAGATGGTGGTTTGACTTTAAATTCTTTGATTCACATGCAAACAACAACCCTAAGCCTTCCACAACTGAGAAAAAGGCAATAACCCATCACCCTGCAAACAGACCATTCTAGAGACTGGAAACCCTTCAAAATCCTGTGTTGACAATTTCTAATCTTTTTAGGAATAGTGAAGGCTGTCATTTCCTCCTTTTGTGTTTTCTTTGTAGGAGGCAATCAAGCACGGGAATCAAGAGAGTTTTGGTTTCAAATCTGACTTTTTGAGGAGAAATATTCTGATGTTATTATAGTGCTAAAATGTACAAATGAGGGCATCTATTTCAAGGATCATATTCTCTTTACTCAATGCATAATTTCTTTTAAAATAAAAACAGTTGAAAGAATGCTATTCTTCCATTCTTTCAACGTGGAATACCAGTCTTTGAATTAACCTGTCATTTTGCTGTCTTAAATAACTATAATAGGCGAAGCTGATTCATCCAATACAAAAGCCCTTTCTTATAAAACCTAGCACATTAAATGTCATTTCTGCTGCACCCTGTCTCTGTTTGACTGGTTAATAAATATACGTGCAAGGAAATTCACTCTGGCCAGTGAAGTTTGTATAACCTCCTTTCAGCTCTCCTTTTTGCCCATCTACGAGAAGGGAAGAAAGAATTGAGTTGTAAAGACCGACGTAGAAAATTATGTAAGAAAGGACACATTTAACAGGATCACAGGGTTCAGATGTCACTGCCACAAAGGTACCGTGGTGGAGTGATGGAGGGTGAGGGGTCAGGTAAGCTGAAAGATAATGGCTAACATCTGTGAATGGGGATATGAGGCAAGGCAAGCAGGTGGGAAACGAGAGCAAAGGGGATGTTAATGTGGGAAAGAAGGTTGTTCCCTCTCGAGGAGATAAAAGCATTCCTCCTGTTGCTGAAGGTTATCGGGTTGCAGGTTGAGAGAGGCCAAGAAAAGGCAATGCAGAAACCAGCAAGCCTGTTTTCAATGCTTCAATAACAATACTTTTTAACCATTTTAGCAGCATGGCTCTATGGATGTCATCGGTTTATTATCAAGTCAAATTTCCAAATTGTCCAATTCTACATAGTTCCAAAACTAATGTCATTCCCAGCCTTAGCTGTACTTTGTGTTTAAAACTAATTAGCTAATGTGAGCATGCCAACATAAGCTAAATTAAGATGGTCAACACTGTAAAAAGTATCTGCTTAAGATCAGCATAGTAGACTTGTCAATGTGAGTATGCTGACATTAGCATAAACAATAAAACACACTAACATTGTTACATTAACAACACATTTACTCACTGGGCACTTTATTAGGTATGCCTGCTCAATTGCTTGTTAACACAAATATCATGTCAGCCAATCACAGGGCAGCAACTCAATGCATTTAGGCATGTAGAGGTGGACAAGATTACTTTCTGAAGTTCAAATCAAGCATCAGAAGGAGGGGATTTAAGTGACTTTGAATGTGGCATCGTTGTTGGTGGCAGACAGGCTGCTCTGAGTACTTCAGAATCTGCTGATCTACTGGGATTTTCACACACAACCATCTCTGGGGAGATGGACAGAGAATGGTCCAAAAAAGGGAAAACATCCAGTAAGTGGCAGTTGAGTGGACAAAAATGTTGTGGCAGAGGACAGAGGAAAATGGGCAGACTGATTCGAGAAAGGCAACAGTAACTCAAATAACCACTCATTACAACAAAGGTATGCAGAATACTATCTCTGAAAGCACAACACGTCGAACCTTGAAGCAGATGGGCTACAGCAGCAGAAGACCACACCAGGCGCCACTTCCGTCAGCTAAGAACAGGACACGGAGGCTACAATTTGCACAGGCTCACCAAAAACATTGCTTGTCTGATGAGTCTCAACTTCAGCTGTGACATGGTAGGGTCAGAACTTGGCGTAAACGACATAAACGCATGGATCCATCCTGCCTTGTATCAATGATTCAGGCTGGTGGTGGTGGTGTAATGTGTAGGGATATTTTCTTGGCACAATTTGGGCCCCTAAGTACCAATCGAGCAGTGTTTATTTATCATTATAGCCTACCTGAGTATTGTTGCTGACCATGTCGATCCCTTTATGATCACAGTGTACCCATCTTCTGATGGCTACTTTTAGCAGAATAATGCACAATGTCACAAAGCTCAAATCATCTCACACTGGTTTCTTGAACATGACAATGAGTTCACTCCAATGACCTCCACAAGATCTCAATCCAATAGAGCACCCTTTGGGATGTGGTGGAACGGGAAATTTGCATCATGGATGCAGCAACTGTGTGACTCTACCATGTCAATATAGACCAAAGTCTCTGAGGAATGTTTCATGGCATGCTTTCAACACTTTGTTGAAAGCATGCCATGAAGAATTACAGCAGTTTGAAGGCAAAATGGGGTCCTTACTGATACAAGCTGGGTGTACCAAATAAAGTGGCCTGTGAGTGTCAATTGATATATTGTTCCATAACAGCCTGTTTCTGTATGTATGTATTTATACATGCACTTTAGTGTTAAATGGATGTATGGAGGATATCTTTCACATTTTGTAGTTAAAAATAATTACTATGAGTGGGAATGAGTATAAATAAAATAAAATAAAAATTATTTAATTTTACCACCACTGTTGTGTGTTGTTGGGGTGTTGAAATACTGTATGACAGGCTGATCGTTATGTCTTTAGTGTGCATGACCTTGGGTATTTGTGGGGTAAACTAACTGATGTCTATTACACAGCTAACATATATGTAGGGACACACATTCACAGTTTTACAGTCATCAGATCCCTTTGGACCATGACCTTTTTGCTGTGCTAACCACTGAGAAATTGCGCCACCCTCTCATAATCCAATATAAATGAAAATCCAAACTGAAGCTGTCTGTACTAAAGCCCAAACATTAAAACGTGAGTTGCTGGCCCAAGATACACCCTCCACTGTAAATCTTTTCATGTGAAATCCAATCATAATCTAAGACTGTTTGTAGAATACTGGATAATTGAGAGCATATCTAAGCATAGGTCTGTCACAGAAAAACATGGACAGTAATTGAAGTTATTCTGATCACAGCAACAACAAAATTGTATCAACTTTGCACTTATATAAACATGAAAAACAAGATGTAATGTAATCTGTCTTGCCAGCTTTCATGGCCTTTCATTTTTTCTTTGGTCTAACACTTTCTTCACAACGGAACAAAATTGCATGTCACACTAACATTAGATAACTCATTCAGTGTTAGTTGTGGCTTCACTAATAGCACGACCCACACAAAGAGTATCCACTTACATCTGGAAAACTGATTTGGAAAAAAGATTTCCTCAGAGACCCACTGAAATAGCATTTTAACAAAGCTAATATATAATAAAATGCTTATTTATTTACAAAAGTAAAATACAGCTTGTTTCAAAGTCCTTGTCTCCATTTCTCTCCATCATAAAACAGCTACATGAGGCTTTTCTATTTAATAAGAATCAGTTTACACTTGTCAAGTAATAACAGTGACAAACAACTGACCCTATAATCCACAGAATCAATATTTGCACACATAATAACCGTACATTTATTGAGTGTAATGACTAAGGGACCACAGGGCTTCTGCCTAATATTTGTCTTGCCTGACATTTCACAGGGTCAAGAGAAAAATATTCAATATGAAACAGGCTTTATTCATATATCAAAATACCAGTTTATCTGATTGAAAATCAATCCTTTGATTATCTGGTGTGTCACAGTCAGTGCCCAGGAACACTTTCAAGAGCTTCACTTCCAGTTCCTCCCTAACGGATAGGTTTCCATATTACCAGTCGTTAATTATTCATCTATGCTGGCTTGGCGTCTCAGTTGGAAAATAAAGCAAATCCTTTGGAACAATGATACAGAATAGCGCGGCGACCTCTCTGCTGAACCCTTGTGCATTGTCTATTTGTCTCCTACTGTTGGTGGAGTGAAACTGGAGCCAAGCTGGACATTATTTCTTGATGTGTAAAACCTGTCTCTCACACAGCATAAGTCCAGAAACAGCCAGCTCAGTGGTGTGTGTGTGCAGAGCTTGGTGAGCTAGGTACAGTTCCTTTTGTAATGTGCAAAATGATATCTCTGAAATGTAACCGTCTCTATTACAGGTGGAAGAGAT
Source organism: Lepomis macrochirus (assembly GCA_024633595.2). NCBI lineage: Eukaryota > Metazoa > Chordata > Actinopteri > Centrarchiformes > Centrarchidae > Lepomis > Lepomis macrochirus. The sequence goes on along the minus strand of JALXJV020000006.1, from coordinate 26,957,713 downwards.
TGTCTTACCCTTTGGATTTGCTTCACAGAACAAGACAAATGAGCTTGAGCTGCTTGCAATGGACTCGTAGCACCTATGCCTATCCATAAGGAGAAATATAAGAATAACAAATTTGGTGATTTTATAACATTACCATGTCACCATGATTAACTAATTAATTTAGTGTTAATCATAACTACTGTCATGAAATTAGAAATAAAACCAAGGTCCCCTGAGACGTTTTTCCATTTCTGCTTTGAATTAGTTTATTCATTTGAATTGGACAATAAAAAATAAAAACACATTAAAACAATAAATGCGCTACATACTATAATAACAGTTTATTTGTATGCATCCATTTAACAAATCTTCACAACATATATACAGCAGATATGTCTAACAAAATTAACAGGTGCTCATGTCAGGTTTTTTTTTTCATGATATCCAGCCCTTTGAAAAGTTTTTGTATGTCCTGACGACATGGACTTAAAAATTCAGGAAGCACTCTGGATTGTTGCAGAAAGTGACAATCTCTGTCATGAAAGAATGTGGGACAAGCACATGGATGGATGGAGGAAAAGAAAATTGCTAAAATCCAGTTGACAAAATTAACCATGTTTGCAATTTGACGGCATCTGGGCATCTTATAACATCACAACTGCTCCAGACCTAGTGAAATAGTTTTACATAACACATTGCAACAGCAGAAGCAGTGGGAAGTTTAAATTATTATATAAAATCAATTTCCACATAAAGATGACAGCATGAGTTTTTTATTTGTCTTTTTAGCTGCGGTTGGTTATTAGAGATACGGTTACAGAGATGCCTACAAATGACTTTTGTACAGTCTATACTTTCACATTTATTATATAATTCCAGACTCCCACCACAATGAAAGATGGGTTTGAATAAAAATTTTCCATATAAAAATAGGAACCTTGTTCACACAGTGTACACACACTGGTGTTTGATGTTCAATTATTAATGGAAAAACCCAATTGCATATTTATTTACCTGCGAGTGTAAACGCAGACACATCAATCTCGTGCCCTGGGTGGCTGGTAATACTGCTGTGTGGGTCTTGTGCGTCTAGGCTGTCCATCTCCCCCACGGCGAAACTCTAGTGAACTGTCGTAGTAACAATCATCTTCCTCCTGCCATTGCACATTTGATATGGTTGTGATGTTACTGTGGGTAATCAGATTAGATGTCATTCATATTTCATCACCTTTCATCAACTCACTTGAATACAGTTGAATTAATTGCTTCCACTTAGAATTGACAAACACATTCTGATCTTAATAATGATTAATGATACATTATATTATTGATATGTTTTCTTTCTCCTTACCATTGCATCAGCAGTAACAGGTTTGATGTTATGCAGCAGGACCTCTTCGCAGTTCCCATAATCGCTAAATACAACCACAGCCGTAGAGCCTGACGGATGCACCGCATCTATTCTGGCATGGTAGAACTTCACACACACACATACACACACAAACATAGACAGAAACAAACAGAAATGTAATTATTTTAATACAAACATTTCCACGTCAAGACAAGACAAATCTTTGTCAATTAATTATCCCACGACAAACAAATCTTCAACACCGTCAACAGTGTGACAGAGAAAACGTGCCACAATGGAACAACATATTTTTGCTATGTCATTTCACATGTTCAGTCTCAACCAAGCTCTCTAACAAAGAAAAAACACATTTGACATTACTAGAATGTCACAATGTCACAAAGTCAGTTCTCACTGTAACAGATTGTTAATTTTGTCACAAATTTGGGTGTCAGCTGTCCCATTTGTAGACAGTTTACATGACACATTGTGAGCTCATTTGTATGTATATAACTGATTTCAGTGAAAGTTCTCTAACTCGACATCCAGTAAGTTGAATGGCAACATATTTCAACAATTACCAGCTATTGATATGTTACCAATCTAGGAATGGCATACCTTGCTGTCCTCCCAGTACAGTGCCAGGCACTGGTCTCCAGGTTTCCAAGCCTGTTCCACAAAATGACTTTTCTCTGGTCCTCGAGGCCCTTGACCTTTGCCTTGTCCAGACCTTCTTTTAGGTCCTGGGTTATTGGAAATGTTTTTCTTCCCCGGCGGCTCCTTGTATGGAGGACACAATGAGTTTGTTGGCTTAATTGGCCCAGTTCTTTTGTGTTCCATATCTCCATTTTGAAAATGAGAAGTATCCCCTGTCATGATTCGATAATCCCGTGATAACCCCACTTCTTGGGATGTCCCTGAGGTTCCTCCCCTTGAGTTAAAGTTTGGTGGGCCACCATCCCTTTGCCGGTCAAGGTGGTCCGAGTTCTGCCTGTCAGCCTTCCCTTTCCTCCTGCTGTTGTTGGGTTCTTCACTTCTGTCTGCATGTTTATTATTTCCCTTTACATCCAGCTCACTGCCTGCAGAGTCAGTCAGTTTAGATGTGGGTACATTGTCTTTTCCCCCTCTCCTGTGAGACGGTCCTGCCACGTTACCAACACCACCACCACCATCTCCATTTCTGGATCGTTGGTGGAAAGATCCACTAAACTCCATCTGCTGCTGAGGTTCTTTTGGACGTGGGAAGGTAGGCGTGAAGGATGCAGGAAAAATCTGCTCATTTCGCATCTCTCTCCTGTCATTTTGCAGTCTGTCTGGTGTGCCTCGTGACCATCTTTCCTGGCCCTTCCACTGTGGGACATGAGCTGATGAGGATTGGGAAGCTGCACAGTTAGAAAGAGGCTCTTGGCCAGGTTTGGGAAAATCAGTGTCCCTGTGGAAGCGAGGTGGTCTGTCATTCCTTTGTTGCCTATGGTCATTATGTGAGGAGAACTTGGTCTGAGATGCGTCTTTGGAGTAATAGTCTGAGTTGGAGAAATTCCCTTTACTCTCACGATGTCTCTGAGGTGCCTGGCTCTTTGACTCTGCGAAAACAAAGCAAAAAAACATATCAAAATAAAAGCTATGTTAAAACATTAATGAGGATAATAATAGAAGGAATACTGGCAAGACCACATAAGCATATGTCATTAATTGTTATTCACTGAAGATTAAATTTTACTAAAAATATTTGATAAAGACTTTAAAGGAACAGAAATAATAAATGATCAAATCACCAAACTATATCATCCTTGGTATAACACAATCAAGTATCCAAATATGCAGCATATTAAAAATCGTGTTCATGCCCACTTTCAACTACAGCCCAGTGTTGTATTAGTCTTAACCACCAATGCTGATTTCAGGCATTTAGAGACCATGTCTTAATTCCCTTCAGCTCACGATATCCAGAGAGCCATCTGTCTGAATCCAATCGTGACTCTGTTTATGCTGATGTACTGTTATTAGTTAGTACATTCTTACCAAAGAACTGGTTTGAAAAAACATGCAAACAACAGCCATATTTAAAATGATTAAAATATATGTTTCTTCCTGTAATAACTCAAATCGAAAGATAAAGATTGATCATTCTGGGCCCGGGAGAGGTACCAAGGCAGTTCAGAATGGAATGTGGCCCACCATCAATGGAGAAAACTCCCATCTTTGATTCCAGAAAGTCAAACAGAGTGCTCGGCCCAGATGGCCTTCCCCCGGCTCCCTCCTCCTCATCTTCATTTCTTGACCTGCCTCTTCCCCTTCCTCTGGCTGAGAAGAACCCAAAAATAATATTATGTAGATTCAGTTTTGAACAGTTCAGATCATTGAAACCGGATGTTTGAATGTGTGCACCTTCCAACCGTGGGTGTCTACATTTCAAGTATGTGTGATAAAGCTGTGTCTGTGTGGTAATATAGGAACACATACACACCTTAGAGATAACATGCATTTGCTCACAGTTGCGGTACCACATGATGGAAAAAAATATATAATCTTTAAACAAAACACAATGCAGTAAGGTAGTTCAGATTGATATGATGAAAGTTTCAAGTTTCTGCAATTTGATTTTCAAATTCTGATACAAATACAAAACATTTACTGTAGGTAAAGTAGAATATCCATCTGAAACCTTGTGGTATGCTTGGGACAATAGTTGGCAAAGAAGAGTGTGTACGCACTTTGTGTTAAATGGACTACAACAAGCTAAACCACCACTGTGGACCTTTAACTAGGCTGTGATTTTCACTGCATTTATAGGACCACAACATCACTCCCTCAGACTCACTTTTACTCTGTAGAACCACAAAGTGTTTATGGTTATGGGGTATTTTTTCAAGTCAAAGTGGGCAGAATGTGTGTGTGAGTGTGTGTGTGTATGAACCTCTGGGTTGGTGCCTGTTAGATTCAGCTACCCCAGGGCCAGGGCCAGGTCTACTACCAGTAGATCCAGTCAGTAGGCTGTTTAGTGCCACTTCAAGGTTGTTGTTATTATCCATTAGAGCCTGCCGAGCAGCCTCCCTGTTGAAGCCCATCTCCATGATGTCTCTCAGAGCACGTTCATCCACCTACACATAAGACATAAATGAGAGAAAAGACAAAAAGAACAAAAGATTTATATACTAAGGTATAAAATGTATAGGGAGAGGGGAATAGGCACGTGGATGAACAATGGTTGTTTGGTAATGTTGGCCGAATCTTAAAACGTGATGACATATCTTGTCAGGTTTAAACACTCACACAGTTGACATTTTTAACATGTTGCCACGACTCACATCAACTGTCTTATGCAGTGAAAAACAAATGTATAACTAATAATGTGGACTTGAGGAGCTGATGTGACACTGGAGTACACTGATTGTAGTCAAGTGAACCTGCTCTCGTGCAGTTGTGACCGAGTGGTAACTAACTGGTAGAGTTTTGCAATATAAACATCTTATACTACCAGCGGAGCAAATCGTAACGCAGAGCAGAGTATAGAGCAGGTAGACTTATTAAATAATGACGTTAGTCTCGTAATGTTACAACTTTTTTCTAGATACGTCAGAGAACACAGATATGTAGGAGAGATTCTGAATGTGCAGAAAGTTTTGAACAAGAGCAGAAAACTTGCTGAAACACATGAGTTATTAAAGTCCAGGAGTTTATAACTGAATTAAAATTAATTCATTAATCATTGAGGTGAAAAGGTGCCACATGCACATTTAAAGAAGTTACTTCTCCAAACAAAGACACAAAGCAGAAGGACGACTACATTCACGGGTATCACAGTGAGTTTGGGTTAAGGTTGGATTAGAGTGCATTCAAGTTTCAAACACCATTAACTCAGTCCAAAGCCAAACACTGTAACATCCTGTTCCAGCCTATTTATGTGTTCAGCCCAAAGCTGGCTGACTTCTGCCAAGAAACTGGCGGGTCACAACACAAAGCTAGACAAATGGACTGCCACTTGATTGAAAAAACCTGACCAAGCCTCCAGTTCATTTAGATTTCTACAATATCATAATCAATGCCTCACCCAGGCTATGAGCCATGAAATAAGACTTCAGTCCAGACCAAAGAAGAAACCAGAACAAGTACCAACCTTTGAATTGATTTTCTACAGTGAATGGATGCCTCAGCAATCATCATTTCAACATAGGGAGCTTGTATTAAAACACACTTAAATTGGTTTACGCGTTTAGACCACATTTGTCTTCTCACCAGCTCTCGATAGTTTCCATCTTGTCTGCTTTCAGGTCTTTCGACCCTGTCTTCTCGTCTCCTCTGCTGGTAAGAGTCTCTGCCACGGAAGGTGGAAGCCGCATTGGATAAATTACTGCCTGCATTTCCTCCACCACCAAATGTGCGGGGACCCTAACAAATAAAAGAACATTAAGATCAACAGAGCTGCATGGTTGGACAAAAACAATAAAGCTAAAACAAGGAACTGAAATTTGCAGTTGACAATGTGTGGCTAAAGTGAGGCCAAGAAACCTGGCAAAATGTCCAATCTTAAAGTTAGGAAACTATAGATTACCTCATTTAAAGCAGTTTAATAGATTGACTCTATAATACATAACATATTATGAAACAAAGTTAGCAAATGTGAGTTACAATATGTAGTAGTAGCTCAGCAAAGTACCCTGTTGTTACCACAACCATCTCCGTAACATGAGTTTACATACCTCTTTGTTCTTGGCCACCTCAGCAATGGCTGCTGTCCGCTGCTTTTCAAACTCATCATTCTCGTCGGCACTTTTGAGCACACTGTGAGTCGGGAGGGTCTTTCTCTGGTCTAGCTCTCTGCTGTCTACATCATCCCTCCTTTCACACTTCTACAGGGATCAAACACAGTAAGAACATGTTTTCCTCAATCATGTATGCTTCCTTAAGAGAAGAATCAATGCGCTTGACAATTTCCAAATTTTGTAGGATTACATTAGAACAATGATAAAGGTCACCGGCAGTGTTAAAGTTAAACCCAAATCCCAAAGCTGCCATCCAGGTCATGGTTAATGTTTTGTCACTCAACTGTGAACTGTCTGTCAACAGCATCTTGGAAGAAATAAGATTGAAAATCAACACTTCCAGAAGCCATTTCATGGCTGTAAGGAGTGATGATTTAATCAGAGAAGTCAGCACCTGACTAAGTTCACCATTGTTTTCGTTGCATGGTAAGAGATAGGTGTCACAATTATAAAGCCAGATGTGACTTACCTGAAGAGAAGGAGAGTGGGCAGCTGATACCAAAGATTAAACTGATGACCTGTTAGGTAGCAAGAGTAATAAAGGAGGCATGATACCACGAGTATCACGTTAAAGTGTAAAACTTCCTAATGACTTGAGATTAGATGTTAAGAGGTAAGGTCATCCAAATTACAACAAAAAAGAAATCAGGCATTTTTTTGTTAGTGCGACGACTAGTGCAAGCAGCACTCCAACAATGTGCTATTTTCCTGACTGTAAAATTCACTTTGTCCATTCTGTGTGGTATTTTGGTGCCAAGCGCAGAGCACACAGTGCACAGGTAGGAGGTTCATTCAAATGAGGCAACACAAAGAGAGTTCTTGGTATTTTAATGGAGATTGGGTCTTAAGACTTTGCGCTGACAATAAACATATCAGAACCACTTCTGTTTCTGGCACAATGTAACAGCCTGGTGATTTTATCAACAAGAGAAAATAAACTTGCAGCAAACGCACAGCTATAATGGAAAAAAGCTTAAAACATAGACAAATTTAATTAAACACTACCCAGGTAATAGACTGTTAATGAGGATAAAGCAGGAATGCCGGTAAATCACTTTGCAATACTAATGAAAAGCTTCTCCTTCAGGTCATTAAATCCTTGCAGGCATCTGAAGGCAGCAGGACAGATATGTTGATAAATCTGCAGTCTCCCCATACAGAAATGCCATGCCAGAGCGCAGTGCCATTACGCATGGCCGACCGCCGTGTTTACCTTCATTAAATCTTGTGCAAATTACACCAGGCTGTTACCGAACAACCACACATATCTGATGGGATGGGTCCGTTATGACTCGTTATTCTGCCTGTTTCGCGAGAGACAACGGATTACTGGAGATAATTAATTTTGTGCATAAAGGCCTGCTTTCCAACTTCAGTTTCAGGAGTTCACGTTTTATTCTTGAAACGCAGAGTGCAAACACTGCTGAATCACATTTTAAGATATGATGTGGTAATTTATGTAAGATACAGCAGAATTATATTATAATTGATTATGATTATAAACAGCTGCACCTTCACAACAATTTTTAATGATTTGTTTTATTTCGATTCTACTAATTAAATGTTAAAAAAAAAAACGAAACACCATCTGACTTTGGCTGCAGATTTCTGGTACTGTATGCTCACATCATGTCCTCCACACCATACAGACAATAATCTGATTTCCTAGAGAAAATGATCTGTTGTCATCACGTGTCAAGGTGATTGGCACAGCTGTTTAACAGGTATGAGACCAACAATATGACTGGTTAAGTAGGGATGTCCCGATCAGGTTTTTTTGCCCTCGAGTCCGAGTCTGAGTCATTTGATTTTGAGTATCTACTGATACCGAGTCCCGATCTGATACTTCTATAATACTTTAAAAAAAAAGAATAAATAAGAGTGAAAAAACAGATCCAGGATGTTCCTTATTTTTTATTTAATTAACCTTATTTTAACATTCAACAATTCTGTTAACAAACAGAGCATTTCTGTGAGGTAGCTTGAACAATCAAGTAATAAATAACATAAATTCTTCACTTTTGGACTTTAGTGCAACAGTAAATATAAAATAGTCTAAGATAAAAACAAATAGCATGTAAACAAATACAAAAATAAAAGTGCCACAGTGTTTGCAAAGCACATCTATATATACACATATGTATACATTTATATCAGAGTCCTGATCAGGAGGTAACGTCCGATTCCGAGTGAGTCTGAAACAATGTGATCGGGCCCGATTTCCGATCTCGTGATCGGATCGGCACATCCCTATGGCTAAGAGTGAATTTATTAATCACCACACCTCTATAATCTATAAGATCTATACACTCAGCCCTTCTGCACTTTGTGCTGCTGCACCCAAGACCAAGCACCCATGATCCTAATTAAGCATGGTCATATCTAGCTATGCAGAATTCATATGGGGAGTATTTTATTTGTGGTCCTAAAAGCTTTGAAAAAAGGTTCAAGAAAATTATTGTGGACACTTAACCATTTTTCACTCAACCAACAGCGGTGACACTGGCAATCAATTCTGGAAGGTCAAGGCAGATAAAATCAAACCTAACTGCACAGCTACATCGTATAAAGGTTAAGTGGTAACTGATGTAAACATGATGACTAAAACTTGGATGCAAGTGTAACTACATTTCCAAAGACATTCCTACAGTGAAGCATTGTGGTGGCAGTTTCATACTGTGAGAATGTGCTTCTAAGGAGCAGCAACTGGGAGACATGGAACTGACTCTACAGCCACCGCGAATCGGCTTCAGAGTGCCAATTACCTTGGCATAGGATAATATTTATATAACCCTAAGCAGACATCAAATCAACACTAAGCCTCGGAGTAGCCCCAGCAGTAGAAGTACAAAATCCGAAGAACGTTGAATGATTATTCCCAAATGCTACTTATCCAACTTCACAAAACTGAAATGTCTGTATTTAATTTTATGTAAACAGCAGTGATGTGCAATAACACAAAATGTGGTGAAATTTACAGTGGTTAAATACTTGCTGAAAGCAATGGGGATTGAGCATTTTATGATTTTGTTCAAATCTAATACTGGATAGCAATTGTTTCACTACATGATGGAAGTGTATATTGGGAACACATGATTTCTTTTTAATGGTGAACTTAAGAGGCCTGTTTATCCTGTTTGAAACACCTTTTTAAACCAATTTGAACACCAATTTATTTTAATACAAATGCAACACTTACACAACACATATATTTTGGGGAAGGTAAAACTGTCATTGCACTGTTTGCATTATGTATTGTAGGACAACAAAACAGAATTAAAATGAAGTCATGCATTTTAAAGATTCATTAAGACTCTCTCAGTTCAAAAAGATCAGAGAGAACACAGCCAAGAAAAGGGACATCAAGGTCCACTCCTGGAGCCAGGCCCCTCAAAAGCATTTGAGAGGTTATTGTTATTTAACAATACCCCCTAACTTCTATTAAATCACTGCTGAAATCTAATTTTCATAATAATTTCATATTCCTGTTTCTAGTTTATTTTATTCTGGTGTTTATGGCAGAGACTCACTTTGGAACTTTATTTTGAAAAGTGCTCTATTATAATTTTTATCCTCACCTGACCAAATGGCACAAACGGCGGAGGTCCACCTTCTGCTCCAATGTTACTCCTGCTGTGTTTGGCCAAACTCTGCGGGTTGAATTGTAAAGAGAGATCATTCTTAAACACTAAGAAAATAATACAATCCTAGCAAGAGTAACGACTTAAAATGAGTTGCTGAGCCGTTATTACAAAACCATCACTCACCCTTTGTAGCTCCCATTTCTCCACCATGTGATCAACCTCTCCTCCAAGAACAGAGATTTTTGAGTCATCGAGCAGCAAAATACCATTTTTAACCTGGATGGTACCAAGGAGTTTTACCTTTGTTCCAGGAGGGGTATTAAGACTGAAAAACAAAACAAAGAAAATGCTTCAAGGATGCTTCATACATAAACTGTATAACAAACTGTCAAATGTTAAACACATTCAACGTTTTAAGATATTATAACAGTATCTACCAAGCCCCACACACTATTGCCTTACACATACCACTTTATAAATGACCTGGAGCAGAGCCAGGGGATGGGTGGCGAGGCTAGGAGAGACTATTAATAATCCCAGCTGCTCATCCATCCTCATGGTAAATTAAAAGCCCCTCTATCTCATCAGGCCTGATAAGGCCTCTGCCTCTCTCATTAAGAAAGCACAGGGACTTAGAGGGATTTCCAGCTACTGATGCCGGATGCCAAAGCAACAATTAGGGATTTCACTCCAAACCTCTGGGATAGATGCTGTTCTCATGATAGCAGCCAATGCACAAGTGAGGCACTCTCTATCCTCGATTCAATCATATGCACACAATCCCACAAACACACCATTCACACTCTGATAAATGTTGCTACTTAATGCTTAATTGTTATCCCTCTATATCACTGTCTCCCACACTGAACAGTCCTGTAATCCATCGTATCCTCCTTTGCCACTCATTTATGGCCTCACGTGCACTAAACTGAACACTTTCATAAGAAACACTAACCACCGCTGTTGGTAGCCAGTGTGTGTGCCGCTCATAAAGAGGGGATTTGTTCTGTACTCTCCTCTCTTCCCACCAGGAAGTCAAGGCCCACATTCTGGCCACTCCACCTGTACAGACTGGCTAGTCACCATGGCAGCAGTCACCAAGGCCACCGTTGCTGCGATGGAGATGTAATTAAGGCTGGGAATTGTTAGATAGCTGCCACCATGTGGAAATTGCAGATAAAGAGAAAACTGTGATGGGATGAGTGGTGAAGGGTGTGTGCATCTTACACGTTTGCTTTGAATCTATGAGGAACTGACTTAATGATGTTTTTTAATTCTTTATTTTTTAATTCTTTATTTTCATTTAATTAATGTTTTTCTTAGCTGTATTAAAGACTGTTATTAACTTCCGAGACTACAACACTTTACATCCCATTATTTGCATTAAACATAACAAAGTAAAAGTGTTGCATAGCTACCTGATCTTAGACAGGTGTTTAAATTCCAATCCAACACAGGTGGTGTGCCCATCTGTCATTTGTAGGCGCAGCATTCGCGGTGCGCCCTGGGACTCCTCATTGTTTTTAGGAGCCGAGATGTTCCTCACCTTCTGCACCTGGAGAACACATGGACCCTCCAACTGGCCATGTGCAAGAGAAAACAAAATCATTTTGGCTTAAGAGGGCAAATCAGCACCACGCGGGGAACGACTACAACAGCAAAAACTCAATACTAAAAACAATTTATTGTATTTATCAGTGGTTACACAAAGTATTTTTTATGGCATAATAAAAGAACCCTTTCCATTCAGCATAACTGTGTTAGTTAGCAGGTATACTTATTCTTCACAACTGCTTCATTACTTAGCTTTAGATTCACAGTGACCATTTTATTTAAAATCATTTATCAAATCTACACTCTCAAATAATGGTTTCTATTTCTGTGAAAAGAAGCATGTGTACATGCAACCTACAGGCAATACTGTACAGGCAATACTGCAATCTGTATGCAGTGAAATGCAAATACAGACGCTCAGATGGCATTTACACTGTTCAGACATATACACTGCAATAATAAGAGTGTATGACACGTGTGACATGAGTGTGACTGTTGAACAGAGCAGCGGTTAAGATGACAAAGAATTACGTGTTTTAATCCTCTGGCAATCGTTGGAATATTTTTTCACAGGTGAAGAAGCAGTTCTTTGATTCTTGTTTGTCAGTGTTTTAGGGCCATCTAGTGGAACTCATGAGAAATGCATTTGAGCTGAAAACATGTCTCTATTAACTTTCAGCTGTAAAATGCTGTCACCACAGCACATCATTTCCCATAAAGTTTCAAAAATGTAGCATTGAAATGGAAGAACAAGTCTCTGTAACACTCACCTTCTCAGTTCTTCCACTATTGATATCAGATGGCAGAAATTTTCTCCCAAGAGGCCTAAGATCACTCTGCAAGAGAGATACCGTTTAATTAAACGCAAATAATATGCCAGAAATAATGAAATAAAGTAACTAATTACATTCAAAAAATGTGTTTACCTACCCTCTACTGTCCCCCAAAATAAAAATGCTACTCATTTGCATGTTAGGGAGGGGCCCTTTGACTTGTCTCATCAGTGCCAAAAATGGATATAAAGGAGCCAATAGAAGCAGACAAGTAATCATGCATTTCCAGTACCATACAGTATATTATAAGGTGTATTATCATTATTATTATTATTAATAAAATAATTATTATTAATATCAGGCATGCAAACTGGTCAGCGGTAAAAAGGGTGAGAAGGATACGCAAGCAGAGACTGTGCCAGAGGGGTCTGTTGAATCCTACATCTTTTTATAAATAACTTGCAGTTGTATACTGCAACAAGAGAAAGATAACCACATGCAAGGGCGTCACTTTGTGTTGAAAAGTGGTGGCGAAACAAGGGCTCAGATTAGGGGTGTGAAGATACACTGAGCTCACGAGAGGAGATGATACACAAAATTGGTGTCACAAGAACAAGATCAATATTTTAGCATTACTTTATAGAAAACAATTAACACTGAAATATATGAGTTAGGGGGTCAAAATTCAAGTGGCATGTGACAATTGAAAAACAAAAAAATATAAGAGAACGGAAAACTTGGCCAAGAACAAACTGTGTCAAGAAGTTGTTAAAGCTACTGACTGGTGTGTGCACGTTTTGGGGTCATTTTATAATTAGTAACTTGATTTTTTTTAGCTTAAGTTAAATAAATAAGTGCAAATTAACTTTTCTCAAAGCATTGTCATTTGTTATTTAACATTTGTGGTTGCAAGCTATACAGAAAATTTAACAAATGCTTTCAAAATGTGGTGGGGACAAAATCGGCTACCTTTTGGGTGACATGGGGTATATGACCTCAGCATCCCCAGTGTATACAACACAGATGCCGACACGTTTTCAGATTTAACACAGTGAATCTTCATAGAGAAGAGAATTTAACAACTGGGTCTGTTTCATTATTGTGTATGGTGGCTGTGTGCATCAGTATACACCACACCTGAAGAGAAATGACTACTGGATACATTACATAATCATTTCCCACAACAGTTAGCCCATTGTTGAACATAATACCTGCATACTGCTACATAAATTACAGAGCAGACTGCTGGAAAAATGTACATGTAAAAACTTGCAAGATTGAAACTTACATCAAGTGCAATACGAATAATGTCATTGTGTGTTATTTTTTCAGCTGATCCTTTCAGTTCTGCTACGCCTTCGTCGCTGAGGTACCTGTAAAATGAAAGACAAGGTGGAGAGGTAAGATGAAGTTTGCAGAGGTTTACCACACTAATGTTAAAACATCTAAAGCTTCTAGGGATCTTCTACTCATGGCACTTAAATCGCAAGTAATCTGATAATATTGGTAGACAGTTCTTAAACACAGTCCAGTTAACCACGAAACACGACAACGTTTAAACAAGGTTAAATCGACTTTTAAAATCATTTCAAGAAACAACGTGATAAGAGTTTAATGTGTGTCATTAATGCTTTATTTTAAGGCGGGAGGAAGCATAATGTAGAGTGAAGCCCTCAGCATCTTTGGTCAGATTATATCATGTTCCATCAACAGGACAACCTCAGAAGCATCGTTACATATCTGCATTACATTAATAACTGGGTTAAATTTCATTAGCCTCGGATAGATACTGACACAGCAGTAGCGGTCATCCCATTAACAAAGTCAGCACTTTATACTTTACAATGATGCGTGCTGCTGTGAAGTTAACGTTAAGACTTTCAAAAGCACTGCAAGTTTTTGACTTTAGCTGAGGTTGGCGCACTCGGACTACCCCGCCATGCAACGTTATTACTGCTAATCGGTTAACACAAACTATAACGTCAAAAGTTTGGGTTACTTTAATGTCAGTGTTTATTAGCGGTGTTAGCTAACGTTATTTATCTCGCTAACGTTAGCTACTAATTACTTAGCATTAGTTTCGCTTCAGACAAACTAATAACGTTGCCACAATCCGCACAACCTAAAAACGTAGTGTGTACATTGGAAACATCCCTGCTCTAAAATATAATGTAAAGATACAATGATTAACGTTAGTCAGTGTTAAAGCCAACACCAATCTGGAACCTCAGTGACTTAACGTTAGCTAGCTCACTGACGTCAGCTAGCATGCTACCTACCAGCCCTCTTTGGTTAGAGAATCTGTCAAATCGGTCATTTTCGTCTATGAACTGTAGATGTGTAAACGACGACACCAGTAGGTTTAAAGTGAGCACACTTCAATAACGACTATCTGATTCTATATATACATATTCTCCTCCCAACAATGATAAAGTTCGCTAATGTGAGTATTGAACGATATTGAACGACTCTACGTAACCTACGTCACAGGACAAAGCGCGTCACGCGTTCTAAAAGTATGGAGGGCCGCGAGGGTCGAAATACTTAGAATATATTCTTTTTCGGGTTTTCCTCTTCGTATGAATAGTTTTGTAGAATAGGTAAGTTGTGTCAATGAGAAAGGATGTCTGACATCCATTGTTTAAGGACAACATGTTCTTACTGAAAGAAAATCTCAACTCATGGTAATTCAGCTGTCCTCAAATATACAATTCACTCCTCCAACTTTCAACCTGTTCACCCCCAGTTATTGGACACAATTGAGACAAGCCACATCTTAAATATCTTTCGCTCCTGAAAGATATTTAAATGTATTCCCTTTTCAGGGTACGTAAAACTGTATATGCATATTTCATAAATCAACAGATGACTACTGGATTCCCAAACCCTTTTAAACCCTTTTATTCCTAATAACATAATAAACATTTATTGATCCCCAGCTTGGTAATTTGCTACAAGATATGCAATTAAAATTACAAAAGTAAAGATAAATACAGAAAGTAAAAATAAATAAATTATAACGTATAGAAAACAAAAATTAGATTTTTTTTTTAAATAGAAACATTTGGAGACAAAATTTCAAAATAAAGTGACAATGGTGTAATGAAAGTGACAGTGTTGTTTTGATTTGATTTGATTTGATTTATTATACAGTAACAAAATAAATGCATAGCAAGATGCCATCACAATTTCATTATACATTTATCAGAACTGTCAAGGAAAACACAAGAAAGTTACAAACTCATTTCCATGTTGGTCCTCGTTATAGTCCGATAAAGATGGCAAGGCAAGCGATGGATGAGTGAAGAAACCCTATACAATCAACCCTTACAAAATACAACCAAAATTAAAAAACAAACAAACAAGCAAACAAACAACAAAAAACCAACACATTCCAAAACAAATAAAATAATATAAAATAAACACAAAAACATCCACTACAATAATAAATATTCCTTAAAACTACATAACAACTCAAACTAATGTGTGAGTCAGAGTCAGCAAGTTTGTAAACAGTGTAAACCAGACTAATATATGATATGATTAATGATGGTATATAGTGTTGGTTTGTATTAATCCAGAGATATGGTAGAAATTTAACATGGAATATAGTTCAAAATTCAATGTAAGATATTAACATAATGTAGTATAATATGGTACATTTATTATATATATATAATATGGTATTGAACAGTTTAATACAACAATATAACATAGATATCAAATCTAATATATAACAAAATATATCAACATATATAGCAATATATATATATGATCAGTCCACAGAAGGAGAGTGTCTTGAGCATACCAGACACTGTGGAAACATGAGGTTGAGCTGCATGTTCAGAGTTGCGTTAAAGTTGGTGGTCTCCACTGCTGCCGTACATTCAGATGACAGTCGGCACAAATTAGCGCCTGAAGTGCTTAGTTGCGCTTTTGCACCTAGATGGGATGATTGGATGGCTGAATGAGCTGTCCATCTGCCGCAGTTCGTTGAGAGGAGTTATGAGGATGACTTTGATTATGTCCTTCATCTCCTCTCTACCACTGCCTCCAAACTTTCTAGTTCCAGCCCGTCCACAAGCTGGCCTACTATACCACCTTGTTAAGTTTTCTGGCCTCCCCAGCCTTACCACCACATCAAAGAACAGTGCTGGCTACTACAGACTGGTTGGAGGTCATCAGGAGCCTGTTGCACACACTGAAGGATCTCAGTTTCCTCAGGGAGAACAGTCTGCTCTATTCCTTTCTCAAGAGGACGTTGGTGTTGTGAGTCCAGTCCAATTTGTTGTCAACTTGGATCCCAAGGTGAATGAGTTCACACTCTCCTCATCCTCTCCCTGGATGATAGCAGGACAGGGGGGCTCCCATTCCTCCAGTTGTCCACCACCAGCTGTTTAATCTTGCTGATATTGAGACACAATATTGAGTGTAAGTAAGAAGATGAGTAACAAAATAGCCTGAGTTTATATTCAATAATAAATGTTGAGAATGTTGAGAACAAACTCAGAAATGCCTGCATCATGAGCAGTCAAAGTGGACTGTAGTACTGTCAACCCGCAGATAGACCTACTTATAGATAGGAATTTATTTGTTCAGTCTTTAGGTATGTGTCTCATTTCAATTGTGTGACAAAGCACTGAAAAATTACATTTGGAAACTTATCATACATAGCTCACAGTGTCCAATATGAAATTATTATTTCTCTAGTATGAGATGGTGCTGTAGCAAAATGTGTCTGAACTGGCCAGAGTATTCTGTTGATAGTCCAACAGAATGTTTCTAATGGTGACAATTTGCTTTCTTGTTATTTTTGGAAAACATCCTTGTGCATCCATTTCAGAATGGTTGTGTATTTTTAAAGCACTACTGTACAGGATTTGTGAAGCACAAAGAACACTGTACTTTATAAGATTTGTGAAAGAAAACTCCTAGCAAGGTTGGGTTATCAATGAAACAAAACAATTCTGATGTAATTGTACAATTTCACTTGAAACCACAAGATGGCAGTATATGCACACTAAAATATGCCTATTTTTGATACAAGCGTCATAAGATTTAAAGCAGTTTTTACTTAGAAGCCCCAGGAATCGAAATGGACCCTTCCAATAATGAAGCTTTTTTTCATTGAGAGGATAACATTTCCCTTACTGAGTCAGATTTTTCTTAAAAAAAGAAAATTAAAAAGAAAGATTTAAACTCTGTTGTTGTCTGTCAAATGAGACGCAATACTGAATACAGGAAAACAAATCAATTTTCCTTGCTAATCTAACTTTAACTTTTTTTTTTGACCTGTACCTTTTTTAAAAAATTGTTTATGGTATGACAATATTGTATTGAAATACTCATGCCAAAAATGAAACACAAATCAGAAAAAAACATTCAGACTCACTTAGATGTATTTTCTCTTTGTTATATAGCAGAGATCAATGTCATTATCAATACAAGAAAATCTGAATTTCTATTATTTGGCCCTGGGGGTTTTGATTGTATATCCCTATAGCAATTCTTTGACCGATTTGCAAGGCTAGATCTCTCATTGTGTGAAAGGATTAGCAAGGCACTAGGCTTGTGTTTGGCAGCCATGCAGACAGCCTTTTCATGGACTCCAGGAATAAAGGTCTTCAAAGATAACAAGATTTAAAGGGGTTAAATTCAAAGCGAGTTACATTTGATTTCAAAGCTAAATGTTTCATTCAATAGTGACATTTGACTTCAAGCTTTGCCTTGAAAACAAATACAAACCATCATTTTTTAATTCAAAATATGCTTGCCAAATCTGTTTTCAGCAATCTGTGCTTGTACAAATCTCCATCTGTATGTCATTTCCTGTGTAACAGTACGTATGAGTGAGAATTAGACTATTGCAGTTTTGAAGATTGACATAGTAATAGTGGAAGCATAATTATACTAAATTACTGCTCCACTTGTAAAAGGTTGATGCTTGAAATATAACAGTTCAGCAAATTACACGAGCTAAGAGACAGCTAAAATCTATGACCTGTTGCCTGTGGATACAGTTGGCTTCTTTTTATTTTGCAGGTGGCAAGGACATATTTTAAAAAAAAAAAAACTTTCAATCAAACTATAACCAACTGCTTCTAAAGTCATAGTCATGATAACAGTCATTAGGCTATACTGTACAAATATCTAATTATCATTGACCCCATGGCTGAGGTTTTAGGAAGGACTGGCATACTCCCAGCTGTGTGGAAGTAGACAGTGGAAAGGTTAATATTACTCGTTGTTTTGGAATCATTAGATTATGTAAACTTTATTGTTCTCAAGAGGAAAGTTCCACATGATCAATCATAACCACTTCACTGTCAATATTCCACAGAATATATTCTCATATAATTCACAAGTTTCACTAAAAGGGGCACAAATTCTTCATATTGGCTGGCTTTACATTGAAGAACTCTCTGTGTGTCTTGGGGGAGCAAATCATGTTTTGAGCAGACCACATGAGAAGAATCTCACAAATGTTTCTGTTTGTTGCATCACATCAGCTCATTGCTGTTTGCATCAGACAAGGTATTTGGGATTTTACTGTAACGCTAGCAGTCTCACTTTTAAATTGCCAAACAAAGATGGAAACCAACAGCGTTAAGCACTTTCAGCATAACAGCCTGATAAAAAATAAAACAGAAGCATCAACTTATGTTCCACCACCCCGAGTTTCACATGAAAGCCTGCATGAGGCGTAAGGGTGGGATTATTGAAATGTGACAGGGTAGGATGGTGAGACTGGCAAAGCTCTTTCTAATTATTTGTTTATCTGACACTAGAGTAATACTGTGCATAACAGTAGGCCTATTTTGACTCTAATAAAATAGATTGAACCTCTCAGGGAAAGGTATGTTTTGTTTGTTACCCATCCAACATAATGTTTCCACCACCAAATTTTTAAATAGTTTTAAAACTATCTACATTAGACTCTACAATAACTATGAAAATTTACCCTATGGGTTAATATCTACACTGTTAAGTTATAACCCTATTAAAGCTTCAACTTGTATAATTTCTATCAGGCATGACATGAATGACTGCAGACAAACTATAACCACCACTGCACCCAAGGTAGACCCAGGCCGCTGCTGAATAAAACGAACAATCCTAACCTGACCAGTGTTGATTGACAGCCAACTGTGGCCAATCAAATAACTTTTCAACTGTAAACACAGGGGGCTGTACCAATGACAATTCAACATCTGTGGCTCCGTGGATGCTATTGGTTGAATTGAACACGCGGAGCTGACATACTCATTGCGCGGGTCTGTCAAAAAAATAACTGCACCAAAAATTTATCCAGCCAAGGCTTCAACTGCTGTTATTTGGTGTAGCCTTTCAGTTAATAGCCGGATAAAGATTGTCATTAGAGACAAAACGTTAAGTTGTATGCCGCATTCATTTAGTTTATGGAAACTCAACAGTTACGTGACAGTCCATAAATTGGATTAGCGCTAAGTAAAGCCACCGGTGAATGTTAGTTTAGCAAACTTGCTATGTAACGTTAGCTAAGCGGACTGGGAGTGAAGTTTACGTGCGGAGGTTAGCTGTCGGGCTAATTCAAGACGCGAATGGTAATGTACTAGACAATTCCGAATGTGTCCTCCTTCACCATTTTAGCGACGGTGTGTTCTTACACTACGAGGTCAACGTCTTTAGGAGCTATCAGCTCGTGTAGAAGTCTTTAGGTTAACGACATGGATAGTTACAGTACCGGACGAGACAGTAAATCTCAAAAGAAGAAGGGTTCCTCCCAAAACAGCACATCATGTTACGATGAAGGGGACCGCAAACCAAAGTTTGTAAGTATGGCACACTACCTTACATAGATACGGTTGTTTTAATTTAGCTGTGTGGTATATTAATCACTCGGAGGGATCATGTCGTTTTTCCAAATGAGTCAGGCCCTATCGAAATTAGTACATTATCTCTTTTGTCTCTGATACCACACGTGGGCATCACACAGAAGGCAGACTGCACATACAGACAGACAGACAGACTGACAGACAGGGACATGCACACAGACTTAGGGAGAGAGAGAGACAGACACGGACAGATACGTTCATACGATAAAGTGCAAAACCCTTAAGGAAAAATAAAGTGGCTGCAAAAACTTTTCTTTCATATTATATATGTTTGTTTTTCATATAATAGTGAAATGATGCATGACTATACCTGTGAAAACGACCTTGTATTAATTTACTATATTTCCCAGTACTTACATTATTGACTATTCAGCTTGGCCATACCCTAGGACAGTGGTGGAGACATGTTATGCCTGTGTAATGTAATTACTTGACATATTATGTGATGTATATTGCCTCTCACAGTTAGGAAAGTTAATATGCAATGCAATATTTGCATATTTAAAGAGTTTCCTTTGTGAACAGTGACCTTGACTGTTTGCTTTGTAGGAAATGGTTAAAATTAGCACAGGACTTAGCCCTTACACTAATCCATGTGCTTTCTACTACTACAAACCAACCAACATTCAGTCTGCTGTATTATTCTGGGAGATATGGGTAGGTTTTTTTTGGGGGGGGGGCAAAACATTGCCCTTATTATGCTTCTCGAGGGGTCTTAATTTTAAAGCAGTCAAGCTTCTGTTGACAACACACACATACCCCCCCTCTCAGACAGGAGACTTGTGTATGACACAGATCTACTTAATGCACAAACAGCCCGTGTTTGACCCCATCCTTATGAGACAGCTACCGCAGTTTAATTCCTTGTAACCGCCATTCAGAGACTTTAGTCTACAATTGTAGCAAAGGTCTGTGCAGCAATGGTTTTCAATCCAGACTGTTATTATACACTCCCACTGATGAGCTTTTGGCAAACACCAGTGCACCTGCTTAGATGAGTGTTCAGTTGTTGTTTGAAAGCGGCGCTGCAAAGTCAGGTTTTTTGATGTGCTAAATTATTCAGATTGACTACAATTGTAGGTTTAACCTGCATCATCAGACACTGTGTCTGTCTGACAGTGGGTCACACAGACATTTGCACACTGTGTATACAGTGTATTACAATTTGGAACTTTTTAACAGTTGGTCAGACAAATTAATCAAAATGAAGCAATGCCTTTGGGCTGTAACGTATGATGGACATTAGTCATTATCTTTTCCTGGCCAAAGAGGTGGGCGATCACTGTGTCTGTGTCTCATTGACTGACTGGACTAGTGTTTTACCTAACCAGGTCCAGTCTTACCAGTCCATTAACAAAAGAGCAGATAAAAATGACCTTGAAAGTTTATTCTTCAACTTAGAAATATTATCTGACAAATTTTTATCTCAAGGTCTACTAGCTTTTTTTGTAACTTTGAACTGCAAAGTTGAAAGTTACTGGTTTGCTGTTTGACGAGTGGGCGGAGTTATTATGTTGTGACCTACCTACGTGAAATATGGAACTTAATATCAGGTTGTATGAAGGATGGTCTTTGGTACGGATGGAGGCCATTTAACATCCCATACAGTGATGTGTGGTCAAAAGTTTACATACCCTTGTAAAGAACATACACGTCATATCAGTTTCCAATAAAAAAAAATTCTACAACTCTTATGTGATGGAATGACTGGAGCACATACAGCTTTGTTACTTTGTTTTATGAACATATTATGGGTCCTCTGAAAAAGTGGGCAAAATATACTGGGTCAAAAATATACATAGAGTGATGTTAATGTTTGGTTAACTGAAACAGACATGTTTCTTCAGCACCGTCCACATATGGGGTTTAAGTCAGGACTTTGGTTTAGGCCATTCTAAAACCTCAATTCCAACCTTGAGTTAGCCATTCTTTTACCACTTTTGATGTGTGTTTGGAGTCATTGTCCTGTTGGAACACCCAGCTGCGTCCAAGACCCAACCTTCTGGGTGATGATTTTAGGGTTTCCTGAAGAATTTGGAGCGAATCCTCTTTCTTCATTATTACAATAACTTTCTGTAAAGCACAAGTGCTGCTGGCAGCAAAACCGTCCAAAGCATAATATTGCCACCAGCACGCTTGATGGTAGGTGTGGTGTTCTTGGTCTCACCATCTCTCCTCCAAACATCTTTCTGGTCATTGTGGCAAAATAGCATAATTTCTGTTCGACCACAGAACTCTCCTCCAGAAGGCATTTTCTTTGTCCATGTGATAAGCAGCGAACATCAGTCGAGCCTTAAGGAACAAGGGTTTCCTTCTTGCAATGCAGCCTCTCACCCCATGTCGATGTCCAACACGCTTAACTGTGGACACTGACACCTGTGTTTCTAGCAACTTCTAATTCATCACAGACCTGCGTTTTGGTGTTTTTTGGTTGACTCCTGACGATCCTAACGAATTTTCTCTCAGAAGGAGTTGATAGATTGGTGTTCTCACTGACTATGGCAGTGACACAACTGTGCCATGCACTTTAAACTTTATATCAGTTGTTTGCACAGTGGGACCTGTAGCTGCTTTGAAATGACTCCAAGTGACTTTCCTGACTTGTTCAAGTCAGATCATTTGTGCTGAGCTCCTTAGACTTTCTTATTTTAATGTTTGTGGCTGAGTCTATTGAGTGTAGCAAAGGAGCCCTATTTAAACAAGCTCAAAGAAAACACCAGCTGTAGTCAATCATAATCACTCACAGAAGAAGTTAAGGGGCCATGCCACAAAGCATATTTGAACAACTTTCTACATCACCAAAATAGATAATTTCATGATATTGTATATTTTTGACTCAGTAGATTAGGACACATTTTCAGAAGACCCATTATAAATTCATAAATGTACCAGACTGCTTTTTGTGACAAAGAAGGATGTGCTCCAAATATTCCATCACAGAAAAATAAGTGTTGTACTTATTGGAAACTCAAACTGCCATGTAATGCATGTTCGTTACAAGTGTATGTAAACCTTTGACCATAACTGTATATGTCCACCTATTATCGCTTGACTATGATGACAGTTGAGCTCTCTCCGTGACAGCTGAGCAAATTGTGTTCGTTGATGATGACTGTGAGATTGTAGTTGGAAGCCCTAGAAAAAATATGTTGAGTGCTTCTCACCCAACGTTACTTGTTCCCACTAAAAGATACATACAATATACGGGCTGTGTTGTGGTACAGCTTGGTCCTGACATGTTTGGAGGGAGAGAGAGGATCTCATCAGATTGGTCTGTATAACAATATTGATAAAGCATAACTATCATAAAATCTAACTGAAAAACATTGTAAATATGATTCACAGTGAATAGCATTGATTTATTTAGTCTGTCTCAATAGGTGGCACTGCAATACCACAATATTTACTGTAATTGGTAGAAAGTGGATTTGCAATTAAAGGCCACTTTATGTGCGGTGGCTCTATTTTGAAGCAGAGCATTATAAAACTAAAGAAAGAAATGGAACAGAAGACATGTTAATGCAGTGTGTTAATGTGCTTTTGAGATGCTGTTGTTTTGACCTTCTTAAGTGTAGAGTAGAAAAATAATGAAAAAGGACTTTTATTGTCACATCCAGATTCAGTCGGCTGTCAGTTTAAGCTCTGAAAAGGTTTTATGGTCTCATTAATGTAATGGGTGTTTAATATCTTTTCTCTGTATCCCTAATTTTTGGATAGTGTACCCTTTTTAGTGTTAATGGGCAATAATACTTAATTTTGGTGCTCAAAGAAGTAACTGTGAATTTATTTAGCATAACTGAGACACTTCATTTATCAATTCAATAAAGTTTTTACAATGCAAGTTTAAAAAAAATTAATAACATCTTTCATCTCCAAATAAGCCAGAAAAATCAAAAAGAGATAGATAAGAAATAAAATGCCCAAGTAATGGAACAAATGGTATGGTCATTTTAGAGCTGAAAAATCTAGTGCTGAAATGGTAAGACAGAAAACACATTTTAAAAAAAACCCCTCACTAAGTACATCTAAACACATGCGGTCTGTCCACTTATGTTATTCTAGAGGAGTTTGTGACTTAAATGGCTATATTTTTAAGTTTCCCCTTTCAATACCGGTTATTAAGATGGTGCAGCACCATTGTTCCATTTGTTGTTGAGATCCTTGCATAGTAGTCTGTTTGCTTTGTGATGAGTATTTTTAAGGGTTGTTAAGGATTGATCCAAAGAATGACTTTTCAAAATCTGATGTCTATGGATGCTGTCTTGGTATGGGGTTGGTCTTGGGTTTTGCTTTTCCCTGACCTCCATGAAGCATTTCCTTTCTGTGTTGACCTCTCTTTTCTGTTGTGGATTGCCTTCGCAGTATTTTACAAATTAGCATTTTGTGGCTAACTTGTCTCAGTTAATTGAAAAAGATATTATCAGAGTTGAAGTAAATTAACATGATAGGGAAAAGTAAAATTAATTCACTGACATTTTCAAAATATGTTTGTCAGGCCATCTTGTTTTATCCATTAAAACAAAAGGTGTGCATTGTGAAATCTTATATAAAGCACTACTGGTTAACCAACAGCCCTATGGCAGCCACAATTTTAAATGTTTTGTTAATAATTTAGATACCAGGGAATTATTTTTTTTACCTGAAGCACTTGTTACCAGATAGTTACTGTACTGTCCTTGTTTTATTCTGCTGTCCTTCTGACTTGGGTCCTTTTGTTTGCTCTATTTGGAAGCCTTGGAAATGTACATTTGGAGAGCTGGGTGCCTAAAGCCCAAGGTGATGCTTTTAGATTACTTGTTTTGTCCGAACATATTAATTTATCAAAATACATAAATGGGAGAAAAGCAACCAAATAACCAATCTTATTAATCTTTCCTTAAAAATGACAATTAAAATAATCTGTCACACATCTGTTTTCTGTTGATTGACTAATTGATAAATTGACCAACAATTTCACCTCTACTCTTGGGCAGTTATTGGTTTTTGAAGATAATTGTAAATCATTCTAATAAAGCAGCTAAGCATTTTTAATTTGTAAAATTAACACTTTTTTATTCATGCAAGTTGCTCACCATAATATTTAGCAAAAGAGTTTAAGGTCTCAGCATGCTGTTTGCGCCTAGCCATTCCACCTGTGGACTCCTGTATGATGCTGATTGTTTAGATGCAGAAATGAGTAACAGTTTAACATCGTAATGTTTGTTTTTAGCCTACATAATACTGTATGTCATATGTTCAAAAGTTTGGAAATCGCCTGCCACAAAAGCTTGATTTGTTACAGTCAGATAGCTGAGAGGACTACTCAGTAATTTTGAATAGTCTTTCTTGCTTTTAGGTTGTAGAAAGTCCTCTTTACAAATAGATGTTATCTTGTATAAAGGGTTTGCAAAAAAAGTAATGTTTTCAACACAGAGAACAAAACACTATACAATGGTACAATGAGACTGACAGCTGAAAGGGCAGTATGAGACAAAGAACAAGAGCATCAGTTAAGTAAGACTAGGGAATCTATGGGTATCACTACTCAGCACCTTTATGGTATAGACCGAAACAGCCCACTATCGGGTAGAATCGAAACGTCTCCAGTCAAACCATTACTTCATTCGATACCTTTGTGACCAGTTTTCGGCAAAAATGTCTATTTGTATGGTTTTGCTTGCAGCCAAACATGCAAGCAACACACCGAAAGAGAAGAGAATGCCTTTTTTTCGTTATGTGCCTGCACCATAAACTAAAATAAATAAAAAGAAGGTCTGCACGCGCAAAGTCCATGCGTGATTTTAACAGCCAGGGTGCGGTGTCAGGCATGTTCATCACTGTTGCAAGTTTATCACCACAAGTTTGGCTCTTCATTGATTTCATCTTTTGGTATCATTTAACACTTCTCTGTGCAGTTTTATTTGCTATTGACATCACTTGTCACTAATTGATCGCTGTGTACCGTCACATCGATTAAAGCAGCGATTAGATGAGTTTACTCCCAGATACTCCGCAGCTGCAGGCGGAGTATCTGGGAGTAAACTCATCAGTAAACAATGTCATCGATAGACGATGTCATCGTCCATCGGCGATGGCTGACAGATATTCGATGGTTGATCAGGTATCGTAATTGTAAAACCCCACCGCCTGGCAAAAAAAAATGTAAATTTTTCACATAATACCACCATGTGAAAGCCGGTTTTAATCACCACGAACATTATTATAAAATTTAAATATGCTTCGCACCTTCCTCAGAATTCTCTTTTCCCCACACTTGGACACACAGACACACAAGATGCCTACAACCCTGCACACACCTGCTCACCCCTCCTCTCTCTGTCTCTTGCTTCGCCCGTCTACTCCACCTTCTCCATCAGCAGTACGATGTTTCAGTGTAGACATCATCAGATGGAAATTTTGTAGACATCGTCCCACCCTAATGAGGAGGATGTGATCAATTTCCCAATGCAACAGTTGGGCTATTTGAAACAAGAAAAAAATAAAATAGATAACCTTGCTTGTTATAACAACAATAAAAATAATAGGCTACCAATCAACAATGACTTCAAAAGGTGGCTTTTTATGCAAGGTATCGAATGAAGTACTCTGTTGGTATCACTTTAAGGGTACTGGTTTTGGTACTGGTATTGTAAAATATCCATTATTGAAGGAAAAGAAGAGAAACATCAATATAACAGATGATTCCAAACCTTTGAACTGTAGAGTATTGCAGACTTCCAACAGCTGGCACAAAAGGGTGTTTAGGCACTGTTGTAATGTATAGATCATGTTCAATAAATGATGAAATTGACGAAAAAGAACAGCTGGCATAATGTCTATTCATTTTTGCCATGTTTGGGTTCCATACCATCTGAAAAGCAACTACTTGGATAACATGTAGGTGTTAAATTATTGGGGAAGGCTGTTGAAAGGTTTTCTCCTAGCTTTAAATGCAGTTGTGTTCTGAAAGTTAGTTTAGTCTTGGGAAAAAAAAACATGTTGAGTTGTGCTAAAATCCAATTGTGATCAATGGCCTTTTCTTCATTGTTAAAGAGCTGCATTATGATATAAAGATTGTTAAAGCATACCGAAAGTCAGTTACAAACCCATTGATCATTACAGTACTATTCAAATTTATGTTAAAACAAGTGTACAGCAGTGAAAGTGCAGGGTGAAGGTGAAAAGTTGAGAATAGAAGAGTGTAAAATCTAATTCCATAAAAGTGAGTTGAGTTTTGTGAATTATTTCACAATTTGTTGGTTTATTTATACATATTTCTCTGTAGTAGTTTCTCTGTAGTTTTAATGTAATAGTAATTTAGTAGGGTTGGGCAGATAGACAATGCCATAGTCCCCTGGCAATGTTTGACAGACATCACGACGTTGAGCCAGCATCGTTCACCCCCGCCACCCCAAAAAAAAAAAAACAACTGAAATTTTCACATTATACCACCCTGTGAAAGCAGGTTTTAATGACCACGAGCATTCTTATTGTTTTTAAGTATGCTTTACACCTGCCTCGGAATTCTCTTCTCCCACACACACCTACACACACCCCGCCTCTCTCTGTCTCCCTCCCCCCGTCTGGTCCATTTTCTCCATCAGCAGTATGTTTTATAAAGTTGCCTAAAAGACTGAGAACCTTTTCCGTACATTTCCACCCGTGATCCGTTATCACTGCAGCAGGTGAGCCGCACGTCTGCTTATTAATGAAACAGCCTATCAAACAACTGAAACAAACATCTGCACTCTGTGTGTTCACTACTGCTTTACCTGGTCCGTAAAAAAATCCACCTCGACTTGTAACATAATTTAGTAGTGCGAGAACACATACACATAAGACGACTGCTGCCCCTTTGCGTGCGTCCGTGCACCCAATGACATCATCCATCCCAGTGTTTCATTGTAGACATCGCCCAACCCTACTTCATAGTATATAACAGTATATCGTAGTTAAGTTTAATTATGACCATTTCCTAGTTCACTAGACAAATAATTTACAATAGTTATGTCTAATTGTTGAGGTTCATCACGTTATTATTTTTTTACAAATAAGAAAAGATAAGAGATGAGATAGACTTTATTGATTCCACACTGGGGAAATTTGTCTGTCACAGCAGCTCCATGTACAATACAACTGAACAGATAAGATAAAATAAGAAGATAAAATAGAAATAGGAAATAAGAATAAGAGTGTACTGTATATGCCTATTCTTGGGTGTAACATCTACTGGAGACAGGCTTTCTGCCTGTCACACTTTTCAAAATCCAATATTTGAGATAGTAATCAAGTTGACCCACTCCTGTGCTGTGAGTTGCGGACAGTTTGTGACCAGAATGGTAATGTTAATGGTAAAATTTTGAGATATAAAAAATTTAAAAAACGTGTTATGAGCAACAGCAAGTTTGATGAATCTGTCTATTATTGATTAACTGATATATTTTACCTTTATCTTAAAATTAAGTACAGATACATGAAAGTAGAAAGAATTATGTTCTAAACAAGCCATTAAGACAGTGAGATGGTGGCTGTACAATGTGTTTTTATTTTTATATTAAAGGCATATATTGAGTTACAGTGAGAAATACATATAATAATAATAATAATAATAATAATTATAATAATAATAATTTATTGCTTTTAAGTAGATGAGAACATGATAAAGCATGTAGAAATTCAGAAAATTGTATTCAAATCCTTGTCTGTTTCTTTTCTAGCACTTCAAAAAAAAGGTGTAATGTTAATCCCGGAACACTCATTATAGGGATGGCTCATTGACGGGTTGACATATTGTATTCCAGGTTATTTTAAATTAATTAACCTTAACACTGGTGGTGTGTATTGATTTATTACCCTGAGGTCTTGTACGGCCTGCTGTTGTTCTTGAGGGAGACTTAACCTTTCTAAATCACTTTTTCATTCTTTGTTTTATTATGACAACGAAATGAAATGTTTTCAGTTCATGTATTGACTTCTGATTACTTATTAGGATTATTCTTTTGGCATTTCTGACTCTGTTATACCTGTTCAAAGTACAGATGGCAACTTCCCAAGAACAAGTCTGCAGAAAAAACAAAACAAAAAAATCTACTAAAGCAGAAAAAGCAGCAGAGAAAACTTGCTTGGCAGGCACAGAGGTAGCTGGTATGTACAGATAACAACAGGCCAACTTCCCATCTCCTCTTCCACTGCACAAGTGGATCCTTTATAATTTGCAGGCAGGGCTTGCTAGAGAAGCACTTTTTAGGCAGCGATTTTTGTTTTTATGACTGGTGTCATTGATGTTGACTAACATGACACTTGGGGTTAGACATTCAAACTAGACTGCACCGCTGGGCTTTTGTAGGGAAGGTTTGGCACCTATCCATCGTACTTGTTGGTAG
Organism: Lepomis macrochirus; assembly: GCA_024633595.2. NCBI lineage: Eukaryota > Metazoa > Chordata > Actinopteri > Centrarchiformes > Centrarchidae > Lepomis > Lepomis macrochirus. The sequence continues at coordinate 26,928,473 of JALXJV020000006.1, read as the reverse complement.
TTCTACCGGCTCCTGTGCAGTATAGGCTTAATTCAGCTGGCATACACTGGGTCCATTAATACTTGTGGATCAAAGCCTTGATAGCCACTATATACCTTAAAATCACTCATGACATTATGTTTTTTTTAAATTTGAAGACGAATATAAAAGAGTGGAGACAAAACAATAGCTACAGTTTACTGTCCTGATACTTTCAGACTGCACTATGTCGTTCTCTCCTCTCCTATCAAAATGAATACCACACTTTAACTCTGTTTCTGAAATGCAGAATATAAAGAACAAAAACTTTTAGTCAGTTAGAAATCACAGATATCTGCTCATAAATGATATCACAGTAATTTGCTCCAGGCTGCTGTAGGGCTTTTTTAAAAATCATATTTGATGCAGTTGCTTTATGTGTCCTGATTTGTTTTTCTTCTGTTCCCCACCTGTAGCACTTACCGTTTAGAAACATCACAGATGATGTGGTAAGATTTGAGTAACTGGTGTGCTTTCTCTTTTCTTGTTTGGCAATCTTCACATCTAACATCACTTTACTAAAAGTCACTGAATCTAATGTGAGTGGCAAAAAAATTGGTCTTCATTGCCAACCATTGGATTCATTCACACCACAAAGCACAGCTTTTCTCACTGACTGCATGTTATCTAGATAGCATGTAGTGCTTTGTTCAACCTATGTGAGATGTTCTGTGGATGTAATTTATTCACAAATTTTCTAACTCATTAATAGGTTAATTGTTTTGTCTACTCTGTTCTCAGTAGTATCCATTTAAATATTCTCATAATCCAACAATTAAAAAAAACTTTCTCAAATTAGCACTGTGTACTTTCCCCTATTTTAATTGTGTTTTCTCTGTCTTCTGTGCAGCTGGACAGGTTTGCCAGTATTCGGATTCCGGGTAGTAAAAAGGAGCGGCCCCCCCTGTCACATTCTAAGCACAATACTAACGATTGGTCCATTTCCTCATCATCCACCTCACATCACTTTGAGGAGCTTTCATCAAAGATCACCTCGGAAAAAGAGATCTTGGCCCTGTTTGAAAAGATGATGGTATGTTGTTTTATCATTGTACAATGTCATCAAAGATTTCTTAGAAAAGTGGGATAGTAGCTTGACATGTAAAACCTACATCTGATGCAAGGGCAGCCACAGTGACTGAGTGATAACAAGTTTTTATTTTAGAAAAGAAACACTGAAAAGAACAAGGTGGGCATGTACCATGTGTTGACTATTGAATTTTATAAATGTTGCAATTTTTGGGGTGAAATAGATTAAACTAGATTTAAATCTGTTTTTCAGTTTGCTCACTCTTTTTATTTTGAAACTTTTTAAAGTGGTCAGTTTCACAAACACAAAGATTTTCGATTTTCTCTGACTCTTAACATTTCCAAGACTGTTTGGGCTTGCTTTTTTCTGACACGACACCATATTGTTTGGCTGTTTGAGGTATGTCTCTGTCTGCCAAAGACTTTGGAAGACGACTTCTTCTTGTTATGACTTTATGTCCTCCTCGGAACCAGAACACTCGACATGAGCCAGTTGATAAATCGTGGCAGTAAGATTCCTCGAGACTTTTGTGGCTGACTACCTCCAGGCATAGTTTATGCAGATGGACTTTTACCCATTAATACAACACTGTTACAGGCTGTCTTTGAAATAGAAAAGATTGCCACTACATTAAAAAAATGTCTGCTGTTGAATACAATAATGTTATAATAATACAGTCACATAAAATTGTTTAATCCACTGATATAATACAGTCCCCAATTTTTCAAACATAAATTCCAAAAATAAAACACTGTCTCGTGTTTTCTTCAATGGGGCAAATTAAACCAAATCTAAGCTTAAGAGGTAATGGGGGAAAATAAAAATGGTTGGAAAAAAATTTGCTTTGGAGCTTGAAGCTAATATTGCTAAAGTATTGTGTAATTGATATGGTGTAGAGAAAAATCAAAGCAAGTCCTGTCGCCATAGGTGTCGCTAGGGTTGTGTGATATGACTAAAATCTCATATCCTGTCATTTCATATCCCAATCACAATACATATACCGATATAGAACATTTTTTGTAAATTTAATGATTGCGATTCCGGAGAATTCCAATACCATTACAAATACGATGATATAGAGTGAACAACGACACAGCAAGTAATGTTAGCTAGGTTGTGGGTTAGCAAACTGTATATCTCCTTGCTGCTGCAAGACAGCAAGTAGGGACAGTTTGCTAATGAGAGGATGAGACAAAACGGTCCCAGAACCAGCACAGCAGCTTCCAGACTGTGATATTAAAACTCTCCTGCTGCTAAAGCTAACATGACAATAGTGTTGCACAGGATATCGATACTAAGCAATGACTTGCCTTTAAATATCTTTTTTTTTTTTGGGTTGGTACCGAGATCGTAATAATGAAGAGTTTTGTTGACAACCATTGCGACACCAGAAGAGTATGTGTGAGCGCAGCGCTCTCAGTGCATTTTCTATTTTTTTATTTATTTAATAAATAAACAGAATTGTAATCTCCATGTTCTGTCATTTATTATTCCATAATTTTTCCTGATGGTTTAGATTTTTGCCATGCTATCGCTTCAGTATCAGTATGGATCTATTTAGGCAGGTGTCTTAAGTCATAAATATGGTAATGTGACAACACTATCACAATAACAGCATAACTTGTCAAATTTTTATATATATATATATATATATAAAAAAACAAAACAAGAATATTTCTGATAATTGTTGAGTAACATTTATCCTATCTTTCTGTTGTTTTGTCCTTTTCAGGAGGACATGAACTTGAGTGAGGAAAAAAAGACCCCTTTAAGAGACAAGGACCTCAACACAAAGAGAGAAATGGTCATTCAGTATATTTTTACTGCGTCTAAAACTGTAAGTTTTTGAATTTTTCTTTTTTAAATTCCTATGTTTTGGTGTCTTACTTTTTGTATTAACATGATTTAATGTCTGGAATTCAGTGTGTTTAAATTAGGGCTGAACGGAAAATAATCTAATTGCGATTTTTTTTTTTTTTAAACCAATATTGTGATTGCGATTTAATATGCAATTCATTTTTAAGCTCTTTAGCTTCTGTATTATTCAAAATGGACAAGCAGTATATTAGTGTATAGTATCACCAACACAATATTGGCTACACTGTTTATTCTTGTGGGTCAGGCCTGTGTTGTGATGAAATTAGGTAGAATTATTATTATGAGCAATGGAGGAGAAGATATATCAAATTATAATATAAGAAAGTTAATTTGAGTCAAGTCATGGCATTAAATATTATGATATATATCATCAGGTCGGCCTACCTACAGACCACAAGAAAAACTAAATCACCACAGTAAGAGCTCAATACAAAACACACAGTTAAACCAGATATTAATGAGTCCCTGTCTCAGTTCAAATCTCCTAGGATTCCATCTTTCTGTATCCCAGTAAGCAAACAAAAAATACTCCGTTTTGGGGACGAAAATAAAACAGAGTGATGACTCTCGTCCCACTCCTCCTCCGCAGCCTCCGATGCTGGTGAGCAGTGCACCGGCTGTAACCAGGCTGTGTGTTGGGACAGACTGGGCCTCTTTTGGACTTGTGAGTTTGGTCTGAAACGCAGATAGTTACTGAGCTGACTGGTGGCTGTGTGTGACGATGGCGTCCATCGCTACGCTTACCTTACTACACGTGTCTTTATGTTATGCATTTTTCCGGTCCGTCAAGCGGCCGATCGCCCGACGATTTCGCCCGACGATTTCACCCACCACCACCACGTTACCCGCGGGTGGCGGGTGCTCCTTTCATTCCCTGTGTGACACTAAAGTTTATGTAGTGTCATTTTCTGTCAAGCTTAAGGCCATTGTACAATAAGAAGGCAAGGTACAGTGTAACGTGCAGACGATGCATCAACTTCGTCAGACTGCTTTTGTCTTGGGTGTCCGGGGTGTCAGGGTGACCTGAGTGTAATCGCAGCCTTTGTGATTAGAAAATCTAATTTTATTACGTCGTGGTAATATCGCAAATTAAATTAATCATTCAGCCCTAGTTTAAATATCATATCTTTTTTAGTCTTTATACTTTTGCTCTTTTTCAGGGAACATGTTATACAGTATTTCACAAAAGTGAGTACACCCCTCACATTTTTGTAAATATTTGATTATATCTTTTCATGTGACAACTCTGAAGAAATGACACTTTGCTACAATGTAAAGTAGTGAGTGTACAGCCTATATAAAACAGTGTAAATTTGCTGTCCCCTCAAAATAACACTGGTTACTGGGAGTTCAACATGGCACCTCACGGCAAAGAACATTCTGAGGATCTGAAAAAAAGTATGGTTTCTCTACATAAAGATGGCCTAGGCTATAAGAAGATTGCCAAGACCCACTAAGCTGCAGCATTGTGGCCAAGACCATACAGCAGTTCAGCAGGACAGGTTCCGCCTTGAACAGGCCTCGCCATGGTCGACAAAAGAAGTGAGTGGACGTGCTCAGCGTCATATTCAGAGGTTGTCTTTGGGAAATATAAGAATGAGTGCTACCAGCGTTGGTGCAGAGGTTGAAGTGGTGGGGGGTGAACATGTCAGTGCTCAGACCATAACCCGTACACTGCATCAAATTGGTCTGCATAGCTGTAGTCCCGGAAGGAAGCCTCTTCTAAAGATGATGCAAAAGAAAGCCTGCAAACAGTTTGCTAAGGACAAGCAGGCTAAGGATTCAAGGACTATTGGAACTATGTCCTGTGCTCTGATGAGACCAAAATAAACTTATTGGTGTCAAGCGTGTGTGGCGGTAACCAGGTGAGGAGTACAAAGACAACTGTGTCTTGCCTGCAATCAAGCATGGTGGTGGGAGTGTCATGGTCTGGTGCTGCATGAGTGCTGCTGGCACTGGGGAGATACAATTCATTGAGGCTTCATACTGAAGCAGAGCTTCATCCCCTACCTTCTTCCAACATGAAGCCCAACAACCTCAAACACACCTCCAAGACGAAGTAAGGGTGATGGACTGGCCAATCATGTCTCCAGACCTAAACCCTATTGAGCATCTGTGGGGCATCCTGAAATCGAAGGTTAAGGAGTGCAAAGTCTCTAACATCCACCAGCTCTGTGATGTTATCATGGAGGAGTAGAAGAGCACTCCAGTGGCAACGTGTGAAGTTCTGGTGAACTCCATGATCAAGAGGGTTAAAACAGTGCTAAATGTGGCCACAAAAATGTTTACACTTAGGGCCCAAGTTGGACATTTTCATTTACAGTGGATAGAAAAAGTCTACACACCCATGTTAAAATGCTAGGTTCTTATGATGTAAAATAATGAGACAAAGATAAGTCAGAACTTTTTCCACCTTTAATGTGACCTGTAATGTGAACAATTCAATAGAAAAACAAACTGAAATCTTCGAGGGGGAAAAATGAAAAATAAAAACCTTACAATAAGCTGGTTTCATAAGTGTGCACACCCTCTTATAACTGGGAATGTGGCTATGTTCAGGATTAACCAATCACATTCAAACTCAGGTTAACTAGAAGTCATTACACACCTGCCTCATTTAAAGTGACTGATTAATCACAAATAAAGCTCAGCTAGTAGGATTTTCCTGATATTTTCTTAATTGCATCTCCAAGCAAAAGCCATGGTCCTCAGAGAGCTTTCAAAGCAACAGAGAGATCTCATTGTTGAAAGACATAAGTCAGGAGACGGGTACAAAAGAATTTCTAAAGCATTAGATATACCATGGAACACAGTAAAGACAGTCATCATCAAGTGGAAAAAATATGACACAACTGTGACTTTACCAAGAACTAGACCTCCAAAATTGATGAAAAGATGAAAAGAAACTGGTCAGGGAGGCTTCCAAGAGGCCAACAGCAACATTAAAGGAACTGCAGGAATTTCTGCCAAGTACTGGCTGTGTGGTACATGTGACAACTATCTCCCGTATTCTTCATATGAATGGGCTATGGGGTTGGGTGGCAGGACAGAAGCCTTTTCTTACAAAGAAAACCATCCAAGCACGGCTGAAGTTTGCAAAAACAAGCATCAAGCCCAAAAGCATGTTGGAAAATGTGTTATGGTCTGATGAAACCAAGGTAGAACTTTTTGGCCATAATTCCAAAAGGTATGGCACAAAAACAACACTGCACATCATCCAAGGAACACCATACCCACAGTGAAGCATGGTGGTGGTAACATGCTTTGGGTCTGTTTTTCTTCACCTGGAACCAGGGCCTTAGTCAGGGTGGAGGGAATTATGAACGGTTCCAAATACCAATTTGCAATTTTGGCACAAAACCTTCCGGCGTCTGTTAGAAAGCTGAAGATGAGGAGGAAGTTCACCTTTTAGTATGACAACGACCCAAAGCACACATCCAAATTCACAAAAGCATGGCTTCACCAGAAGAAGATTAACGTTTTGTAATATCCCAGTCAGAGCCCAGACCTGAATCCAATTGAACATGTGTGGGGTGATCTGAAGAGGGCTGTGCACAGGCAATGTCCTAGCAATCTGACAGATTTGGAGCACTTTTGCAAAGAAGAGTGGGCAAATATTGCCACGTCAAGATGTGCCATGCTAATAGACTCCTACCCAAAAAGACTGACTGATGTAATAAAATCAAAAGGTGCTTCAACAAAGTATTAGTCTAAGGGTGTGCACACTTATGCAACCAGGTTCTTTGAGGGTTTTTATTTTTCATTTTTCCCCCTCAAAGATTTCAATTTGTTTTTCAATTGAATTGTTGACATTAAAGGTCACATTAAAGGTGGAAAAAGTTCTGACATGATTTATCTTTGTCTCATTATTTTACATCATAAGAACCTGGCATTTTAACATGGGTGTGTAGACTTTTTCTATCGACTGTATGTGTACTCAATTTTGTTTCCAGCGGTTTAGACATAAATTGCTGTGTGATGTGTTCTTTTGAGGGGACAGTAAATTAACACTGTAATACAAGCTGTACACTCACTACTTTACATTGTAGCAAAGTGTCATTTCTTCAGTGATGTAACATGAAAAGATAAAAATATTAACAAAAATGTGAGGGGTGTACTCACTTTTGTAAGATACTATATAACTGTTTTATGTCTCACATGGGGTCTGGCATGAAAGACTATAGAGAGATTGAATTTGATTTTTCAATATCAAACAGTGTTGGATTAGAAGCTAGTGCAATCTCATTTGTCATGCCATCTCTATCTCTAGAAGATGTACTTACACCTTATCTGGGACACCCTTGTAAAATTACACAAGCACTGCACTGAGGATGGGAATATTTAGCAGAGTAGTCATTAAAATGCCCATCCAAATCCAATGCCTGAGCCTCAGTGCAACCCCCCCCATCCATCTCCAAAAGGTGCTTCAAAAGGTGATCAAGATAGATTTTCAATTTTAATAATTTGTCTTGGGTGGGAGTGCATCACAACATACATTATAAATGCTTTTGAGTAATAGTCTATTACAACACGAATGGGTGAGATAATTGATTAGATTTTGTATATGTGAGTTTGCTAACATGGTTGATTGGTCCTTCTTCAAGTTTTGGCAATGAGCCCTAAGCTTTTCCTTTACTCACTTTACTCTTACCTCTCAAAGCAGACAGACACATCTTGATAGAGGGTGATAAAACTGTCAGTGTTCAGAGGAACACGATTAAATCTCCAAAGAAAAAGAAACTGTGGATCATTCTTTCTCCCCCAGACTAAAAAAGACCATGCTTTACATTGATTTTTCTACCCTTAAGAAGAGATTGAAAGACCACAATTTGCAGGTGATACTCTATTAAATCTACCCCAGAGTGTGTTCATAGTTAATATGGGTCAAGTCTGTAATACTTAGTTTGAATAATAATGAAAACAGGCTGTGGGTGTTGTTGATTTCATATTAACAGAAGCTTGAGGGCACCTTCTAACTTTAAATGTTATAACAAATATCACAGATTTTAACGGATCATTGGTTGAGACAGCTAAAAAATTTCCTTTACATGTTTTTTTTAAAGGTTTTCTAGTTAACAAGTTGACTTGGTGTATTGCAAAAAAGTGTTGCATTTATTATATTTGTTTTAACCAGACAACCCTCCAATGTAGCCTTGGGCTATCCATCTCTGCTTACCATAGGGACCAACCTGTTCGTATGCCTACATCTGTTTACTGGCATGGTAAAAAAATGTTGCCACTGGTCAAAATGCAATAAATTAAAAGCATTCCAAACACCAGTTTTATCAAATACTACATGTACATAAGATGTGGTAAACTGTATGTTTTGAGAGGGAGGTTGTAAAAATAATCATGTTATCTTGTGGGTAATTACGTAGTTAATATATTATGACAGTAGGTGGAAGATACTCTTCAGGCTTCTTAAATCATTCTCAAGACCATGGCATAGTCAAATTATGACCATTATTTTATGAGCCTGGCCAGGCTCTCATGTAATAATTTACACTCTTAGACCAATACCAGGTCCTTAAACAGTAATACACCCAAGGTTATGTTATTCTGTAGTGCTGGGTGGATGAAGACTAAGGAAGCTTTGCGGCTTTCTTTCCATTTGTCCACTGTGGGCTCATGCATTTTGACTTCATAGGTGATATTTATGTAACATTTCATATTAGTCACAATGTCAGAATGATATATTTGAAGTTGCTTAAACTTAATTTGTTTTTTTGGCAGCAACTGTGGACAAAAGTGGCATGAGCACCACCACCTGGTGTCATAAAAATTGTTTTGGGCTAAAGTTTGCCAAATCAAACTCAAAACTTTCTTTTATGTACAAAATTACATGTTAACCTGCCAAAGGTGAACTGAGGTGTTCACCGTTGACTTTATCTGGATGAACTGCTCTCAAGCCTCAGACCTTTTAATCAGCTAGTTTTAGAAAACATGACACAAGGGCTAACTCTTCCGGCATTGATCAAATGTAAATTGTGGTCTCCTGGGTTGCAAATTCCACTTATGGCTGACTTGACTTAAAGTGATTGATTGTTGAAGGAGGTGATCATTAACAGAGAAACAAAGGCCCAACTGGGTAAATGTACGTTATTGAATGTAAACAGACCATGTTGAATACTGAATACATCTCTCCCCTCCATTACCCAGACTTTGTTTTTTTATGCCGATATAGAACTTCTTTTCTACATATACATACATATTTGCAAACTTTCACCAAGATTTTGAATAATGTTGAATGTGTTTTTACCATAATTACAATTTTAATGTTGGTTAATATTAATCCACTGGTAATATTTGTTACCTTTTCCCTGAAAACACACTGCTTATGGTGACAAATATTTTTTACATGACCTTGATTTCATTACTTAATTTATATATTACATGAATTCACAACTTTGAAGCTCACCAATTAAGGCTATTTTATTGGACCCCTAGTATGTTGCAGCAGTGTTTGGATGCACCAGAAGTAGTCATGTAGTGAAATGTCAACTGTAGGCACAGCATAATATTTAGTTAATGTTGGCTTTTGCCGCAGCAGGCAGACGAAACCTGTCGCTTGGGTGTAGTGTCAGTTGTTATCATTGTTAGTCATTATCTCTGTATCCTCTCCCCAGTGTCTGATCTAGCTGAGGGGTGGGGGGGCCTCAGAGCACTTACTCTGCACAGCCCATGTTCAGAGAGTGAGTGTGCCGTGAGACAGATGGATCAGGGCATTGCAGCCTTGCTCCACTTCTGTGTCCTGTTGTGAAGGGAGGTGGTGGCAACCGAGATGCAGGGAAAATGCTGCTTCATTAATTGTTCTAGGCACAGTTGTTTGAGAAAGAAGTGGATATCACCATGGGTGAATGAGTAGATGAGATTTCTCTCACAGAGATGCGGGTAGACGTGATGAGAGATTCATACCTGATTGAAATTATATTTGACCATATCTCACTGCTGTCAACCACGCCACTCTTGCCTTTACAGTGAAATGTTTTTGTTTAACCCTTATGAAGAGTTCTGTTTTATATAATGCATAACAGTGAAGCCCAATCCACTGCAATATTATATATAGTTATGAAAGCAATTACCACAATGTAAAATAGATAGATAGATAGAAAGAAATACCATGGCATTCATATCAAGTTCAGAAAAGCATTGAGGCAGAAATGTCACAGGGGCACTACATGGGCTGCTTCTGCAGCAAATGATGTGGATGGGGCTAGGGTTGCAGGTGGGTCCCTGGCTCCCCTGATGCCAACAGTGGGAAAACAGCCTGTCACTAATGCTCCTTTAGCGAGAAAGGCCCAGCCAGACAGGCCTGTTGCTGACATGAGCAGCACTCATGGGTTCTCTCACTACTGAAGACCTAAGAGATCCTGAGAAACAAACAGGCTGGGCATCATCATGGCTCTCCAGGAAGGGAGAGGTGTTTGCCCACTGGGCCAGAAGAGGAAAAGCTGGGAAGGCACATACTTACTGTATGGATGAAATTACAGCCACTGTTCCAGTTACTAATGACAGAGTAAGAGACATACGGGACAGGAGTTGGCCTAGGCTGATGATGCCAAGAAAGAGTTGCAGTTGTTTTAGCCATGATGATAACAACTCTGGAGGGTGTTGTCACTGAGAAGTGCTAGATTAATAGGACTACCAACTGACTGGGAGGTGAATGCATTGATGGCAGAGCACACCAAATAGAATCACTTTTCCCAGAGGTTCAAACTGGATACCAAGCTATTCAGTACTCACTATCACAGGAGTCTTAGAGCCATAATGATGTTTTTTCTTTCCTGGCGCTCATTCAACATGCATATGGATTTTACTGTGCCTTTAAGGGTGATCAATATCCCTTCCTAAGGCTACACAGGTGCTTCTGATCATTACAACACAGTTTTTGATGACTGAAGATAAAAGTGGGTTTGTTGAGTGAGATTTTGACAGCAATTATATATTGAGGAGCATATCATAGATTGGGGCTTGAGGTGTCAGGAGAGAGACAGGCTGGGCATAGTTCCATTGTTTTGGCAGCCTGCAAATGTTAGATATTATTTAGTCCTGCCAGTACAGCGTCTTTCCTGATGGTCAATGCTGATTGCAGTACAGCGTCACCACATCAGCGTAATGCGACAATTGCAGTTACAAACAACAGAAATCCACAAAGTGTGACGCTTGCTAGAAAACAGTGTTTACCATGAAGACACCCGTCAGAGTTTTGTCAAGAGCTGGAGGCAGGACGAAATTTGACGCCTTGTAATTCTCAAAGCAGCAATGTATCAGGGATGTGGGCTGATTTTTGAGGCCTGTGATTAATCAAAAACATAACCAATGATTTTTGTATTTTGGCATTAATGCTGTTGTTGTTATGAACTGAATAGGAGTAGCTTACTCTCTATTCCACCCTCCCACTGAAAAATGCTACTGTCTTCCAGGACTACAAAAGGGTTATGGCGAGATACATGTAGATTGTAATGAGACATGCAATTTACAGTGGCTGCTTTTTTCATTTTTAATTTTTTAGATCTATAGCCACGTACATTTTAATTGAAAAGTTGTCTGTTGATAAAAGCCTTATGGGTACATGGGGATGGTGGAATTAGGGTGACCTTTATGTCATGCACATACAAATAAGTAGTAAAACCACTTTTTACTTCTAGAAGGTCACCCTGATTCTTGCTTGTAATCATAGATTATTGCAATGTGAGCGAAAATGGCTGTCTCAGTTACTTGCTTTGATTTCTGTGTTGATGACAACATTTTGAATCTGAAAGAGTTTAGTTTCTGTGCCTCTTTAGTAAATGTCATTTTGGTGTGAAATATTCAGAACTATGGAAACTAATCAAGAGACATCATTCACTGTTGTTAAAGAGAACTGAGGAATAAGGCATTTGGATTTATCCACAGGTTTCCTACGCAGAATGGAAAAGTATGGGATTTGATTTTAGGTATTTCCAGGTCTGGATAAGTATGGCAAAAAGAAAAGAAATGATCAAAACAGCTCTGTCCCAAGTGTCTTTTATAAATGTTCCAAATCTGGACATCCACGACCAAATTAGTATGAGAGAAAATGTGCAATAGCTTTGAATTGCATATAAACATAGCACACCAATAATCAAATATTAAGCTTGTCTGAATGTTTATGAGTTATACAGTGATCATCACAAAAGTAAACAGACCAGATCTTTTCTGCATAAAAAAATACATACCTTTTATGGCAGCATTTTCTGCTGCTACAATTTGGCGGGAGCAATAATGTAATATTATTAATCCAATATGTTAAGAGAAAATAATACAATTATAGGCAGAAATATTTAACAGTGAAACATCCAGATTTCTGCACAGAAGTGTGGACTAAACGACCACAATGGTTTGGTTTTAATTCATTTACATGTGCTACAGTACCTAGCTACAATCTTCTGGCAATTATTTGGCAACATACATAGTAAGGTCATGTTTGGATTAATATGTTCTTAACCATTTATTTACATAATAAACATTTTGCAAATTGTATTCAAATATGGTGTGAAAAATCTACAGAGAAGATTAGAAATTTGAGTCTGAAAAGTATGGAATTATAAAATGGAAAATGTGTAGGAATCCTGTATCCATAACCTTGAGCTTTCTTATTGATCAGATGCTTTTTTCAGTGGTTTACACACTCAAACTAAAGGTCACATACTAATTGTACTACACACATGTCCACCCAGAGGCTTATACCCATGCTAATGTATAGTTGATGGTTTATTGAAATACATGCACTATTTTAGTATGCTTGTGCTATTATTGATTGGCTAGCATTGTGTTTGAGATTAGTAAACATACCTCCATATGCTATTTAATGGTAAAGCAAAGGTAGTAGAAAAATTTGGATCTAATTAAATGCCTTATGACTGATTTGCAAATGCTTCGATAAGTTAAGCTAGTTTCTTCTTTCACATGAGATACAATATGCATTTGAACCATAAATAAACTCTCATTGACCTGATTTCTGTCGCTCTAAGGATTTTCCAACCCCTTTCCAACAGATGTCAAAATGAAAATCCTCCCTGACATTTGCTTGAAAATTATCTGTCATTTTGAGATGTGATTAAATGGCCCACTATGTTATTTTTTGTAACAACTTTCTACATTGTCATTTAATGTATATATTTATTTTTGGAATTAATCATTCCATGTCTACTGTCAAAAGTAATGTCAATTGTCCAACCCAAGTAATGACAGCCCAAGGAAATGTATCAAATTCACTTCCCTGCACCTGTGCTGCTCCCTACATCAAGCATATTCAAATAAGATATGTAATAATTTCAAACTGACTGACCAACATTACAATGTTGTGGGCAATTTTAAGATGGTAAAGGGAAAAAATCATAGAGATATTCTAAAGGTGGCTTTTTGTCTGGTCTATTTTTTAACAATTGCATTGTGCGGGCTAAGGTAAGTGCTCTTCTGAGATAAATAGATTTTCACGTTCATAGAGAAACAAGTACAAAGTACTAAAATGGAATCCATGGGCACTTTTGGACATTTGTGCTTTGGTGGTTGGCATAGGGTCTTTATTCAGTGTACTGACTGTTCAGACTTTTTGGCCTCATGTTGTTTGATCACTTTTTCCATGGCTAAAGAGATTTCTTCTTCCTCTCTTTCTTCCAGGGTAGCTTGAGAAGCAGCCATCAGATATCTCCCCAGGAATTCCTGGGAGAGCTGAAGTCAGGGGTGATGGACGAACGTCTGTTTGCCTGTCTAGACTCATTACGAGTGTCCCTTACCAGCAACCCTGTCAGGTACAGTACAAGATTATCACAGTGGGGATGGATTTGTTCTCTTTATTTTAAGTGCCTGGACTTAAACTAAACTTTCTCTTTTGTAATTATTTTATTAATAATTACACAGTAAAACGACATTTACTTAGGTTCTCTGTCATATACTGTGTTTTATTATTGTGTGTATAACTTAAACCCTTTGTAAAAATTCTATTGATAAAAATGAATATATTTTTCATATTAGTTTATTGTTATACAATGAAAGAATTCTATGAAAAGCATAACAAACATGAAAAGAAAAGAATAGAGTAGCAATGTGAACAGAGTTCCTCACATACTGTACAGTTGTGACTGTGAAGATCATTCCATGCAGAGGTGTGAATCAAAGTTGTAGCAAACTGAAAAAGCTTTGTCAGGGACAAAACACCATAGCTTGGTTGCTGAATTCATCCAGAATTGACCCCAGAACCTTTGATTGAACTCATTTATACCATCAACTGTTCTACAAAGCATAATCTCTTGCTTCAGTCCACCATAAGCAGTGTGTGACTCTGTGACTTTGGGGGATGGGTTATTTCGCTATCTAAGCCACATTGACAGGCAGATCCTCTTGTCTCGGTTGTCTCACTCTCTTACATTTCGATTGTTGCTTTGGGCTCTCTCTGTCAGAGGTTGGGGATTAGCAAGTTTGTTTCACATTTTCATATACTCTGCCAGACCTACTTTGAAGACAGTCAAAAACCTAAACTCAGACATGTAGTCTTTACTGACTTTTTAACACTCAAACACCTCCTACCACCACAATAATTAAAATAAATTAATTTCACAAATATCTACAGTCCAAGTGGTTCTGTTACGAGTGGTTGATAAAAGCCCTATATCGGTTTAATTGACTAATTAAATATTAGAGCAGATGCATACAGTGAATGCAGGTGCACATAGGCATGTATGTTTGGGCTACTGGACAACTTGGTGCAGAGTTTATGGTCAATTCATTAGTTCTGAAGTCAGAAGTCACTAATCCATGGGTTCGTGCGTGTTGCATATACTACACAATTCATTCAGAGATGGATGTAAATCAACTGGGTTGGAAGTTGAACACAGACTTTCTAGCCTATACAGATGTTTCTGCGTTTGCTCCAAGTGGGAAGCTTCCGGCCTGAGACTTAACTCCAATGTGGAAGTCCCTGAATCCTGCATTCTATTGCACGGCCAGAAGGGGGCGACTCTTCAGGTTGCAAAAAGATGTCCAGTTCCATTAGAAACATTGGTAAAGTGACCCTACTTCTCACCTGAATAATTACCTCAGTAAACACTTTCCTGATGAGTTAATGGTCTCAATCACTAGCTTCATGTCTTCTTCAATACAACATGATGTTCATTTAGTAAATAATGGTCCCATTTATTTTAAAACAGACCATAAAGCAGAGTTTCAGAGCGGTATTATCGATGATTGACAAGTCGTTACCATGGCGACCTGTCAATTAGGCTAGAACCAACTCGTACCCACGGCACTGTGTAAATTTAACGAGCACCGTTGAAAAATCTTATTAGGAGTTGGCTGTTCACTTTCTCTGTTGAGTAAATTTAGTTTTAAGCCTGTTAAGACAAAGTTATCAGCCCTGTTAAAATGGCCATTAATGTGGGTTACAGTTGCACCTAGCTAAGCTAAGCTAGCTCCACACACAGTGATTAGGTCCGCCGTCTCTTCCAAATAAAGTCAATTCTGGGCACTTCCTGGAGGCAAAAACTCAACAAGGTGGTGCCCTATCGGCCAAACTCGAGGCTTCAAAATGGCAGTCCACAAACGAACGAGTGACGTCACGATGTCTACGTCCATTTCTTATTTACAGTCTATGGATTGCCCCTGTCTGTCACAAGGATTTTGTGAGAACAACCAGTTGCAGCACGGCCATGACTCAGTTTTCCAAACCCCTGTGGAATTTCAGTGTGCAGAAAGAGGATTGCTGCTCTGGCCGCACCTCAAACACTACATCAATATGGTCGGAAGAGATGAACTACCAATCCAAAGGTGACATAAACTGAGAAGGTGAAGATCCACGGCACGGATGCTCTTTTCATTGTGAAAGCGGGGATATTTAACAGCATTGAAAGAAAGATCACCCCATTCCTCACCATGTATCAAACAAACCAACTCATGCTGCCCTTCCTCTTTGAGGACATGTACAGACTGAAGGTAAGGATGTGCATATTGGTGGTGTTTTTATTCTATGTACTGCAGTCTATGAGACAAACAAATATAGATTATATATTTTATCGTAACTGTTAATCTCGACTAACATGTTGTATAAATAAGTGTAATAGGTTAATAAAACATCATAAAGCTGTCATAGTAGGTGTCATTGAATTCACAGGCGTGTAGGTTGTAGCAATAGTAAAACTGAAAAGTAGTCCTCCAAAAAAATGTGGCAGCCACTTAAAGTTTAAAATTTTCCCTCTCATAACAATGAATTTTATGACACTGGGTGTGAGGATGCTTCACTGATTGTTCAAATTAGTGATGTGTGATATGGGGATTTATAAATCCAATTGACTTGACTTGACACTCGTCATAGTTTAAGATAAAGACAACATCTACCTTGTGTAGTATCTGACATTTTATTTTTATCAACATTTAATGAACAGAATAGAATCAGTACACTGCAATGTAGTTTGTATTGCCTAAATCGTAAATGTGTAATTTTGACTCATTGCTGTTTAATTCAAATAAGAGCGTAAAATACATGACCTATTGTTTGTAAATTAGAAAATAATCAAACTGAAAGAATAATCAAACTGAAACATAAAATCATTTTACTTTTAACTGTTTGCAGGGCTCATGGGATGATTTTTGAACAAATGCACCTGTGAGAGGCCACATTCTGCACTGAAGCTACACCATGTCCCTTTTCAAGACAGTAGTTTGCACAAGAACAGTTCTCAGATTGATAGTAGATTTGCCGCAATTCAGGGGTTAGGGTTAGGACTTTCAGAAACATAGAGGCTGAGAGTAGAGATCAAGATGACCTGAAGAATACTCTCCATCACACTAGTTGCTGAAAAAGGCATCACCAATTAGTGAGAAACCCAAGACGCATGGCTAAATTTAAGGATCTGCGCGAATGTCAGATGAAAACAATGCTTAACATTCTTGTTGAAGCTAAACGTGTAGACAAATGTGCAGTATGTAATGATATCCTCAATGAGTTAATGGAGATTTTTTGCTCAGGCTAAATTCAGGGAACGTGACCCCAAAACAGATCAAGTGTACTTGTCCTATCTTAGACCGGTATCGAGAGAAGATTTTTAATCAACAAAGACTTGACAGTGGAGAATCAAAAGGAGAGGTCATTGATGGCTCAGATGCTCAATAGAGTGGTTTCCACCATAAAATGTTGCACAAATTTTAGCCACATTTCTAGGTTATTGGTTTGTCTTGGTAAAAAAAATTGGTGAAATTCTCCAGTTGAGTGCCATTTAATCATTGCAGAAGAAGAGGCTGCAATAAGATTACTTAACCACCTTGACCACCTGTCAGACCTGAAACGGTGAAAAACAACTGTAATGTTTGTGATGGAAATGTAGGTCTTCTATTTGTGTATTAATTTGAGGAATGTTACAGTCTCCAAATCACTGAACTGAAATCTGATGTTTTTTCTGCTGCTATTTTTTGTCTCGTCAGTGGAGCGGAGGCTTCAGTGGATGTATAAATCACATTTCATGTATGTTGAGATTGTGTTATAAGTCTGTTTCCTTAGCACTTTGTTGCATTTTGCATTGATAAGCGTAAAACTTTTTTTTGCGTTTCCACTCACATTTTTTATGCATAAATTTCAATGTAAAAAAAGTGGATGGAAACCCACTTTTTGCATAACCAAGGTAGAGATCACCAAGAGCTGCTTTTGGCTGTAGGAGCCAAGTAGTGTGTCTGTTTGTGTTGCTTTCAATTAGGGAAGGCGCTCTTCTGTTAATGTTCTATTAGGTTAATGGTAAATAGGAGGGATATTTGGTTTATCCCCCAAGTTTGGATTGCAAAAGACAATTAAATGTACTTATTTTTCTAACATTATTGCCTCATATTCATTTATGGTCTACAAATTTGATATTTTCAGGGTTTAACACATTTAATTTTGTAAATGTCTTACTGATGTGTCAGAGGTAATCAAATATTTATTTTTTGATCAAACCACAGAGCTTGTCATTTATTTATTTAACATATACTGTATGCTATATACACTGAATGTTAATTTTGACTTTTTATTTTTATTTTTTTACACACAGACATTTCATAGACTGTGTGGTCATAGAAATTTTATTTTAGGTATTTCCAGGTCTGGAAATTTGCCTAAAACTCTCAAACAAGAAATCACAATACCTCTCTAGACTTTACACAATGCTTTTCTGTAAAATTGTTCTGTCATGCTGTTCACCGCTGATTAAGGATGACTGTGCTCTTGCATCATCTTATGGACTCTCGCCATGTATTTTATCCCTGATCTTTAACGATGTAGTGTGCTTTTGAACCAGAGTTTTGCATGTGAATAGCTCTCACACCCACGGCTGCGCTCTCTCACCTACTTACACAATACTGCATGAGTGATGGCACATGGATGTAGGAGTAAAAGAACAGAGACTTCATTATGTTTCCTATAACCTCTTGAGCACTGCAGCTCTATTAAGATGGCCAAGAGAAAATTGGCACAAAGAGGTTTTAATCATGATGCATTTTGTAAGCCTCACTTTGTTCTTGATTAGAATCAGTGACAATAGCTAAAATGTACAAACACTGCCAAGGACTCGTGCTTCAGAACTTGAATTGGGCTAATTAGTGTAAGGCTGGGGGGAAAAAAAAGATGAATCTCTATTTTCCATTTCCAATTTTTAGAATTACAATATCAATTTTTAGAATTCTAAGATTATCTCCATCTGGAATTTTGTGCTTTATTTCGGTTACTATCTGTACATTTGTGCTTAATGCTATATGAAAGCTGTTGTTACTTAGTGCAGCCCCAACTGTCTCATTTACAATATGTAAAAATGTCTACAATGTAAGAATTGAGTTATTACAACAATGCATGAAAAGTTTATGAAAGCAGCAGTCTATATGCATACCCACTGCTGCGACTTTCACCTGTGTGACCATCGTGGAAATCGTGACCTGGAGGCACTGACTTTTAATGACATCACAACTAATAACATGAACAGTCCGGCTCATGTATAATGATATAGTTTGGCTTGACCATAAATCTGCCTTAGCTAGAAACAGTGGGCCAACAGCAGTAACCTCCTGCTATCTAATAGCACAATTACAGTCCTGATGTGTGGAATTGATTTGGCAGTGAAGGTATTTTGTCTGCCACTGTTTTTGGATGTTGATCACGGTCACTTCCTTGGCAGTGTTGTAGCAAACATCTCTCCCTCTTTCAGGCATGCAAACTCCTCACCTTTTGGCGAAATTCACAGTTTTCAAACCAAAATTGGTCACCTATGTGATTTGTGCAGATCCGATGAGAAAATATTTGGGGGGGGTCGATTGTTGCATTTAGGCCTTTAATTACAGAGTCCTCTCCTCTCTAGCATGAGCTTTGCAACTTTACAACTGAGATTTCAAATTGTCATCTGCCCCCTGTATTTTGTGTTTCTTTACATAAATAAAACATTTTCATCATAAATTGATGTAGGAAAGGCAGAGCAGGAAATGTCACAAGAATGCAGGAAATTAAGTGTTTAATGCTGAAAATTTTGGGGGAGAAGATCCCCAGACCCCACAACTCAATTCAGCTTTGATTTCTATTAAATACTGTTAATTTATCATCACATCTCTTTCTTGTGACACCAGTATGGTGCATTACCACATCTCGTAAGCTAAGTGTATCGTTGCATCCCTAATCTGAACCCTAATGTCCGCACTACTTTTCAACACAAAGGGATGTCCTTGCATGTCTGTACCTTTCTCTTGTTGCAGTAGACAAATGCACATTATCTAGAGAACATGTAAGCTTAGTAAAAGATCCCTCTTACTCTGTCTCTGGACATTTCTCTGCTTCCGTATCCTTCTCACCTTTTACAACCCAGACCAGTATGTATGCCTGCTCTTTGCCTCCATTGAATATCAGGTGGTAACATTCTGCTAGTATAGGCTGACAGATTTATAAGCTTCCTCATCAGATTCCTTCTGGTACAGCAGACAGACTTACAGGTATTTTGGTACTTCCTGCAGCTCTAGTGTCACCCTGTGACGCTTGCTAGTGACCCCTGTAAACCTTACCTACCTCAGCTATTCTAGCTCTCTCCATTTTTGTGAAGAGAGGCCACAGGACTATGCCACAGGACCAGCAAGGCTATAGGATGTAATTGTATTAAATGGATTTGATAAATGGATGTGACAAACAAGTGGAAATTGGTTTTTGATATTATATTAAAACTGACCTTCATGTTTAAGGCCCTGGATTTATTTTTTCAGTTTAGCTATAAAGTAGGGTAAAGTTTAGCATCCCTCTTCCTTACACAGGTATTTTTAATAAACCTTGGATGCTCTTCCAGTCTCTCATAAACGTGCCACCCATATACCACACATAAAGATTCACAGTTCCTTAAACTGATCACACTGATGGTGTTGTCATAAGTACAAAATATACGCATAAATGCCTTCTTTCTCATAAAGGAATATAAACAGTTACTACTTTATTAACACACCTGAAAAAGTCAAATGCAATCCAATATAACAGCTTAGCCATATATACTACCTATAATATGATGATATATGAGATAATATGATTCAGTTGTGATTGTCACTGTCAGATTAAAATGTAAAAAAATGTTTTGCCTTTCCCATTTACAAACAGCAGGATGGGAGAATATTAGAAACACATGTCAAGATAATGATCTATAGTTTATTCTATGTATTTTTTTAATATTAAAACTACATTTTCTGTCATTTATGATTGTTTCATTATAACATGTCAGCAGCAATATACAAGATTTTAGGGCTGAATAGGATCATATAAGATGGACCTACCAAGACTATTTTGATGTGGTGTAAAATATGCTTTTTCGATTTCAAAGTCATGACATGGTAAACATTTTCATGGTTGAGTAATCAAATATTTTTAATGTACACAAAATGTTTTTACACATTTGATGTCTCTCGCTAAAATGGTTAATTACAGCCCTAATATTTGCTATGATGAATATTTTCATAGTAAGTAATTATTTTGGCAATTTGGCAAAGAAAAGTTTTACTGTTATTATTGTTAACAATAATAATAATATAGCAATAACAAATCATTACTAAAAAAATATTTTACACCAAATGTAAACAGCATATTTCTTACTTTTAATACCTTGCCTTTGATAGTTTTTACAGGCATTGTTATTGTTGTTAGTGGCAATCTGCTAGAGTGACATCAGTCAGTCCTTACTCCTCCTATTTTTATTTCCGATGTTCCACATTTCTGTTACTTCAGCCTCCTCTCTGTCCCTGGAGAACCCTTCTGTACTCAGTTAACTTGCTATGCTCAGGACAACATTTTAAAGTAAATTTTTTATTTCTGGTTCATAACTGCTTTAGCGGTGTGCAACACTGTGCTGCACTGCCTAAGAACCTTGAAGGCATTCTCCTGAGACTCTGTTAGAAGTCAAGATACCTTAGCTGTGAAGTTAGCCAGATAAGGTGGCTCATTTTTCTCTTTGATTTATGACTGTTTTTGTTTCCCAGGGAATGGGATGATGAATTTGTTTTCCTTACTTTTTTAATACTCTCTCCCCTGCTCTTTTTCTTGGTGTCTTTCTGAGATGATAGCCCTCAGTCGATTATTGTGCTTCTTTTGCATCTGTCGATGGTGAGCTTTGATTACAGTATGCCTCTGATCGCAGTGACCATTAGTGAATGTTTATTGCACTGTATAAATATCAAATAAAAGTAGCGTACTGTCTTCCATTCACATCAAAGGAGATTGACCCAAAACTGTAATCAGTGTTTATCCAGAGCTGCAACAGAGCTAATCAGAGCATTGTAGATGGGATTAAGAATGGTGGTCATTGGGGCACCTGTTGGCTTCCCTGGTAACTCACACCATGTATTAAGGCTGAGTCCTTACTGCTGCGGCCCTGGTTCGACTCCAACCCACAACCCTTTTCTGAATGTCATCCCCTCTCTTTCCCACATTTCCTGTCTCTTTTTAGCTGTTCCTAAGAAATAAAGGCCACCACCCCGCCCCAAGGTGTGGATGAGATCAACACAGTTTACAGATTGTTGTAAGCTGACAGAAATAACACTTCTTCTTAGATTGAATTGGCAAATGTTTACTGCTCCTTGCAACCATTACTGCAGCTTCTGTGTTGACTGAAAATGATATTGACAGCACACAGACATCAATAAATACTTATTGGTTTAGGTAAAACAGACACAATTACACTCACCGACCACTTTATTAGGTACACCAGTTCAGTTGTTTGTTAACACAAATAGCTAATCAGCTAATCACATGGCAGCCAGATGGGCTGCTGAACTACTGGGATTTTCACACACAATCATCTCTATTGTTATCATAGAATGGTCCAAAGAAGAGAAAATATTCAGTGAGCGACAGTTGTGTGGACGAAAATACCTTGTTGAGGTCAGAGGTGAATGAGCAGACTGGTCCAAGATGACAGAAAGGCAACAGTTACTCAAATTACCACTTGTTACGGTTGAGGCTGCTGATGGTGTAATGGTGTCGGAGATATTTTCTTAGTACCAAGTGAGCATCGTTTAAACGTGTCAGCCTACCTGAGTATTGTTGCCAACCATGTCTATCCCTTTATGATCACAGTGTTCCCATCTTCTGATTACTACTTCCAGCAGGAACATGCACCATGTCACAAAGCTCAAATCATCGATAAGTGGTTTCTTGGACATGACAGTAAGTTCACGGTGCTCCAATGGCCTTCACAGTCACCAGATCTCAATCTAATAGGGCACCTTTGGGATGTCATGGAATGGGAGATTTGCGTCATGGATGCCGCAACTATGTGATGCTATGATGTCAATGTGGAGCAAAGTCTCTGAGGAATGTTTCCAACACCTTGTTGAAAGTATGCCATGAAAAAAGTGGCCAATGAGTTCATGTGTGTATTTTATTTATTAGTTTGAGTAAATGGACAATATTTTCTGGGGACAGTGGATCTTAATTAACACTTAGAGATTTGAAACAAATTGAACACATGTCATGGTTAGCTCAGTAGCTAATTTGCACCCATAGGCTCATATTTTGTCTTGTCAAATGTGTACACTGCTGGTAGAGTAAATAGACCACACACCAAAATTTCTGCTGCAGCTCTTAAAGCCACATGTAGATGTAGATGTGCTCTGTTACCTGAATTAACATTTAAGGGCTAGGAAACTGTACATGTTTCTCCTGTGTCATATATGATGCTAAATTGCAATAACAAAGCCAACAGGTAGCAGTCAGACGAGACAAGGAATGTGTTTTCAGATCATTTTTGCATAGCACAGCTACAAACGCTGAGGACATTCAGGCAGAGAATGTGATTGAAGTTTCTCATTTGGGATGTGGGAGGGTAGCCAGATGTCAGGAACTAATGAAACCCAAGGGCTGCCATAGCACGCTAGATTAGCAAACAAAATCTAAAATACTAATTACTTTAGAGACTAGACAGCATGTCAAATACAAATGACTTAACAGCAGAAGGATAAAGAAACTGATTCCTCTTTGAAAGTTTTTATCATCAACATTTTTAATGATAACTTCGATAGCCTTAATTATAGTCCTTTTAAGTATAAACTAGCTGGAGATTAGTGTATGAAAACATGATGTTTGTAATACAATAATAAATCCAGTAATCATGACAAACAAACGGTTAACAGATGGCTGACAGGTCACAGTAGAAAACACAAGCCCCAACCCTGTGGGTGCCCCCATTGGGGCCTTTAACTGGTGCCACTGTACGGATTTGGCCTGAATTTAGCCCAGAATTTGGTTGCCCCTGATAAATTGAGCCAAATTTCTGCCAGGTCAGTTGTTGTTTGAATTGCTGTTTGGGGTCACAATGCTTGATTAATTGCCTAAACAATCAGCAATGTGGCCCTCAGATGATTGATTGGATTCCTAGCATATTCAAAATTTTGGTTGGCTCTCTGGCTCCTGGGTCCAATTTCCCACACAACTGCTGTCAGAGGATCCATTCTATGAAACTGCTGTCATATAACGCTGAACTTCGCTGCAGGACAGTTGGACCATAATGTCTGCATCTTTCACAACAGAACTTCACAAAGTAATGCCGGCCTTTTCTCTTTTTGTCAACATTGAGGATGTAGCCAAACTTTATTGGAATTGCCACTAGACAAAACTAACCGGGTAGTTTCGCACTTACATTCAGTGTGAGTATTAAAACATGTAGTGTGAGTCAACACAATGCAGTCTACATCACTAGAATCGCACAGTGTCTGCCCAGCTTTATGTGTCTTATCCGAGCTCCTTCCTTATCCTGACCTTCAACTATGACACAAAGGCACACATTGTTGCCTCAGCCTGATGATTCTTGTTCTTGAAGATGAGACTTTTCACAAGGTAATGTGGAAAGCTACTAGATTGTCCCTCTCTGGCCTCTGAGATCTTCTAAAATTGCCAGGTCCTTTACGAGAAGCCTTTTTAAAGATGACTTGTATCACTACTTTCAACTGATTGTTTTCCTTTGCTTTCTACCTCACCTGCTGATGGTGAAAAACTAGCATGCAGTTGCCACTGGGCTATGCATTTCAATGAAGCTCATGTCAAGACCCTCGCCTTGCCTGCTCTATAACCAGAATGGCCTGGGCCATTGTCCAGTGAGAAGTGAAGGGTAAATAGATTTTTTTCTGTCAAACATGAGAGCCTCATTCCTTAGCTATCTTGGCGGCCGCCTTCCTTGTACTCATCAGCATGGCGATGACAGTTTTTGTCAGCTTCCCTCATTTTCTTGACCATGTCACACACTCTCATACACATAGTCATACACTTTGATGTTTTCTCCCTGTTGTCCTCCTTTGGTATCTGGAAGGCAGTTATGATAGTTTTTTTTAATAAATATATAGCCTTTGTTTAAACTAACCACTCACTACCATTGTAAATGCTTAAATTACTTATGTTAGGGACATTTCAAGATCACTGTTGTTGTTTCTATTTCTTTGTACAATGAATGTCCTTTCTGCATTTTAGCTTTGCAGTAGCTACTATAGCGACAGTTTGCTAACCCACAACTTAGCTTGCGTTAGTTACATTACTTGCTGTGTCGTTGTTCGCCCCAAAACCATGAGATTTGTCATGGAATTGGAATTCTTCAGAATCACATACAGTGGTTACTGGCTGGTCAGGACCAGCCATACTCTGCTTCTGATTGGCTATTAGTCCTTAAATAGTTACTGCACGTGCACAACTCCAAACATAGATCAAGTTGAAGTAAGGTGCTTCACTCACTTAGCTAAAATGGAGGGGTTAACACACAGGGTGAAAATGGGGGCTGCAGAAATGTGCAGTATGACAAAAAATATGGTGTACATGAAACCCTGTAAACATATTCTGGTACAATCCCTAAATAAAATGATGAAGCTGAAAATTTGCATAATATGACCACTTATGAATTTGTTAAATTTGTGTCATGCGATTGGATTTCTCTAGAATTACCCTGCCTTCAAATGCCGCAGTGCCAGTCAAGGCACTGCCTGGCTGCATTGGTGCATTGGACTTTTCCATTAAAAATAAAGCAACTTTAACTTCAAATCTGACGTGTAACCATTCTTTGAAACAAACTCCCCTACACATATATTGAGTCACTGCACTCAAACTCAACTCAATCATCAGTATAGCAGCTTTTCCTTTTTCATTGGTGAAAAATGTTAACTGCAAATCACCCGTCCACGGTGTGTATTCAAGCTGTGATGCAAGGTAAATAAGAAAAACAAACAAAATAAGCCTCTACCATCTGTTAGAGATCTCCATAGTTTTTAAAAACAAAAAATACTTTTGTCAGTATTCTTTACCAGACACAACAGTGTAACAACAGACAAATAAACTCATGGACAAACATCTAACTGCAACTCCATATTTCTTTTCAAGAAATTAAATTCAGATAACGGTTTTCATTTTATGTTGTCACCTTGAGAATTTCTGTATGATTTGATGCTGGGAGGCATGCAGCCCGTTGATTAGAAGAGTACAAACACTGAATGCTAATGTTCAGAGATGTTATTAAGTTTCAATCAAGAGGGAGGTGCATTCACTCACAGTCTCACTCGTGCCGTCTTTGTCTCTGTTTTCTGCATACCTAAAGTTTTTTGTCTACTGAAAATGTAATATATGTTTCTGTTTGTGCCCCTTATTTGAATCCTTATTTTGAGTTAAAAATGTCCCGTTCTTTTTAGGGCTGCAACTAACGATAATTGTCACTGTTGATTAATCTCTCGATTATTTTCTCAGTTAATCGAATAGTTTGGTCTTTAAAATGTCTTGTTTTGTCCACTACCCAAAGATATTTCTGTCACAGAGGATGAAAGTAACCAGAAAATATCCACACTTAAGAAAGTGGAATCTTTACTTTTTTTCTTAATAAATTACTTTAAATTACACATGAATCGATTATCAAAACAGTTGGCGATTAATTTTTTAGTTTCCCAGCCAATGGGAGTCTCCCCCTGTCCTTAAGGAATATGATGTAGTGATGGGTTTTTTGCTTAAAGAATTTTTTCTATTTATAAGGTAACTGTTTTGCCTTCTGGAAAATGAACACTAGATTAAAAAAATGCCAATTTCATAGCTAAGTGGAAAAAACTAAACAAACACCATATTAAGATCACTATTAATGCAAAAACTATTGCTAATATGTCATGATTCTTTTTGTAGATACAGCATTGCCTTTTTCAAAGTATGGCTCCCTCACTTGATGGAAAGATATTTGCCCTTTTAGAGGAAAAATAAACACTCCCTTGAATCCATCCAAGGTTCCTTCTCCACAAGATAAAAATTAACTTTCACATAAAATTGGATTGGATAAAATTCGATCCTCCTATAGCTAATTTGATGGAGAAGTGTGATCTTGCTTAACCTCCTTTGGAGAGATACAGATATATACAGATACAGATATATATATATATATATATATATATATATATATATATATATATATATATATATATATATATATATATATATATATATATATATATATATATATATATGTATATATATATATATATATGTATATATATGTATATATATATATATATATATGTATATATATATATAATATATATATATGTATAAGTATATATATAACATATATCTATATGTATATATATATATATACTGTCATATGTATATGTATATCTACATGTATATATATATGTATGTATATATATATATATATATATATGTATATATATATGTATATGCTATACTATATATAGTGTATCTATATATATGTATATGCTATATATATATATGTATATATATATATGTCGTATATATATATATATCATATATATTATATATATATGTATATATATATATAGTATAATATATATATATATGTCCATATATGTATGCCTGACTATGTATTAATCCATATACATATAGTATATATATATATATGTGTCGCTATATGTAATAATAATATTATAATGTATGTATATACTCATATGTATATGTCTATATATATATATATATATATATATATATATATGCTATATGTATATGCATATATATATATATATATGTGTATATATATATATATATATATATGTGTGTCTATTATATATATATATATGTATGTGTGTATATATATATATATATATATATATATATATATATATATATATATGTATATATATATATATATATATATATATATATGTGTGTGATGTGTGTGTATGTATGTATGTATGTATACAGTGTATATAATATAGTGCAATTACTACTGGTGCCATTCTCCCCAGCACACAGTACTGAATTCTACATGTGTTTTTCTCTGAAAGCTTTCCAATGTGGTAGATCACTATGAAAAGTGTTGTTGTCAATCGTGGACTGTTGTGAGATTGATTTTAATGTTTGTTGTTTCAGCTGGGTGCAGAGCTTCGGTCATGAGGGTCTTGGACTGTTGCTGGACATTTTGGAAAAGTTACTGTTCAAGATACAGTAGGTTTACTTGTATATTCTTCTGCAGACTCTTACATATGTCACTATAATTATTTGTGAATTCATACAATAAATATTAACAAATAAGTAGTAATCAATGTCATTGGAACAAAATACTGTAATTCAGCCCCAAATTTATACACTTACTAGTAACAAAACATTGGTAGTGGTAAAGTTTACAGTGTCCGTCTTTCATCTGTTTGTTTTCTTCGTGCTGTACATTAGAGATTAACTGCTCCTCATTATTCCCTTGTGTCCCTAGGCAAGAGAAGATTGACAAAAAAGAACCAACATAAAGTTGTCCAATGTCTCAAAGCCTTCATGAACAATAAGGTAATGACAATAGATTTTTTTTTGTGACTATATTCAATTGATGTGGTTACTAAATTTTGACTTTCTTTAACCTTAAATAAATGCTTTTCTTCCCCCAAACCAGTAAATGTGCAATTAGTTTACTTATGTATATGTATATTTTTTATATTATTTTACAAAACTCAGTCAGCAGCGCTGTATTCTCTGATCTTTTGACATAGGTAAAGCCACCTAATAATCTGATTAATTGTTTGTAGTACGCTGATATTATTAGGAAATACATCCTAGAATTAAATTGTCTGGTTTGTCCTTCTCCCCTAGGGCAAAATCTATCTGAAATAACTTGTTGCGTTTGATCTCCAAGGGTAATTTAATCCCATCCACATCAACATCTGGTGTTTTCATGCAATTACCAAATTAGGCACCAGGGATTTCAATTACAAAGGGCCCATGACCGGTGGAGGAGAAGAGCAGCATCACTACAATATGAAGCCAGTTGAAAGGAGTTTTACCAATGTCCAGATGCAATTTGGATAAGAAATGTGTGACACATTTGCACAGATCAAAGTTCCCACTCCCGAGTTAGTACTTTGTGATGCGCTTGAATGAATCAGTATGGATGTTTGCTCTTCCAAAACCTTTTATTACTCATTTTTTTATTATTTAAGTATAGTTTCTTTGAGCAATTTGTTAGTTAAGCAACAGAATTTAGCAAAAATACGGTACCATCGTATTGCGATAAAATTATTCTTTTTAAGGTCAACCGACTGTAATATTAAATTATCGCCCAGGCCTAAGAATTTGTGCATTAAAATATTATTTCATAGATTATTTTACAGTGCTTCAGATTTTCCTCCTTGTGTGGTTTTAGTCCACAGTAGCTATAGAGAAAAAGAAATCTTGCCACATGGAACTAAAACCCAGCGGAGACAGATATACAGCTGCTCTGGCACAAAGTGTGCTGTAAGGTCTCATGTAATCCTGCGTCTCAACAGGCGCCAGATGCCAGCATTTACCCGTAGGCCTCTCTGTCAGCTCAGACCTTTCCCTTGCTAGAGAGGCATCTTGGGATGGGATGTACCCACAATGCCAAGAAGACAGGTGTTCTCTGCCAACTGTCAGTGTAGCTTTCTTTTCTTCTCCCTTCTTGCGTCAAGTCACACAGTTGCATATTTCTTATTTTCTGTCACCAATTGCATAAAAATGTAATACTAAAAGTTACCACACAGTGAAACTTCCCTTTGAACAACTTTACTGTACAGATTTGACTTGTTTGCTAAGATTTATAGTTATTATAAAAGCTTATAGTATTATATATGTACTATAATACATATAGTATATACTGTATCTGTTTTAGTTTTGAGCTTTTAGTTCTGTTTGTCATTACTTGCTTAGCATCCAGTTACTTAATTTCTACTCTGTACTTCACTGTATATGTAAAAAGTGGTCTTGAAGATTTAGAATATTTGTTTTTAGAGAACACTGACAAAAAATAAAGATATGGAGTATAGAGCAGATGTGTGTGTTTTTCACAATGTGATGAATTGACTAATCTGTTTTTGGAGTATGATCCATTCTTTTCAGCATTAACAGAAGAGTGACACACTTCATATTTCTGGAAGTATGTTTTCTCAAGCCATCAATTGAAAAAAACTCTTTATATATGAAGCCAAGCTGAAGAAAGTGAAATATGCTGTGACAGAAGAAAATAGAAACTAAACAGAAAATTCAACAAAACAGTAATATTTTTTACAAAGTAAGCATACAATTTAGCTATTTGCACATAACTATTCAGATACAAAGACAAAATCACAATGATTAGCTAACTGTCTCTTCAAATGCATAGCCCAAATCAAACAGGCAAACAGAAATTTGATTTGAATGCTAAGTATTGATTGGTGTCACTACCATGGCCTACAAAAGCCTATTTTAAATCGTTTTCCAACTTGCCCAACAAAAGCGAGGAAAAACACGACTTTTCGATGCTTTCCTTTCTAAAGTAGAAGCCTCCTTCATTGCTGTACAAAGAGTGAATTAATTTTAATGTATTATTTGCACTGAACATTTTATTTTTTAACAAAATCTTGATAATTTGATTTTCTCTGTACAAATTAACTACAAACAATATATTTACCTGAATTCTCATTGTTCAGCAATAATTATAGTTCCTCTGACTATTGTTGAAGCTGTTCTTCATTGTGCAGTGCTGTTATCACATGCTGGTACTATATTGACAATTACACATACAATATTGCTTTTTGTAATGATGGTGTTTGTTTTGAAGTTTGTTTTTTCCCTTAATTGGCTTTAGTGTACAACATACGGTAAAACTCAAATAGTAGAATTATTCTTAATCAGTTTTAAAATTAGCTTGCTATTTAATGTCATTTTCTGGTTCAAGTTTATTTGCACAATAAATTGTGCTGAGCTACAATGCATTATAGATGGAACTATTTTAACAGATTCTTACTTCAGTCAGATATTTCATCATTCAAACTTAATTTTCAGTGCAGGTAAATGTATTGAACTTGAATTAATTTTGTGTTCAAAAGGTAATATGATTTGTTTTTATCTTTTCACATGACATTGTATTCTTTGCAAATGGACAGAATTACGGCATAGCTGAGTGATCATGTTTTGTGCTTGTGTTTATTGCAGTATGGCTTGGATCGAATCCTTGGGGAGGAGAAAAGTCTTGCATTACTGGCAAGAGCTATTGATCCCACCCAGTCTGCCATGATGACTGACGTGGTAAAGCTGCTGTCAGCCATCTGCATTGTGGGCGAAGAGAACACGTATGTTCTAGTTTCATTCATTCTGTCAACATATCAGTTCCATTCAAAGAGCTTTATTGGCATAAAAGGTTCAAGAACAGTTTTGCCAAAGCATCAAAATATAATTTGTACAAATATTTGGAAAGCACACAGTACGAGTAATATGAACATTAACACAACATTAAGATTGATATATATTTATTTTATCTATGCCTTTTTTGATCTCACAAAATCAAGGCTCCTTAGCTTGGACTGTACTGATAACTAACTTTTGTTATTTACCAATTAAAATGAAAGGTCTGTACAGGTATTATAATAAGGGCTGATTGATTTGCAAAAAAAATCATATTGCGACTATTTTGACAGATTTTGCGATTGCAATATGAGTCATGATTTTAGTGGGAATGGTAATTTTTGCATTTCATTTTTCACTTAAGAAAATATATAAATGCTAATGTGATTTTTGCTGGGCTCTGTATCCAACAAGCATGTTCCCTTACATCTGGAAAATTTGATTGGTATGCCAGGGCATATGTGTTGTATGTTGTGACACATTTTCTTTAATTGCAGACCTTGCGATTTGGATATTGCACTTAGCCATATTTTGATAATATTTTTATTAATTCCCTGTAGCCCTACTTATAATGGTAAAAGGTAAAATTGAGAAAAGGCTTAACTGCCACAGTGTAATTATTGAATTATTATTTATAATTAAATCATTTAGAGGAAGAGTAAAATGGTCCTGTGATTGGGCCCATAGACGATGCCATGGCGATGGCTGACAGAGGGTTGACTATTGAGCAGGCATTGTGATTGTAAAACCCCACCCCCCCCGGCAAAAACAAAATGTAAATTTTTCACATAATACCGCCATGTGAAAGCAGGTGTTAATTACCACGAATATTATTATAAATTTTAAAAATGCTTCGCTCCTTCCTCGGAATTCTCTTGTCTCCACACTCAGACACACAAGAGACCTACACCTTGCCTAAACACTCCGGCTTAAAAGACACAGAACTCATCTTTTTTCCGTATTTTTCCACCCGTGAACTGTTATCACGGCAGCAGGTGAGCTGCTTGTGGCCTTGTTAATGACGCAGCCTGTCAAACAACCGAAACCAACATCTGCAGCATGTGTGTTCGATGCTGCTTTACCTGGTCCGGCCTTGTAAAATTTCCCCCGCAACTTGTAATGTCATAGGCTACCAAGTTTTTAACTGAGTAAAGTCTGTGTGAGTCAACACATGCACATATAAGACCACCGCTATCCGCACGGTTGCGCACCCCTGATGCCATCGTCCTGCTCGATGTTTCAATGTAGACATCATCCGATGGAAATTTTGTAGATATCGCCCTACCCTACCTGTGAAACATTCTTTTCTCGAGTGCTACATTCACTCACAGTACTGGTGGCGGTATTGTGAGTGACAACAGGAGAGTCATGCCTAGTGTAGATAAGCAGTTAGTCTTCTTTTAGTAAATATTCTGGAAATTTTGGCAGGAAAAATAGGTTCAGAGATTTCAAGTGACTACAGTGTCAAATAAGATCTTAGGAAATATTTGAAAAGTCTTGAAATTTCAAAAGCTATTATTGATTTTTTTAATTTTTAAATGAATGAATCATTGACTTGATTATACATTTTATGCATTTTAAAATGTCCTCACAATCTTACTCAAGTGTTAAGTAATGTTTTACAGTAGCGGTGATTAAATCCCCTCAACAAGCCCATCCACTTGGGTCAAATTGACATGAAAGGAACTTTGGATACAGTGGAGCAGGAGAGAGCACATAGTCAAAATGTCTTTAAAGGAATGTATTGCTTCATTTTCCCCCCATTGTTCAGTCACGCATTTAAATGTTCTCATTTAGTTTGGAAAAGGTCCTTGAAGCCATCACCACAGCAGGAGAATGGCGAGCCATCGAGAGGTTCAGTCCCATTGTGCAGGGACTACGAGATCGCTCAGTTCAATTACAAGTAAGTGCAAAGTGTAGCCGCGGACACCTTGTTTCCTTCAAATTTCTCTGAAATGAAATATGTAATGGCTTTGGGAAGCTGACCATTTTAACATATCACAACCACTCTGTGCTCAGGGTCACTTACACCTTCTTTAGTCTGAGAAAGTCTTTTTTGTCAATAATTTTAGTTATACTCTTGTTTTAGTTCCAGTCACAATGGCAACATTGCAGCACCTTTATGTTGCCTGTATTTATTGTATTTATCAAACTTTTGTATTCTCGAAGTACTAAGTGCCTAATGTTCATTAACTGCTCTTAAATTGGTTTATGCATTGATATCAGTCTAGAAACTGTTAATATGATTTTATAATTTGTAGTAATGAACATAATCATTGCGTATCAGTGTTAGCTGCACACTTAAGATGAAGATCTTCCATGATTTGGGGTTGGCATGCCAATAACTTTCACTGATAATACTGTTAGCATTTAAGGTACATGTATTTTGTAAGTACAGTAACTTAAACCAAAGTTAATATATAATAAACAAAGAATCATTCTTGATCTAATTTATAGCTTGACACATTTGTACATGTTGTTTACCATGCATCATGTTATGCAGTCCCTTTAACTGTAATCCTTCTCTTTGTGGAGAGAAGGATCTTTCTACCTGCTGATACATTCAGTTGAGAAATTGCATATGGGATCTTTTAAACAGAGACTGCATCGGTGTGTGTCACAGTAATGTAATTCATAATTAAAGTATGTTGTCTGCATTTTTAATTGGTAGCTGAGGGATGTGAAAGGAGTGATCATTCATCCAATACACCACACACACACACACACACACACACACACACACACACAATGAGCATCTTTAGCATTTGTTGTTTTGTATTGCGTATGCAATGACCAGTGCTAAATGTAATTAAAAGATTATATCTTTTTTGCCCCCTGTTGTATTATCTGTAGCATTTGCATTCAGCTTGCTGTAACTACCTTTGACAGGACGCAAAGCTGTAGGGACACTCTAAGAAAGTGGAAGCAATTATAGGGGAAAATAGTGAGGGAAGCTAATATTTTTACAAGGATGGAGGATTGAACAAAAGAAAAATAAGAAATAACAACAAGGGATTCAGGCTGCACTGGAAGCCAGATTTTCCTTCATTTCACACATAAAATTTGTGTGGCTATGCAAACATAGTCTTTTGTACTAGAATGTTTATAAGGCCTCACTTGTGTTTTATTGATGCTTTGTTAATACTTTCCACTTCCTAATGCATAAATCAGTTTCCATTTAACCTCATGCATTATTAAAGCACATATACTGTTACCCTAATCATGGCAATGTGTGGCCAAGGCTATCTGACTTGACTATATTTATACAAAGTCTCCCCTCTCAGCCTTTGGCCTAGGGAAAGTACACACACACACACACACACATATTAATTAATAAAATAAATGAACTTCAAATACTAACATAGCATCTATACGGGGATGTTTTACTCATGAAAAAGGATGTAGTATGTATTGCAGTAAGTTTTCATCCTTCCCATTTGTCTCTTGTTATTGATTATGTATCTCCATAAGGTTTCAACTCTCTGCTTATTGTTTTTTACCTAAAGATGTATTTGTATTCTGAAACCAAAGCATGTGGAAGGTAGAAAATCTAGGGCCCTATGATATCTGTTTCAATTTTGTTTACATTCCATTTTATTTTTTTCCGAATTTCTGTGATTTCCCTTAAAATTTTGCTGAATTCTGTGTCTTACAATTTAAACCCATTTGTCATCAGGAAGAATGTGTAATTGTGTGGTGAATGAATACAATTTCAACAATGCAGTAAGAAAATATTAAAAATGTAATTGATATCAATGAATTTGATTGATCATGCAAATATTCAAATGTATGCAGTTATTTATGGGGACAATTTGCAATTAAACATTGTTGCAATACATGTATTGTGAATTGTCTCCTATTAACTAGGTCATTACCAATAATTTCTACCCACAGGTCTTCAGCAGGACAGCCTCCATATACTGCTCGAACACACTGTAATTAGTTAGTCTGATGGAGGCTACTGTCACTGACATGAAGTCTACAACAAGCTTGCGTCTTGCATCTGCTGATAGGGTTGTACTTCTCAGAATTTGTTGAAGTGATGAGGTCGTGCTAGCACGCCGACTTCAATATGCAAATGTACCTGACCTCATCACACTTCAAGACAAATTCTTTGTTACACTTTCTTATGTTGCCTACCTGAATTACAATATTCAATGGTACTTTTGAAGTTTGCTATCAATTTGACAATGAACCTTAAGACATCTGAATATGCTTTCTTGGTTTAAGCATTGCCATACCCTCTTTTCACGCATGAGTGGATCACTTCACTGATCAATAATTGATTTTTCTGTCTGTGTTTGCCCAGCTAGTTGAAGAGTCACAGGGCGTAGCGGTCCCTGTGCAGTAAACCAAACTCAGAAGGGAGTGAAAAACAGCTTCCAAAAGAGCGAGTTTTCCCTTAAATTGACTGTTAGTTAGTTTTGTGTGTATGGGTCTGCAGTTGTTGCATTAATATTAAAATCAGCCCCCCTAGTTGGTGACTGGAGAAAATAGACATGCATTAGTTATGGTCCTGTGCTTCCAAGGGACATAACTCATTTAGAATGCATGCTGGCACGCTTTTCATCAACTTCTGGAAAAAGAACTCAGTCGCCTCTTTCTCTGATTCTCACTCCTCTCTTTCGCTTTTCTTTCTCTCTCTGTCTTTGTTCTGTGTACCCTTCATGTTGCAGGTGGCATGCATGCAGCTCATCAATGCACTAGTAACATCGCCTGATGAGCTGGACTTCAGGCTGCACATCAGAAATGAATTTATGCGCTGTGGCTTGAAAGAGATATTGCCGGTAAGCACAACATAACAACACACACACATACATAGACACATAATATAAACCCACACTCACCTTGTATTAATATTTAAATGAGTTGTCCACTTCAGTGAAATATTGTAGATTTGCACCAGCAAATAATTTATGAAACACAGAGGAGATTTTTGCACGTCCGCTGTCTGTGCCAGCACCCCGAAACCAATAATGTTTCTAGTGCCTGGGCTAATAATCTTCCTACTGGCTTTTATACCATCTACCTAACATGTTTACCTGTTGTAAACAATGTTGCTGTAGCTGCCAAGTAAACAAATAAATTCAAATAAGGAGCTGGCCCCCACACCTGTTTCTCATGATCAGTAGTAGTGTTGGACCTCCTTGTCTTTACTTTAGCTTAATGCTTCCTTTATGGTCAGAGAGGGTCTCAGACCTTTGTGTCAGATTTAATTTGCTTATTTTTTTATTTCCCCAATCTTTTTTGTGCATTTTCAACCTTCTTTTTCTTTATTTTTCTACCTTAATCCATCTTTAGCAACTGACAACCATCAGGAATGAGGCCCTTGACATTCAGCTGAAGGTATTTGAAGAGCACAAAGAAGAGGACATGATAGAGTTTTCTCATAGGCTGGAGGACATCAAGAGCGAACTGGAATATCCTTGTCATTATTCCAAACAGTACATATAACTCTAAGGTGTGATTCAGTATACATTTCTTGTAAATGTGGGTAATATACATTGGAAACATTCACAGCCAAGGTCAGTAATTCTTAAAAACAGGTAATTCTTAATTTCTTTTTGATGTGAAAATATTTCAGTTTTTCGTACGAATCCTTGACTCTCTGCACTGATGTGGGGGATGTATTCAGTATTGTGCAGAGCATGGTGAAGGACAGCACTGCAGAGCCCCATTTCCTCTCCATAATGCAGCACCTGATGCTTATACGCAATGACTACTTGGTCAGGTAAAACTCAGCAGTGGACATACAACATTTAATTATCTGCAGCGTAATAAAAGCAAGCAGTTCTTTACTTCTCATTTTCCTTTTTCATTTGATCCATTATGCTCCTTTTATTATGCAACATTTAACCATATTGTCTCCATGTGTGTCTGTGACTTGGACTTTCTGTGATTCTTCAAGTTTTTGTAATCAGCTCTTTTCCTGAGCTTGATTATCTAACTTTATTGGCTCGATGTGTCATAAGGCTGTGGTCATAAATGTCAGAAAAGTACAGCGATATACCTTACGGTCTAGTTGATGATAATAATGACTGACATGAAGTATGGCATTCAATTTAATCTCACATGTAAGCTGAAAGTGCACATAAGCACACAACTTTTATAGCTACTCTTCCTGGGGTCAACACACAAAAAACCCACAACATACAAAACGACAAATATGCATGTAAAAAAAAGTCTCAATAAGAACATGTTTAAGACAGTGAAAATCAAGTAAAAACTAAACATCACAACTACACTGACAAAGAGCTTATGTTTTGTGAAGGTCTCACTCCTTCTGCCTTACACCATCTCAATGACACTGGCTAACAAAGAGAATGTTGTCTCTTTCATCTCCAAGCCATCTACAACAACCCTGGCTCCAGAGTATTTCTCATCTCCTATTAATGATACTTTTCAAAGGCTTATTTTATGTTGGTTCACTCACAGCTGGGTGTGAGTTAAACCTTGGCTTGATCAAAAGATGAAGCTCTAATCTGAAGAATATAAAATGCATCACCTGCAGTCTTTCTCCCCCCAAAAAACAACACCTAAAGTGTCTGACACTTTGCTTTGGCTCTGTCTGACCTCATCGGAAATTATTATGAAATGTCAACATTGATGTTTTATGACATTAGTTGCATCTATTTTGTTAACGTTAGCAACCACATAA
Organism: Lepomis macrochirus; assembly: GCA_024633595.2. Lineage (NCBI taxonomy): Eukaryota > Metazoa > Chordata > Actinopteri > Centrarchiformes > Centrarchidae > Lepomis > Lepomis macrochirus. The sequence goes on along the minus strand of JALXJV020000006.1, from coordinate 26,890,811 downwards.
CAATATTTACTGTACACACAAGAAAAAAACACTGTGGTTCAGTTATCAGATGCTATCCTGGATGTCTGCAGAGTTTAGGGTAATGTTAATGGGCCTTTCTTAATTGGGTTTTGGGATATTTACACTCCTCCAGCAGCGCCATACTTGTTAAGCAAAAAAGTAAAGTTATATGACTGACATCAAACAATTTTTTTAGTCCTCATCCTAAAAGCCTTTTAACTTGAAAGTATATTGTGTGAAAAGTAAAGTAAATGAATCAGGTAAACAGGTAACATTTTTTTCTTACTGTACTAGGACTAGCAGTTAGTAGTTCTACACTGCATTACAAAAACAATCTAATATTTTGTCTTGTACAGCTTTTCGTCTCAGTTTGTATATTTAGCCATCAAGACCATATTTAAGAACCTAACGGGGTTTTGTTTTAAAATTAAAACATTATGCAAAGGTCTGAACTTTGTGATGGCCACTGTCACATTATATGGTCTATTATAATTCTATAATAATTAAAAAAGAGAATTTAATTCATAATCAAATCAATTGCTATAATCTTCATACAAGCAAGAATTATTGTGGTTTGTGGACTGAGGTTGCCAGTAGCTTTCAGTGTTTGAGCACAGAGATAGATATATAGATGCCCTAAGAAAACATGCCTGCATTCAAGTATTGGGACTCAGGTTTGTAGTAACTTTTTTCTTTTTTTGTTTCTTCATAAGCATGTGAGGACTATGATCCTTTGGGAAAATCAGTAGAACACACTTCTGCCACGCAATAATATATTTGCAAGTTTTCCTTAAGTACTTCCAAACTCTTGATATCAATCATTTTCACCATTGGCACATATCTGAATGTGATTCTTTAAATCCACTGCATCTCTCGCAACCAGCAGTGCAGTAATCTGTAGTTATATAATTATTTGGATCCTTGATGTCAAGAATATATTGTCCCCTTTTACACAGGGATCCCACAGTCACAGAGTAATGAAAGGAACGCCAGCAGCTAGACTAACAACATGCCTTATTCCATTTAATTAATATATTCATCTTTATTCAGACAATGATTCCATCGTGCAGCTCGTCACCAAAATCATATACATGGTATTCATACTATCATTTCCAGCCTTAGCATTGTCTTAGGAAGCGATTGCAGGCAGTGTCCCTGATTTATCATCACTGTTTATAAGGCTCAAAGTATTAGTTAATGATTTGGTGTTGAAGGGCTGTGGACTCTCAGTGGCATAGTTGTAAGATAATGAGAAGATCACACAGACACTTTCCCTTTAACTTGCAGCAGCACTGTGGCTTCCGGCCTTGCATGTCATCTGTTGTTATAATATCTCTTTTTTCATATTGTAGCTTGCCCTTGGTTATTCTGTGATCAATGCATTCAACAGAGCCATTTGAAACAATTTAACTGCAATTACTCAGCAACTGCTAATAGGTTGGTCTGTATTCCCCAATTTTTCCGTATGATCAAAACAGTTATTATATTAAGGTGTAAGTGGTTCATAAATGGGTATTTTTAAGTGATACTAGTTCTAAAGAAACCATTCTTAACTTAGCTACCCTTGTGATTACATGTGCCTCATTTTGGCCATATTATACCAAGTTACCCCTTTTATTTATCATTAAAGAAAGCCTGACTTTTATTCAGTAATACATAATACATAATCATGATGCTAAGTGGCCCAACCCTGATATTTATAATGCAATGATTATGCCCTGATTGGATAACTGTAGTGTAGATGATGTTACATCTTCTCACTACAAGTTCTACAAGATTCTCTCACACCTGACTAGGGCTGGGTATCGTTCAATGATTTTCCATATCGATACCGATATCGATACCTCAACTTCGATACCGGTTCCTGAACGATACTTTTTTCGATACCATATTTTCTCAACAAACGGAGAACCATTGTTGTTTGTATAAAGTAACTTATCATTAATAGTTTATTTTAATAATTGTTCCTTTGAAAAATGCTACTGCTTGTCAAAACCAAGACATATTTTCAATGTAACATCGGCCTATATTGTGTTTGTTATTTTTATTCCTCTTTCTTTAGTTTTTGTAATGTCATTTCATTGTTTATTAATTATATATGTGCTCTGGCAACATTGGAACCTGAACATTCATGGCAATAGGCCTGACAGAAAGAGAGAGAAATCTCTCATCTCATCTCATGGAAACAAGTTTCTGCCACTACATATCAAAGTCTCCTCCTCACTAGAGGATGCGGTGGCCAAGCAACAACTATCACAATAGAAAGTAAACTCTTTAATCCACTGCAGCAAAGTCGCAGACATCAGCCCAAATATTGGTAGGTGATGTCACTATCACACGGAAGCGCTCCCGCCGGCTGCACATACAGGTCAGTGTGCGGCGGTGACGTCACTTAACTGATCCTTCAGAAACACTTGGAAAATGTAGCGTGTGTGGAAGCTACTGTGCTACTCGGTCAACAAAAGAGCTTTGATTCGATTCAGAAAACAGCAATGCTGCCACCAATGTCGTTAACCTAGTAACGGTGCTACTTGTAGCGACGCCGCTGCAAGTAGCACCGCTGCAAGTGCCACCGCTCGGTGGCAGCAGGGCGCTGAGACGATGACTGTACCGGCTCTGTCTTGTTGCAGCAAAGACGGAGCGACTTTCTGCTCTTAAGTTAATTTCACGTACAGTCAAAGGCTTCACCAGGTTTGTCGTGTCGCCACTCTTGGCAGCAATTATCTTATGTCGCAAATAATGCATTGCGCGCTGTTGCATCAAGCCACACTTTGATATTCTACACGTCGTGTTTACATCACCACAGCCAATTACAATCACTTTTAGATGTGGGCACATCAAGAATGCTGCATGCTTATTTGCTCATTGGCGTTAACAACAACCTTTAGGTATCGAACTTTGGTACTGAAAGACAAGGCATTTTTTGATACTCTGTGGTATTGAAGCAATTCGGTCGGTGCCTAAAAAGTATTGAACTCGATACCCAGCCCTACACCTGACGCATAGACACAACAGATTAAAAGTATGAAATTAAGGCTATCAAATGATGTCCCTGTTTCTCACTATATATCTTGACTTTCTTGTCTCACTCACCCTCCTGACTCAGGCCCCAGTACTTTAAGATCATTGAGGAGTGTGTGTCTCAAATTGTCCTGCACCGTAGTGGCACAGACCCAGACTTCAGTTACCGCAAGCGCCTAGATGTGGACTTCAGCCACCTCTTAGGCAAGTCACACTCTTCTGGCAGTTTATTTAAACACATTATATTTCTTTAAAACAAATGATTTTCATTCTGTTTTTTGTTTTTCAGAGGTGTGTGTAGATAAAGCCCGAACTGATGAGTATGAACAAAGAGCTTCAGAACTGGCACAGAAGGCAAGTATTGACCAAAAACAACTTAGATTTTCAACCGACTACATGTACACTACACTACACTACTTTTACTCTAATGTTTTCTGCAGCTGTTTGATAAAAAACATTAACACTGTGACGTAAACATAACCACTATTGACATGACTATTCCTTGGGACATGATTTATTAAAACAAACAAGATCATAGCAGAGACTTGAGAGCCGAACATACGCTAAATTTGCAGTCATCACTTAGCAGAAAATGACATGGATAGCACAGACGAAAATTAAAATTTGCAATTTGCAAATGCCCCTTTCATTTTCTGTTACGGTAACGTAAAGACACACATTCTTGTGAAATATGTGAGATCAAATGGATTAGCTGCTGAAATGATAGGTTAGCAGCAGGTTGTAGATCCTGATTAGAAGGATGGGCTCACTGATTGGCATGTGTGTATGGCACAAAGAGTTTTATTAACGAATCAATGGCTGTTTGACAAAAGGTTGAAATTCAATCATTAAATTAAGGTAATCAAGGTAAAATGAATGTTGATTAACGATTAAACCATTAGATTTGAATCATTTTAAGGAATACTGCTTATGTTAATTCCTAGTTACATTAATTCAATAACAGTGTGTGCTTGTGTGATTAATTTGCTATGTGTTTCTCTTTTTAGTTTGATGAGGAGTTTCTTAGCAGACAGGAGGCACAAGCTCAGCTGGTTAAGTGTGAAGAAAAAATAGCTGAACTCCAAGCAGAGCTGCAGGCCTTCAGGTCCCAGGTACATGACCTGTATATCTTAGTTTTTATTGTCAGGTTTGCAAATGGTGTTAATTCTTTAGGGGGGTGAGATGTAAGAAAATACTAGATTACTTAACAAAAAACCCAAGATCTAGCAAAGAATGGCAATTCAAATTTCTTTTCTTATTCTTCTCATGAGATGTTCTTTTTATTTTGGGGTGCAGGATGTGGATGGGGGGTGGTGTCTTTTATCCACTGGAGCATGCAGTTTGGTTCTGACATGGAGGCTGCTCCACTGGCTAGCTGACACTAAGTCTAATGAGAACACTGACCAGTCCTCCATGTTGGCCATTTCTGATTCTCTGATCTTTATCCCATAAGAGGAAATTGTTCTAAAAGCAATTTATTCTGACAACCCCCTTCAACCTCACTACTGGGTGACTCTTAAACCCCCCACCCCCCTGCCAACACTCCAGAGAGTTGCTCCCGTGCCCTCGCTCTGCAAGATAACTACACTCTCAGAGAGGGGAAGAGAACTTCCTTTATATTTTCCTGATAATTTTTCAATTTGAGAGAGCAAACACAGAATGAATACTCAAATAGTACCTTGGTTCAAATGACGTTGATACATTTAACCAATGCGTGTGCGTGCACACGCACTTTAAGTTGTTGTCTTTGTCTGTCTATGTCAGTCTAACTTTCACCAACATACACTAACCTGTACTTGTTAATTCAGCAAAGGTTTTCTTCCCTCTAGAGGCAGTGGCAGAGTAAGGGCCCAAGTCTGACCTTTAGTGTGCGTCTTTAATCTGAAAGTGGTGCATGGATCAATAAGCCATTTGCTCTGTATGATACAATTTACGGGGCCCCGGTTATAACATTTGATTTAAGCTTTGGAGAAAACAAATTATTGTGGGTATGTTCTGGACAGAATTTGGACAGTTTATGAGCATTTGGCCACTGCTGGATGGTTGAGAGAACACGCCTTATCCGTTATCCATAGAGAGAAAAGCATACTATGCTACACACTTGACAGGTGCTATCGTTTGTCTGCTTCTATTTTTTTATCTCCAGGTCTAGTAATTTTATTCTATTTTCCTTTAAATGTGAATTCTGTGTTTATTTAATTTATTCGGGGGGAATAGTTTCTTGAGCACTGCTCCACATGCCACTGATAAAAAAAAGTGAGAAATTCTGTAATTGAGTAACACCTACAACATATCTGCCTATAATAGTATATATACGCAACAATCACTTAATAAAATTTGTTGAAACTAGAACAAAAAATGCTGCTGCAAAATATTACCTGACCTTCAGACTGATTTAAAAATATATATAATATATATATTTAAACCTGTTTAGCTTTATAAATGCAATGAAAAAGGCTTTAAAATAAATGTCCTTTGAACTACATTATTTTAATTTATTATGTAATTCAAGAATTAAATTAAGATTATAAAGGTGGTTCATACAACTGCCCAGAAAATACTCTTCAGCAAAGCAGTTTGGGAAGTACAAAATAATGCTGGACTCCCATGAAGAGACCAAAATCAAGAATTTATTTATTTTATTAACACCACCAGTGCAACAGAATGACTCCATGTAGTTTTAGTAGTTTTGAATATCAGCTTATGCTAGAGTGTATTATCAGTTGTCACACTTTACTTAAAATGAGTATACTTTTTTGTATTTTATGTGTATGTTCCCTTAAACATTTTTTTTCTTGTCCCTGCCTATCCAGTTTGGAGCTGTACCTGTGGGTTTGTCTTCTGCCCATGTTGGACAGGCATCATCTTCCTCAGGATTCCCATCTGGGCCTCCACCCCCTACTCCGGCACCTGGGGCGCCAGTTCCCCCTCCTCCTCCCCCTCCGCCTCCTTTACCTGGCTGTCCTGCCCCACCTCCTCCACCTGGAGTGCCTCCACCATTTGGTGCTCCCCCTCCACCCCCTCTAGGGTTTGGTGGTTTAGGCTCCCCGACCCACCATGCGCTGCCTTACGGCCTCAGGCCTAAGAAGGAATTCAAGCCTGAGACCTCCATGAAGCGCCTCAACTGGTCCAAGGTAACAGTGACACTGCAAGCTGTTTCTAATATTTAACCAAGCCCATTTTCAAAAAAGGGTGAGATAATTTAGGAAAAACATCTCAGTGCAATGTAATCTAATATACTACTAACTAAAGCCTTAAAAAAATGTATATGAACTTGAATCAACACCTCACTGACAAAGTGATCAAAAATTTAAACATTGATAGTTTCACAAATGTAGCTTTATTCCCATGCTATATAAGTATATTGCAGTACATTTTAGAGGTGTATCTTCTAACTGAGAACTGGTGCTATTACATATTTCTGTATTGACAGTAGGGCTGCACGATTTGGAGAAAAAGTCATATTGCGATTATTGTGGGTAAAATTGCGATTTGCGATTGTGATTCGATTATAATGGAACAAATGGTATTTATTTACTTGCTTGATTATCAACAAATACTGATATTTTGAACTGTATTTTGCAACTTCAACTAAGTTAAACGATAAACAATATTTATAACTAAAACAGATGTAAAAGAGAACAAGGGGAATGTGTTGCTCTCAAGAGGAGGCGGCACATTGCTGCTCTGGCTAAATTTACATCTGTCCACTGTAGAGACTCTATTCACAACCTGGAGGAGGAACTAGTATACTATTGTTTTAATATAATATTATAACTAGTTATCGGCGTTAACGTGCTGCATTAACGTGAGACTCTTATCGGGCGATAAAAAAAATATCACCGTTAATCTATTCTCAAAGTTGGGTTGGGAGCTGGGTCTACTACTCAAGCTTGATATCTTAGCGCAGATGCATACCTAGCCGAATTGCACTCTAAGGGGCAAGAACGAGTCTTCGAACTTGTGTGTCTGCCTACTGTGAACTGTGAAATTACCACATCAAACATGACGTGCTAACATGGATTCAGCTGTTGCTGCATTCCATTTACCTCAAAGTCGGAGCTGGGAATGACGTCACACCCGAGTTGGCGGCGTTCCAGTTACAACCTCGCTCGACCAGCTGTTTGTTTACAACTAGCCAGGATAGTTATTGATACGCCGGTTGATTTAAAAAACGCATTGTGTGGTATTTACTCACACTAACTGTAGCACGTCCACAGACAGCTGTTGGACAGCACTTTGTGTACGAAGATTAAGAGCAGAAGTGCTAATAAACAGTATAAACTACAGCTTTCAGTAACTGTTGATTCCCCGACAGCCATCTTATTGAACATGATTTATTTTCATCACCAATTATCATAGTAGAACAGCTTTCTCAAACAGTTTGTAGTCTTGAAACCCGTTTGCACATATTCTGAATGCCTTCAGCAGAATTCAAATGAGCCATTTTAATCTAGATTAATCTAGATTAATTTCAAGATTACAGTGAGATTAATCTAGATTAAAAAAATTAATCTATGTCCACCACTAGGGGTGGGAATCTCTAGGCACCTCACGATTCGATTCGATTACGATTCAGAGGGCTGCGATTCGATTATAAAACGATTATCAATGCATCTTGATGCATCATATTTTTTCTATACAGGATCCCTGGATAATTACTAAGCATTTCATTTGCACATTAAAATCCAAAAAGAAAATTGCTAATTAGCTTAAAAGGACTAGTGTACATCCCTAGTTTAGGCTACTTTATTAACCTCAGCTCCATGGTCCATTTCATTAACAACCAGTAGTCAGACTTATGAAAACTGAAATATAATTATCAGCATGTACAGTATGTGTACACAGGACAGAGCTGTACACAGTTTAGTTCAGCTTGTACCTGATGTTTTCAACCCTTGACTAGTAGGTTAGTTAGTAATGACATACAGCTGATAATTAATATTACTTCATTACTAATTTAGCTAATGTTACATTAATAAATAAATCTTTTTAGCAACTTTTACGGGACCCAAGGACAACTTTACACATAGTTACAGTAACAGAACAACAAATAGTCATTCAGGATTGAATGCCTGGGTAAAGAGCTGTGTTTTAGTAGATCTTTGAAAGTGTCCAGACAGGGGCGTTTCTGTGGGGATGAGTTCCGAGGCGGTGGCGCTGAAGGCTGCGGAGTCTGGTGTGGGGGGCAGACTGAGCCCTTATGCGGGGAGATGTTAGCTTCGCTAACAGCCTTCACTTTCCAGCCGTTGGGGAAACTACAGACTTTTATTAACGGTCACACAGCGACCTACGCTGCACGTTTACTACCTGACTGAAACTTAACTTAACCTAACTTTCACCGTCACGTTCTGCCGCTCGCTCTCTCTCACTCGCTCGGCTTCACACACATAGCTGCAGAGCGTCACCATGCTCGCAATGTGCGAGTTAAAATAATTACTTGAGCATTAATATTAATGATTGTGTGACATTTTGGGGTGGCTATTCATTCCACAGTGGTGACGAATGTAGGGGAACACTGGTCTCTCTGTTGTGTGCGCTCCTCAGACGGTCCGGGCGCTGCTCTTCCGCGAATTCCGCCTTTTGCGTTCCGTCAACATTTGTGCATCGATTAATAATCTTCCACGTCCGCATCGCGATGCATCGAAGAATCGATGAATTCTCCCACCCCTACCCACCACTAATTATAACATTAAATAAAGAGTAAAGCATAATGTTCAGTAAATAGTATATTGTTAGTATAATGTGGATATATTCATTACTATAGTCATTATAATTTAATATAACAGTATACTATTTTACCACTAGTTTAATATCTAGCCTACAGTTACAGCTATTTCATTTCTGTGGGTTGTTTTTTTATTTAATCCTTGTTCAGGAAAAAGGCTCTACATCAGTCTCTAGTTTGTTAATGCTAAGTACTAACTTGTCAATAATTCCATTGTTCAACATTTAATGAGTTGCTGTAGTATGTCAACCTTTTTTAATGTCCCGACCCATCCAGGCAATATTGGTTGGTTGACGAAAAGTGACACTGACAAACACGTCGGCTCTATGAGAAGTTGAATATGTTGAACCACAAAAGGCACTGATACAACTAACGTTAAATGGCCCGCGAGCCAAACACAAACCTTCCTCATCTTCTTTCTGTTTTCTTATGTGTTGTTTCCGCTGAAAATGACACGTCTCTGTCTCTGTCACAGAGCGATTGGAGCACCGGCATTTCTCTCGGTGCTCCAGTGCTGAGTCCAGCTATGTTTCAAACAATTAACGGTGGGGAAGGGGGGTTACGGTAGGCTGTTATCTTAAACGTTACTCGCACACTACTCATAAATCATTTTTCTATGTGTACGTAACGTTATCTGTTTTAGAGACACATGCAAGAGCTTGATGTGGGTGGAGTAATGAGCAGACTGCAGCGCACACCGAGAAGAGAGTGTCTATTACTTTATTTGTTTTATTAAATCACACACTTTTTGCGGTTATGTAATCCCAAATGACATCGCAATTGCGATTAATCGTGCAGTCCTAGTATAAAGAGAGATACTAGAGATTTTTCCCACTGCGCTATATTATGGTTAACAAAAGTTTGAGACAAGAAGCTGAAAATTTAGGCCAGGTACTTTTCGTGGCCCTTTTTCTGCTCTTAACTTTGTTTCCTGATGTTCATTGGCAGAGTCTAAACTGTACAGATGTTTTTCTAAGAATTAAACAACAACTTCTTACGTCTGTGCCAAGCCAGTCATATCTGAAAATAACAGATGATCAGATGCTATTGTCAGAGCAACCTTAGTGGTGCCTCTACAGATGTTTTCTGCAGAGCAATTTTAGTTCACACCACAAGTGATGTTAGTTTGTGGTTTGATTAATAATTGAATCTCAGATGTGTATCAGTACAGGTGTTTAGCAAACTAAACCATATGCTTGAGTTTTCAAGTGAACCTTTTAGTAGGACATGAGGAGGACTTATGGCACAACTGTATGATACCCCCACATATGGTATCTTTGGGACAAAGCTGTTCTAAAACTTCTTCAATAATAAGATTTCAAACGTCCAACTATTGCCGAGTGGCTCAGCAAGTTTTTGAGTAGTGACTAAACATATTAATGGGCTCAGTGATTAAACGTGTTTTTACTTACAAGCCCCCAAAACAACCCAGCAGCAGCAAAGCCTTGACATGCTTAATATGATTCCAGTGGGAACTCAAATTCCATTTTAATGAGCATTTGAGCCTAAATTTTGGTCTACCAAATACAGTATCTCACAAAAGTGAGTACATCCTTCACATTTTTGTAAATATTTGATGATATCTTTACTCACTTTTGTTGCCAGAGGTTTAGACATTAATGGCTGTGTGATGTGTTATTTTGAGGGGATAGCAAATTTACAGTTATACAAGCTGTACACTCACTACTTTACATTGTAGGAAAGTGCCATTTCTTCAATGTTGTCACATGGAAAGATATAATCAAATATATATATACAAAAATGTGACGGGTATACTTACTTTTGTGAGATACTGTAGGTGTAAGTTTCTTAGCTCCAGTTGCCCTGTCTAAGTCAGTAACAGCCTTCAGTTTGATATTAGGTGTACACATTTGCAAAGTAAGGTGTTGATTCTCCGGGGCATCAGCAGCACTATCAACCCTTTCACATCACAGAAAATGTTGAAAATATTGCTTAATGGAGCTTGAATTAAATTGAATAAATGGATACATGTAACCATGAATACATTTTATGAATACAGTGATGAACAAATAATAAATGCATGAATAAAATTGTAAATACAGTGAAAGACAATTGATGACTGACAGAGGACCAGTGTGTATCAGATAAAGCAGTGAATGGTGGGAAGATGTCTTCATGTGTGGAAACACAAGAGGCAGTGGATAAAACATGACCAGTGAAATCCACCTTTAATACACACAGCTCAGTAGCTGAGAGGTTACTGGGAAGCATGACTGAAATACTTTACAATTCCATATTATGATTATATTGAAGGGAGATCCTACTCCTGACCCAACACTTGTAATCTATAACATCAACCCTAACATTGCATGGAAGAGTAAAGTTTAACCTTGTGTTTCTGATGACCAGGGGATAGGTTGCGCTGGAAGGGAGGAGGGAGTCACAATTGATCCTCCTGTCTTGGGCCACTTGGACATAGACCTTTCATCTTTACAGATCAATTCTGTATTTGATGTATTTCATTAAGGATTTCAAAGTCATCTATTTTTAAAACATTTTTTGTATTCCCAAGGAATGTGCAGGGTAACTGTGTGTAACCCCCCAAAAATGTTGATGTTGTGCCTAACTACAGTATTCAGATGAAATATTAACAAACAAGAAAAGCAAGAAGCAAAAGGGTCTGCCAACTCTTTGTAGCCTTAACATGTGACTTATATCTAATTAGAATGATGAGTTTTCATTTTATTGACATTGTCCTCTGTAGCCACTATAATCAGTAAAATACAGAGCTATATGTTAACCAAATTTGTCAAACTGTGGATGTGTATTTTCAGATTCGTCCCCAGGAAATGTCAGAGGGCTGTTTCTGGGTGCTGGCTGATGAAAACCAATATATGAAACCAGAATTACTCAGCAGAGTTGCTCTCACTTTTTCTTCTCAAAGAACAGGTAAGACTCACTACAGTTTTTACACATGTAATTATTTAATGTCTATCTGCCTGATTTAATTTATTATATAATTCTGTGTTGTTTCATGAGCTTTACTTTTATAGACATCTTCTCTCAGGGTTAGGGCACTATTCCCACATAGATTATTCTGGACAGTATGTTTCTACTCAGCACCTACTCATTTTCTCTCCTCTTCACTTTCTCTTCCGTCTCCCTCCCTGTCCAATCTTTCTGGCTCATGACTGTGGTACTTTGGCTTAAATTTTCATTGTGGTGCTAGGGAGAAAAAAATGGCAGGCTTTCTCAGTTAAGCTGGAGTGGTAAAACAAGGAAGAAAAATTTGAATGCGTTTCTGTTTTTTGTGTCGTACATGTGTTTGTGCTTGTGAGTAATTGGCCATGTGTCTTCATTGAGGAGGAAATTACATGACAAAGATACAGGCAAGTGTGTGAGTACTTGTACTAACCCTCTAGGCTACTGTTAGCAAACAAACAGCTTTTTGTCACTTTCAGTGAATGCATAATGACAGAAGTTATCTGCTGGAGTTCAATTTAGTCTAATATTCTCTGCTGTTTCACACGTAGGTGGAGGTCTTATAAACGCTAAAAAACTAGAATGCTGATTTCTTTTCAATGCCTCATTTATTTCAGTTTCCTTGGCCAGTACCATCCCTGACGTGTTATTTTAATGTACTGGTGGGTAGGGGTAGGCGATCTGGCCCCCCCAAGCTATTCAGAATTTATTGACAATCAGGATCTAAATTGCAATCTTTTTCTCTCAATTTTGACATGCCATTTAGCTAGACTTTAAATAGGCAATTAATTTCAGCATTTGCACCATTAAAATACAAAATTGCATTAAAGATACTACACAGGGTTCATCATGGTGATTCAAATCTGAGTTACATTTGAAGTTATAACAAGAAGCCAAAAGACAATATAATCATAAAATAACACTTTTTCATGTGCAATGAGTGCACGGGCAGAGTGCGCACAGGTAGGCAGGCCTGTAGGTAGACAGGCTGAATGCTTATTACAGCACAGCCACAAATACCGTTTTTTAAATTTGTTCATGTCAGAGCATTTGATTTATTAATAAAAAATAATTTGCCTACCCCAGCTTTATGTGCTGAAGTACAAACCATGGTCAGTCAATTGAGTAAAAGTCATGAGAACTATGAACACAATATTCTTTATATCTACAAATGGATTCATTTAGTGAGTTATGATAAACAATAATATTGAAGTAATGCCCAACTGTATCTTAATAGACTACATGGTTATTGTCTCACATATCATGTCTTTCTCCCTTTTTAGTAACTTTAGTTCGGCCTCGAATATCTCTTCGCAGTAAGCAGTACCCAAGGTTGTCAAGCTGTTTTGGATTTTGGTGGGCGATTTTGACTCTTGTTGGTGGTAATGCTAAGTGATAAGATACTATACAATTACATCCTTGCACATTAGCATGGCTGGCAAGATCAGGAATATTCATGTACAAGGTTGCTGGAATGATTAAAGCTAGAGCAGCAGGTAGCAAGAGATGTTATCAGTCTTGTCTTCTTCTGTGTTTACTCTATTAGTCCCTTCTCTGATGATTTATTCACATGTCTTGTGTTTGCTTTCTTGTCTTGTCACTGACTCAGCTAGCTTATGCCAGTTTGAATTATTCATCCAGGTGTTATCTACCTGTCACAACTCTATGCTGCTCCTCTCATGGCACATAAGACCCCCCCACACACACAAAAGTGCACCCTTGTTCCTTATGGTCAAGGTGTTGAATAATGGAGGTAGATCTTAATGGCAAACAGGTAGATGGAGAGTCAAGCAGATGTTCTCTGACTAGCGCAAGGAAAGGATGTCCATCAGCAGACAATTGTACTTTTCTGTTAGGGTAATGAGCCAGAGCCTGCACAAATTCACGCACAGCATTCTATTCTACTGTAATCATAAAACGCGCTTCCCATCATATGAAAAGGCACAGAAAAGCACTGCTGCTCGGCAGTGTGCCGGCCGCCTGGTTTGTTACTGTTCACAGGTAATGCATTTTATATTTGTTGAGAAAGGCATGAAATACTTGACTAATTCAAACCTTTCCCATGGTTTGAGTCCTTTCTCTTAGTTGTGTTCCTGCCTATTTCTTCCTGTCCCAGTGGAGGATGTAGGAGCAGCATGACTGATGTGTTCAGCTGTCAGACCCAGTTGCTACTGCTTCTGTATGTCAGTGCCGGTACGTGTATGCATACATGCGTGTGGGCTTGTCTTCTTATTAACATAGCCATGTAGCATCATGTTCCATCTCACTTAAGAGCAGCAGCATCTGGATCAGCATTAAACATTAAAAAGGACACAGTATGAAACAGTATTCATTCAGTTTTTCTTATTAAATATGCATTTATATCCCTCAAAACGTCCTTTTTCTGTTGTTCCCTACCATCCTGTACACAAATTGCTAAGTTTGGATAGGCACTTTGAAACAGTTTGTTTTGAGACCATCACTGTTGTATTTTTGGCAGACCTCAACTTAATCGAGTATAAATAAAAAGTCAGTTATTATTCAATGTGTTTAGGTAAGAAGATTTTTATTTGATTAAGTAGACATTGTATTCACAGTGGTAATACCCTTTATGGTTACTCTGTTTATCTGTTCAGAGTGGAATGTGGTTTTTGGCAAAGGGTCAGTGCCACAGTAACACATCTTTCCAGTGAGCAAATTGGGTGTTTTTCTTTTTGAGCAAGCAGATCAGAGTGAACAAAATGAAATAACCACACAGAATAACAATAGTTGATTGTTGATTGTGCTCTTCTTTCGAGTCTCTGCCCATTAGCCATAAACCTTTGATACAAATGTAATGTAAATGCCACATTCTAAACAATAAAAATTAATGGAACCTTTCAATTGGAGACAAAACAGTGAGAGGATGTCACTCTAATGTTTGTAAGGTTATGTCTTTAGTCTAACAAAGCAAACGTAGCATAGCATTAAGCACAGGAGAACTGACAGTATTGCATTGTAGAGGGGGTTAAAAGAAGCAACCTAAGATGAACATAAGAAATTGTGTGTCAGCTTGTGGATGTTGATTAGTCATGTAAGCATTTGAAAGGTTGCATTCCACTGGGGGTTTTACCCAAGATAGAGGTTTTCTGTCATTCTGCTTGCCTTTTAACATCCCCCTTATCACCCTGTACTTCTGTACAGGGTATATTTTCTTTGACAAACTATTTTGCAAGGCTGTTCTTTACTTGTCTTGTCATATGTGCTTTCCAAATCTTTCAGATTCTAACAACTCATGGACAAGATCAGTTCCTGTTATTGACTCTGCCAAAATAACCCTTAATTATCGGGCCTGCACAGTGCAGTAATTGATTTTGCCTGCAAATTGCTTTTCAAGTCCACCAGAAGAAGTCAGATAAAAAAAAAATAGTCCCACTCACATTCAGGTAATTTTTGTCCATTGTCATATTGTAATATTGTTTCTGATACCTTAACTTAGGATAAAGCGAGTGAGAAAGCAATCCAGAGTGAGAGACTCTTTCTTCTTCTCTTTGTCTTTGAGTTTCCTGTCTAGTATAGTATAGAAATGCTATAAATTAAATATATAAAATGCGTCATCTTGACGCATACATTTATTTATTGAAAATGTCATTTCAACTTCCATTAGATGTTTTCTTTTTCTACCTACCTCTCTGCCCTTAGCCATGTAACCATGTATTCAGTCATTCAGACTGTTACTGGGTCCTGGAACAGAAGACAGAATTAGTTCAGTGATATCTGCATGGCTGTGGTAGGAAAGCCATGTGAGTGAATAAGAGAACCAAGTGACTAGGTGTAAAGATAAAAGATGAGGGGATCCAGAACAGAACCCTGAGGGACCGCCAGTAGTGAGGCTACAAGGTGTCAGTTGAGTGGTCTGTTTTGAAACCAGAACAGTTGGGGTCAAGAAGGTTGTTCTGGTGTAGATATGCAGAAAGCTAAGTAAAGGGGTGAATCGGAAGTTATAAAAGGAGATAAAGAGGTAGATATATATGCGGCATCCGCAGGTGGGTAGGGTTTTTTATTTATTTACAAAGCAGTTAACAATGTCGCCTGGGGCTGGCGGATTAAGGAGGGTAGAGAAGATAGAAAATATCTTTGGGGGTTGGAGAAGGAATGACTTTGAAAAAAAATAGTAATTGAGATTATTTTGACTGATATTGCAGTTGCAATATGATTTGCGATAACTAGAGGGAATGATCATGTTTACATCATTATTCTCAATTTTATTGAAAAACATATTAAAATGAATTAAGGTATGATTTGTGCAGGGATCTGTATCAAACAAAGATGTTTTGCTAAGTCTCTAGAATATGATGTGTAGACCCGGACATCTCTACAGCACAACAGTGGAAAATGACTTATAGCTTTTGACCGATAGAGGTCATAGCAATGCTTTTCCTTTATGGTAAGATCTGGTGTGGGGTTGATTTTTAAAGGGATAATTGGGTTGTTTGAAGTGGGGTTGTACTGAGATACTTATCCATACTCAGTGTTTTACCTTCAGTAAATGGCAGCCAGCACACCCCCAATTTGGAGAAGCAGACAGGAGTACCAGCACAGAAGCAAAGCCTTCAAAACCTACTGCTGTGGATAGGGTCAGCAGCAAAATGTATTTTAGCTGTCCAAAAAAGGGGCCCACCTAAAAAACCAATTAATTTCAGTTTATACTATATAGAGAATATGTTCAGCGCTGTACCTTGCAGCCCTTTCCCTTGATACTACATTCTCTCAACTGTAACACTCCACAAGCAACATTAAGACGACTCTGCATTTGCAGTGATAATTTTTTTTACATTTGGTGATGACCACTGCTGCACACAGCCATCAGGTAAGATAGTGCTAAACACACCCCAATAAATGAAACGACTTACCAAACAACCAGTAAAGAAATGCCGTTTCCATCGAATTTTCAGGTCTTTCTCTTTCGGTTTGTTTGGCTGTGAGAGTTCTTCTCTGGTTAATAAAGGTGTCCCCTCATTTCCACAGTGAATGACATTTTGTTGTTGCTCTCATAATTGCTCATTTTTATTTTTTTGTATTTGTATTCTTGTTTTCTATGTATCAAATCGCTGAAACGCAGACTCAAACACCTGATCTGTGGCATAATACAGTGCGCGTCATGCAGGAGTCAATGGTTGAGAAACCTTTTTTAGGTGGCTAAAATATACTGAACAGAATTATAAACACAACACTTTGTTTTTCCCCTTTCATCATGAGCTGAACTCAAAGATCTAAGACTTTCTCTATATACGCAAAAGGCCTATTTCTCGCAAATATTGTTCACAAATCTGTCAAAATCTGTACTCAGTATGGGTAAGTACCTTATACAACGCCACTTACTCATATCAACGCATGTGTATGCTCTCTCTTGCACATACATGAAAACTAAGAGACTGAGAAACTGAGTGACGGGGGCTAGATAGATACACACACACACGCACAAGCACATTACATCAGGAGTCCTCTGTGCATCTGACCTTTCTTTAGTGTGCAGGCACTTTCTCTGCCTGCTGTGGGTTAAGTTAGGTGGGATGCCCATTGCATGAGCTATATTTTGAGCAAGCACTGAATCCCACTTATTTCACTTAAGAAATGATTTCTGTAGAGCTTCAATGTTTGCTGATTCCTGGTCCAAAGATAGGCAGTCACTATGCAGGAGCAAATTTCTATGTTCCAGTATTTTTGGAAATTTACTCTAGAGTTTCTGCCACTTTGTTGTGGACACCCTAAACCTCTCTTAGCTATTAAGAGTGCTTGTAGACTTCTGTAATTCTCCTCTTCAGTCTTCAATTCTCCTCTTTCTGAGCTGACTGAAAACAATTGGTCATTCCATCATTATTTGGGTATAAAGCCCTTGCTAGCTCCCTCTTTTTCTTCTGATTTATGTGCAGGTCCTGGCATAGCATTAGCTAATAGTGATTATGTTGTGTATAAAAAAATTGCCATTATTATCATTTTTAGGAGAGGAGTTTGTTTGTTTGAAACATGCTACATTTTTATTTACTATATAACAATTAAAATGTTTTTATGTTTTTTATAAGTAATGGTGAATGAGTATGTTGGTCCTTTATATTTAGGATGAACATGGTTATTGTTGCCCTCCATGGGCCCCTCTAGCAGCTGCTTCCAGAACCCCAATGGGCATCCCTGAATGGACATCTTACTTTGTGTAAGATGAAGCAGCTGTGAACTAGTGTCTGTCTCTGCTTAGGTCCACAAAAAAATCCCATCAAAGCATGAGAAATAGTAGGTGTGGAGTGGGTCTGTGTATAGTGATGGGAATGTCAGAAACTCAGCCAGCCCTCACTGTTTCTCATACTAACCTTTTGCGGTGAGCCTTTTCAGGCAAATTGGAAGGAACAGTTTGAAGAATTCTTTTTTTAGTTCAGGAAGTAGTCAAACATTTTAAACTCTCAGGGGGAAAAGGTTTAATAGAGCCACTAGTACCAAGGTTGATGCTTCTACCACTGCTTCTGCTCCTTAGTCTTTTGACCGTTCAGGCAGTCTTTTAAATGCTCAGACGTAGAGTTTAATATGCAGGATTTTGCTCATGCACATTTTGTCGGTAAACCCTAATATCTATGTTTACTATATAGTAAACATAGATATATAAAACACAGGCCCACCTTTCACACATGCACACATACATATTTCTTTTGCCTTCACTTTAAATACTTGATTGCTTCTTTCTCTCCCTGTGTGGGCCTGATCAGTTAATGCCATTGCAACTCCAGGCACGCAGTCCTAATCCTTCCTACTAGTTTACTGAGATGTTGTCTTCCCATAGTATACAGCTGAAAGGTTATATTATTTTATTTCATACAGATTCAATCTCATATCTTCTGTGGGGCTATTTTGTCATGAACATAGATAATGTGACTAGAATAAATGATACATATTTAAATGTTATTATTTGTTGCATTTCCTCACCTACACAGGTAAAATGACAACAACCTCTGAAACAGGACAAATACTGAACTGTCTTAAATAAAATTTTTCTAGTTATTATTATTATTATTATTATTATCTATTAATTATTATTATTATTAAAAATGACTGCTCAGATGTCTTCACAAAACAAAACAACCCAATACTGGGCTGTGCTCATGTTCTTTGTATTTAAAACCATCTGTTAGATCCCGAGTTACCCATGTCAGAGAGGTACTGGTCCAGCTCTCCGTCTTGAAGGGTCTGATCCTCCAGGCCTATGGGTTTTAACCTATTAGATATAACTGAGGACTGTTTAAGCTTGTGTCGAAGAGATTCGTCTAGCTTCTAAATGTCTTCTTCAAGATGCCTACCCTGCTTACTCTGAAATGGCACCTGACTGAATAGCCCTAGAATATCTAATACGTTGCACTTCCCTTTTCTCATTCACTATTGTTACAAAACGGAGAAAGGCTCCAGCTTTATTCTTTGCGACCTGATAGGAAGAGTGTTTGGATCTCAACATATTTGACACATCCTACAACCTAAACTCTTCAATGGAGCATGAAGAAAATTCAATCGTACAAGCTTCTACAGCAGTATTTCTGACTTTTAATTATCTTATTCACAAATAAGCATTTTGTGGGCTCACTGTAGCTCAGAGGTTAAGATGCCAACCATGAACAGTAGTGTCCCTGGTTCGACTCGTGAGCTTTGTTGATTCTCCCTCTCCCCTTTCTTTTCATCTCTCTGTCTATAATAAAAGCATATAAATGCCCCCCAAAATACTTGACAGGAATATATAAATAAGGATCTCCGCAGAACAACTTACATGTAGCACATTGTATAAATGCTTTTACCGACCACTTGTAAGTTGTCTTACAAGCTTAGCAACAGTTTGCTGTTTCAAGAGCTGCTCCAGTGACAATATGTTGACCATCAGCTTTTCTTTCTGAATATGTGGTCCTATCAGCTATCAATTGTTTTAGGGAAAACAAAAGAATTTTTCTTCCAAAATGTTACATTTGATGATATATGCACATATATGCAAACACTGAAAAGATGACCCCCAGTATTCTATGTTGGCTTGTTGGTCTTTACATCTTTACTTAAAATCTTTTCAATTGTTGCTAATTATTATTCAATTTCAGGTAACAAAATGTTTATAAGGCTTTGAAAAGGCTTTGTTAAAGTTGTACCATGTTCTTTGAGCATTGATTAAATTATTTGGGGGAAAAAAGAGATATGCTATGATATGCTATGTGCCATAGCTTTCAGGTTGAATATGAATAGTGAGGGATTAACTAAAGTTGATCATTAGATCCATGAGTGAGTGTTATTTCATTGCAATTAACGATCACAGAATATAAATTGAGCATAGCTAACGATGCTACAATGTCTGCCCCTGAACTCAGAGCTTTAATATACTGCCTTGACTTCTGAGGACTTTAATTGCCGTCTTCATGGATAAATCTTTGTATGCTGAGGGTGGAGCCCGTAAGGGTACAGAGGAGTCCTCTTTCTCAGAGCTTCATCAAGGAACTTCAAAAAAAGAGAGAACGGAAAGAGGCATAAGATGTAGCACTATTGTAATTCATTGTAACAAATTGTCTGCTAACCCCTGTGTAGTGAGTAAGAGTGAAGAGACTGCAAAAATCCTCTTTTATGGTGATGTCTCAGCCTTCATGAATGCACACATACCAAATGGAACATGTGCTCTGTTTTATGGAAGTATTTTTTGTTGAAAAACAACTGAGGACTTGAGCAGTGGAATTTATTTGTTTAGAAAATATTCACACACGCATCAAAGAATTTGAAGTCACTGAGAATTTTCTTTTACTTATTTCAAGCTTGTGGATTTTTTTCTCTCTCTCACAAACACAACTCAGAATGTACAGTCTCAGATACTTAGTTGCAACCTTTCAAACCGTATTCTACACATTACAAGTGAAATTCACACAAGTTGTTTCCACAATCACTTCTGTGAATGTGGGTCAAAACACATTCACAAATGTATTCAAATGTGACAGACAAGATCTCTCATAGGCAAGTCAGTATGTTAATGCATGCAATGAGAGTAACTGATCTTTATAATATTATGTTCTATTTAAGTGAGAGAACTGAGGCTCTGACCTGTGATGTCTTATGTGATTGTGAGACTGTCATTGACTATTAATATCATTGGTGACTCAAATCACTCATCACTGCTAGAACATTAAGAATATTACTGTGATTTGACAGGCCTTGAGATTCTGTAATTCTCTGTGATTATGAGAAACTGTGACACTGCGCTCTTTCTACTTTCGACAAGGCTGCTATTGTTATTGCATAACAATGATGATTTTTCTTTTAATGCATACACAATCTCTGTTGATGGACTGTAACAATCACTTTATATTTAGTGCTGTGCTTTGTGTTGTCTCTCTGCTGACAATAAAATGTCTGAAATAATGCTTACTTTAAACACCACTAACCAGCTTTTCTTCTTTCTCTTGTTTGCTCTTTCTCTGTTTCTCTTCCTTTCTCGTCTTGCTTTTTCTTAACTTTGTTCTTGCAACTTGGCTGCATGATCTGCCTGCATGTTTGCTCTGGAACAGAAACCAAAGGTTAGTTTTTTATGTTTTTTTGCTGCTCGTTAGTTTTTACTCTTCTCAATCTGCAATACCAGTTTTAGTTGTTTCCACACTTAATCTAGATTTTAATTTCATTTTTCATGTGAAATTGTAATCTTCAGATAAGTCAGGCAAAAAGTTTTTTTATTTAGCTATTAAGGAAAGACAACCACTTTTGGTATTTGTACTGAAATAATTTCTTTTAGTACATGACGAGGTCTTAAAGAGGTGGTATTATGCTTTCTGGCTTTTTCCCTCTCCTTTATTGAGTTATATATCTTTTTTGTGCATGTAACAGGTTTGCACAGTGAAAAAGCCCAAAGTCCTGCCCAACTTAGGGAGTTCCCATCTCCCACAGAAAGCTGTGCTCTGAACCGCTTGAAAACAGCTCGTTTGTAGTCCAGCCCTTCACTTCCTTTACTTGTGATGTCACAATGAAGACTTGTCATAAAGCTTGCCAAGCGGCTGGCAGGGTCAGGCATGCCCTCAAACCAAGCTAGTCTGAGCGGAGGATCTTTGGCTCGACTCGCCTTTGTTTGGGTTTCCATTGTAGAAATGTTGTACCTGTACCTGCTTCCAGGTACTTTTTTTCGTATCACCTAACCTCCATTGAGGTTCCAAGTGAGTTGAGTGATGCTAAAATGCAACATGAAGACACGACAGACTGCTGATTAGTCAGAGAGAATATTAACTATTCGGCATCATCATTGCACCGGACAGAGGCCAGAAAGTTTTATATTTTACAGTTTTCATATGGAATTTTATCACTAAAACAACTTCAGAGAAGTTTTGAGGTGAGAAATCGGCTGTGTCGATTTTGAATACTGACAGTTTTACAAGAAATAATGGTGAAACAAAAATGAGCTTGAATATTTTCAGAGTTGAGGAGCTCCGCAAGTGGCTGTGGAGGAAGCCTGCGCCAACCCGCGGGAGGAGCTGGCAAGGCCGGCCAGCCGCCCACTCACGGAGCCCTCTGCTCCTGCCGTCACACAGACCGCTGCAGCAACAACGGCAGAGGAAAACACAGCTGGAAAGTTTTCATACTGCTTATCTGTTTTTACATTCTGAGGAATGTTGAAAACGTTTTAACCGTAGACTGTATTATATTTTAATTTTCATATTTTAGCTGTGTGGCATCGCTATGACGATAAGCTACGTACTATCTCTGGGTACTTTCTGCAATTGAAAACGGAGCATGGCCGAGTAGAGTCGATTTGCGCTATGGTGGCATTTTTCGGCAAGGCAGCATAGATCGTCATAACACTGGCAACAGTTTAACGTTTAGTCCTGATGGTAAGATGTGGAACAATGATGTTGTGCAGTTGTGGACTTGTGAGTAACATATACCATCTGCTAGGTTATGGTCGTAGTCTGAAGCGGCTTTGATTTGGATCACACTAACTTGTTTCTCATGACCGGCCCTTCTCTGCTTCTGATTGGCTAGTAGTCCTTACCTGGGAACTGCACATGTCTTTTTCTGCACATGTCATCTTTGTTGGAACTCCCAACAAAGATTTTGTACAAGTAAGATGTATCACTCTGTAGCTCAAGAGTGGAGCGTACAACACACAGGGTGAAAAGAGGAGCCGTAGCAATGTGGAGTATGAGAAAAATATGGTGTTTTTTGAAAATTAAACCACGTAAACCTGTTCTGGTACAACGCCTAATTAAGATTTTGAACCTGAAAATGAGCATAATACCACCTCTTTAAATAAAACTAAGGATTTCAGTCTCCCAACATAT
Organism: Lepomis macrochirus; assembly: GCA_024633595.2. Taxonomy (NCBI): domain Eukaryota; kingdom Metazoa; phylum Chordata; class Actinopteri; order Centrarchiformes; family Centrarchidae; genus Lepomis; species Lepomis macrochirus. The sequence goes on along the minus strand of JALXJV020000006.1, from coordinate 26,867,837 downwards.
ATCCCCGAATGTAGCTAACAATCACAGAATAATGGGGTCAGACATGTCTCATACGGCATAAATAAATCCAATTTATTAAGTTAAAGTTTTGAAGGGAATGCAGAAAGTAAATTCCAAAACAGAACATATTTTGACATATTTTAACCACCGGGACTGCAAATAAGCCCAAGTAAACCCAAACACAAGTCGCTTAAGTGAAATATTAGAAAATAAACAGAAAAAACTCAACATAAAAAGTGTTTGCAAGTAAACAATATGTGTCCCACCCGGGCTGTGTAGAGGAAAATGTCAGCTTCCGCTTGACCTGGCTGAACTATCAGACACCATAGTACAGTTCTTGGCCACTAGACACATTGATTCAATTCACCTCTCACTTTATTTTCTAGTGATTCAACTTGTGATAACTTGTCTTGCTTGTACTGTTCCAAACTAGCGGAGCCGTTGATCCTATTTCCTCTGAACGCGAACAGGAGTATTAGAGGTTCATTTGAGCATTCACATGTATGGACTGCATTTCACACAGTAGTTTAAAGCTTTATTTCTTTCACATCTGACCTGACATTGCCTTCTTTCCCTTAAGAATGAGTGTGTGGTCTGTTCTGTCCTGTGTCAGGGGCAGGAAAGAATTATAAATGTTTGACTTAATGGGTGTGTTGTGTTGGTGGCCTTTCAGTAAGCTCTGACAGTAAATGTTAATAACTCTTTCAATTTGCTTCACTTTGTACTGTTACATTAAAGGCCACAGACTAGTTATAAATTGATATAACATAAATTTGGCCTCAATTCGCCAATGTGTTGATACTCAGACAAAACTTTATTATTGGTAATATCTTGGGTTGAACATAGAGGAGTATTTTTGCTCATCTACTCAAACCACAGATTTTATGGCTCTAGGACTCCTGTTACCTCCTCCTTTGTTCACCACTGTAGGCCATGGTGTATGTATTGCCATAGCAACCTCAGCCATGTAGAGTTATAGTGTGACCTCGTGAAGTGGTTTGTTTTATTTACTTGACCAAATGCTTATTCTATCCTGTTGTACAGACTTCATATTATTCATCGATTGATTTATGATTGTTGTTAAGTATTTTTAGAATTTGTGAGCTTTTTTGGATTTTACTATGAATGTAACTTCAACCTACCTGTGGCTGGCATTCAACTAGTAAGAAAAAGAATAGCATTGAAATGAAAATGAAGACCTATAACAAATTCTTTTGTGATCAAAACATATAACTTTTAATCACATTTGAATTGCGATGTACCCAGAGCTGCACAGCCCCATGTGTTGCCTCTTTGGAATGGCTGCACTGATTAACAGTTATTAATCACTGCTCACAATATCATGGGACTAATTATTTATTTGAAATATGTACAGTGTTGATCACTAACATTTGAAAGACAGAGAAAGAGACACCACTTTTTACTCAGCCTTTTATCTTGTTGGAATAGAAAAGAAGAAAAAGGGAGAAACAAACAAGTAAATGTGGTGAGTGGACGCCCAGAGAGAATGCTGACAGCTCTCAGAACTTTCAGCAGTTTCTATGATTTCACAGATAGCCTCTGGAGAAGCTCTTTCAGATCATCAGTGTCAATAGATGGAGATAAAACATGTATAGCAGTGCTCTCCTGTGGGTGTTTGCAAGAAGAGAGGGTAAAAATCACAATGTTTTAGAGACACTGGCAGGTGGGAATTGAGGGATATGTTGGAACCTGTCTCCCTTTTTACTGTACTACTTATGTCATATCTTGTCTTGTTTTTATTCAGTTCTTCCAGCAGTGAGGTTACTTTTTTTAAGTTTAACATTATGGTGGATCAGTGGAAACAAATCAGGAGAGTCCTGCCTCTCTCCTGTCCTTTTAAGTTTTTTGTTATGAATCATAAAATGCAGCTCTCTGTGAAAAGTAAAATGGGATGGAACAGATTAATGGGGCCGCCTAGGTCACATGATAAGCTATATGAGGCTTTGGCTACACACACAATTCATGTTCATAAATTCATAGTTTCCCATAGAAAAACATAAAATAACCAGCCTTATCTTTTATGGCTGCTTTTTGTATCTGACCGCTATGTGGTATATTCGATAACATCCCTCATTTTGCTTAGTTATTACATTTTTTGGTATCTTTCCTTTTAAATATATATAATGTTTAAAGGCAATTAAATTTGACCTTGGTTGGATTATTACTATTATTGCATATTGAACAATTTCTGTCTCTTTCCCACAACATCAAACAAGCTACATTTGACATCATAATGTAATAGTAACACATACTGTGTAATAACATCATATTTATGTAACACAGTGTTACTGCAGAGTTTTGGGTAAGATGTGAAGGAAATATGAGATACATGTTTCCTGACATGAATAAAAAGGTTTTAGTGCTTTAACACCTGATTCACTCCCAAGTCTATAAAATATTTACTTTTACCTGCCTTTTTGTTCTGCACACAAAAACACATATTGATTCTTTTAAATCTTGATATAGAAATTTGGCTTTTTAAAGCCTTTCCTGGTGTAGGAATACGATTTCATTTCTTACCAACAATATGTCTTCTTCCATATATGGAGATGAATGTGCTTGTAAACGTACATGTTATTAAATGGATATATTCTGTCATTCATGGTCTAAGTGGAAGTATCTTAATTGGCATCTGGAATAAACCAGCTATTCCTTTCCATCTCTCTTTGTTTATCATGAGAGGGCAGAGAGATAAATTCATCGCCATAGTGCCAGGGAAAATGACCAACAACATGAAGAGAGCTGCCCTTTCCTGTGGCTTCTTTTCAGCTAATAAATAACATCCAATTAGACGAAACCCTCAAAGATCACAAAATCAGTTTGCCATTTCTCCCCAGGATACAGGCATCTGCTAACTACCTACCTCTACTCCAAAGTCACAACACTGCAGAGTGAGAGACACAAAGACAGAAACACAGAAAGGGTGTTGGGGAATTCAAGTGTTAAAAATGGAGAGTTTAAAAAAAAGTGTTAATAACTTTTTTAGCAACATGATATTCCCTGTCTTTGTTATTTTAGTGTTGTGAGAGTCAATTTATTGATGCAGACATGCAAAGATTGTTATGATTGGGTTGTGAGTGCATTTATCAGCTGTGTATACTACAAATGCAAACACACCAGGTATTATCAACTATATTAGAGATGTTGGATATTAAATAATCAGAATACTAACACTGCCGCTTAATAAGTGAAGAGCATTAAGAATATTTTTTTTAATCTTTTTTTAATCCTTTATAGGAAACTAAATCCCTGTTAAAAATTAAGGGCTGGCACTACTGTACCTAAAAAGTAATTTTAATCACTGTAACTAACCTGTAGCAAATATAGTATATTGTTGACTTTTAAATTGTGTCCACCAAGAAAGTAAAGGTACCAGTTAATGGGATTCAAATTAAAAAATATATTATAAACAGTGTAGAGAGGAGATTATTACAAACATTACAGTATGCTAGTGGGAAACAATGAAGAAATATTGTAGTTAAAAGAAAAGTTCCTTAGCACTACACTTACTCTATTTAACCTTATGTGGCTGTTTCCCCCCCAACACAAATACATAACATTATCACTTTTGATTGCAATATCCTACCTTATTACAGAATTGTGAAATTGTGCTACACAGTGAGTAACATACAACAGTATGTTAAAAAAATGTAGCACTTGGGCAGTAGTTACAAAGCAATCATGGTGCAGTGGCATTTGTATGGTGAGTGATACAGATACTGTGACAAGTAGTTTGTGCATTGTTTGCTTTAAATCTACAGACCAATTATTTAAGCTATTCATATACCCACATAAATGGCATTAGTTGCAAGCATATAATCCTAATTTTTGCCTGAAACTAATTACTAATAATCAGTGTTGGTGTGCTCCTCATTGCCCTCATGAGTACTTTGTCATTTTTGTATACTGCACAGGTTTATAACTTATTAAATTATGTTAATTAGTGGATTTTGCCATTGATGACAAATCACTGTACAATTGCCATTGTATGGAATCACAGACAACTGCAAATGTGTATTGTGTGGTGTTATATAGTTCAGCATGAAAGCTTGACAAACAATACGCAAAATTTTAATGAATAAATTCTTAGAGGTGAGGCCATGGTATTTAACAACTTGAACAAGGTACTTCACGAATGTCCCCCTTTTTTATGTTTCTTGCCATAGAAGTAAGGCTCTGTCCTCAGTGGATGTCAGACTCTCCAGATCAGTGTAGCCTGCTGAGAAGGACATGCTCTCTTCCCAGTGCTTGCGTACTGTATGAGATAATTAGACAGCCTATTTCCATATGGTTATAATGGCCTGGGAAGGAAGCATATTCATGTGTGTTTTATCAGTTTGCACAAGCATATTTGGGTGCATACTTGATGGAAATGGTGCTTGTGTGTGGGAGGGTCAAGCTTTTTTGGGTGCCCTGGTGATTGAGTGGTTAAGGAGCACACATGATCAAAAGGGGTGGGGGGGTGGGAGAGGCTTGTTTGTCATGGCTTGTCAAAGTAAGACTCATGTGGCACATTAAACAGTTGTCATTTAAGCCCATGCTTCTAGTCTGCCAGTTTACAATAACCCTCAGAATACCTCTAAAGCCACTTAACATATCCATATAGTGATCGTTAACAGGGCTGTTCTTGCGAGGAAGGTGTATTTCTTAGCTTTTGTGGTCTGCAGTGCGGAGAACTTTGTTGGGTTTTGAATTGCAATGAGATGTTGGTAAACACCATCATAGAGGAATTGTGAAGAGATCGAGAGCTAGTGGAAGGATAAAAAAAAAACCCCAGTAGTTATGCGTGTGTAGGTGGTATTTTTAAAATTATCAAATGCCAAAAGAAGGCTTTAAAAAAGTAATTCATATTTATAGAACTTACAGTAAAATGTTTCTTATATGATCATTTATTGAGTTGCCTTGAGCTCACGATTTAAATGACTAAATTACCATTATCGTTTCAGCTTCATTAAGGTAAAAATATTTTGTAATTTATAGGTTCAAGGTGTCTGTGAGTTATGTTGTCTTTACTGAGGGTATGAGACAAAATTAACTGCTAAATTGACTTGTGCAAAACCAATATAGTTTGTTTTGAACCACTCTGAGGATCTGAGGAAAGCAGCAGGATGTCTGTCTCACACTGTCTGATAGTTAGTATTGCTTTCTATTGGTGTATACTGTATCTCTTCTCAGCAAATGGACTTCCTCTCCTGAGTGTCTCTCTCACGCTCAGTCTTGCTTGTTCTCCTCTTTTCTGCTTTTCTCCCACTCTGTTTATGCTTTTGCTGTGACATTTTGAAGAACACCATTAGTTCTATAATGACTTTTCATGTGACTGCAGAAAATTTGTGCCATTATGAGGGATCTCATCAAATGCAAAATCTTTAAAGGCTCTTTTCATTGTTGTTGAAAGGGAAGGTGTGATCACGTAGTACACACAGTGAATGGCTGGCTATTTTTATTTCTTTCTTGCAATGGCCAGCCCACAATTTTCATATATGACCATAATGTTTCTGACCGCATTCTATTTCAGTAATACTGGCACCTGCGTATGGTACTTTTACCTTAATCCCTCTCCAACACAACTATTAACTGCACCTCTGACGGTGTCCTGAAATGGAAAATGTCACATGTCATGTGTTTGCCTCAAACACCCACACTTATTTTCCTCACTGGCTCTTTGCCTCCTTTTTCATTTTTTCTTTGTGTGTGTGGTTCAACTTCTTCTATTTTTCTGCTTCCCCTTTCTCCTCCATTGTTATCCTATTTCTCTCTTCTGCCTCAGTTTCTCAAGCATCAGCACCTCAATGTATTCCCAATTTGTGTTTTTATGTTCTCACATCACCAATGTAATGGGCTGGCTCGTTAAAAACATATTTGCTTCCGAGACTTTATTTTTCTGCCGTGAATTCTCAACCACACGTATAGGCTTGTGTGTGTAGGGCGGGGGAAGTGGTGACGGGGTGGGCGCAGACATGTTTGCAACAGCACAGGAAGGGAAAAAAACAGGAAAAATGGCAAACAACTTCAGAGAATGAATGATTTAGGCTGTCATCAATCCAGTGAATAACGTGGGAGACGTTAGGGTAGGCTTAACAACTGCTCAGATCGGACTGGTGCTGTCACATAGTGAAATGTAATGGAGATAATAATGCTTCATACCTGATATGACAGAGTAGTCAGAAAATATTCATTTTTGTATACACACACACACACTTGCATACACACAAATTCAGAGGCCATTGGTAGGTCTTCAAGAAGCCTTTAGAGGGCACTACTCCACTGAGAATAGAGCTACTGGTAAAACTCATCCCCACAGGCCAGTACATACTGATTAACAGAGGCTCCTAATCAATTATTAATCTTTTGATGTAGCGTCAATAATATTTTGAAATGTGTGTTGTCTTTGCAGGGTATGTTAGTTTCTTTGTGAAGAGCAGTGGACTGGCATGTTGTAGACGCTGATGCTTGTGCAGGGGCAATTTTAGTGGTTCAGATTTAGAGACGGTCTTTGGTATAGCAGAAATAAGGGGAGGCGAGCAGAGAAAAACCTAATGAAGTCTGTTAATTTGCTGCTATCAGAATGAAAGTCTCAGACTAATTATGGCCCTGGGTCATCTAGTCTGGATCACAGGGAGAGGTGGCCCTGCATGGTTCACTTTGATTAGCTCACTCACAACACAGCTCCTCACTTCATTACTCTGATCTCCCTCTGTGTCTTACACTCACTGGTACTCACACTGCCGTAACTCCGGATCGGGGTGTAGGGGGATAGTCCGTGTGCAAACAGACCAGTCAAGCTGTCATGTCGGTGTTGGTCGGGATGGTGGAGTGTGTGTGTTGATAAGGCGCAGAGGGAAAGGTAAGGGCATGTGGGGTATATAGTCCAAGTAGCTGCTGGACGTTCTGGATGTCTCTTGTGCTTTCAGTCAGGCTGACTGAAGTTCATGACTTAGCTGGATCAGAACCATACAGTGAGTCAACACTCAAACCACGCGGCTTTGACTGTTCATCTCCCCTCTGTTGACTGTAGAGTTGACAGATGTGTCAGAATGGTGGATTTGTTCACTTGCTGCAGACAGCCCTCCTCCTGTGCATCAGATGTCTCATAGTGTATTTTGCTTGAGGCAATGATGTGTGTGTGAGTGTGTGTGTGTTGTGTATTACATATGTGCATGTGGTGTTTGCACATTGAATTGCAAGGCCCCCGTATTATCCCTGCTACAGAAACCCCTAACTCCCCTAATAGCAGTGATTTAAACTTTACCTGCATGGCTGCTTTGATTGGCTGTTTGAAACAACACAGTGATTTAATTACCCTTTGGAGACTGCTACCCTCTCAACTTTCCCCTCACTGTGTGCTTTCTCAGGGGGAGAACGATCGTATCAGTACAGCAGCATGCCATAAATAATGAAGTCTCATCAGGAAGTAAGATAGTTGGACAAATATTAGATAAAATGATTTATCACACACACTGCTGTCAGTTCCTCACTCACTTGATAAATTCTTAGATGTTAGAGATGAAGGAGATGTTTTATTTATTTATTTTTTCATTTGACATTAGCGTTAGTATTTTGTGCCTGTGCAAAAAGGAGGGCAGTTCCAGTAAGGCGTTTTCTCTGATTAGAAATCTATCCTGATAAGATGAAATGTTGGTCTGAGTGTTGAGGGCTTGGGAGAGGGAGGAGATTTTGGTGTGTGTGTGTGTGTGTGTGTGTGTGTGTGTGTGTGTGTGGGGTTGAATGGTTGGGGGTTTGGATTTGAGGTGTTACTTGCTTGTCTCTGAGGCCGGCCTGTCATGTACAGCATCAGTCATGCTCTTTCACAGCAGTTTTATTTCATCCACCATTCCCTTTAGTGCTCTGACGGCACAATTCACTGATACTGCCTTGTGGGAAGTGCTACTGTTTGGGAAACATGTGTGCACGCTCAATGTTACACATTGTCATATTTTTGTCAAGTGTCTTTAAGCTGTGGCAGAGATTTGATCAAAACCAGTCAGTAGAATTATTACAAGTGAGAAACATAGATAACTCTTTTGAAATTCAACTAGCGTTGCATCCTCCTCTGACCCTGCAAAAGAATAAAACTTTTCACCCTCTTGTATACCCAAGACCCCATGATTTATTTATTTATTTTTACTATTCAAGAAGAGACAGCAACACAAATTTATTTATTTATTTTGGTTTTTATTGCTTGTTATTGTGTGAATAAAGCAAAGTATATTACACTTGGGGCAAAGGAACATTGAAACAGTCTTTGGTCTATTTTTTCATACTTATCTCTCCTACTTTGTCCACAGTTCTGCCATCAAGTTGACATTTACCACAGGCCTCCATTAAAAGGCCTTAACTTGAAAGTGCTTAGATGGTAGACAGCAAGCACTGTGTGTCGTGACGGAACAGAGTAGGCCTTTCAACCAAGACAACTCAGTGTTGGTGTCTCTAATGCATGGCTCTCTCCAGTCTCGTGATGGAACTTTCCCTTTCTGCGGTATCTGAGCTCAACTTCTGATGTTAACTGTGGTCAATGGTTTCATTTGTAACTTAAATCTTTGTGTCAGGCTTACTCTCTGATTCTCTCTTGCCCTGTTTCTCTAAATTGGTACAACTCCCCCCAACGGTGTGTCATCTTTTCACACAAATTAATGTTGTCAAATCTGTCACCATTACAGCCTATAATATCTGCTGTAGTCTCACCATCCCCATGTCTCTTGCTTCTTTTCCTACTGTTGCTAGACCTGTGATGTGATGCAGACACCCCCCCTCTCTGCTCTGCACTCACAAGTGTATCCTTATCTCCCCCACTTCCTGGGTGATAGCGCAATCTGATAACTACAACAGTTGCCGCTCCCTCTGATTGATTAACCAGTGACCTCTGACCCCCTGTGGGACATTTTAATTGGCTGATGTATAATGAGCAGGCTTCCCTGAAGAAGAGCTGTTTTAAGGCCAGAGAGGATGAGGGGGTGATGCTGGAAGGGAGCAATCTAATTAGCTGATTTAACTGATAACACCTGAGGCAGCTCGGTGAGAAAGGGTGAGTGTGTGTTTGTGTGTGTGTGTGCAATATGATTTCTATCTTATCGCTATCTCTTGTACGATAGAGACGGATGCAGCCCTTGCAGTATTATTTGAGGAGGATTCATGGATTAAACGACCCAGCCAAGTATGTTTATATACACTGAAACAAAGTGGTTAATACTCTCGTACTTCTTGTCTGTGCATGTGTTTTGAGAGCCAGTGTGTGTTTGTGTAATAAATGAGATTCTGTGAGGCTATAAGTTATGATGAATAGATCAATACAACATCTTAATGCAGTAATCTGGAGGCTTTCTATGGCTGGCTCCTTTATATTTTATCCAAATACCCAATAACATCAAATCTAAGCTTACATTCCTGGAAGAATAAATACAGTTGTTTATGCTGGTTTTTGAGGTAAATATTGAAATCTTTTATTTTTATTGATTTCATTTATGCCTTATAATTGAACAAGGTTTCCTTTATTTTTTTGTACTCTTTAACACCACTGTTCCGCACTGAATATATTCATGAAGACACTCTAAAGTGAAGTGCATTGCATCAGTAGTTGTTGAACATACACAAGTAGTTAAAATGTCAAGGCAGGTGATGCAAAGTGACTGCTGTCCTTCACGCCCATTGAGACCAATTAGTTTTTTTCTGTTGGCAGTTTGGATGGTTTTGTATCTTTCATTTAACCTGTTGTACCTTAATTTTTCTCTTAACAAGCATGATTTAGAAAATAGATATTTAACCTTGTATCACAGCATCGTAGTACAATCTCTTTTTGTTTCACCACTTAATTGGTAGTGTATGATGCCTAAACTGACTAAAATCATTCTAGGTTTGTGTTGTTTTTTTAAATAAACATTTGTCCAAAAAATCATGGACATCACATTGTTCATGACATTGATATTTATATGGAAAAATAATTAATCGAATAATCAAATCTTGACCACGATTAAAAATACAAGATACATGTCTGCATGTCATATGCATTTATAATTGTGGACCCAGACAACTTAATTTTTAGTTTTATTAGTTGATACATGCTCAGGTGATTATGCCATCATTCTCTCTCCACTCAATTTTCCATGGTATACCTTTGTTCTCCTTGTCTGTCCTTGTCTGCGCTTCCCCCTCTCTCACACAATGAAAGACTGTGAGGAGAGTATACCAACAGAGGAGCCACGTAAGTCAGAGCATAGCTCACTGTGTGGCCGTGTTTGTGTGTTTCTGTGTGTGTGGTGGGCTGTACTGTAGGTGTCCATGTCTGTGGACTTGCTAACAGTGTTTTCTGCGGGAGCTCCCAGCATACCTCTTCACTTTTTAATTAGATAGACGATCCCTGAAAGAAGACCAAGCCCATGTGGAACATTAGAAATACCTTTCCTGTGGATTAACCCCTCTTTTCTCCTCTCTTTTCCTCTTACCACACATACCATAATTACAGCACCAGACAATTACCCAGCATACTCCTGGGATGCACATTTTGTTCTCTTAATCTGGTGTCTTAAATAATTAAAGCCAACCATGAACTCCTCTTTGTGAGTGTGGCTCAAGAGGGGTGTGTATATCTGTGTGTGTCTTATTGGTTTTGTTGTTTGTCATTCAAATCTAATGATGCCTCTCCAATCTACCAATAACATTATGACAATACCTGTCTTTGTGTGACCCAGAACATATTTACCTTCACGTCACCTGATAACCTTATGTGCAGTAGTGTGTTTATGGAACAGCTGTACCTTTCCCATAATCCATTTGGCCATGCTTCTCTTAATAGCATGGCATTGCTGTTAGACAAAAAGAAACAAGAAACATGTTTGTGATGCTGTTTAGTCTTTAAAAGTCTTCACTTATGTTTTACCTGGACAGTTGAAAAAAATATATTTAAATCTAAAAATCTCCCTGCATCCTAATTTGTGTGTATCATACATATGTCAGCAATACGACAAGTGCATGTATTTGTGTAAGTTTTGGGTGTTGATAATAATTCAGTGTTACTGTCTTCATCAGCCAAAAAGGAAGAGGAGGATCTGGAGGATAAGAAATCCATAAAGAAGAGAATTAAAGAGCTCAAGGTGCTCGATCCTAAGATTGCACAGAATCTATGTAAGTATGTGTTTCCTTTCAGCCCACTTCCAAGGAGTGGATTTATACTAGGGCCTCCTCTGAGTAAAGATTTTCCTAGTCAACTAGTAGACATTAGTTCAAGCCATTAGTCAATGAATCATTTCAGGTTTATGATATTAATTATTTAAATATATAGTTTTGGGGCATCAGAAATTGGTTGGAGTTCCAGAGCTGAGGAAAAAAAATGTTATAAGTAACAATGTTAGCACTATGTTACAGAGAAATACAAAACTGTTTCAGTGAGCTTTTAAAATGTGCATTTTACAACATGTACAAAGCAAGCCATCTGTTAAAAGCACAATCTGTAATGATTCTGAATGTCTCTGAACAACCAGCAAGGAGACGGAACATTTTGGTGTTTCGACACAGTATAACATCACACAAGTCTCATTGTTCAAAACACTCGCCCGGCTCTGGTTCTGGTGCTAGTAGTCTTAACAAACACCAGCACTCCCCCAGTGCTCTGAGCTCCTCGTCACCTAACTGGACCACTAACTGAGCTATCCACCAACTGGCAGCGGGTACAGTTAGCAGCAGTGTGCCGGTAGGTGACTTGTGTGTTACAACAAAAAAGTTCCATGTTGCAATAATCTTCTGGTACTTTCGTTCTGGTGACAAGGTGCAGCACCCGAATGGAGTTTGAGTTTTTCTTTTTCTTCCTGTCTTGGTAGGAAGTTTGTAGACAAAGACTCTTCTCATCAATGGTTTGATCGACACTTAGGGGGCAGCCCGAATTTATACACATTCATAGGTCTTGATGTTGCACATGTCTCTTGTTCTAGCCTCCAGATGTCTTCACAACACACTTTGCACTATTGTGACTCTTGTTTTCACACACACACTGAGCTAATTAATGTTGTTTAGCATTTAGCAATGTTGTTTAGGGTGGTGATTGCGCAGTGGATAAGACACCTATGGTATGAGAGATCCTGGTTCAAATCAACTGTCAGACAGCAATGTGTCCCTGAGCAAGACACTTAACCCCTAGTTGCTCCAGAGGTGTGTGACCTCAGTCATATACAGCAATTGTAAGTTGCTTTGGATAAAAGCGTAAGATAAATGGTAAATCAAATGAAATCTGTTAAGGAATGGTGAAGCAGAATGAAAACTATGTCTCCATCCACCTGTTATCATACGCAAAGAAAACCCCATCGTGAACCCCCCTCCCCCAAAAAGTTGGTTTTTACAGTTGGCTAATTTGTAAATGTTGGCGTATCGTTAAAAAAGCAAAATGCAACAAAGTGCAATGTAAACAGACTTAGCTAATACGTTTTTGATATACATGAAACCCCCGTTCCACTGAAGAGACAACAATGGTGGCAGAAGAAAACATCAGATGGGTGCGGAGTGATGAGGAGGCCTTTACATCGGGGACACACAAGAGAAGGAAACACCGCAAAGTATCAAGTCTTGTGTGAGCAGTAGCCTGGCTGTTCGCAAGCACGTTTCTCAGCGTGGTCAACAAACGATTCTGCTCCTCTGCTCTTATGATTATCTTTATGACCTCATAAATTTATAACATAAAGCTTTTTATGTGTTTCTGGATAAATGGGTCGGTGCTTCTTCTGCAACAGTTAGTAAGTTCAAAGGATCATCTTGTGTGATCGTCTCTCGTGCTCTCTCTTTAGACACAACTGACAAATATGTGGAATAAGTACATGGTTTAAAAAACACAATCACAAACAGCAATGACACTATTTCTAACATAAACATAAATTACTGTACATTAAATTAAACGTAAACTAAAGTTCCATCATGTTTACCACACTCTGTTCCACAGTTTCAGGTTTAACTGGCACTCTTTTAAGCATGCAATCTCGATGTAACCACTTCTTCTGCAAAGAATGAATGGCACCACCGCTCAGCTTACACAGTAGTGGATAGAAACACGTATTAATTTACTTTTTCTTTTGTAGAGTTCCGTTGCTTCAGTCTCTCTCTCTGAAACACATACACACAGGTACACATTTACGCGCGCGGGCTTGGTCTTAAAATGACCGTTTTAAAAGCACCCACCATTAATGAGGATCCTGCTGATCTCTTAAGCACTCCCAGATCTTAGCACCTCATTGGCTTATATCAAGGGGAGCTGTGACCTTTGTTTCATGTATTAAAAGAAAATGAGACTAATCAGCCCGTTAACAGTGATAAATCATGCAGCGGAAATTATAGAGCAGTACGAGGAGAGGGAAAAAAAGGAGAGTAGGCAGTTTATGTTTTCCACCATAGGAGGCAAAGAGATGAAAAGCTTTGATTGAGGTTGAGAACGAGTATGTGGGGTTTTAGTTCTGTTGCTTGATTGATAGTGTCACTATTAAAATACCGTGCAAATTTATTACATGTAATGAGTTCTAATGAGCAAAAAAGGTACAACGTTCACTTAGATCACAATTTTTAATGTCTTTTAACAGGAGTATAAAGACTAGTTAGTCAGTCAGACCTCCACTGAATATATGCATTTTTTGGAACTTGTTTTTTTATTTCATATGCATATAACTGTTTTAATCTCAAACTCTTTGAATGCCAGCTTCCCAAACTGTGCTTGAAGATAAGTGTCCTTAGTAACAATGCATTTTTTAGGTCTGTTTGGTCTTTGAAGCAAAGTTTTAGGAATCAGTGTTGTTAAATACAAAATAATTTTCTTTTGTCCTTATATGTAGAGAGTGGTTTTGGACAGTGATGCACTGTAAAGTCTTACAGTGAGATTGGAAAAGAAGCACAGGTTTTGGAGTTATTCCTGGTTTTACTTTATATCATGTCAATTAGATTTTTCTCAATTTCACACATCTTTTAACTGGGATTTTTCTTGATGGTTCCACTGGCTCTACTAATTACTTATCCTGACAGGGAATTTGCCATTCAGTCCCTAGTGGTACCACTTGCTTGAGGATCTCATGCTTGCTAACCAGTGTAATTTTTCACATTGCTTTCTCTAAAACATGTTTTATGTCTGGCTGACTTATGTACTGATGAATCTTTAATTTTACTATATGGTTGGTTCCTACATAATGTCCTAATGTGTCCTTGAGCTTTTTTTTAATTTCACCTATACTCACCTTTAGTTTTTTTCTTTTACTTTTTTCCTTTTATTTGTATGTTGTCCGAAATTGCAACATTACTGGTCATTAGAGAATCATTTTTATATTTACCTGCATCATTTGTTGCATCTTCTGTTTGTTTCCGTTTAGCAATCTTCCTGGGTTCCTTCCGTATGCCTTATCAGGAAATTCGTCAGATGATAGTGGAGGTGGATGAAGAGCAACTCACTGAACCGATGATCCAGGTGGGGTTATAAGTTATAAAAACATAAAAGTTAATCATCTGTCATTAGTAGATGACTTCCTTAGACTGTTTGTCTAACTCTAACTTAGATGTGCATCTAACTAACCCTGTGATAGAGAAAATATCTGAAATTAGTTCAACTTACAATGTGCAACTTTTTACCTTGAGGCTAGCATACTGCCCTTCTCCTGCACAGTTGGTCAGGTTCATGCTCCCACACTTGTCTATCGTTTTGATTCGTTGTCTAGCTTGAAAGGGCATGTAGCCTGAGGCTGAAGTATTGGGCATCTGTAAAGCCTACAGTACAACAGGTGTTGAAGCAGTTGGTAAGCACAGCCAAGCTGTGAATAAATAAATAAATAAATAAGTGCTGTGTGGATGTTAAGAAGAACTTTCGTAATTATATTTTTCTGCTGTTCTTTTTTGTTACTGCTTTACTACATAGCGTTGTGGCCATGACTTCTATGTGCTCATCATTTATAAAGTATAATGCCAGCTGTAAAACATACACTAGAAGCAACTACAGTGTCTGTCTGCCTGTCAGATGTCTCAGACACAGATCATAATGCCAGGTGTACTATAAATAAGGGTCTATGTCAGTTTGTCTTTCTCTGTGTGTTTGTCTGTCCTTGTTGACTCTCAAGCTCTGAAGAAGTTTCTGCTTCTCGTTTTTGTTGGTGTCAGGATATAACCTGACCATTACTGGAGTTTTATGACAGATACAGTGTATGTTTTAAAGATCAAAGAGAAATTGTGAGCCAGGTATATGTGTGATGAAGACAATTTGGAGACTGATGAAGGCTAAACATAGCATGGTTTATTGAGCCCAGCCGAAGAGATACAGTGCCAGCATACAACATGTGAACACATCTAATGCCGCACCAAATCTGAAGGAGAACATCTTTTGGTCATTTTTATGTTTCTGTCTTCCCCCTATTGCCTGTAGGATTTTCCTCTTAGGTCATCTTTAGCTGGGCTTAACCTGGGAACAACAAATCTGTCTCTCATTTACCAGAATCCTTCTTTGGCATTTCTGTACTTACTCACTAGAGCACATGAAATGCATGATATACAGTTTAGAAGAAGAAATATGTAATTAACAAAATGCAATAACATCAATTAATAAGAATAAGAAGCAAGTGAAAGAAAGACATTGCTGTTTTGATTTGAACGGAAGGCTGTAAAAGGGTTTGAGCCCTGGCAGCGAATTCTGTTAACAGCTTTGCACTGGCAACAGTCAGCAATAACTGGTCGGCAGACCTTAGGCTACTAACTGGAATTGAAGGACAGAGAAGGTCAACAGTGTAGGAAGGGGAAAACAAGTGATGAAACTTTAAAATCAATTCTTAAGGAGACAGGTAACCAGTGCAGGAAAGCTAGAAAGTGAAAATGTGCACCAATATTCACTTCTTGTCAGTACCTACAGAACTATAGTAGTCTAAATGGTTGAAATTAAAGTCAATCAATCAATATGTATACTGTAAGTGTGCGATCTACATTTGTCAAGCCATATTTAAATAACTTTATAGATGTTAACAAAAATGTAAGTGAATTGCTTAGAGTTTGTGCCCCAGATGATGAGGAAGTTGATCGATGCAAGTAAGGGTTTAAATTATTTAACTGTGATCGGTGGCTTTTTGCATGCGTTAGTGGCGTTGAAACAAATAAGCAAAAACAAACCTTAGCTACAAATGTACATTTTAAAGAAGTAATTTGATCTATAATTGTTAATTACGACACACAAATAATTCATTAGTCATTAAGGTAAATTCCATTATACTGCATCAATAAAAACTCAAGTAATGGAAGTGGCAATATTTGTCATGACTCCAGGCATCAGGGACTTTCAACCCAATTTAAATGCATCAGACCAACATATTTACCACATTGTAGCAGTATTTGTTTAGTTGGCTGTTAAATTCAGATGAGAAGGCAATTTAATCAACATGGCTTAAATAATTTAACATTTATTCCTTTTGGCTGTTTAAAAAAAACAATCACACCATTTTACTTTCAATTGTCTATATAAGTATATATATAGCCCCAAGGATATAATCTATGTTTGATAATAAAATACATTTTATTGCAGTCACAAAACTTAATTTTTACTGAAACTCACAAACAGGGCTGACGCGAACCTAAACACACAGAAATAGAACAACAGTAGGTTAGAGTTCTTTATAAGCACAGTGCAAAGGGTGGTTGTCCTAGGGCTCGTTCTACATTAAATTCAAAGAAAACACCACAATGCTGTTCAGGCATAGACCGTGCACTGTGGACAACCTCTGGCTGTTAAAACCCAGATTTAGCCACTCCTCACAGGGTGAACGCTTTCATATTTGGACACTTTGGTACAGTGTATTTTGTAATTGACAAAGAAATTGGAACATGAAAATGAGGAGTATATAACGTAGTACCAATTACAATTAATAAAATAAAGTGTTTCAGGCAAAACGACATCACCATCACAAGGCTATTTTTAAATAAATGCACGCCAGCTGCTTTTCTCTGCTCTGCTTTCCTCCATGCTGCTTCTCACTCCATCTTTCTCGCTCTTCGTTGTAGAACCTTGTGAAGCACCTACCTGAGCAGGAGCAGCTGAATGCCTTGGCAAAGTATAAAAATGAGTACGCAAATTTGTCAGAGCCTGAGCAGTTTGGGGTTGTGGTGAGTACACACAAAAACACACACTCACTTAACACATACACAAAACTATAATACTCACCACCAGCTGGTTAAAATAATGTTATGTATCACAAAAATCATTTTTCCTTATGTTGTATTTCTGTTGATTGACAACCTTATGCTGTGTTATGTGTCAACTAAGTTGAAATTCAGTGTGTTATGAAAAAAGTGGTTGTCCGAACATAATTATAGAAACAGTTTTATAAAACTGGTTTAATTCTTCTTTAATGTCATACTAATCTAAACTCGTCTAGTATTTACATCAAATCTCTCACCATTTCTTTCTCTTTTCTACGAACACACTCGCACACACACAAACAGAGCACTTTCATATGAATATTCTAATCCCTAGCTTTTTAAAATTCTATCTTTTTAAGCCTTAAGAGGAAAGACAGGACACCTGTGGACTGCTGCACTAATTTATGCACATTAAAGAGCAGCACTGCTGCCTAATTATGTCAGCATCGCTTTCTTAAAGACTTTTCAAAAGAAGGTTTATTCAGAATTATGTATGAGGGGTGTAGCACTTTTCGTGTATTTTTGTTGTTTCTGCCTAGCAACCGAATTACTGACAAAACATAACAATATTCTTCTTCTTTTGCCCCATGCACCCACCTGTTTTGTAGACACATAAAAGAGAATCTTCTCACTGAATGGAAACACAGTGACTGAGTGGTTAATGGGGGGGTAAAAGATAAAAAATAGAGCATGCTCAGCTGTTGTGTATAGTTCATCAGGGAGACATAGAACAAAGAAGAGCCTGCTTATATAATGTTGTTTCGCTGCTGTGCCTGCGTGGGCCCAAGGAGGCCTGTGTGCTTTCACCTATCAGAAAAGCTCAGGTTCAAAGGGAATTTTTAATTTACCATTGTGCAAACACATGCATTTTATCTTTTCTTTTTTCTACATCCGCCACTCTCACACTTGATTTGAACTCTGCCTTGTGTGTAGGAGTGTGTAGTAGTTGTGTATATTCAAAGGGATAGATCTGATTGCACTGTAAAAATCCTAACAGTGCATTGGACACAAGGGTAATGTAGTCATGTTTTTTTTGTTGTTGTTGTTGTTGTTGGCAGCTACTACAAGTTAAATGTTTCTTAGGGTGTATTCACACTAAGCCCGGTTGCCTTGTACCGTGCCCAGGCACAGTTGTCCCCCCTCCCCACTCCCTAACAGTGAATGGGGAGGGGCCCGCTGGCCTGCACTCATACTGCGCCTAACGATTTTTATGTCATCACTGGGTTAGTGTTTCCTATACATTGATTTGTTTGTGGTGGCCCGCCAAAGTATCGACACTGACCTCCATTTTTTTATTTTTTAATAGGCCTATTTAAAATTGTAGTTGTTTGCAGAGTGCTGCACATATATTTGTGCAGTTATTAGCAAGCATGTAAGGAGCCTAGCTGATAAGGAGAGCTATGTTAACCTTAGATCACATCAATCTTAGATCACAGCTGGGTTTTTGAGGTAAACTCACTGTACATAGCTGGAAGTCAATATCGACTGTCATTCTGTGAAAAAAAGCACTCTCTCACGACACAGTGGAGTTTGTGTCAGGGTTTCGTGCTTGGGGGCGGTTAGCAATCACACAAGATGCGTACTGTGCCAGAGTCCAGCCTAACTGTGCCCGTGCCCACCTTTTCAAGTGGGCCCAGAGTGATCACACTGGTCAAACAAGCCAGAGTGTTAAATGTGCTCGGGCATGGTATGCATTGGCTAGTGTGAGTACACCCTTAGTGACAAGAAGTCAAAAGCCAAAAAAGCTTTCTATGAGAGTATTGATTTCCATTATGTTTTTCACTAGTCAACACGCATTACAGTAGCTGTTGACTGCTGTTTACCAGTATGTGCATCCTGCTGGCTCAACTGTAGTCACAGTACTGGCACTTCTTTGAATTAAAGTCTTTCATCTATGATTTAAATTGATGTTGATAGTACTCAATGGAGACGTTTATCACAAGTTGCCAAAATATTTACTCACATTAATTTGTTGTTTTTTTTTTTTCACACTATATGGTGCACAATTTTTTTATTCAGTGTTCACACTCTTGATAGCATGAGAGAAATCTACAGTATGTCAACAGAATTGTCTTTTCCCTGTCACCATCCTACCACCTCACAGGATTATGACTCTGCAATACACAAACTACATGTTACATAACCTCTGCTTTAGAGTCCATTTTGTTATGTTAGATTCTGTCCATTCATATTGTTAATACTGCCCTCAGCAGCTCACTTTTGCTGTACACACTCTGTAGACACTGTGGTGGGTCTTTCTTTCTCCTTCTGATTATTTTCTGCCAATTACCTTATCACATAATTCATTCCATCTCTGAGCTCCATTGCAGCATTATGTTTGGTTCTTGTGAGCCTTGCTATTTCTTAATTTTGTCATATTCTTCTCCTGCCCTTTTTCTTCTCTCTCCTTTTCTTACACACACACACACACACACACACACACACACACACACACACACACACACACACACACACACACACACACACACACACCTACACACACACTCACTCACACACACACACCTACACACACACACACACACTCACTCACACACTCACTCACTCACTCACAGACTGAAATAGTCATTTGATAACATTACAGTAGCTATAATTAAACCCTTGATGGAGGACATCAAACCGCACAGCCAGCTGTTGTGTGAAACAGACAATTGGAACCTGCACCCCTCCCCACCACCCCACACACACACACATTCACAATCACTGTTGTGGCCAAGCCCTGGGCCCAATGCAATATTTTCCAATTTTCTCTAATTGTGTGAGAGTGGTAATCCAAGGCAGCCTATTGTATATTCCACCCCCTCCGCTGCCTGCCCTATATGGACACTAACTCCACAATTAACTTACCAGACCTGGGTCCCAAATCAAATCACTGCCAGCATCTATTACTAGTGCCTAGCAACACTTTCCAGCATGCTGGTTGCATAAATGTCTTTTAAATTAGATCGGCCGAATGTGAGAGTGTGCTAAAACTGCGATTGTAGTTATTTTAAGTTTGACTATGTTCTCTGACTTTGTTCTCTCTCGTTGATATCATTTTACTTATTCGTTTGTTTTCTCCCCTCCTGCTTTATCCTATTTTCTCTAATTCTCCTTTTTTGTATTATTCACTTCTTATTCGTGCTTCCTTGTTTCGTTCATTTCTCCTCTCCCAGATGAGCAGTGTGAAGCGGCTGCGTCCTCGTCTCAGCCACATTCTCTTCCGGCTGCAATTTGAAGAGCACGTAAACAACCTGCGTCCAGATATCCTGGCTGTAAACGCTGCCTGTGATGAGCTCAGGAAGAGCCGCTCCTTTGGCCGCCTGTTGGAGCTGGTGCTGCTGCTGGGGAATTACATGAACGCAGGCTCTCGAAACGCCCAGTCATATGGCTTCGACCTCAGTTCGCTCTGCAAGGTGAGGGTTGAAATGGCGACCTCACCGCCACCTCTTTGTATACACAGTTAAGTCCTTTATCCCTCCAGTGGCAGTGGTTCAACATGACAGGGTTCCTACGCAAGATGGAAATGTATGAAATTAGAATTTAGTAATTTCCAGGTCTGGATAAGTATGGAAAATAGTTGTGTTTTACTGTCCCTATTCTGTTTTCTAATACAAAAAAAAATCTGAATTTCTAAAAGCAATTTGATTATACAAATAGTGTTTTTCATGGTATTTGGAGCAGGTAGCTAGTGCAGTCAAAATGTTTCCCACAGTGTGACAAAGCGCAGGCCAGAGTGAGCTGGATGTCGCCGAAAGGAAGGCAAGAAGTATGGTGTGCAAGTGAAAGTAGATTCTTATGCAGAGCTGACTCTACGACTGTATATCACAAGTGTACCAAATCTGGACATCCACAACCAAATTAGTTTGAAAGAAAATGCACCAAAATCTTTGAATTTCACTTTGCATCACAAATAACCAAATCTTAAGCTTGTCTGAACATTTATGAGTTATGCAGGGATGTAGTCATCAGAAAAGTACAAGAATAAGAAAATCATACCTTTATGGCTGTGTTTATCATCAGTGACATGAACGGAGTGAGTAAACAAGGCTGCACAGACAGCATGAAAATGTTATTATTTAACTTTTGTCAAATTTCTGGTTCTTATTTATAAAAGAAACTAAAAAAATGAGGGGTACAATAATGTAATATTATTTATCCAATATATTGAGGGGAAATAATATGAGTATAGGTAGAACAAGTTAATTTGCTTCCTTTTTGGGCAGAGATGTTTAACAGTGGAACGTTGTCCAACTTTCTGCATACGAGAGTGGACAGAACAGCCACAGTGCTTTGGTGTTATTACCTAGCTACAATCTTCTGACAAATATTTGGCAACATAATAGCATACATAGTCAGAACGTAACATATACGTTAACAATTTAATTTTAAAATCATTTATTTACATATCAGCATCCAGCTCTCAGTACTCCAATGTCAAATACGGTCTGAAAAATCTACAGATCGGTCTGGAAAAGTATGGAATTTTGAAATGGAAAATGTGTAGGAACCCTGATATGAGTTCAAAGGAAAAAGCTTGTAGAATATACTCTTTCTGTAGATTTTACACAGCTGTTTGCAGTATAGTAGAGCAAGCAGACAATAGAAGCAGCAATAACGTAATATCTATAATACTAAAAGGACCACAGTGAATATACGTTTGATATAAAGACTATACAAACTTTTTTTTAGATTTTAGCTTGAAAGAGGCCTGCCAGATTATTTTCTTATTATTGCAGTCTACGTGTAATCAAAGACCTCATGTGTTAAAATGCTCATTTGCAATATGGACATTTTTTTGCAGTTTTGTATCATAAGTACCAAAGCCCGAGTCCAAAACAATCAATAATGTTTAGACTTTGATTTTGGAGACAAAACACACTTTCTGTATCACAGTTAGTCATCACAAACACATTTGATATCCTGAATACAGATTCAGCCTTCTTCATTTTGTGTGGCTAAACATGTCAAATGTTAAATTGTGTGTGTGTGTGTGTGTGTGTGTGTGTTTAGGTTTACATACCTGTGCATGTCTACTTGTGTGGCTGCCTGTTTCTTAGAGCATTAGCCTCTATGCATATACACGTCTGTTTTTATTTTGTCACCTTGGCTGAGAGCTCTATCAGTGAAGTGATCTAAAGTGGCTGCTGTGATTAGACATTTTGTTTGAAACTATTTCATTTGATTGAACACTATCAGCCCCACAAGACAGTCCTTTCCCTTATCTGCTGGCATCTTTCAAAGCAGCCAAACCCAGGGAGCACTTTATTGTTATTCTCCTGCTCAGAATAGATAACTGAGGCTGCTGCTAGTATCCCTTTGAAAGTTCACTCACCCTGCAGGACTTCCCACACTTCATGGGGCAAAGACATGGCAAAGGCCTATACCTTTGGATTTTATGTGGCATGAAAACAGAACAGTAAGTTTCCCTCTATGATAGTGACGGTGAAAACAGAGTATAATCCTGGAGCAGGAGACTCCTCCAGTAGTTACATTACAGTTGTTGGCACACTCACTGCAGTTTCCACAGTACCAACCACTGCAGCCATTCATCACTGCCACCTCTCTGCCCCGTTAGACTTGGTTGCTTAATGTTCATATAAACACCAGTGCATATGTGCACACAAACATGAAGTCATACATAAATACATGATGGATTAGTTTCATTAATGTGACAATAATATAATATCAATTAGTGAACATCCATAAAGGAATATGTTTTGTGTTTAGAGCATTTGAAATACGCGTCTGTTTCCTTGTCTTCGGGCTTGCATGTTGTGACACTGAGGTGCGAGTCGACGTCAGAGGCAGGATACACAGAGGAAGTCATCACCTTCGTGCCTGCCCCCGAGTTTGACAACTTAATTCCATGGCACACTCCACAGCACAGGAAAATTGCGCCCAGCCCAACTGGAAAAAGCAAAATATTTACATTGTCAACTATGATTATCATCCATCTAAATTCAGACAGGGACCTTTTGTGAGTGAGCACTTGAAGCCTTTGAAAAAATGAGAAAACAGAAATGAAAAGAGAGATGAGAATGTTTGATTAGAGGAGATAATACAAACATGATTAAACCCAGCAGGGCTGAGTACACTGCTGTCTACCAATAGATCACCTAGAGAGATACACAGCAACGCACTCCACAGGAGGGATGTTTGGCGGGGATACTGAGAGTCATCTTGGAATTAGACTGCAAAAGAGCGATGATGGAAATTTATCAGAGAAATTGAAAAATTGTTGCATGGCGGGGGGCACAAGAGGTCATCACATTGTGAATTCTGTGTGTCTCTGCTGCATGAGTATGAGACATGAAATCTGTAGCACTGTCAACACTCAATATTTATAAAGCTGCTGAAAAGGGCTTACGGCAGCTGAATGAAGGACAATGCCGCATGTCCTACATTAATTTTACAGCTTACTTACCAACATCAACACATGTCATGTCCTGCACCTGAGCTTGTTGAACGAGTGACCAAATGAACATTCACCAGGCAATAGTGCAAGGCTAACGGTAGTTTGCAGGCTAGCTAGCTAATTGGCTGCTCAGGTGCAGCACATTACACCACATGTAATCAGCCGACGCTGAAAGTCGTGTAGTCTGCACAAGTCTTAAGCATACCTGCAAAAGTCCCTTTGTCAGGTTAGACGCTGGTGTGATTCTTACTCTTCAATACCACTGAGAGCCCACTGTCTGTTCATGAGCTACAAGTTTGTTTACTTTGTTTCTCACTCCCTACGGTGTTACCCCGGCACCCTGGTGGCCTGCCAGCTGCTGGCAGCTTTTTTGATATTTCCCCAAATAACTTTTATCTTAATTTTAACAAGAAAAACAATTAAAAATAAATTTAAAAAACATGACTAAGTGTGATTTTAGGTGGACTTTGAAGTAAGATTGATTCTACAAATGAATGCAAATATGCACAAGAATTATTTACTGAAAGCATTTCCTATACAACAAAACTATACTTAAGGTTATGGTGAGCCTGTGACATTTTCTGTAGCCACTTGTGTTCCATCACCCTGGGCCCAGTCAGAAGAGTGTTATTGCTATTGCTGTTTTATTGTCTATAGAATCTATATTTGTTCATATTGTGTTTAGACTAATATGATTTTACTGTCATAGGTCTTTGTGTTTAACTTTGTCTGTTTGTGGATATGTGTTTTACTACAGCTAAAAGACACTAAGTCAGCGGACCAACAGACCACATTACTCCACTTCCTGGCACAAGTGTGTGAGGAGGAATTCCCAGATGTGATCAAGTTTGTTGAAGACCTGGAGCATGTGGACCGAGCTAGCAGAGGTAATAAAGAGTATTACCCATATGCCTCCACACACATGAAAAAACTGTAAGGGTACTCCGACAGTTTTGGTATATTTCCTAGGTTTTATAAAAACAGATTAAATCTAAAAGGACACAAAAAACATGTTGACTGCACCAAAGAACTGCATGTCACTTATAGTGACTCTTAAATGGATAGTTAGGGTTTTTTCAAGTGGAGCTGTATGAGTTACTTATCCATAGTCAGTGTATTACGAGCAGTAGAACGCGGTCAGGATGTCCCAAAGTTTGGAAAGGCAGAGTTGTACTGGCCCAGAAACTAAGCCACATTGCTGTGGACAGGATCAGCAGCAAAATGTATTTTAGCCACTTGAAAGAAGGCCCCCCGACAAAATCAGTATACGTTCAAGTATACACAATATTTAGAATATTTTCAGCCTTTACCTTGCCCTCAGACAGCCATTTCCTCAATCGTGGAACTTCTGTATTCCTACGCAAGAGCGCAACTTAGTCGCGCACTGTATAACACAGCCAAAGATCAGCTGTATGGGTCAGAATATTGTGTTACTGCTAACGACTTACAACACAATTTACAGTGTCCTTCTGTAAAAGTTCTTCTATATACTCTGGTTTGAAAAAGTATCCTCTTGTCTGAACACTGACAGCGTTTTGTTGTTGATGTCATGGTCCATCATTTAAATTTTCGTCGTTGCTAATTGATTTTTACACTGCGTCTACCTCCCACTTTAAGGTGATATTATAGTGTGATCATTTCTGTTTCCTTCTGGTGTTACTGTCAACTTAACTCTATTAGCTCTCCTCGTGCACAGGGAGTTTCATATACTCTCCGTCAAATCAAGATCCCTGGCAACATTTACCAACAAGGCTTTGCAAACTGTTATAACAAATCCTAAATTAGTAACAATATAGCGATACTATTCTTTTAGCAAACAAAATGCATTCAAATAAGAGACACTGTGTTTTTTCCTCTCTAGTTTGTTGCTGTCTCTGACAAACTGTCTGGGACTCAAAAAGGCCAGAGTTAAATGAGAAAAGCTTTTTATGTTCTGTTCAGTACAACATGTCATTTAGGCAACTGGCATGCTATTAACTGAACTGAAATCTGAAAGATATTTCATCCATCCATCCATCGTCAACCGCTTATCCTGCGTACAGGGTCGCAGGGCTGAAAGATATTTTATAAATTTTAATGCTTTGGCCTCTTGTTGGCTGGTGGAATTACACATTATCACTGGACAAACAATAGTGATATGGTGGACAATGGCAGTGCTAAAATATTGGAAAGGTGAGCCATACAGACTACTTTTATCATGAACCTTATCACATTTTTACTTTGTAGCTTTTCAAATCCAGAGAAAACATAGGACTTTTACCTGAGCTCCTGTAAAGTAATCTTTGGAGAGAGACTGGGTTTAAGATCCGTGCACCCGAACACAGTGGTGATGAAATGAAAAGACGATTCAGTAAACACAATTGACAACATTATATTATATTGAATTATATTCCAATAATAACTATGAGAAAGAATATGTATTATATTATGTTTGTCATATCTGCTTGTTCGGGGTGTATTTGGGCAGTAGTGAGAGGTCCAGGCATTAAAGGACGTGGTTTGCAGCGCTTAATGCATAAACAAAATGGCCTTCCTCCACAATGTTCTTACCTAGACAGAATTGGAGCATTCTTCATCTGTATTCCTCTGTTTAACTTTGAGCTTTACTCTTACCTTTCTGCTTTTGTAACTCTCTAGGGATTACTCTGGGATTAGATGCTTGTTGATCTGCAAACATGCATTGTATTTTACCAGTTTAGCGTATGATCTATGTTACACTCTGCTTATCTGCGTTGCTGTTTCATACTAACATAATCGCACAAGACAATATTATATTTTACGAGAAGAACAAGACAAGAGTTTTTAAAGATTTTTCAAGAGAATTCAGGTCTTGTCTGTTGCTCAGATGAAGAACAGTAGACTGAAGTTACCCCCTTTGTTGGTTTAACACAAATTGACTGTTTCCTTTTATAATTTCATGCACAGGCATGCACACAAAAACGCATACACACAAGTACCCATACACTGCTCTGAGCTTGGCCTGTGTATCTAAGCTGTGGTAAAGGTCACATGCAAGCAGGGACAGACTGGGCGGTTCAGAGGAGACATGTTCTTTGTTCATATTGCCAAAGGCAACTCTCAGGAGGACGTAGTAAGAGGCAGTCTGTGTCCAGTATGCGTGTGTGCGTATGTGTATATTTGGAACTTTATGCGTGTGCAGTTATACTGTCACAGCATGTTTCTTGCCGCTCCAAAGAAGATTTTTGCCACTGCTCTGTTCCCAGCAGGAGGGAGTGAAGGATGAAGGGTGAGGCGGAGAAAACAGAGTGAGGATGAAATGTGTGACTTCTTTGTTTGGACTCTTTTTCGAAAAGGACCCCTCCATGTTTTCTTGGTGCTTTAATAATCGGTGGATAACGATTCTCCTGTTGAGTTTTTCATTTCTCCCAACTGTGCTGCGTGTCTATAAGCCCTTGGCCAACTCTCAAGTACAAGGGTGAGATCAATAGAAAGCGCAATCCTCAGATCTCTCTTCACAATTTGTCCACATCCTTACTTCATGGACCTCAAGCGAAGTGCATCTTTGCATATATAGATCTAGCGTCTACTTTACTGCCTTCCCCTGTGTTCTCACACCATTATAAGATGCATACACTAAGTATCTCCTCTCTCCATATCTAGTATTTAGACACACAAATCCCATTTCATCTTTGTAAACCATGCTCTTGAGTGGTTTCCTTTTCATCAACTCTGACAGCCATTCGGGAGGCCTGAAGACACTAAAAGGCTGCACTGCATTCATAGACGCTAACCAAAGAGCTTACTTGAGCATGAAAACAAGGTTGGATAGAGGGAACAGTAATGATTTGTGCCTCTGTTGCAAAAGCAGCTGTCTTTTGACTGTGTGTTACACAGTCTTCGTTTCCTCCATTGCCAATGCCATCTCTCATGGAAGCAAAACTGTAGCTTAGTTCAGGGTTCCTTTGTGTCTGTCGTCTTATTTCTGCCCCCTCTTCTTTTCAGCACTACAATCATTATTTCTCCTGATATGGAGAAGCTGTCCTTGTGTGCTAGTTCTATTATTTTCTATGTATCTACCTATGTATCTGTTTATCTGTCTATACCTTTCTGTCTGTCTCTGTCCTATTTTCTTTTGTCCCTCATCACACAAACACACAATCACAAACACAGCAGTCACGTTTGGGCAATTAGGATAGCTTGTTGCGTCTTACTTGGTTCATGTCGAACTCAGCTTGTACTCTTACTTCAGCTTGTAACTCTTGTAATCACCTGTAATCAGCAGAAACACTGCTTACGCTACGCGTGATATTAAATAGACATGTCTGCATACAATTTAGTAATATTACAGCAAAGAAGGAAAAGCTGTTTTGGTTCAGTTTCTATTCAAGGCTCGTGGCCCTGAGGAGTCATTAAGGAGTAATGTGAAGATTCTGCTCTATTGAGATGGTTCTCTAATATGCGGATCAAGCTTTCTTTTGTAGTTTTGTTAGTGTGAGTGATTAGCCTCAGGTTGAAAGTAGATAGAATAACTGGAGCAATTCGGTGACCTTCATGCTCTTTTTTTTTTTTTATGTAGTAGGTGCTCAGCATGTTGAGTGTGCGCAACAGGATTTCTTGCATTACATGTCTTGGGTTCCCAGCTTCTTGCACCACCAGTCGAGTCACACTCGTCTGTAAGGGTTTGGCCTCAGAGGGCAGCTCTGTGTCTCTTAATTTCCATACATCAAAGGATGATCTATAGTGGAGCTCTGTGTGTAGCGGGGGCTGTTTGTGAGTGAGTATGCATGGTATGCTCCACTTAGTCTCATTCACAGCAGGTTGGCAGAATAATAAAAGGATGTCAATGGGGGATTTGACCTCTACAAATATTCCAATTATTATTCTTCTAAAACATCCTATATCTGTCTGCAACCCCTCTGGACCACAGAGGCATTCGAGCCCCACTGCTCATAAAAATCACTCATGCTTTAACACAGAGATGCAGAATGCAAGAGCAGGGTGGCCAGAGAGAACAAAGAGGATATGGAAACACCCTTTTATGTTTTATCTCCCAGTCTGCTTGTTGTCGTACTAAAAAGCAATTATTTCACAATTCTTAAGTTTTATAAGACAGATGTGTGTTTATATCAGTATCATCAGTTTTGAAACACACTTCTGTGTATTTTGTAAAACAAATCAGCTGCTATACTCACACTCCTGATCATTTCCAGGCAGATTTTCAAAAATGTTCTCACGTGCTTGCCTCCTCTTAGGCATATGCCTCCTCGCCAAAAGCTTGCAGCTTGGACTGTGGAAAAACAGAAGATGCCTGTCTTGTTTTGCGCACTGTCTTGTCTCTTCTCTGTCGTGTGATTGTTTACTAAATTGTTTTTCTGTCATCTATCATTCTAATCATATTTGTCATTAATCAAATCTATAGACATCATTGATTATTTAGTATTTTAAAGGTTTATACTCTTATAAACGTTGATAGAATCCAAAGCATTTCTGTATAGAAGTGGCAGAGAGCATAGCGATGGAATATTTCCGTTCCATTTTCCGTTTTGCATTCTGCCACTGAACTAACCAAGTAGAAATTCTATAGAAAGTCCTGCTTGACCGTCATTTTTGCTAGTTGATGAGTAAGGATACTAATGAAACACAAAAATGTTTCTCAATACTCCAGCCAACATGTTACCATTATGTTACTAGTAACAATGGTTAACTGAGGCCACAGTATTTTAATGTGTTTGGAGTGCTGCTGATGTGTGACTGTGACTTTAGCACAGCACCCACCAGTCTTGCATCTAGTTTCCTTATCCTTAAATATTGTATATTATATCATAGAAAAAAAAAGAATTATTCAGTTTTTGCCATCTCAAAGTCCACGTCACCCCAATGCATGGCTGCAGTGTATTATTATTATTATTGGCCACACTCAAGACTTTTCATTTATAACCTTATTTTAACTAGGAAATCTTTTAAGATACATTATTTGGTTTTACAAGAAGACCTGAGCATAATGACAGCATAGAGTAGTTAAGACATAGTCACACGATAACACACTTAATTTATAACATTTACCTATAGCACAATAACAGCACCTGAGAGGCAAGAAAGAGAGAGGCTTGACTCTTTAAAAAGATTATAGTCCCTCTGCTCCCTTGTCGTGAACACAGTCAATTTGCAAATCTAAATCCAAGCCGAGGCATCATTCATTCTAATATCTCCGTTGATTAACTTTGTTAACTTATGTGAAAGCTAAACAATTTCTTGATTTTTCTTTTTTGGATTTGAGTCAGCAACTCATACTTTAGTATTTTTTGGTTAAATCCATTTAAGGCACTAAATTATCCATTTTACAACTTACGGATGAACTGGATAGCACAATTGTAGCAATCTTTAAGAATAATCTTTCATGCCAATTAATACACTCATTTTCACAGGTAAAAGATATGAGACTTTAAAGGGTGAAAACACAGTGGAAATACTCATTTCCAAGTAAGTTAGTGAAGCACAGTGTTTGACACAGGTGTTATAAGATTGTATAAAATGTTATGTGATTCTACGTCTATAATGACTTCACCATAAGCCTTTAATTTCCCACACATTTGACACGATTCTGTCATGATGTGTTAAAAAATAGTTGTGTGTTGCGGCATTGCTTAAGCATATGCTGTTGATGTGTCTCGTCCTAGTTGCTTTCATTGTTCCTGAAATGAAATAAAAAATAATATTTTTTTCCACAGTTCTTCTGCATGGAAATGTTAACTCTTCTTTCTTTTTCTTTATTCTTTCTTTCTTTCTTTTTTTACTGTCCAGATTGGCGTGGTGATTTCCTACCCCAAAAAAATCAATGCCAGTCAGTGCAGGGCAGTTGCACTGTGAATACTGCTCTGATTGAGACATCATTGGGCACAATGTACTCTGTGACAAGATTTTCAAAGGAATGGTGTGCTGTGGCATTTTCAGTGCCTTCGCCTGGCTGTTAACTATTAGTGTTAGTGCTTACCATGAGAGACAGGGAAGAGAACTGAAAAAAAAAGGGGAAACGGAGAAATGGCTAACAGGGTAAAGAGAGGATTGGGGGAACAAAGTAAAACATTCAATGAGTCAAAGGAACTGATGTGATAATCATTTGTCAGGTAGAGATTGGAGATGCACCAGTAAATCGGTTGGTGACCGGAATTGGCCCATTTTAAGCTTGATCGGCCATTATCGGATACCAGGTCCGATCAGTCTCCCATATCCAATTCTGTTGCAGTGAAATTTACACGCATGCTGTGCCACACGATGGTTTATGTCATGCGCACATGCAGCCTTATTTTAGAAGATGATGGCACAGTAGATATTTTACAAGCACAGACCTGGTAAAGCAGTACCACACATGTTAGTGCTGACGACATTCAGTAACACGTTGTTCTCAATTGTTTTGGTAGGCTACGTCATTAGCAGGTGCAGTGAAAACAGAATTGCGGGTGAAAAACTCCACAATGGGAGTTGTGTTTTTTGGATGATAAGGCGTGTGTGTGTGTGTGTGTGTGTGTGTGTGAGAGATGGGAAAAGCAAGGTGAGCAGATTAAAATATACATAAGTTAATGCTAATATAAGGTGGGGAAGTAGAATAAAAGAAACAACCTACTAGATATAGGTTAATGTATTCTTTCAAATAAAATATACAAATATAGCCTCATCACAGTCACACTGCCATTCTGTGGGAAACACTGAGCCGTAGTATACTGCAATTCATCTTCATTATGATTTTATTTGCGCAAAAAGGCTCTGTCCAGTAGCCTAACCCGGAGTACTTTTTTATGTTGCGATTTGTTTCAGAGAGAGAAGGACCTCTAACCTGGTTCAATTTTGGAGAAAATGGAAAGTTATTTGATAGTCAGTATTTTATTATGAACAAACAGAATGGACCCCAGAAAGAATAGCCGAAGCCTATGCTGGTGCTAATGGGGATCCCAATAAAGACATGATGATATAAAGTCTTTTCTATTAAATAAAAGCTACAGAAATGTCCATGTATGCTATAAGTTATAGTTCTTAGAAAAAAAGAAAATCGGAATAGACACGCCAGGCTTTTATAAAATCCGGATCGGCCAAGGACATATTATTATATTGGATCATCTCTAGCACAGATGCAGTAGATGTACTGTAGTGCATGATATATAATTTCATTTTTTCACAAGACGTCACTTTTTGGTGTTTGGCCTGAGTGACAGCAGAATGAGAGGTGCCACCTGACTTTCCCTCTCAACTAGTTGAATGCATGAATGTGTACGAACCTTCACATGCTCACATTTACCTTCCAGTGAAAATACTACACTCAAACTCCATTAAACTTAAAATCTAAAGAAAAAATTGCACAACTTTAGCTACTGCAGACTTTTTTTGTAGTTAAGATGTCTGACTAAACAAGTGTGTGCATCCATGACGGTATGTCCAAGACAGTATGTTCCCATCAGTAAATGGGGTTTATGCTATAAATTCAGTGAGAAGCTTAGCCACATTGAAGTTCTCCCTCTCATTTTTCCCTTCCCGTAAAGCTTGTATTAGGATCAAGGGACATCTGAAACTACTTAAAAATAAGCAGCTTATGCCTTTTTGTCAAGCAGGGTCTAATCAGGGTAATTTAAGCCATATGCTATATTCAGTGTCTAGCTTAAAGTGTCAGCCGTGACCAACTTAACAGAAAGTTAGTCTCAGTGTTCCCCTGCTCCCGCACCTACATAATTCACGCACCTGTTGATGAGACTAAAGACAAAGTATAAAGGGTCGTGGAAAGATTCCTACTTCAGATGCCATCATTCTTACTTTAAAACTGCAGTTTTGAATCTGTTGCTCTGTTTGTGTCGTAGAAAAGCCATGCATACAGTTTAAATATCTGAGCAAACACAGCAGGCATTTGCTTTCACTACATTGTGTGTAGTCAATAAGGGCATTGTATTCTTATATTCATTTAATGGTTTACGGCACACAAGCGTATACGAGGCAAACAGAATAAAAAACTATGTATTGAATGAACCTTCACGTGATGTTTATTTTCCTCCTCATTCATTGTTTATTTCTATTCTGTTTCTGCCGCAGCGTGAACCCATAATGAGCATGCTTTGCAACTGAGCAGGCCTCTCTCTAATTTCCTGTTATTATCTGTTTTGTGTTGTTTTTCTCAGATTCCTTCAGTCTCAAAATAATAATGCATCTGATTGTACCTGTAATTGAGTTGTCCTCTCTGCTTCTTTCTTCACATTTCCTTGGCACGTGGGTGTGTTTGTGTGTGCTTTTGCAAATGTGTGTGTGTTTGTGTCTTGATATATGTGGGTGTGTGTCAGTGTCAGCAGAGAATCTGGAAAAGAGCCTCAGGCAGATGGAGAGGCAGCTGCTGCAGCTGGAGAGAGACCTGGAGACGTTCTCCTCCCCCGATGACCCCAACGACATGTTCTTCACTAAAATGGCTATATCCTTTACACACGCATGCATTCACTCACCAGTCCGCGGTATTGTTCAGTGAGTTTCCTGTAATTAATTAAACAGAACAAAAGTTAAAAATAATATTACTGGACCTGGAATAGCGCAACATATGTAACTGAAGTTGTGGGAAAGGGAAACTCTCAAGTCACTGGATTATTGAACACGCAATTAAATACATTTGCTTTACCTTTTACATAAGTAAATACTAATACTGTGTTCCATTAGTTACCATAACTTTCAGTCTGGACTCCCACCCCTCTCTGATTTCCATAAGAAATGCTGTATTTGCTTTATAAAAGTGACTATAGTGTCCCTCCTAATGGAAATGTGTCATTACTTAATATTTTGTTAAAGCATATATTAAAGCCTGGTCCTTTATATACACATGCTATTTTTTCTACTGTGTACAAGTCGTGATTGGCATCCCATTCCGTAGTCAAGTTTTGTACAAGTAACCCTGTCAGCTCTCCTTTTGAAGGGTTCTTCACACCGAGGGCTAGAGAGGGAGGATTGGGACAAAGCCTTCTTCATCTTTCTGTCACCCTCTTCCCTCTTACAGCATCAGTCATTGTTGTGTTTCCTGGAAACAGAAGACAAGCAATTGAATTAAATGTTTTTTAAATGCTCAGTTCACGATAATTTAACAAAACCACTAATTCACACACACATAAATACACAAATTGTCTTTACTGTTTCACTACCCCTCTTTGGATATTCAGGTCCACTGCTGACAGCTGTCCGTATCTGCTTGGCAGCAGTGTTAATTATTCACTGTCCTCTGAGGTAGTTCTAGTGGTTCAGATTGACAGGCATGTCTCAGAACAGGTGTGTAAGTGTGTGCCCAATAATACACCCTGGACCTAGCCCTCTTCATGTAGTTTTGATCAGTAGCCTTGGGGCTGGGGCACTGATGGCTTGTGCTGTAGTAGTTCAAGAAGAACTTGAGTACAACACAGAAAGGTTTGCTGAGGATGGATTTGACAGCTCTGCCTTTCGTCGCTTTGCTTTCCAATTCCAGGTACCTTGCACAAAATGTCTTATCTTTGCAACACTTTTAAAAAACGCCATCAGATTTGAACATGAAACTGAGCTCAGTGTAGGCCTCTAATAAAATGTAATGTAGGTAAAGTTACACAAGTTAATCACTAAGTATCGAGGCTTTTATTTTTCTCTCGTAGAAACCAAAAGTTATCTTGACACACATACTGTGTCACCAACAAATATTTAATCAAAATGTTGTATCTTAGGCTGCTCACATGTCACATTCACCCCAAGGCCATCCATATGTGAACCTCACACTCCACACTGTGCTCAATTTTTTGGGACTTGAACTCTCTAATCAGCTTTTGTTTGCTAAGACAGCAGAACCACTACAGCTTTGATTGGTAACCTAAGTAATGGTCATGTAAACAACGCAAGTTTTAAGCATCATGATGTAGAACTTAAGTAGTAAATATCATTGAATTTTTTAAGTATCATACATTAGGCAAGGTAAGTTTATTTGTATAGCACATTTCAACAACAAGGCAATTCAAAGTGCTTTAGTTTAAACATAAAAGCAACATAAGGAAAAAAAACACATTAAAATATAATTTTGGTGAAATAGAAAATAAAAATGGGATTAAAAAAACAGGGTAAAAGTTACAAGCTACATTAATATTACAGTTTCATTTTAATTATTCTGTTGCACCAAAAAAAACTAAATTACAAGAAACAGAAACAAAATGAAAGGTTTCATTGTTTCTACTCTCATTATGAACCCAGTTCCTCCTAAACATTAGAAACCTGCAGTGTCACGTTGGTGACATTCAAAATTCCATTATCACTTCATGCTTGAGTATGCAGTTTACTGTGTTATTGGTCTAGCGTTGCACCAGACAAGGTGGCAGATTAGAAAAGGAGAGAAACAGAAGGAGAATGGGCAAATGAAGAATGTGAGAAGGAAATATGATGGAATGGGGTGGGGGGGTGGGGTAAAGGACCGTAAGAAAGCAAGAGTGAACATGAATTCTTGAGAATGAGCTGCAGTGAGCCACACTGCTTTCTCTGAAAATTGGGAAGAAGTCAGGGGAGGAGAAGGAGGACAGATATTTTTCACCCCATGATACTTATCAACCATGGCTCTCAGCTATTTCTTTTCTCTTTCTCTCTTGCTTTCTATCACCTGCTCATGCTTTCCTCGTGCCTCTTTCCCCCCAGCTCCTGGCTTGGAAAGATATTACTGGCAAGTCAATCTGGGAGCAGTGCCTATTGAATAGCATTTACCCAGCTGTGAATAGGTAGCCCCGTCCCCACCCAGATTCAACTGGGGCCAACGTCAAATAGGTCCGTCAATTGAGCTATAACGAAGGGACACAATAGGTGCCAGAGAGGCTGCCCACATAATCATGATACCACACACACGCACACACAGAGTTGCTTCTTATCTGCTATGATATAAGGATGTCGGAGTCATTCACAGGACTGCTGTTTACGGACCCAGCATTTACTTTTTTCTCATTCATTTGCACAGAAAATGACTCAAAGAAGCAGATTGGTTCAAACTCATTCTAACCCATATTTTATTTTCTTGTGCATCCTACTATATGAATTGATTTATGAAACAAATTCTTACTTGCTAAATTTCTACACTGAGTGAGTATTGTGAGCATCATGACTTGCCTTGGTAGCAGGCAGGATGTGTGTTACAGCACTTGCTTTCCTTCTCACTTAGCTCGGACACTGAGACCTCTGTAATTTATGTTGACACAACCATTAACTGTTTGACCTCATCCACGCACATAAATGTACCAACAGGGCAGACCTATCCTTTACTTTGTTTGGTTTAACCAAGAGAAACTTTGAATGCTCTTCTATCTTCCATGCTAGTCAGTTTTGGCACAGACTGCTATATAGGAAGTCGTAAAATTAGTAATATTTTCTAAATCTCTGTGGGATGTAGGATATATTCATGTCTAAACAACTGTTGACAGTATTCTTGGTACATTTTGAGGTGGACGGACATTTTGTTGTTTCACACAGGGGGGTGTGGGGGGTTGGGGGCACATTTTAGGTAGGTAGCCTAAAAATGATAAGCAGACTAATTTAGTTAAACACAGTTGGCACAGTTAAACACAAATAAGCCATCATGTGCTGTGTTTACATTGTCTGTGAAATGTGTTCCAAAATTTGTAAGCTTTTCAGTAAATTATAACCTGATTGGATGCGCTTCAAAATTACAGCGGCAACGCTCAAGGTAGCAGTGCTGTGGATTTTAGGCTCACCCTTTTCAAAGTAGAAGAGTTCAAAGTTTTATTTATATTTGTCTTGATTTATGTTTAAATTTGCAGTTAATATTGTGCATGTCAAATAAACCAACACTCTTTGCCAGCAGCCAGACATGAGTCACAGATGCTGTAGGCTGCAGGGGGCCATAACAGCGAAAACACTGTAGCAGTAACCGACTGACAGTAACAGAGCTCCTAATGCCAACATCACAGCTTACCACTCAGTCTGTTTTCCAGCTTCAGACCCTTACGGCAACAAGCGTGAATTATTCTGTTTTCTTTCTCAATTTCCTGTACTGCTGTCAGAAAAGGGGTAGTAGAAAACTTGCAGCAATATTAAATTAACACTTACTTTATTATGGTTGAATTGTTGACCTTGACCACAATGTTCACAGCTTCAGTAAGGTTGCACGGGAACAGTATGACAAGCTGGTGACAATGCACAGCAATATGGAGACCCTGTATCAGAATGTGCTGGAATACTTTGCCGTCGATCCCAAGAAGACCTCTGTGGAGGAGCTGTTCACCGATCTCAGCAACTTCCGTTCTATGTTCACTGTGAGTATTCTGTACTGTAGATTATCACGGGGGGAATCATGAAAACTTTTTTGTGTAAAAAATGAACATGTTGCTGTGGATGTTCACATTTGATTGAAATGGCGTGGTGGAACGTTGATGAGCTGATTCTCGGTGGGATGTTTGACATTACATGAAATCATTTCATTACATTTTAAAATTAAAAGAATGATAATTAATGTAGCTTTAATCACATGTCACAGTTCATGTAGAAATGTGTTAAACAACTACGCCTGTTAAACGAAGAGATCTTGACATGCCTAATTATAAATTGTTTGAGTTATGGGTGGATTTACATGTTGGGTCTTTTATAAACTAATAGTTGGCAATATAGGCCTGCTTTACTGCTTCTGCATTTATAAACATTAGTGATGGAAGAAATCCTTTAACAGCATCAAGAACCATTCATAAGTTGAATTTAGTTGTCTGGCATTATCAGACCTCACTTGTTCTGGTCAGGTGTTTTGAAATTTGATGGGTAAGGTTTCATTTGGTTGTAAACACCCCTGAATACCAACAAGCACAAGACAAGGGAAATGTTAGCTTGAGCGTAGTGTTGTGCTTTTGAGAAGAGATTCTGGATATCTCAAGCGCATGTTTGGAAACAGTATTAAACTTTGACTTGTTTGTATTCATTGGCTGTGTCAAGATAGAACATCAACATTTTTTTTTTGTGGCTATCACATCGGTGTCCTGTGGTACAATGCAAAGCAAAACAGTGCCAGTTCGATGTAGTCCAGTCCGACCAAGCCATTTATGTCATCGCTGAGCTCCGTGGCCTTATCAGTCTGGCGCTACTGTGAGCTGTGGAGCTGTGGAGACCCCACTGTGTTTAATCAGCAGGATTAGTGGCACAGTCCACTGGGCGCGATAGATAATAGTAGCTAATTAGCCTACTAAAGTTCCTGCCCTGCCCCCAACTTAACATCTCCCTCACACGCACACAAATGGATTTCATGCTTCTTTGCCTTTTTCTCTGCATAGTCATTAGCTTTAGATTTTCTTATACTCTAAAGCTTTGTCTGTGCATCTGTGTGTTTTTCAGGGAGGGGAAAAGTGGCAGTGGTGGTGTTTTGGTTCCCTTTTTTAAAATGTATATTGCTTAGGATTGTGATAGGAGAAGAGATGAAAAAGCAATGAAGAAGAAGTAAGTTTTGGTTTGTTTTTTTGACAAGACCTCTAAAAATGCAAAGTTTTTTCCCAATCAAATGACATTATTAGAAGAGTAATGTTTTAGATGATTTCTTCCTGGTCAGAAATCATGTAATGAGAGACTATTGTACACAAATAATGTGTCCTCTACACAAAGTTTGACAAGAGACTTTTGAACAGTTTTTAATGGTTCTACAATTGAGTATTTTGACTGTTATGTCTTCATTAAATTGTGCATGATGGTTAACATTATGCAAACACACTGTAGCAATGTTTTTATAAACCTCCTTGGAGGATCTGTATTTTACAAGCTATCCAGACATGTTACTGGTAGCAATCCAATAATCCTATACAAGTACAGTATATAGAGTGTTGCTATCTTGTTTTAGTCCTGCTCTCTTCCCCGTCTTCTGTCAAATTCCCATCTTAGCACTTAGTTGCCACATACCCCGATATGCTGACTGCTGTATGTGGCGTCCAACCTGAGACTGAAGTAAATTCAGTAACTAAACACTCTTTATAGCCTCAAACAAGCATTCAGTAAAAAAACAAAACAAACAACAATAACAAACAAAAAAGGTTCCCAGATGCTTTGGTTTTTGCCTGGCTGTTC
This sequence comes from Lepomis macrochirus, assembly GCA_024633595.2. Lineage (NCBI taxonomy): Eukaryota > Metazoa > Chordata > Actinopteri > Centrarchiformes > Centrarchidae > Lepomis > Lepomis macrochirus. The sequence continues at coordinate 26,829,256 of JALXJV020000006.1, read as the reverse complement.
CTTTGTTTTGTTTTGTTTTTTCACCTATGCTATTGATCTCAGGACTTCTCTGTGCTGTGATTCTTTGCCTCACTTTAATATCAACAACCCAGCTCACCACCGGCTGTGTTCAGATATGAATCAGACCCAGAGCGAATAAGACAAACCTCAATATGTTCCATGCATTAATTTAATGCCAATCAATAATAATTGAGAAGAATATTTAACATGTGCTACTGGCGTGATAGTGTTTCATATTGCAGTTATAATCCCTTTCATTTTAGCTCCATGGATCAGGCTTGAGTTTTGCAGTAGCGTTTATGTTCTGACCAAACATAACAGTTAATGACTCTGCCAGTGAAAGGTGAACAAGCCAAGTGTTATAAAGACTAGCATTAAATGGTCAAAACTCCCAAGATAGCTATTTATTCCCCTGTGATAGGTCAAGGTGTGAGCAGCTCACACCCTCAGCAATTCGTTCAGATGGTCACATCACACAGACATATCTTGTGAGAAGCCAAGGCTAGGTCAATGAACGTAGGCATACAGTAAATCTCAGGACCGTAACCTCCCGGTCAAATCTGTGTCAGCATTTACCCTGCTGTGCCAAGGCCCATGCTAATAGGTGCGTGATGACCACTGCCTGGAGTGAAGCGAGCCTTGAACTGTGTGTATGTTGCTCGCAAAATGTGTGTTTGTGCGCGCATGTTTGTGTGTGTGTGTCATTTTGTGCTGGCAATTTTTTATAGGGAAAGCTGCTTGGCTTTTGACACACAAAAGCGCACACACACACGCATACAGCATGCTCAGTCACCCGTAGGAAGGAGACCCAGGGCGAGGCCGCACATCTGACAGGAATCCAATTGAGCGTGTCTAATGGCGGACATCCAGGAGAGGAGGAGGGGGAAGCAGACCTGCAGTGATGAAGGAGAGAGGAGGGCAATTTCCTCCGAGAGCTGGCTCTTTCTCACTCTTTCTCGCTTTACCTCTTTCACTCCTTCAGCTCAACATTACAGTAAAAACCAATGCTATGTCAGAAGGCAAAAATCACATGACTCTTCATCTTTTTTTGTAGCTTCAGATCCTTCTTCACTGTCTCTCTAAATAAGGGTTCTATCAGTTCTCCTTATTTTTCAGTATTTAGATAGTTCTTGCATTCAGTGATGAATTCAGATATAAAAGCAAATGAAAACTCCCATGCATGTGCTTAAAATGATTTTTTTGTCCTCAGTTAATGTCCACTCTGACTCTTTTTTTTCTATTATTATTCTTATGTGGCTGATTGGTTCTGTGATTTAAGAAGACAGCATGGCCTTGTTGAGCTGGCTGTGATCATTTCAATTATTTTTTTAACCAGGATGCTTTGATGTAGTGTTCCTTACCTGCTCCTTTTCCTGTTCTATTCTCTTTGTGAAGTTTAAGAGTGATCCTCTCTTAAACAGGCCCACTTGTTGTATTGACCTGTTATTGACTAATCATTGTTTTCCCGTCTGCTGGCAGCAGTAAAGGGTCCAGTTTTAAATAAGATGTCATTTTGCCTCTACAGACTTCCTCTGTGGATCAGCATAGCCATATTATTGAAACCATCTGCAATTTATTTTCATTTAGCGGCATGGCTATGATAATGATAATAAGATACTAATAATCAACTTTTTATTAGCCACATACAATTTATACACAGTGCAATGCATACGGAATTGGTTCTCTGCATTTAACCCAACCAACCGGAGTAGTTAGGATTTCAGGGTCTTGCTTTCAGCAGTGCTGGACTCAAACTAATGGTGCCCTGTTGGTTGGTTGGTCGGTTGATCGGTTGGTCAGTCAGCCCACCATTCTGGTCTAGACTGACATAACTTTAAAACCTTTGGATGGATTGCCATCAGATTTTACTCAGACATTCACTGTCCCAAGAGGATGAATCCTACTCACTCTGGTGCCCTGGCTTTTCCTGTAGAGCCACCATGAGTTTGGCATGGGATTGTGGTATAGTTCCCAACAATGTCCTTATGACTTTTGTGACCCCTGACTTTGGGCCTGTTGGGCCACCCATTCACCCATGCATGGATTGTTTTTTTGGTATAGCCATTCATGGTCCTCTCAGATTTAATTAATGACGTTGATCTCTTGACCTTGATCAGTTTGTAAAGATGGTAAACATAAACCTCAGTATGCTGACTTCAGTGTCCTCCATGCGGAGTAGTGTGCCAAGCTATAGCTACACAAAGCTGCAAACTCCTGTTTAATGAAATTACCTAAAATTCTGAATGAAACTTGCTTGTGTTTGTTATATCATATTACAGTTGTCATTTACATCATACATTTATAGGGCGCCATGTTACTTTACCTTGTCTTTGTTTATGGAGAGTTGTATGTAATGTAATGGCTTTTTAATGAAGCAGCTGCCTGAAAGTGAAGAGGGGAAGTGTCAGATTTTTGACTAAGGTCATATTAGGCTGCCTCCACAGCTGTCTACTTGTAACCTGCGGTCACTTAATTGTTCTTTATTGAAAATGTATTATGTGTCAGTCCTCTTGTCCTTCCATTTTCTTGTTCCTCATTCTCTCTGCCTGTAATTTACCAGATTGGATGCCCATTAAGAGTATAGTCATTTGTGAATCAGTGGTTGCCACGAGCAACCGACAGTTTCATTCCATCAAATCAAAGTTAATTTGGTGGAGGAGTTGGTTTCATTTAAGAATAGTTTAAAAATAGATCTCTGAATAGCTTTAGTGTGGCGCAGTCATTTGGTATTCATCTTCCCCTTCTTCTCTTCTTCAGCACTCTCCTCTTCTGAATTTCTCTAAACCTGCTGACTGGTACACATCTGTGTTGTTAGCTGCTATAGTCTTTTTATGTGAGTGAGTTTAGATAAATGTTGTTTGAAGAAATTGTCTGCTAAGTTGTAAAAAAACACAGTGTCCTTGTGTCCTTTTTAGAAATTAGAAAAAAAAGTCTCATCCAGTGGAAGATCAAGGTCACAGTGTGTGAACGTAGAGCATCTACTGGATAGGATACGCCATGGGAATGTCTTTGACTGCTCATATGCACCCGTACTTGACTACAGAGAACTGTGTACTGTGTTACACCTCTACTATTAGTGTTTATTTGAATTGCAGATTCTCTGTGTTTGAAGTGGCTTGTTGATGTTGAATCGACTACGCTGATTTGTTTTGAATTCAAGTTGACTATATAATTTCCAACAATAGTCACTTGAATACAGGCTTAATAAGAGGCTGTCAGTGGTCCTCAATAAGTGACTGCCCCTCTTTATTGTTCCACTGTAGATTTCCGTATACTACACAGTTCTCGTAGTGTGTGTGTTTGTGTGCATCCGTTCATGTCGATTTGGCATTACTATTCTTCCACTGACCTGCCTGTCAAGCCGGGCTGTGTGAATAAACCAAGAGAAGAGGAGGAGGAGTTGGGTGTTTGATAAAAGCCCAGACTCCCTTGCTTTAAGTGACTGACTATTGATCAAGATGGCAATCATGCTAGCGCTCTGTTAAATCATATGGAGTCTGTCACTTGGCTGTGGCATTATTGAGCGGTCCGCATCAGTGTACAAGTTTAATGACCCTTTGGCACAAGGATTATAGAGCCTGTATCCACAGTGGTTGATGTGATGTACAGTAGATAGCATACCTATAAAATAACTCTTCATAGACAGGAAGAATAGAATTAATGACATTTTTGACAAGTTTACTTGTTGGTTGTATTGGCTTGTGCAAATGTCAATAATATTAAAAGACATTCTAGTCCCAGGACCTGATCCAGGTACTTGCTTGCAGAGAATCATTGAATGCAAAGGAATGTGAAACACTACTTGAGTCAAACTACATTATTCCCTAAAATGACATATGGAATTCTTTACATTATATTTTATTAAATACTGTATTGTAATACAGAAAGAATAGAATATTTTTCTCAAATGTTAGTCATTCCAGTCAGAATAATGAAGTGATAACGATAAAACCATCAGCCTAAATCAATATGATTTAAAATTTGCTCTGTGCAAAGACAGTAATTGCAGTCAATCGAAAGCTGTACTTGTGTAACACCAAACACGTTGCTGTTGACTTTGGCTTTATCGAGTCAGATTCTGTCAAATCCAGGTGGTTTTAAAAGTGGATTTTTATGGACAGTTGATCCGCAGGTAGTGTGGTAGACGTCAACATCCGCCCACACATCAGCACCTGTCAGCTTTGTTCAGCTCAGCACCTACTGTACAGCCTTATACAGTTAAATTGTATTGCTGTTAGTTAACCTGCTGTTAACTGACTGGAAAAGCTCATACAGTAGCCACCGGATGATGCTGAAGCTGTATTACTGACCCCTCCCAACACATACTGTATAAATAGACACACACACACACAGAAATTGACTTCTGGCAATGGCAATACTTGGAATAATGTGCATTTCCACGATCTAAATAATTTATACTGTGTTTACTGTCTTGTCTTTTTAAAAACATGGGAACGCTTTCCCACTCCTGTCTTGTAAGGTGATGCTACAGGGGATGTTTTTAGGCTCTGAAATAGACTTAAAGAGAACAAGCAAAATATTGAAACAGAACCTTAATGATCTCTAAAAATAGAAATGCATATACAGTATATATATTTGAATGTGCAAGGAAGAGTCAAAATTAGAGCAGAAAATAATGTTTATGAAAAGACAGAGCCAACAATGTCTTTAAGTCATCCACTCTCATGGATTTCTAGTGTCTGAAGTCCCTGGTGTCAAGTTGTTTTGTGTCTGGCAAGACCAGGGTGGCAGAGCACCTCAGAAGCTTAATCTGACTTAAATGGTGCGTGATAAAGATGTCTGTGGGGTTCGACAGCTGCCTTTGACAGACTCTACACTATTGTAATTAACCCCACTTAACAATATGTCTTGTTTTATCTTCTCTTTCTTTCTTTCTTTCTGTCTTTCTCTTGCTTTCTCCCCGTCCCCTCCCCCCTCACAGCAAGCACTGAAGGAGAACCTGAGGCGTAGGGAGTCAGAGGAGAAACAGAGGAGAGCACGGGCGGCAAAGGAGAAGGCTGAGCGTGAAAAGCAGGAGAGACAGCAGAAGAAGAGGAGATTGCTGGAAGTCAATGCAGGTAGAGACTGTTCAATCTGCTTTTGCTGTCAACTCTTGCAGTCAAGCCCTTTGAAGGGAACCATGTGCTAAACCACCAGCAAGTGGTGTAAGAGATCATTCAAAGACAATGACTCTCATTTGTCAAGCAAAAATAAGTCCCTTTTTAATGGATTAGAAGAGATACATATTTTCTCACAATTCAGTATTTACCTCTTGAAAAATGAAAAGTCACATCTACTCAGAAAGAAATTGTGCTTATTTTGATTGATGGACAAGTAGTTAAGTAATGCTGGAAATAATACCAAATTAACTGTTGTCTGATAGAACAGATTTTTTTTTAAATGTCACTTAGTCCATATCAGCCCAGTTAAAAATTATTGTCTCGACTTTTATTATTTCTAATCATTAATCTCTCAGAAGTACTCTCAGATATGTAAAGCAAAGTGTACATTATCAAATAAGGTTTTTGGATGCTTGTAATACACTCTGTGCCATTGATTTGTCGGCAGTTTAGCAAAGCAAGGTTCTTGATGTGTAGCATTGATCAGATTTCAACCTTGGAATTTAAAGGTGATATTATGATTATTGATTGGTTATTGATCTAAGTATAGGAGTTCAGTTCTCGCTTGACCTCGTTGGGAGGTCAGAGTACAGGGCCCAGTGCAGCATTTGTCAGAGTTGAATTTTCAGTGTATTGCTACAAGACACTTCAGCAGGATAGATGACTGCTAAAATGAACTTTTAAACCGGGTCATCTGATTGAAGCACTGCTGACATCTGAGATGTCACACATTTTGGTTTTACACTGGTAAACATGGGCTTTGTTCAAAAAGCCCATTTAATGATTTGGCCTAAATGTAGTATGTAGTATGCAGTATGCGTGGTAGTACGCCAAAAATACCCAGTTGATGTAGTGATTTGGGAAAAAATCTCCAGGATGCATAGGACCAGTCTACCTCATGTACTGTTTACCATAATAAAAAGAGCTAGAACTGTAACAACAAGTGGTCTTCTCTTTAGAAGACAACAAAACTTGTTTTACAATTTTCATACGCTATTTCATCACTAAATCCACTTCTAAGAGTTTTTGAGGCAAGAAATCAACTGTGTAGATTTCAGATATTGGCAGTTTTAGGAAAGTTGTTGGCGAACCAAAAAATATTTTGAACGTTTTCTGAGTTGAGAAGCTCCGTAAAGGGGCAGGAGTAGCGAATGAGCCGGTCAGTCAGCTCATGGAGCCTCCGGTCCAACAGCCACACTGACCGCTGCAGCCAACGCAGAAACAGAGTCCAGCAACAATGTGCAAGGAAAGACCCGCAGCTGTGAAACAGTTTAAATGTTCATACCGCTGTCTTTGCATTCTGAGTAATGTTGTAATGTTTTGACTTATTCAATAGCCATCTGGATCCTGATGGACAGGCTTGTATAACTTAGAACTACTTTGATAAAAAATAGACAACAGAAGCAAATTTGAAAGGGGACTCTTGTTGCTTTATTGTTATCATTATTCTAAATATACATTACATTGTTAGTGTAATGTTACAGTTATGATTGCAGTAGGCTACTTGCTTTTTATTTGCTTTTATTTCATATAATTCTTATTTATGCACCAATATACCAAAGCAAACATCTGCTACAGATTGGCTGCAGCCTTGTTCTCTTTATGTAAGATAAAAGAAAAATTATATATATAAGAATATATTCCTCCTATTGTTTTGATTTTGAAAACCAGAAACTGGCTAAGCCTGGTCCAGCATACTGCAAAATAAATGAATTTAACAGTTTGATACTACATACTGCATACAGTATACAATACATACTGCATACTGCGGTTGCCAGTGGTATGTAGTAGGCGGTTACACAGCCACGGCTTCGGTTCATCTGTACGTGTTCCCGTTAGTAGCTTGGCAACATGGACTGGAGCTAGAGATTCAAAGTGGTGAGTTATTACTTTGTAACAAAAGTATCTGTCATCCATAAAGTTATAACTGAACTCTGTCTCTACATCACAGTAACAGCTTTATAACCATTGACTGTCTGGAGGGTAGGTAGTGTTTGGAAGGGACAGGAGAGGTTTGTGCCGCAGCTCAGTGTTTTTCCACCGGTGTTTTTGAGGGTGTGTTGTCACAGGGATGAAAGGGAAGCGGCTGGACTACAAACAAGCTGTTTTCAGGCAGTTCGGAGCAGAGTTTTCTGTGGGAGATTGGAACTTCCTTTGCGGTGGACTTTGGGCTTTTTCACTTTGCAAACCTATTACATGCACAAAAAAGATAAAAAAAGAATGTGACTCAATAAAGGAGGGAAAAAGCCAAAAAGCATAATATGTCTTCTAATGTTGACAAAGCACAAGTCTTGAATTAGGCCACAAGCAAAAGGTTTGGTGTTCAGCTGCTTGGTTATCATAAAAATGCAGCCAAAAAAACTGACTTGTAAAAATAATTACACTTAACAACTGTACCTTACTCTTTTTTCCTCTAATCCAGTGAATTTAAAACATACATTAGTCACAGAATGTGGAGAAAAGCAATCATTTTCAATAAAGTTGGGACATTTTCAGAATGTGCCAAGTAGTAAGATGTCTCAGATCTTCAGACCAACATTAACCCTGTGTGACGTTGGTCTGCTGGGCAGCATCTGTTCTCAGAGGTCTGAAATAAAACCACAGTCATCCAGCAAAACAATTGAAATTGACAATAATTTTGTAGACATCCAACAAGACACTGCTTTATCTCATGAAACAAGCGTATATCATTTTCTAATACGGTGTGTTTCTACTGTTTCCCCAAAACAGCCCAGCGTTGTTTTAACACACTTTCCGTCTAAATGCCCTCTTACTGTTTTTCCTTTGTCAGTAACAGAGATTTAGTCAGAGCTCTCAAGTTTGATAATATGATTGATACTTTTACCCAGAAACTGGTGAGTAAACATACACCCTGTAAGGTAACAAGTGAAGTTTTTTAAGCTTTATGATCAATATGTTGCTTACTGATAAGAGGATGATGGGTTGTGTAAGGTTTCAGAGTTGGACTGACTGCTTTTGCTTTTGGTACAAAACATGTTGTTGAATCTTCTTTGATGTTCCCTTGCACTGATAAATAACTGATTGCATCCTGTATTGATAGATAGACCTATGATTTCAAATTTGCCTATATTTCAGCCAGGTGTTATGTGCTCTTGCACTCTGTGTTCTTAATGCTTGCTTACATATTGCTGTGGCCCTCAGGGATTTTGTTGCTAGAATGATAACTCTATTTACCCAGCAAGGTCAGACATAGCTATGAAGGAGGCAATGTCTACCGTATGCCAGAGCATCTGGTTCCAACTGCCAGTTTTTTTGGGGGGGGGTTGTTTTGTGTTATTTCCTTTTGGAGCATCACTGATGCCAGAAACTTGTTCAACAGTGCAGCCTCCAGACCCATTCCTAATGCCAAAGCCAAGGCTGGCAGAAAAGTTGAGCTTGGCAGTTCTAGCCCTGCACCAGCATCTATTGCTAACATGACTATGCCAGCCACTGTAGCACTCCTGTAGACCTTAGAGTGCAAGCAGAGAACTACCATGCTCCATCCAGGCCAAAGTACTACTAGCCAAACCAAGGTCTTTCTTGGCTAAAACGAACCTCTCCCTTTTCCCTTTACTCTGGTCTGGGCATCCCAAGTTTTAGCGTGCAGTGCTTATCCAAATGAAGGATCATGTCCAGGGCAAGTTAATGAACAGGATTGTGGTGGATAGGTTATGTACTGTGTGTTAGCCCAGTAGTGTGTACTGTATCTCACCCTCAGTCATGTTGTGGTTATGTGGTAAAAAATACTGGCAACAGGGTTAAAGCCAATAAGAAGTGAACTACCACCAATAGGCCATTGTTTTATGGCTTGTGTTTACAATAGGGAGGCTCTGTAATGTCCATCGATTGACAGTTAATGGTTTATAGATGTAGTCTTGAGGCAGTGTTCTGTGTCTGTAGTTACTGGCAGACCTACCTGTACCATTAATTCAGACTGAAAAGTCCTATTTTAAATAGGACAACATATCCAAAGGTCAGAATTTGCTTTGTTTTTTAATTAGCTTTTTATAATGCATTTTAAGTTACAAGATAAATCTTCAGTCAAATGGGGCATGTGTTACACACACTTGTACTGTGCCTATAAATACATTTTTGCTTGTTCTATGGTCTGATGAGACTGAAATTGAGCTTTTAACTAATCAACATGTTTGCTGTAGGCCTCTATACATGAGTGGAAATGCAACAACCCTCAGCACGTTGATGGCAGCATCGCGCTGTGGGGATGCTTCTCTGCTGAAGGTCCCAAAAGGCTTGTGAAGGTAGAGGGTAAATTGAAAGCAGGAGAATCTGGAGAAATCCTTAAAAACAAACCCACATTCTTTAAAAGAACTGCAACTTGTGCAGTAGTTTAATTTCCAGCAAGACTGGCTTAAAAATAACCATTCCAATGCCCCAGAGTGGCCACATCAGAATTCAGACCAGCACATTTCAAGTAGCACAAATTCCTAATTTGATTGTGTTCACTCACAGATGCTATGCAATTAAAAAAAAGTCCACATAACACTCAGAGACAGAAAGAGGCACCGCTATAAATGCTCTTCTAAATATTGGATTAAAAGGGGTGAAAACGTATTTAATCAATAATTTGGGGTTTTATAGTTTTACTTAATGCTGATCAGTTAGTCTTCACTTTGGCATTAAAACCAAATTCTGTTTCTGTGTCCAAAAAAAATAGTTACAGCACATCCACTTTGTTTCGGTGTTGTAAACCAATTAAAGGGACTTTAACATCTTTCATTGGCCTTATGTGAATTTGAATGACTCGTAAACCATTCAGATTGACAGCTTGACTTCTTTCCCGCGTGCTTATGGGTTGTTGTGTTATGTGTTTCACTGCAAACTTTTCTATTTCAGAAAAGTAGTTCATAAATAAGAAAATCACCAGAATAAACTTCAGCCAAATTTTGTCAGAAAGGCTTATACAAACAGGCCTAGAGCTTGAAATTTATTTAGATACGCTCAAATTAAGATAAAGCTAAAGGCAAACTCAGTGACATCCCCAAGAAGTGATGTTTCTGGCAATGTATGACACACACATGCAACCAGACACACACACACACACACACACACACACACAAACACACACAGATCGTTGGGATGAAATGAATGCGATAGAGATTTGCCATTGTGCTGCCAACCCAGGACAGGATTTACTCACTCACTCTCTCTCACACTCTCTCACTGTCTGTCTCTCAGCCTATTTATTAACTAAAGAGCTTTCTCTTTGTTTGTCAGGGAGGATCGTCCTCAATGGAGATTTTCTGTGTAATCATCTGATTATCCATCAATTCCCTAAAAAGCCCTAGAGAGGCTGCATATCCACATTATGCTGAAGGGCACAGCAATGAGAGACAGGGGAAGAAAGGGGGGAGGGTTTCCTGGAGGAAATGATCAAAATGGATTTCAGCTTATTTACCTGCTACAGGTATCTGCATTCAGTTTTAGCTTTGCTTACTTATTTATTCCTGGAATGTGAGATTCTCCCAGTTTCCTTCTCATTTTCCTCTGATTCTTTTACCTGCCACAGACTGGGCTTCTACCTACACCACAGTATGCAGCCTGACTTTGTCATCTGCACTGTGTGTTCAATCTGAGAGAGCAGGAGCATCAGCTTGCATGCATTTGCATAGAGCCATATGGAGATTGAAATTCAGATTGAATAGGTGTTTTTCTCCCTCTCCTCTAGCTGTGCCTGGCTTGTGTATGACAAATCTGTTGCATTAACTCCCAGGGTAGGCCGGGAGCGGGAATGTTTGTGGAGCGACAAATTACACATCAGAGCTTTATTTAACATTCCCTACATGGCTACAAGCGATGAACTATTAAGACGTCAAATAGAAGAACAGCTAGAGATGCGACCCTGCATGCAAAGATGCTAAAAGCATGCAAAAGCGGGGCTTGTATGAGATGCTGCATGTTCCCATGAGGAATTGCACTGGTGTATGCTAGAACCCACTGGACTGTGCTTGTTCCCCTTGTTGCTGTGGGCAACTAGGCTAACAATATCCTAATGTCCACTGAGTGCTGGTTCATGGTGTTCTCTGAGGTGTGAATGTATTGGAACAATAAGCTTCTGTCCTTAGGCCCAGTTCAGACAGAAAGCGCTTTCCAGGTTTGAAAATGCGAGGCGCACAGCAATACCCTTTCCAGTTGAATTCTGAAAAGAGCAGTACGCTGCGGTATTTATATGTTGCTAGGCAACCACCAAATCAGCTGTCCTGTCAGTCTACTCAAAATTATAGCCAGCGATCTGTAATCATTGGTTTGCTGCTAAGAGCAGAAACTTGATCACAACTCTTGTTAGCTAAAAACATCTGCTTTAAAAAAAGAATAGACAAAAGGTGGGTGCTTGCTCTGGCCTTGTTTGAGGGTGACAGGTGAACAAACATGCAAGAAACAGGGAAACAGAGATCCGTGTGGGCACATGAGACCCTCAGAAAAATTGGGGACACCGCTGGTAGTACCACCAGCTGGTGGGAGCTTCATCTTAATAGTCGGTTCAAGGCTTATTTCAGGATGAGTCGGGGACAGTTTGTTGCAGTCTCCAGACAATCCAAGCGACTGTAAACTTCCGTCACCACAACTGAAGGTCTGTCTCTCCATTAATTTGATTGGACAATGGAAAAAAATGCAAATTACATCGGGCGCTTTTCTGCTCAGAGTTGAATTTTTTCAGGTTTTCTTGGACTGACTCAGATTGCTCATTTTCCCCCCAGTTTTCTTTATAGTGTCATTTTCCCATCACTATTCTGATTCCTATCTGAAATCCATTATACCCAGACTTTGTTCTACCAGAATGACCTGCAATAGAGCACAGAAACAATAAATGTTAAAATTCCAATACCACTGCCTTTAAGATATTACCCACCATTCAGTCAAGACAAAGGACTGAGGACCAGAATCAAACATGACTTTCAGAAATAAACAAACATGGAGGCAGATTGCTGTCTTGTTTTGTGCAGAAAAACAACAAAAAGAGAATAAAACTGTGGTAAAAGTCTTGGCTGAGAAGACAGAATAAGCATGGTTTATAAATTCTGTAGCATGAGCAAATACGCAACACGTTGGTGGCGCTTCTCTGTCTGCTCGCTCTAATTGGCTGTTGTATCAAACAAACATGTTTGATATTTACAAATCGAAATTGAGGTGCCTCCGATCCATTCAGTGACCTTAAGATTATGACTGTAAACCCACCCACACTGCAACATTATTAGGGCCGATAATCAGTTCTGACCAGCCTCTGTGTGCAAATACACCACAATTGCCAAAATTGGCCCAATTGCCCTCTTGTGTTCAGCTAGCATAAACTGTCCCAGAGTAAATGCCAGCCATCCCAATAAAAATAATAAAAGTAAATGTGTGGCACAAATAAAAACACATGTAAATGTTGTTAAAACATTTGTTACATATTCATTCAATGCACAAACAGTTTTTTTTATTTTGTAACTTCTGTAAACTGTGTGAATGAGTTTACATTTGTAAACTGTGTGTGTGCGTGTGTGTGTGTGAAGGCCACCTGTCTGGCGTGCTGCAATGTGAGGAGGTTATGTAACTTTCAACTAATTCACACTTCTGACATCACTCAGAGAGAGAATGATGGATGGAGTTTATCCACGTCTCTCTTCTGCAGCATGTACTGCAGCAGTTGAATTTTGTATTTGTTTTTTTATCCTACCCTGGTTATCATCTTGCAACCTCTTAGATTCAGCTCCCAAACTCTTGTGGGGGACTGCTCTAATGGGTAAATGATCATTTTCCCCCCTAAGAATATATGGATTTATCATAGTTGTTTTCTGATTACTTGAATTTGTGCTCCTTGGCTTAGGCCCCAGTAAGGAATTTCCTTGCAGCATCAAAGACTGTTAAGACTGTTAAACTGAACTGTTGCGAGGATGATCACAAGTGACCTATTACAATATTCATTAGCTGGTTATGGGGCATGGCTGTCATTTATACATCCCTATTCGTCATCCAGCGAATGGCTTAGCTACTTGCTGCTCAAAGTGGGACAAAGAGTATCCAATAGAGTGAGAGGGGGCTGACTAGCCTTATTGCAGCATTTTCGTTCCAAGGAAACACAGCGGTCGGTCTGCATTCATTGTACTCAGGCATGTCATTTTCTCTCCTTAGCTTTTCCATCCCAGCCCAATTGACCCTATTTCTTGCCTTGCTCTGGCCCACCTCTGCTACACATTGCTACAAACCGGGTCATTGTCCTGATGATAAGTGCCACATCCTGTTGAGTGAAGTGGCGAGAGGTATTAGTCCGGGTCTGAATAGATGATAGGTATCGACACACAGACAGGCGCATGTCCTGGCAATGGAAAACTGCGGTCTGAACAGGCTCTGATTAAATAGGTGTTGATTGAAGTTTCACTTCAGACAGGAGGATAACTATAGTCTTCCCAGAGTCGGAGGTTCAGCTTTGTCTTGATTCCACTCCCAGAGTTTACTCTTTTCTTTCTTTACTGTTTTGTGGTAGAATAAACACCTTTCTGCTTTTATCTTTTTGTTGATAACACTTGCACATCTACATTTGTATATCTGACCACACACGTTATTATTATTATTATTTTTCTTCTCAATGAAGAGGATAGTCAAGCTAGACGCGTCACAGTAGACATTTGGCTCAGTTCCTGCTTGCTTTCACTACTAAAAGTGGGACTTACTGTGAAGCTGCAATGAAATATATGTGAACACAAGGCCTACACTCTTACTAGGTTTTAAATAAACATCAGTGAGGCCTAGACTGGCTTGTGAGAATGTCTTCATTTTTCGTGAAAGTTAAAGCAAAAAGTCTCTGTGCACATTGCACACCTGTCTTGGAGCTCTGATCCCAGATGCAGCAGAATAGAAAGAGGCAGGCGAATTGTGCACATCAAAGCACCAATCAGTAGCTCTACTGCCAAAGCTGGGATACCACTCTTCACTGTCCCGTTCCTCTCACTGGTCTTTGTTCTCTTGCCACATCCTCCTCAACACCACCTTTCATAAGCTGAATTACTGTTTCAAACCCATTTCACAGCTACTAGCTTGACTAATATTCCTCTGCCATGTGTTCCTATTTCATTACTATCCATGTGACATTTCTGTGATCTGCCTCTCTAAGTTTGTGAGCATGTGGGTGCGAGTGTATAAATATGCGTTATGATTTTGTCGTGTCGGGCTGTCTGAAAGCACCTCTTGTCTACATTCTATAAAGCAGTTTTCTGTCTCGGCCTGTCTGAGTTCCTTCTGATTGATGTGTAAAATTGGACTGTTTTTGCTCCCATATATTCCTGAGGCGGGAGATCTGAGTGGGTTTCTTTTTCCTCGTCTCCTGAGGCGCACAAACTGTTTCATGTTCTTGTGGGTTGGAGTCAAACGGAGTGCTACACATGAAGGCACACACTGCACGTTGCAATAGATTGATCTGCCCCTTTTTGCGTGTTTTCTGTGTGCTATCTGTATTTTTGTGTATGTGTCTGTGTGTGTTGTGGTGAGTGTAAAGCTTGCCGCCTGTGATGAATTACCACAGCAGTGGAGACAAATTTGGACGTCGAGGAGCGTTGGTTTTGCTCAGAAATTCTCGCTGCCTCTCTGCTCTGTGTAATGATGAAGAACTGGGCACATATCAGCCAGGAGGAGCGCAACTGTTGCAAGTATAAAGCACAACAAAATGCAACCAAAGACACAGGCAGACAAGGAAGTGGGCCATAATATATCCACTGCGTGTGTATGTGAGTATGTTTGTAGTCACAGCTTGAGTTTGGGTACAACCACAGCCCACCACCTTGGGGATCCTCTGCCCTCAATACTGGAGCTTCAGTGTTGAAGAGGGTTTGCTGAAAAGGGACCATGTACCAATTGTTGTAGGTTTGCACAAAGTACACCATGGTGCTGCTTGGTACTGTATGCATGAAAGAAGATGGATATTTCAGTTTGCAGTAGGGCTGAACAATTATTTGTTTCTAAGTTGAAATTGCAATTTGAAAGAACATGATTAGTGGATAGTGGAAACGGTGAATAAAATGTAGGTTAATTATACAGCTCGTCTGACCCGTTTCAAACAATCATGCAGTTACAAATTCAGTCCGTTGTCATCCTTGTGACAGACTTCTCAAACAATCACAAGTGCCATACGCCTCCTGTTACGATCCTACTTACCAATAAAAATGGGCACAGGGCGTGTACATTTTACAACAACAAACGAAACTAGAGGAAAACGTGTGATAATGGTGACCGGTCCGGCATCAACTCGCACTGTGTTTCAGCAGCGGAGTGTATACCCTGCCCTACGTTGTTGACATGTTAATTTGTCATTCTGTATGTCATTCTTCAACTACCAATAACATCTTTCTCTGAGCCCGTTTCACTCTTCTCTGTGCACGGCTACATCCACATGGAGCATTTCAGAATAGGCCAGATTTTGCTAATTTGTTCAGTTGTCCTTGCTTTTTGTGCTTCTACCATGGTTAAGGAGGCTACGTAGTTAAATTGTTTCTTTTTTTGTATGTTTTAACTGTGTCGTTGATTATACGATTGTGATTGTGTACAGGGTGTTTTATTTTGTAAATCGACTGCATTCTCTCTGCCGTTCTGTCTGAATTCCTGACCGATTCATCTACTCTGTGCTGCTTGTCCTAGACCAGCAGTGAATATTGAACTTTAGCTAAACTTAAAAAAAAAAAAATCAGAAATTGAAAAATCGCAATTAAATTTTTTCCCCCTATTTTGCACGCTCCATGTACAGTGTGACTGTATTGGTTGTTGGTTATGGCTTATGAAAGAGATGAAGAGCTTGTAGGCATTGACAGCTTTTGAAATAGACCAGCAGCATCTGTGCCTGTACACATTTAACACACATTACACACCAGTGCTGACCGTTGAATTGCAAAAGTCAGACATCAGTATTTATTATCACGCTGCAGCCTCTCCCCTGCTCTCTGTGTTGGGGCTGAGCTCCTCCACATTCACACACATGAGGGGACAGCAGAGCAGAGTGGCTGGACACAGCGAGGTGAACTAGGTGAAGTAAAGATTGCTTGAGCTGAGGACAACTACACTCATTAGTGCAAGTAAAGGCAATAAAACCACTGCAGGTATAAAGCCAATACTTCATCAATATACCTGTTTAACAAGCATAAACATGTAGAAAATGGTATGTTATTCTGCTCTGTCTGTGGTCTCTATTCTTCTCATCCACCACCAGATGTGGCTGTGACACGGTTTTGTTTTATCTTCTGCACAGCTTCAATTACCACCGGAAGCTTTTCAAGAGCAGAGCTCTTTGCCCGTCTGATTTTCCTGACTTGTTCAGATTTTGTTGATTTGGTAATTAGGGCCCGAGCATGAAACATGCATCACATTATTGACTGCCTAAAGGTGCTTGAAAACTCATGCAACTGCACAAAATTCAAACGTGGTTTACATGTCATATGGTTTTTGAGAATGGATGTTGAAAAGTGGATTGCTATAAAGGAGCTCCTGGGCCACATGCCACCAAAATGTACAAAATGTTTCTGGGAGATGTACGAAATATTTGGGGTAGGAAGTCGGCCATTTCGAATTTAAAGGTCATTTTTGGTGTTTTACAAGGTCCGTACTTTAACAAACCGCTGCTAGAGAATTAATGCAATCTAAACACATTCACAATGAAAAGTTGTGCTGTCTGTGAATTTTTGTCTAAGTGCGTATCCATGGAACATTGATTAATTCTACACTATATTTTATGGATGACAGTGCCGCCCTTAAAACACATCTATGTGCCAATTGTCACGCAAAGTCATAGCGCCACCTAATGGTAACAGGAAGTATAAAGTTTTACCTGTGATGTGACATCTGTGACACTCCTTGCAGGTTGGCCACACCAACCTCAAAACTGTCTCAGAAAAGCTTTATGACACTGATGATTCATGTTGTGAAGCTTGTGAGTTTTCGCTTTATGGCGTGTTCGTGGTATGCCAGAGAAGTTTGATGCTTCGCCATCAAACAGGAAATTGTTGTAACTCCACTGTATATGCTCATATCTGTACCAAACTTTACATGTTTGATAAGATCTCCTGCCCTGAATGCATTTACACGCCAATATTCATTCATACTCATAGCGCCACCTACTGGCAACAGGAAGTAACCCTTCAGCAAAGCAGGCCACAAAATTTCTGTGGAACATGTATCTTCCCCGGACACCCACAAACCCAAAACCCAATAGGAAGTTAGCCATTGGCATTTCAAATAGCAATTTCAGCCAATTTGTTTTTTACAGGTTCCATACTTTAACGAACTCCTACTAAATTCTCCTACAATCTCCTACAATCTAAAACTTTCACGATGAAAAATTTGTCTTTTTATTTTTGTCAAAGGGCATGTCTGTGGCATTGCATCCACCTGCTGGCAACAGAAAGTAAGCCTTGTTTTATAGTCATCATTTAATTAACATAAACTTTGATGCATTCTTCGCGTACTAGACAAGAAATAGCCACGACATAGGAACTGTTGAGTTAAAATGCACACTTCAATATTTCTTCATCGCAAGCCATATTGTCATGAACAATGTTATTGCACATTGCAGATTTTCCTCATATTGTGAAGGCCTATTACATAAGGGCACTTAAGTGCATGAATCGGCATTTTACATATGTTGTTGTTTTGCCGCCCTCTTTTTATATTGTTGATTGTAACTGTATGTCTAAATATTTATCTAGATATATAGATTATTGGTTCAAATGATCCTGTAGTGTGAGGGGTTTACACACAAAATTTTAATGTTACAGTCTGGATTGGAATTTCCCTGATTTTTGAATTCTAAATATCAAACAATCTTTGATATTTAGGAATTGAAATCCTGTAGTGTAAAACGAACAGTGATAGCCGCAAAACCGCAATAGTCAATGAGAGCGAGCTGACCGGGAAGCGTCATCAACTGAGTGTTGCATACGTGTTTAGAGGAGAACCAAATCAAAAATGTATAAGCAATGCTGATTCTGTCTTCTCTGCCTTGACCTCATCCGATTTTTTTTTTAGTTCAAATCATAGCTCTCACAAGTGCAGCCAGCTCACAACAATAGTCTCCATCCATGTTTTATTTTTTCTGAAGTTATGTTTGATCATGCAAGTTTCTGTGAGATCCCTAGTCCACTGAGTCGCCACTTGGAAATTGTATTAACGCCAAATGTGTGGTCGTGCTTCTTGACTGAATTGTCCGTGTGTGTGTGTGTTGCTACAATTGTAATATTATCAAATAGGTTAAATCTGTCGTTATATCTGTGGTGTCCCCCTTTTTTAAAATCAGGTAAGATTTGAAAATCCCCTACTGTGCACCAGGCATTAGTCTAATAATTCAATCTATTTTTTTTCTTCTCTCCGTGTGTTATTGTTCCACAGGGAGTTGTCAGACAAATGGAAGGAGTGAGAAAAACACACACCACCTTAATCAGAGCAATGTCCTCCTACCCTTTACTAAATCAGTGGTGGGACCCAGCAGTCACACTGTGGCTGATGGTAGAGCTCGGCCACTATGAAGCCAGTGAAGTTGTAACAACTTTTCTAGCACATCATAAACTAATAAATCACTCTCATAAACAGACAGATGTACACACACAGTGTTTGCATGTGAACATATGATATATCTATAGTAATAGTTTAGTTTCACTAAATTTAGAGGTGAAAATTTGGAATATGGAAACTATGCCATTAGATACTCGGCACCAAGCTCAGTGCTTGTGTTTGGTGTCCTTAAATTGCATGCCAAAGTGACAGGGCTGCCTGACTTTGGCCGAATCCTTTGTTCTGTAAAGCAGTACGAGACATATAGTTCAAAGCTCTTGATTTTATTGCTGTAGGAAAGTTGAGGCCTGGTGCTGAGGAAAATTCATTGTGGATGTGGACCAGATATTAACAAGTGCACGTTTGTCTTTATCAGTACTGTCAGCAAGTGTCAGCATATTGCTGAATATTGCTGACATAAGAGAATCATTAGAATGTTAGACGGTAGGAAGCAGTGAGCACACAAATGTGTCTGACTTTCAAATCAGTGACTTGATCAGCTGTGGTGCACAGGAGAACTGCACAGAGTAGCCTTGCTAGCGTGTGGCATGGCTGCACTTGCCAAGATTTAAATTAGTGTTTTAATTCTTTTTTTTTTAAGAATCAAAAGCTTTGCGTTAAAGTTATATTGTTTTTTTTTTACAATTCCTTTTTTTTCTTTTCAACATCTTATACTACATCACTTTTTCCCCAAACTAATATGACAATATGAAGAGCACTAAACAAGACAACAAATTGAGACTGATAGACAACATGCAAATGATATCCAGCAGTCAAATGTAATAAAACTACCACTGTGGTTGCATTGTGGAGTTCAGCTTTTAATGCCAGTGCGTCAGTAGTGGAAATGTACATCTGCAAGTGACCAGAGTTCAGTTGCAAACAGCCCTCCCCATCTGCATGGTGGTTGACAAAGACTTCAAATTTTATTGCAAACACGGAAGCGGTGTTGAAAAGAGAACACCCACGCACACACATTTGCATGACCACAGTCTAAACTTTGTATTGGCAGTGTGTGAACATTCTCATATACCTGCTATCTGTTTTTCTTTTCTTCCACTCTAGGCTGTTTTCACTGCAAATCACTATCCAGGTACATCATTCTGTCACAGGTGTCAGGGCCAGGTTTTCAGCTGTACCAACACAGGCCATGATTTACATGTCATATCAGCAACACCTTTCCCTTTCTACAATATAACTCAATTCTTTTGGTTTCTTTGCTTCTACAAAGCAAGGACTTGATATTTTGACTCAGGTTTTCTATAACAAATACTTTGAAACACCATGTCACTTTAGTGTTCCATTCTAGCTTGACAGTGGACTCTATATCCCTGTAAATGGGAATCTATTGCTAGTTACTACCGTTTTTGCATTTTGTCTACTACAATGCAATGGATGACTAAATCTCACTAGGTTGTATTTATCATTGTGCACATTTGTACAACCTGGTGATTTGTACAGTACAGGATTCGCTTGAAACTAGTGCCTATAGTATACAGTACATATGTCATCGTAGGTGCTTGTTGAAGATTGTTATGTGTTTATATAGTGGCCTGCCATTGTACGTTCCAAATAGTTTGAATGTGTGTGGCAAACCTTACCACTAAAAGGAACTGCACTTTATCTGATTTTGTTTCTTTACCTCTCCTCTGTCTGCTAACACCCCCTCATTCTTTTTCTTCTTGGGTTTTTCAGAGAATGATGAGACAGGTGTGATGGATAGTTTGCTGGAAGCTCTACAGTCAGGAGCTGCATTCAGAGACCGCAGGAAGAGAGCACCAAGACCCAGAGGTGAGTCTCATATCCTGCATTTATACCCGAACAAAGGTGCACACATAAAACTTGGTGTGTTGTGTCTGAAAACTGGGAATGACACATGTGAATGAAACAATGAATTCTGGTCCTAACCTGTCAGCCAGGTACATGTTTTTCTTGTTTTGTTTTAAAAAGCTGAGTGAGTTGAATGAATCTGCTGGTTCTCGTGCCTTGGATCCATATTCTCTCATTGTCAGTCACTTGCAAAATACACCAGTTTGTTGTTTGCACACATGCTTGCTAGCAGCTCAATGCCAGAGAATCCTCAGCCTTACAAAATTACTACAACTATGTGATGTTTGGATCTCAGTAAAAGGCAACACAAACCCATTTTTTCTCTAGCAAAAATCTCTAGCATTGTACTTTTTTTGATGGATTGCCTATTCAACTTTAGGGGCAATTTCCAGATGAGCCCTTAAATAGTACTTCTTGTTAATGAACTTCACTTCACAGCTCTTCTTCATCTTGTGAATGCCTCCTCGTGATCATATTGATCCCTATTAGTACTGTATGTGTTAGCATTATTTGTCCACTGCCCTCCTTACAGATAACCAGCAGCAGACGATCAGCCCCAGCTCCTTCCGCCAGGTTCTCAGGCCTGTTAACCATGGTAAAGCAAAACATAAAAAACCCTCAAAGCTAAAGCCTCAAGCATGCTCAGCTCTGTATATTATCTGCTGCTGAAAACCAGTCTTAAACATTTCTTGCATGTAATGCAAATTTGTCTTGACAGTTCATATGTCCTGCCTTTTTGTGCGTCCAGTGACCTTTTCATTTGTCCCTTTCCCTCTTTGTGACCTTGTGTGTGCCGTCTGAAAGTGTGAAAGGCCAGTGCCTAAACAGTTTGAGGCAATGCAATGTGTGCAGACTGTGAGAGACGCAGGGTTGAGATTCTTTGAAAGCAGAATGTAGGCTGTTCTGGCTGCTCAGTTTGATAAGGTTCCTAAATTGTTCAGTTACTGCAGCATTTTGACTTTAACTCTAGGCAGTTATGATCATCAACTTTCATATTTTTTAATCTGTATGTAAAGTCTATTCACATCAATGTACAAGTCAAGTGTCCTAGAATTTTGTAGAGAGAATAGCATTTTTTTGTTTTGAACTTCTCACTGCTGACCTATGTACTGTACCTTTTTGAAGAGTGCTGCAGCATGTGCACCAATATCAAACACACTGAATAAATGCTGTGTTAGAAATTGGATGTAAGCCACTTGTAGCTTCAAGTGTATCATTTAGAAACTCAGTGTTAATATTTTAACGTAAAAAGGGCAATGGTATGACTTCCTGGGAGTGAAGATCGGATGGGGTATTAATTATACTAAATTAAATTGCCCTATATTATTCATAGTTGTGAACAGATATTATGCGTTTAACTGTTGCTAAAATAAACAACAGCTTTCTTCTCTTGACAAAGGCTTTCTACAGTCATAACTGAGGCACTTAAAAAATTACGCCGTAACCCTATTACCTCTTATTACTTGTAATTGGAATCCTAGTGGGCTGGGTACAGACACACATGAATAAAATTATTCACGCTCAATCCACCCACATCATTGATGGCAATGATAAAGGGCCCTGCTCTGTTGTTCTGCTACGACTTATCTGAAATTAGATTGGAAAGGGACGAGGGGGAGGCAGATATACAGGGTGGGAGGAAAGAGACAGATAGAGGTGGCTGTAACATAAGAAATGGAGAGAAATGGTGTGAGGAAGAAAGATAGAGCCAGTTGGTAAGGGTGAAACTAAGGAATAATGTGTGAGAAAAAATTTGGACGCAGACTCATTTGTCTGTGTGTGTGTGAGAGAGAGAGAGTTGGTTAATATAAGAGTGAACACGCCAGGGCTATGTTGTATTAGCAGGGGATTAGACTAGAAGAGAAATTACAGTGAGTGCATAAAGGACCTGCTGCTCTGTGTCCATGTTGTGAAAAGACCCCATAGTGTGTTGTACAGGTAAGAAGGTCCTGGAAGGTCGCTGGTCCAGTTGCCCCCTGCTGGCAGCTTCAGGCATGGCCTTGTTGACTAATAATGATCAAGGCTTTAGCCTGTCACTGTAGGCATCATACTCACTGCCAGCCTCCCAGAGCGAGCACAGCTAATTACTTTTCTCTGCCCAGCCCCAGCACCAGCTCAGCCCTCTCAGTGCCCATTCATCTTAATTTCCCCCTCTCTGCCATCTGCCTCCTAAATAACACTCCTCCTCATTTCCCTACCATCCCATATCCCCGCTGTCTTCTTCTATACTCTCATGGCCTGACAATGGCCCTCCCCAAACATAATTGCCTGTTATTGGTATGGAGTCTTTCCACTTCTCCTGCTTCACCCCTTCATTCCCATTTCCTGTCTCCTTCTCTCCCACGGAGATCCAGGCCTTAATTGCCCTGGATTTAGTCACCGGAGTGAATGAAACCCGCAGGATGCTCTCTGTTTAGTTGGGTGGTGATGAAGTTTAGTCTGCGGCACAAGCACTTAAACAGCTGTTTTCACTTTCACTCCACCCAACCACCTCCTTTCCCACAGTTTTAAACACCCTTTAATAATTGATCTCAGGGGTGTTGCTACCGTCTAGTGGAGCAGCAAAGAGAATTAAAACAGAAACATCTGGGCCAGAAGATACTGTAATTAGTGGTGAAGGGGAGAGATTTGAATGGTCAGTCTGAACATAGCGCCATTAAGCTTTCGCACAGAGGGAGACTCAAGTGCATCAGTCTGTTGTCTGCAGAAACAAATCAGATAGCCAAAATATTGTGTTCCCCATTAAAAGACTCTGATGACACGCTGGAGTACAAGTATAATGTCTTCGAAGCACTATAGCCATTATCCAACTTCTCCAGCGCCTCATCAAAGTCTTGTGATGCGGACTCAGAGCACGCAATAGAAAATAGGTTTAAAAGATTCCTTGCAGTCTACTCCTCTGTATGTTGCACATCAAGGGGCCCACTTTGTCCCCTTTCCTTGTTTTTTGTCTACCCCTCATATTCCCTTCTCCCTCTTGTTTGTACTCTTTTCTTTGAGTTAGGGTCCTGGCCTGGGTTCCATGCATTTTTCTCAGCCACCTCTGTATCTCCTCTCCTCCCTATACCCCTAAATTGGCTCAGCACACTTTTACATGAGCCAGCAACTAAGGTGTTTAGCTCAGTCTCCCTCAGCACAAATACACACATACACATAAAAGTACACAGACACACCCGCAGACTTCAGGGGATGAAGGTAAGCAGGCTTTGTGGTGGCTGTGGCCTGGGTTAGGATAAGGCTGCAGGGCTCTGGGGCTCCTCAGCACTCTGAATTGGATTGAGCTCCACAGAATGATGGATCGATGGTGGTTAGCCATACAGGTGTAAGAGACTCGAATCTGCAAATTGAATCTCTAAAGCATCCATAGCTTTTTAACTATCTCCTTCTGAAAACATCTCTCCAGGCACTGTCTGGTCATTTCAGTCTTCTTTGCAAGCCCTCATCATAGCCCCATTGCCTCCCCAGCCGTCGTGTGCATGTACATGTTGAGAGGAATCACATAGCCACAAAAATTTTTTATTTTTTTAAATTTTTTTATCATGTGTTTGACAGAGAGCAGGAGCCCTCAATAGTGTAAGATAGCACAAGCCAGAAGTGCATTATGTGCATGCTATAATGCCCTTGTCAAGGAAAGATCCACTATGGAGAGAGAGTGTGGGGAGGAACAGGATCTATGAAAAAGTAAATGTCTCTGTCTTTAGGAGCAATTACTTCTGATGTCTTAAGTGAAAGCCAACCTAACAATTATCATCTGCGATATAACTCTGAATTAGAGCTTGAAATTAATATAAAGCTCACTTCACAAAGTCGGTGAACCCCTTTACCAAATGGAGTTATTTTCCCGTACTTGCACTTGAAAGTGTTATGGGTTTCACCCTAAAAGCAAGCCTCTAGTTATTGGAGATGCTATGTATTTGCAGAGTCAACTTTATGACCCTTTTTGCTGAATTTATGTTTCTGTATATAATGTGCGATCCTTGGTTCATGCAGGCCACTTTAAATGGCTTGGGTATAGGTGAGAATGGCAGCAGGAGATGACTAATAGGCTTAATTTGAGACTCAACCCACGAGGTAGTGCTGCAGATCATCCAACTATGTAGGAAGAAATCTCTGTATGTCTTTGATTTTCTCATGAACCATACTTTCCATCGACTTCACGCTGGGCGGGTGTATTGCTGAGGACCCAATGGAGTGCAGTGTCGAGTTTGAAGAGTATGAGTGTTTCTCAAGAACGCCGTAAGTAGCCATACCGCAGTTCCTGACAATGCCACAAGCAGCACTTCCGGAGGCATGTGTTTCGAACGGCCACGCGCTCCAAAGGCGCACACCCCACAACATCGCAATATGGGGGAGCCAACAATCGGCCCTTTGCAAACAGCCACACTTGAGCTCGTTAAGACAAAACTGGAGAGAGTCTGAAGTTGAAATGAAAGTCCAAAAAGTAGAATAAAAAAGGAAGCCTGTTTCCTTCTATCTCGGTGTGTTCTGTGTGCTCATATGTCAGACATTTGTGGAAAAACTAGCAGTGAGAGTCAGTCACTGTAGCTTCTTCAGGCTGGGATACAGTGGAATCTGTTGTTAGATGCTTGCCATTTTGGTGGGGCCTTTTATAGACTGTGATATGTGGATTCTACTGCAGGCTATTGTATCCTGCAGATTGTGTATGTGTGTTTTTCATTCCTCTTTCACATTTCTGTCTCTTCATATCAATGTCAATTATGGGAGAGCACTTCCCATCCTTCGTCAAGTTCCTCAGTCTATTCTTTACTTTTTGACTTTGTTTTGTCTCTGCTTTATCTCTTCCCATGCCTTGCTGCGTTTCCCCCAGACATGACATAAGCAGAAAAAGAAGGGGTTAATAAATCATTTCAGCGGGCCCAAGACAAAAACAGTAGCTCAGACGCTCTCCTTGCAAGATTTATCTGAATTGATGCTACATGTCACTGTTTCAAAAGTGTAACTGTAAAAGTTGCTGATTTATCTGCATTTGGTCATAATATATCACCCACACATCACATACTGCCTGTGCTTTTTTTCATTAAAGTGACAGATTATCACCAAAGAGCTTCTGTTCTTGAACACCAAGTGTTCACTCCTCCCACTTTATACACCCTCATCCATACATGCATAGAAATTGTCATCTTAAACCCTGTGTTTTTAATAATGTGCAGGCAGAAGGTTAAAGGCTGCTCCTGGGTCAGGGCATTAGCTGCGTCTGAGACTTAAACAGGTGTACTGCTCTCTGTATTCATGTCCGTAATCATCTGGCCAATTCGAGTCACAGTGTCTCTCTTACCGCCACACTTGATTGGAGGTTTAGATGTTCAACTGTTCTTGTAGACAAAGGCATATCCAGGTGGGAAAGTGTACCTTGACCTGCCTTTGTCTGTCTGTCTGTCTGAAGTGCTTTACTTGGTGTGTGTGTGTGTGTGTGTGTGTGTGTGTGTGTGTGTGTGTGTGCGTGCGTGCGCGCGATGTTTGAGCCTGTTCACACATGCATTGAACAGATGGAGCAAGAGGGCACCTTAACAAAGTGGCTATTGTAATTAGGTTCAGCCTGTGCCGTGAGACTTGTGGAATAGTAATTGAGGGATGTAGAGAGCAATGCAAGAAAGTTATTTTTTTGTTTTTGTTTTTTTTAATTTAAGTTTTGCTGAGAACAGTGCTCTTCTCCTAGAATGCCCTGCTGCATGCTTACACAGTTACACTCACTCACATGAAAGCTGCCCAGTACAATACAGCCTGATCTGTCTCGAGTAGATGGTGATTAATTGTCCAAGAATTATTCTGCTGGCTTGGAGATTGAACCGGTGACTTCCAGGCACCGGAAGCTGCACCTACTTTGTGTCCTAAATGGAATTTAATTGCAAAAACACCACGTGCACTATATGGAATACAGACAGTAATTACCATGAAATATGTTTCTGTCTGAAAACCTTTGGTTATAGATTATTTTCCATGTGGCATCTCACTCAGTGTGACCATGATGCTCTATACTTATTGTGTTGCCTCAGAGGCAAGGACATACATGAAAAATTGATTTTAATGGCTCCCACTACAGTGTTACTGCCATAGAGCTCCTGCCTCCTGAAGATTCAGAGGCCTTTTTCGATGAAACGTGTTGAATTTTGATGCACACACACATCGAGTTTTGTTAAAACTAATAATGACTGTATTAGCCTATGCTAAGAGGGCAAGCTTAAAGCACCTCCAGCAAATATCCTTATTCATAAAATTGTAATCTCTTTAATCCATGCCCAGTCCAAAGAAGATGAGAAAGTGAAATGGTGTGCCGTATATTCACTTGACTGGTTACAGAGGTCAGGGTAATAGATGAGAGTAGAATGGACACACATACACACTGAGCTCAGCTGTGCCCACTCAGTCCTAAATAGAAAACAGATGATAACGAACACCTCTGGACTCTACTCTATGTCGCTCTGCCGTACGCCCCACGTTATTTAGCCAAGTCCTAAGCCGATCAGGCTTCTCAGATATCCACTTTTAGCTG
This sequence comes from Lepomis macrochirus, assembly GCA_024633595.2. Classification (NCBI taxonomy): domain Eukaryota; kingdom Metazoa; phylum Chordata; class Actinopteri; order Centrarchiformes; family Centrarchidae; genus Lepomis; species Lepomis macrochirus. Next base: position 26,802,271 of record JALXJV020000006.1, on the reverse strand, counting down.
GATTATGAGGAAGCTGGGCTGTAATAAAGGCTGTGGATCGTGAAATAAGAAGTGGTGTTCAGCATGTCGATCGAAGGACCCTAATCAGCCCATTCACACCAGCTCAGGCCCCAAACAGTAGGTGAAGCTGTTAATGTAGGATTGCTATTCAGCCGGCTTCTGAGATCCTCCTGTGTTTTCTTTTCACATGCATACTGTCTTGATACACACCTTATATGCAGGGGACAAAGACAGAAAAGACAATGGGCAACACATTTAAATTTTTATCAGGGATTTAGTTTAGATACACATTCAATTTTTATTTGACTTTTGTATCAATAATGTGTCATTGTTTTCTGTCTCACTCTCTCTCCCACACTCTTTTCTTGTCTCTCCCTTTCTCCATTCCTTTCACTCATGAACCTATGTGCATTGATTGAGACTATGCTCTTACATAGTTCTCTAGTTAATAATGCAGTGAGAAATGAAGTCATTCTCACCATGCCTTTGTGCTAATTAAATTTTACAGCAGCCTTATCGCCAAGCCACACACATTCCTGATCCTCCCACATTTACCAATGCCAGCAGCCATATCACATAGCCGTCAGTAGGGAAAGAGCTAGGGAGATGATTATATGAACTTCTGTTGTTATGGGAGGAAAATGAGGACTATCTCCACTTATATCTATACCCCACACAAAGGGATGTGCTTGAGTTCTGTTTCTGTTGTGATTCCTTTCGTAAAGGAACGTAAGTACTATAGCAACATTTCCCCACACTCATCTCGCACTACTGCTTCCAACCTGTCACAATTTGTGTTATTCATATATTTGTTTATCCAGCAGGCAGTCTGTCTGACTTTGTGCTTCAGGCTTCAACATTTGTGAGCGGTCACACCATGGGCCTTGGCAGAAAGAGGCACATCCATGTTTGCATGTGTTGCTGTGGTTGCCGCTAAGCTGGCCTGACTTGGAGTTTAAGTAGAATTTTTAGGTAGAAGTGATGAAAGGGGATAATCTGTGTTTCAAAATTCTACTCACCTTCCTGCAATAATCTGTAAAGAGCCTTGTACCCAGGTATCATTCTCTAGTGCACCATACTCATACAGAAATAAGAAGAAACACCAACAATCCTGTTGTTGATGATTCCCAGGACCACTTTAGTCTGTGGCGATAAAGCGAACACATTCTTCCAAACTGCCTCATCTCTCGGTGTCTCTCTCTGGCTGGTTATTTCTGCTGCCACTCAGCCTGCCACAATGTGTGTCTCCTCACTGATCCAGAAGCTCTAAGTGCAGCGACAGAAGTTTCCACGCTGACAGAGCGGGAAGGCCAGCCCTTAGGCAGCAGGGTCTGTTTGATGCTGGATTCTCCTTAGAGAGTGGGATTTAGGCTTTGCTGATCATTCCACTCATGTATGCTCATACACTCACTCACTCACACATTAGACTGTATATAACCTCATCACTTCAGCACATACACACACACACACATATTCCCCTTGCAGACACTGCAGCCTTGAGTCACAAGGCCATGTATGTGTCTCTGGCCTCTGCGCTAAAGAGCTGCATTAGTCTGGCACTGACTTTGATTAGCATCCTTTTATGGTACAAATTAACACACAAGCTCAAGTGGTCCTGTAAAAAAACTAGCCATTCAGGAGATGGCAGTTTTACTTTAAATCTAGTTTTGTTAGTGAGGATATTTTCCAAGTGGGAGAGAGAAAACTATGCCATCTGTGTTAAAAGGCTGTGTACATCAGTAACATTTGTGTAACGTTATTTTTGCACACATGCATCTGTGTATGAATGGGTTCATTCACTGCCTCAGTAAGAGTGTTAATGTGTGGAGACGTAGCCTGTGCATGTGCATTGTCTGAAACGGTTTTTCATTCAGGTGAAAAATTCCTAGAGCTGCTACCTGCTCTATAATAACCATACTTGACATTTCCCTCTCCTCCAGCCTGTGGAGACTAGCAGATACTTTCCATTCCAGTTGAACCCATTAAGGCCTTTTCTTCTGTACTGCATCCACTGGCCTGTCCTTTGGCAGGGCCCCTCTGAATGTCAAAAATCACTGTTTAGCATCACAATAAAGCAGAAATGCGGCGGAGGAGTAAAGGAAAGGATATGGCTTCTGGCTGGCAAAGGGCATGGAGAAAAAGAATTTAAAAAACTACCATTGCTTACTCAGTGCTGTATAGCCTGGTTATTTTTTTCCATCCTATGCATTTTTGTTTTTGAGACAGTAAGTGACTGCACTGGAAATCTGCATTAATGGTCAATGTGTTGGCGGTGGTGGATGCACCAATACATAACGTTCCTGAGGTTCTCAATTGGATTTATGTCTGGAGAAATATGAGGGCTAGTCAGTGGCATTAATACTTTCATCTCCTCCATCTCCACCTGGTATCTCCTCCATGCATTTGAGACTGCAAACCTTCTTGTGACAGCACATATATTTGGTCCATCCTGGAGGAGCTACACTGTCTGTGCAAGCTGAATGGGCTTCTGGTACCACCTCATGCTACCACTAGTGACAGGAACACTTGCAAAAAATAAAACTAGAGAACAATCAGTCAGTAAGGATAAGGATAGAGCGTTTCCTGGTGAATCTCCTCCCAGACCTGTATCAAGGCATCAGTGAGCTCTAGTGTCTGTGGTGCTACTTGGCGGTGGTGGATGCACCAATACATAACGTCCCTGAGGTTCTCAATTGGATTTATGTCTGGAGGAATATGAGGGCTATTCAGTGGCATTAATACTTTCATCATCCAGTAACTGCCTACACACTGTGGCCACATAAGGCATTGTCCTGTACAAGGAGGAACCCGGGACCACCGTACCAGCATAAGGTCTGACAATGCTCCCAGTACCTAACACAGTCGGGGTACCGTTGGCTAATACAAGGAGGTGTGTGCAACACTCAAGTATATGCCTCCCCAGACCATGAATGACCCACAGCCAAATGGCTGTCATTGGATGATGTTGCACCACGGCGTCTCCAGACTCTTTAACGTCTGTCGCATGTGCTCAATGTGAACCTGCTCTCATCTGTGAAGAAAACAGAGGCGCCAGTGGAGGACCTGCCAATTGTGGTGTTTTTTTGGCAAATTCCAGTTGAGCTAGATGGTGCTAGGCTGTGAGTACAGATCCCACTAGACAACGTCAGGCCCTCATTGAGTCTGTTTCTGACAGTTTGGTCAGAAACATGCACAACAATTGCCCGCTGAAGGTCATTTTGTAGAGCTCTGGCAGTGCTCCACCTGTTCCTCCTCGCACAAAGGAGTAAATAGTGGCCCTGTGGCTGGGTTGATGCCTTTCTACGGCCTTGTCCAGCTCTCCTTGTGTCCCGTCTCCTGGTATCTCC